>OFHU01001381.1:0-600000 GCA_900245905.1 Lacerta viridis
TTTCACCTGTATCTGCTGTCTAATAAATTAGAAGGGAGGGCAATTAAGCCTTGGCACAGAGAAAGCTTTCTTATAATTCAGGGCATTCCATCTTTGCAGGGGAAGTATGGTAACCCCAAAGACTGAGGGGAGCAGGGTCTCTATGCAGTAGTTTTTAGTTTTTTCATAGAATTGTGGAGTTGGAAGAGACCACTAGGGTCATCTGTTCCAACCCCTTGAAGCTCTTGGAAACCTATATCCAAAATCCTCTGTTTAACCACTAATTTGGCACCCTCTAGGTTCATGGTCAACAGGTAAGATGGTTATAGATCTGTTGAGGTGAAACATCATTCTCATACGAGGCCAGTATCTGTATTCTCACAGAATACCTATAAAGCCTTTGGCAAGGTGCAATGGGCCTTCCTATCTAAACCACTGACTGAGATGAATTTTGGAGCCAAATTTAAGATTTTGATGAACCAGGTATCTTCACCATAAGATGCAGGAGTTTGTGCCTTTGGCTCGGATTTCCAACCACTAAGTCTCACCAGAGGCAGCTTTGTTATTGACTATGGTGGTGGAGGTTTTAGGAGAAGCAATTTACAGATCAAAGGGAAAGCTCACAGTGTCAGTATATTTGCAGAGGCTATCCTGCCCTGAGCAATCTGAAAGAGGAAATTAAGGAACTTGAAAATCATCTGTCGGGATTTTAGCCTCATAGCAGGTCTAGATGCAAGCGAAGAAATCTCTGTTTCAGCACCCCACAAGTTGAAGTTGGTGAGCTTTGGAAACATTCAGGGCTACACATACAACAGCTTTCTCAACTTTTAGGGAATAAATCTCATTGTGGGTTTCAAACAGCTGAAAAAAAGGAAAGAAAATATCGATCCAATCGTGGAATAAAATAACTCTTTCGTAATAGAGGAAGATTACTACCACCAAAATTACATCACAGTTATTTTCTATGTTTCATAACACTACTGATTGAAATTTATTCTGACAGGCCTTTGCTGCTGTTTTAATTTTTAATTTTAACCAGCCGCTTTAATTAGCTGTATTTTGATGTTGAATACCACCCCAATATTTTGTGATTTTGCGTTATAGGCATGCTTTTATAAATAAATAAATAAATAATTTTCTAGGGTGTGATTAAAAGTGGAAAGGAAAGCTTGCGGAGTTTAGTAATTCTGGCAAAAGGTCCAGACTGTGTGTGTGTGTGTTTGTGTGTGTGTGTGAGAGAGAGAGAGAGAGAGAGAGAGAGAGAGAGAGAGAGAGAGAGAGGTGCATATGAGCTGTGTCCACCTATAACAGTTTTTCTGGGATTGGAGAATCTCATTTGCGTGGCTATATCCCTCCCTCCCAGGTGAGTAAAGACACAGGACACATGAATCGAATTAAATGGGCGTAAAGGCCACAACTTTATTGGTTACGGATGTTGAGCGGTATTGGCTTAGGCATTGGATCCTAACCACTATATCTGACCCCAACCTGAGTGTTGGAAGTCCGGGAAGGGTTAACCACCAAGGGGAGCCCCACTGATGCGTATCGAGTGGAACTCCCCCTGTGATCACCATTGGGGCGTGCCTTAGGCCCTAACCTCCCTAGGCTTCGGACAGGGCCACGTCCCCGGAAACCTTTAACAGAATACCCTTCCAATGAGGGGCAGGTGATGGCGCTACCTTCCCTTCTCACCTCTATTGATGTTATCCAATGCCTAACCGCCAAACCAAAAGTTGTGACAGATTGCTACGAGGTAGGCGAAAAAACCCGATTTGGCTAGCCCAAATGGGAAAAAGTCCTACCAGGCCCCCCAGCCAACTGAGGCGACCAACCAAAGTCCATAGCAAGGTCAATAGCTAACGTGTGTGTGTGTGTGTGTGTGAGAGAGAGAGAGAGAGAGAGAGAGAGAGGTGCATATGAGCTGTGTCCACCTATAACAGTTTTTCTGGGATTGGAGAATCTCATTTGTTATTAGACAGCAACAGTATTGTTGGCAGTGGGGGCAGGACTGGGAAATCACAGCTGACGTCCCACATCCAGCATGAGGTTGTCAGGTGCACTCCCTCTAATTTTGTGTAATGCACGTTTGTGGCTGGCACCCACAGCGCTTTCTCAAAATGTAAAGTGCGTCCACAAGTCCAAAAAGGTTGGCAACCCTTGGAGTATATTACTCAAAAGGTTATTAAGCCTAATTTAGAATCCTAATTACATCACATGAGTCTCCATAGAGCTCACTTTCCTTCTTTGAAAACTATCCTTTTTATGTCTGTTAATGCTCTATTCTTTCAAGGATTTAAAATTCCTTTTTGAATTCTGGGGAAGGAAGCAATTGATAGGGATTTGACCACTGCTTGTCTCATCATTACAGTGGTACCTCGAGTTAAGAACTTAATTCATTCCGGAGGTCCGTTCTTAACCTGAAACTGTTCTTAACTTGAGGTACCACTTTAGCTAATGGGGCCTCCCGCTGCCGCTGCACGATTTCTGTTCTCATCCTGAAGCAAAGTTCTTAACCCGAGGTACTATTTCTGGGTTAGCGGAGTCTGTAACCTGAAGCATCTGTAACCTGAACTGTCTGTAACCCGAGATACCACTGTACTTCCTTTTTCAGACTATCCTCAATTCATCCATGTACATAAATCTCAATATTTGGTCTAGGCTGCACATATTATCGGAGATCTACATGTGAGGAACCAACCTATTTCTGAACCAATGGAACTAATGTGAGAAAGGCAAATTGGTTTCAAAAAGTAGCAGACTTTACACACACTGTATTTGCCACAGATGGAGCATGATGCCCACGTACACTATTTGAGCATTTTGTATTTATTCCATAAGGGCCAAGAGTGTGTCACCTTTCCAAAGACTCCCAACAGTTTGAAAACAGCATGGGAATCCAATATTTGGGTCAAAGCTGGGAGAGATAAGACTTGGAGCAATATGCCAATACAAATCGCATCAGCCAGAAATCGGTGCACACCTCTGTGAAATTGCATTACATGAATGGCAACATGTCTTTTGTGCTGAAGAGGGTATAGAATCGGAGAATCTTTCTTTCACTTCTGGGCTTGTCCACTAGGTCAAGCTGTCATCGAGCAAATACTGCAACCAGATTCAACGTTTGCACTCCTTTTCTGAACTCTGACAAACAGTTCTTTCATAATAATTTTGTGTTAACGATGTTAGCAACTACTTGCAGGGACTCCTTGTCCCCCATCTTGCATTTGTGCAGCTGGTTATTCCTAAGTGCAGAACCTTAAGATTTGTCCCTGTTGAAATTTGTGGTGTTAGTTCTGGCCCAGTTCTCCAATCTGTTAAGATAATCTCGAATCCTGACTGTCTTCTGTGGCATTTTTTGTTGTTTAGTTGTGTCTGATTCTTCGTGACCCCATGGACCAGAGCACGCCAGGCACTCCTGTCTTCCACTGCCTCCCGCAGTTTGGTCAGACTCATGTTGGTAGCTTCGAGAACACTGTCCAACCATCTCGTCCTCTGTCGTCCCCTTCTCCTTGTGCCCTCCATCTTTCCCAACATCAGGGTCTTTTCCAGGGAGTCTTCTCTTCTCATGAGGTGGCCAAAGTACTGGAGCCTCAACTTCAGGATCTGTCCTTCCAGTGAGCACTCAGGGCTGATTTCTTTAAGAATGGATAGGTTTGATCTTCTTGCAGTCCATGGGACTCTCAAGAGTCTCCTCCAGCACCATAATTCAAAAGCATCAATTCTTTGGCGATCAGCCTTCTTTATGGTCCAGCTCTCACTTCCATACATTACTACTGGGAAAACCATAGCTTTAACTATACGGACCTTTGTCGGCAAGGTGATGTCTCTGCTTTTTAAGATGCTGTCTAGGTTTGTCATTGCTTTCTCCCAAGAAGCAGGCGTCTTTAATTTCATGACTGCTGTCACCATCTGCAGTGATCATGGAACCCAAGAAAGTAAATCTCTCACTGCCTCCATTTCTTCCCCTTCTATTTGCCAGGAGGTGATGGGACCAGTGGCCATGATCTTAGTTTTTTGATGTTGAGCTTCAGACCATATTTTGCGCTCTCCTCTTTCACCCTCATTAAAAGGTTCTTTAATTCCTCCTCACTTCTCTGTGGCATTAGTTGCTCCTCATTTTAAAAGTCCCATTCTTCTCCTACAGGGGGTGCCCCCCTGGTTCTTTCCTACCAATAAGATCTAGAATCAGCTGGCCAGGTTGGTCACCTCTCCCAGGTGGGTATCTTAAATACCCTTTTTGCATTAGGCTGGCTTTGAGAAATGGCGGGGGTACATTAGAGCCTTTCTTCACAGTTGTGACCTTAGATGTGATGCCCCCCCCCCGAGAAATGTGTCAGTGCTGTAATTTCAACACCTAGCTTTTAAATCTTCTGTATGTTGCTTACATGCTGAATGGTGTTTGTTTTCTGTGCTGCTGACTACTTTTATACAGTCAGTAGTGCAGGAGTCTCTTAATCTCTGGGTCATAGATTCAAGTCCCTTCCAACTCTCAGTTCTGTGGTTCTATGCCAGGAGGGCACGATGTCTCTATGATGCTAACTATTCCGTTGCTGCTACTTTTTGCTTTGCTTTGCTTTTGTAAACTGTCCTGGGAACATGATGAACACATATTGAGTACCCTTCAAACTACATGAAAGGAAAAAAGTATTTTTTTTCCCCCTTCTTCCCACAAATCTCTGCATGCAAGGGAGGCAGGAGGTTATTTTACCACTTCAGCTGTTGGGGATTAGAATTGGTCCACCCTTCTATTGACAATCCGATGTGGAAGGCGAGATAGTGCGCCCTTGAATCCAATCAATCTTTCTTGTTACGTTTGCACACATAACAGCCTTTCATTTATTTTTTCAGTGAGATTTTATTGAAGCTTTTTCATAATACAGTAAGATGGAACAAAAATAATGTGCATGAAAACCAAAAACAGAAAAAGGGAAAAGAAGACACAGAGTCCTCTCTCCAAGGTAGCTCTTTAATGCTTGTCACCCACAGATAGTGGTGGACCCTCCTAGCACCCCCCCCCTTTTATATAGGGTCTCTGCTGTCTCCAGTACAGTCGGGAGAAATTGGACCCCTCCAACTGCTAATGCTCTACCTCCTGCCAAGGATTTCTCACATGATACTGGATGTTCCCCTGCCTCCCATCAGAGCAGGAACTTACAGCAAGAAAAGTTCTCATTTTCTGTCCATTTAAGAGATACTTATTCCTAAAGTGGTTTCTGCAGGGATCCGTAACATTTTTTGTTGTTCTTTATATATTGCGTTAAGGGGCCAAGTCGAAACTTGCTACTCAATGGGAAATCATACCAAACAAAAGTCCGGTTAATCCGTGGTGGAACCATGTTTCCAGTGAAAAGGAAGAGGATGAACTGGATTGACGCTCCCGACGATGTTTTCTACATGGCCACCGAGGAAACCAGGTAGCCTGTGAACTTCAGTAAGAGTCCGTTCTGTGATTCTGTAAGAGTAATCAGTTTACAATGGGTTAATGACTGAACTTCTGAAAAGATAGAAAAGGTATCTGAAGAAGTGTGCATGCACACGAAAGCTTATACCAAGAATAAACACAGTTGGTCTCTAAGGTGCTACTGAAAAGAATTTTCTATTTTGTTTTGAAAAGATAGAGTAAGACTGAAATGAATCAGTAGTTTCTTTCTTCAAAAACAGATCTGGTGAAATGGCCGTCTTCAACCAAAACTAGACTCCTTATTTTGCAGGAAATTCTGCATACACTTCTCAGCCTGCAAACCTAGTATCACAGAACTGCTAGTAAGAGAGTTTGCTTCTTTACTGGCTGCAGTTATTAATGACTCACTCAAGGAGGATAGAATCGTAGAGTTGCAAGGGACCTCCAAGGGTCATCTAGCCCAACCCCCTGCAATGCAGGGATCTCAACTAAAGCATCCATGACAGATGGACATCCAACCTCTACTTAAAAACCTCCAGTAAAGGTTTATGAAACATATTTTAGCAAGCAAGCAAGCAAAGTTAAATGAAAATTCGATAATAAAACACGTGTAATATAATACATAAAACACAACTAAGTGGCACATGTATTTTTTTTAATAATAATATTTATTAAGGTTTTACAACAAACATACATAAAACAAAACTACATAAACAACAAATAAAAACAAAACATAATAACGTACATAATTCTTATACCTAATATTACTTCCTCACATTGTGATAGGACTTCCTCCTGCCCCCTCCTCCTGCGTCCCTTGCAAATACTTTTTCGTAACCTCTTAGATTCCCAAACACTCATAATCTACCTTCTAATTACTAAAATCCCTTAATATCTTATACCTCTTAACCTATGTTATAACTAAGTGGCACATGTAAGGCCAGACACACATTTTTTCATGAGTTAGGAAGCCTTTAATGCAAACTTAGCAGTATTGAACATAACAGGCTTAGCCATGCTAGACAGCAGATCTTTCATTTTGTCAGTGTCACTAGGGATGGCAATCAGCTCTAAGAATTTCTTTAATAATTCGCCATTGGAATTCAATACAGCTTTCAGCAAAACATTGCTGAAGAAGACAGAATTGGGATTCAAGTTGACCTTAACGGTTTGAAGAACTGAGCCCAAACTAACAAATAGAATTTCAGTAGGAACATACGTAAAGTTCTGCCCTTGGGCAGGATGAATCAGAGGCACAAATATAGAATGGGGGGACATCTGGCTTGCCAGTAGTACATGTGGAAAGGATCTAGGGGTTAACTGATGCAGCAGCAAAAAAAGTAAATTCTATTCTAGGCTGTATCAACAGAATTCTAGTGTCCAGATCAAGGGAAGTAATAGCTCCACTTTTTAATTACCCACCCTATTTTTGTGATTATAGGTTGTTTCAAACTGCTTTTAATACTGTATTTTAAATTATTGTAACCCGCCTTAGGGTGAAAAGCGGACAATAAATTAATAATGGAACAAAGGAAACTGCATTTTTATACAGCCCCCTAACGGAACAGATCTTGAAGCAACTGATAAAAACAGGAAAAGAAAGTTACAAGTATGTCATCTCTGACCAGGTTTTCTTTTCGTTCTCTCCCAGGAAAATCCGCAAGTTGCTTTCTTTCTCTGAAGCGAAACAAGCTGCAAGACGGCCTTACAAGCCTATTGTCCTCTGGCCAGTAACAGGTTTACATCTACAGCAGCCTGTGAATGATGAGCCGATAATCATTGAGGACTAAAACGAACCTGACTAGCCCTTGAAACACTGATGGGAGTTGCCAGAGAACTTTTCCCAGCTCCCACATACTGTGCTGTAAGTTCTGTGGCCACAGGATGGGAATCCACTGCTGGTGAATGAGAAGGAACAAAACGACGCCAAGACGGGTCCAAGACGGGAATTGGGCCCGCTTTGGTTCTTGATGGCCACAGATGACACACGCCTCCTCTTTCTCCTTTAGCAGATTTTCTTTTGCTTGTAGTTTATTCTGCTCTTTTTGTAAGCAAGTGGGAAGCAATGTAAATGTAACTTATTGGAGACATGGGTATAATCCGCATATTCCGTTTTCTCTTTTTCGTAAAGCAAGACCCTCCATTTTACGAGACTGTTGCGCTGTGTTCGTGTGTTTCTGTCAACAGTACCATTTTGTGTTTATTTCTTTGTAGATAAAAGTGCCAATGTGTGTCTGTTACACCTGGAAATATAGGATTTAGAAACCAGCTACAGGTTTGGTGGGCTTCTTGCTCCTGGTTCCTTTTGGTTTCAGGAAACTTATGGCAGTTTTGCCTCGACATGGACGCATGACAGGGAGTTCCAATGGACAGTATGAGTATTTTGCTACAAGGGGGCCACTGTGTGTGTGTGTTTGAAACAAGCTGTTTCGGCATGAGACATCTAGCATTTAAAGCTGTCCCTCCTCATCCCAAGTAGGAATATTCTTCATGATCTCTGTGCGGTTTCATGTATAGCATGGGTAGGCAAACTAAGGCCCGGGGGCCAGATCCTGCCCAATCGCCTTCTAAATCCAGCCTGCAGACGGTCCGGGAATCAGCGTGTTTTTACATGATTAGAATGTGTGCTTTTATTTAAAATGCATCTCTGGGTTATTTGTGGGGCAATAGGGAATCCGTTCATTTTTCCCACTTCAAAATATAATCCACCCCACCACAAGGTCTGAGGGACGGTGGACTGGCCCCCTGCTGAAAAAGTTTGCTGACCCCTGATGTATAGGATTGATTCCAGTCACAACAGCAGCCACACAGGGGAAATCTAAGGGGATCTCTTTTCATGAGTTATTCTGTTTTGCAGGTAGGGAGTTAATTATGGAGCCTTTACTTTTAAGTTGAGAAATACCTCACTTTCTGTGTTCTAGTATTTTTCCCAGCATGGCTGCAATATAGCAGACATTATTTAAGGGCCCTGATTATAGGGGCCTGGTTCCCATCTCGAATTGCCATTCTCCAGCAATTCTGGGGTTATGTTTAGGAAGTTCTGCTTTGATACCAAGGTTTCCTCTCGGCTTGTCTTGCTGACAGGCAGCAGGCTTCTGGCTATATCAATTTGAATTTTACTTCAGCATCTCATTACATTTGTGGGAGAAAGGCGTGCTTTCAGGCATTTCATACTTGTCTGTACACGGATCCAAATCCTGGATAAAAAACATTTTCTTGAGGAGAGAAGGCCTTCATCTCCAGCTGGAGGTTCTGGGGCTTGGCTTCTCCCTTCTTCACCAAAGTTACCAACAACTGCTGTATTTAATAGATCTGGACCTCAGTGGTTTTACATCCAGAATAAAAGGTGTCCCTCTTCTGAAGGAGCCGGCCTCTCTCTCCTTTGAAAGCCTGTGAACATTTCTAGTGAGCCCTCTCACTGCATCATTATATGAACCAGAAAGACAGCTCTGACTTTCTTCTATAAAATTATACAAGATTAATTTAAATCTAAGCCAAATCTCGCTGTGCTAGAATTTCTGCCCATGACTGTTAAGCATCCCTACCACATATGGAGAACATTTGCAGGAGGAGCGTTATACTTCTTACAAATAAATTGTGTTACAGGAAACCTGTTGAGCCTCACGGGCACAAAACAAAAGTAGATTTCAAAACGTAACATAAAATTCAGTCATACTTTAAAAGGTTTTAACATATATACATAAAGAAATAAAAGAAAATCCTTAAAAACACATACCCAAAATTTAAGTTGTCACAGATGTCATCATTTTTTTTAAAAAAAATCATGAATTGTTCAGAGAAAGAACACAGACAAAACTCAGATCAGGACCAGGCCAGAATATCTTCATTTAACCAAGCAAAATGCCCTACCCACTTTACCATATTACAGTAATTTTGCTTGTCACGGACCATAATAGTTGTGTTAGGTTATTGTTTATTCTTTGTTACGTACCTTGGGAAATCAATAAAAAGAGTATCAAAAAAAGAAGACATTTCGTACTTGGAAATATTAAAACCAGGGCAAAGTCTCTTCACCTGAGATTGCCTGTTTCCCTGGCACACCCCCCTCAACTGTTGGTTATGATGGTCAAATAAATCATAGATCTGCATATCTATACCTTCGGGTGTAAAGGTAAAGGGACCCCTGACCATTAGGTCCAGTCGTGTCCGACTCTGGGGTTGCGGCGCTCATCTTGCGTTACTGGCCGAGGGAGCCGGCGTACAGCTTCCGGGTCATGTGGCCAGCATGACTAAGCCGCTTCTGGCGAACCAGAGCAGTGCATGGAAACGCCGTTTACCTTCCCGCCGGAGCAGTACCTATTTATCTACTTGCACTTTGATGTGCTTTTCGAACTGCTAGGTGGGCAGGAGCTGGGACCGAGCAACGGGAGCTCACCCCGTCACGGGGATTCGAACCGCCGACCTTCTGATCTACAAGCCCTAGACTGTCGTTTAACCCACAGCGCCACCCGCGTCCCACCTTCGGGTATAGGGCAGTATAAAAACAAAACAAAATAAAATAAATAATAATCTTCATAGTATCAAAATTGAATACTTCCATCCACTGATGGATTAATATTCTTAATGCCTTCAAAGAACTATTTATTATAACCCATGTGAGAAGAAATCCCGAATCAGTTAACTATTTGCTTGATTTTGTATCACAGTTGTTTGAAGTTAGACTCGTCCCGTGCAAAAGAAAATTGCTTATTTTGATTCCCTTGGGATTTGGTTTCTTAAGTGAAGGGGATTTTGGTAGGTTTGGGGCTTCACAACATTTGGATATATGATCTCCTTCATTACATCTGAAGCAAATAAGTTTTGGATGGGGCCTTGGCTTTCTCCTGAGATTGGGTTTCTCATTCCTTTCTCAAATGACCAATGACATCAGTTAGGGTTACTCTTGGTTTGTCGTCTGTGAGCATGGCAAATGTCTCAACCTTTGTGACTCCAAAAAGTAGCAGACTTTGCTTGTTCCAGTTCCTCAATAATGGCTAGGAACTCATGGTTGTTAGTCTTTCTTGGACTCAAGCTATAATTTGAATAGTTCCTTCAAGCTTGATGAGAATGTGTTCTTGTAAATACAAAAGACTGGAAAATTGTCAGTCATCTTGGTAGCAGTATCGCAGTGTTCAGCGTGGGCCATCTGGGTATCTGAAAGACTACCCAAAATAATAGACACTGCTATGTCATCCTGCTGTTCCCATCTTATTAATGATAACACCAGCTCTAGGCGTCTCTTCCTGGATGCAAGCTATAATGCTTCTTACTTTGATAATGGTTTCCAACCTGTTCCATTGAGTAAAATTACTCTAAGTCTGCAGCTTTGAGCAGCAACAAGATTTTGGCTGTCTATCCTAAAAAGAGACACTTCTTTAAAAATCTCCGACAATGAAAACAACAACTTCCGCCTACTGCAGAAGAGGGATAGAGGAAGGAGGGAGGATTGGATCATCTCTGGTACTGTATTTAGACTTATCAGGGAGAACAATAAAACTGTAAAGCTGCTCCCTGGCACCTCGTGCTGAGAAAAATCTTTCTCCACTCTAAAAAAAAATAAAAATCAAGTTTTTAAATTCCTTCAACAAGCTGAAACCCTGCATAATATTCCTCACTAGAACCCCAACAAAATATTCCACATTCTGAGCCCATAACCTGTGTCAGTTATTTGATTGGTTTAGTAAAGAAGAATTTAGAATCCTAGAGTTGGAAGAGACCCCAAGGGCCATCCAGTCCAACCCCTGCCAAGCAGGAAACACCATCAAAGCATTCCTGACAGATGGCTGTCAAGCCTCCGCTTAAAGACCTCCAAAGAATTTGCTGGATCCCTAGATCCAAATGTAAGGCAGAATACTCTCCTGTAAGAGAGAGCCCCAACCCCTTATCCCACTAACCACTAGCCACTGTCTCTTGACCCTAACCTTAGCCCTGTCCCCTTGACGCTGACTCAAACCATAACCATAACCCCTAAGCTTGCTCCTGACCCTAAATCTAACCTGAACCCTGACCCTTGAACCCTAACCTTTAAACCCTAACCCCCAGATCCTGACTCCTGACCCTAACACCATTGCAGTTGGTGTCTCAGATATTAAGCTGATGGTATATGGGTTTCTCAACTCCAAAGTTTACTGCGTATTTGTAGCTGTTTGCCTTTCCGTTTAATTTTCATAGTCCATAAGACATTAACCTCAAACATCACTAGTCATGATGCTTTATCGGGTAAATTTGGGTTTACCCAATAAAGGGACAGTGCAATAAGGTGGGGGAAATCTGGGGCGACAGATTATTTGTTTCAGTGTTATCACTTTTTGCTATTCCTCTTTTCATACCTACTGCTTCCTCAGTGCTTTCATTTCTTTCTTGGCGTGCTCATAACTATTTCAGGCGTCAGGTATGTATAGGTAGATAGGTAGATAGATAATTCTTTAATCCCTCAGATTTACACAAAACCAGAAAACTGCCGAGGTATGTGCTGATTATTTATATTAATTTATGCCCATAAATATCAGGGCGGTTCACAGAATTTACAGCTGGGCCCTGAACATTTGTAAGAGACAAGGGAAGTGCGCAGTTACCTACACACAGAAACCACTGATACGTAATTGGCATAAAATAACTCGCAAGTGAGAAAGTGGGGAGAAGCACAGAAGGGAACACCTACTGGTGATGCAAGTGGGAATGTCCAAAGTTTCTCCTCATCTAGAAAGTAGAATTATTATTATTATTATTATTATTATTATTATTATTATTATTAATTACTATGAATTGAAAAGAAAGAAAAAGTTTTCCTGTTGCAATTTGTATCTTGGACAGCAGGTGGCGGTGTTGTGCTGTAACGCTGCTGAGCTGTTGTCGCGGGATTAAGTTTCCCTTTCAATTCAGCACAGGCAGGATTTTTGGATTTATGGTTTTTGCATCCTGATAATGTTTGAAATGCTAACGTTTTTGCATTGTACTTTTTTGGGGGGGGGGAGGATTTTTTTATTGTAATTTTTGGAAGGCTGGTTTTTTTGGGGGGTGGTGGTGGTTGGGGTTTTTGCTTTTTAAAAGGGCTAATAGCAATTCAGTTGTTGACGAAAGCCCCAAGAGCGGCAGTTTTGATAGACTAGATGTTTTAGAACTCATTAAGAAAGCAAAATCCAGTGAAGGCGAAGCCTCAAAATTCTGCGAGCAGTAGAACAAATGAGCAGCTTCTTTCTACCGTCTTAGATAATACCACAGACACCCAGATGGTTTACACCAAAGAAGGTGAGGCAGTTGTTCAGATGTACCAAAACTTAGGGGGGCAGGAGCATATGGATTCTCCAGCAAGTGTTCACATCGTATCTTTGTGAGATGTTTATATAATCTGAAGCTTGAATCCCATAAACATTGTAAGGCAAGGTAAAAGGTAAAGGACCCCTGGATGGTTTAGTCCAGTCAAAGGTGACTATGGGGTTGCTTCGCTCATCTCGCTTTCAGGCCGAGGGAGCCGGCGTTTGTCCACAGACAGCTTTCCAGGTCATGTGGCCAGCAGAGGCGTAGGAAGCCTCTTGGGTGCCTGGAGTGGCGTTGCCGCACGGAGGCACCCCCTGGGGGCGGGGTGTCCTGACGCATGTGTCGTGACGTCAGGACAGACTGCGCATGCCCAGAAAACGGCATGCGCAGTCCATCCCGCCGGCGCAGTTGCTTCAGCGGCAACCCGCTGAGCGAGCGCCGGCTCCTGGGGCTTCCCCGTCCCGATTGTGTGGGGCAGCCCCATAGCGGCGCCGGCGGGCAAACACCGAACAGGTCGCGGGGCGGAGCGGCTTCGATCTGCGGCTTGCTCGGGGCCCTCCCGGCGGGGCAGGGCTGACCCAAGTGTCACCCCCCCTCCCCTGAAACCCATAGTGGTGCTGGCAGGCGGACCCTGGATGGGCCGCGGGGCTTTGCTCCGTGGCTTGCTTGGGTCCGCCAGCGGGGCAGGGCTGGCCCAAGTGTCACCCCCCCCTCCCCTGGAACCCGGGGTGTACCGCTCCCCCCTCATGACACCCGTGGTGGCCAGCAGGACTAAGCTGCTTCTGGTGCAAGGGAACACCGTGACAGAAACCAGAGCGCACGGAAACAACATTTACCTTCCCGCCACAGCGATACCTATTTATCTACTTGCACTGGCATGCTTTCAAACTGCTAGGTTGGCAGGAGCTGGGACAGAGCAACGGGAGCTCACACAGTCACACAGATTCGAACCACCAACCTTCTGATCGGCAAGTGGAAGAGGTTCAGTGGTTTAGACCACAGCAACACCCATGTCCCTTAAGAAACATTGTAATGAACATGTGACACAGTTCCTGACCGTTACTGAAAAGCTAAGACATTTCAGAATACAAAATGGACGAGGAACGCAACATTTGTTATCTCCTAGGATCCCTAGGACATAAATTGAATATGTTTACAGCTCGCATGCACACTTTACCAAAGTTATCGCTCAGTGATGTCATTGGACACCTGAGGGGAGAATGTGTGGAAAGGAGAGCACATTGTGCCATTAGGAACGAGTCCTCACACAGGAAGCTATGCAGCTTATCCTTTTGTGTGGTGCAAGGCAGGGCCCAAGACCTTTTGTTGCCTGAAGTGAACCAGAAATGCCCCCCCTCACCTATTATTCAGATACTAGTGGTTTAAACCCGTTAAAATAACGGGCGCTAGAACATGTCTGACACAAAACCCAAAGTCCTGAAGTGCAGGGAGCAAGGGCAAACCATGCGCTCCCTACACGGCATTAAGATTCCTGAGGGAGAAATGACGGCGTGTTTCCTTTTATTGTTCCTGTCCTAAACATACTTACTGCACGAAGGTAGAACAGGTTTCCTTCCGGATGTGTGGGGCTCCCAGCCCCTTTCGGAGTGTGGGGCGATGGGTGGGGAAGCGAGGGGGGTGAGGCGGCGGAGGCGGCGGCATCATCTCCCGGGAGGCTTCGCCCCCCCGTTCTCCTCCTCCTTCTGCCCAGCGGCGAGAGTGGCAGCGTGTCCTCCCTTCTCGGCCGCCCTTCAGCCTCTGGTGCGCCAGCGTTCCATTTCAACCGCCGCTTCAACTGCCGTCTCTCTGCTCCAATCCCTGTGTCCGTGGGGCACATGCTCAGTAGCGCAAACCCAGAGACACAGGGACTGGATGCAGAGACACTTGCGTTTTATATATATATATAGATAGACTGCCCTTGAACACAGGGGTTCTGTTTCAGCTAGGCCATTTAACAGCCCTTGCTAGACAACCCTGTGTCTGCATGCCTCTTGCCTGTTTTTAAAGCTGTTTGACCTAGCGGCCAAATCTTTCCAGTTGAAGGTAGACGGGTGCCCGTTGGCCTGCACAGGATCTCCCCTGCCCGTGCCGCATGGAAGAACCACCCCCCTGCATCTTGAAGGACTGAGGACTAGCCACGTGGTTGGGAGTCTGGGTTGTTAAAAGCCCAGCCCCTCTCAATCTGGCCCACCTTGAAGGGGGTCCACCTTGCTTTTTAGCAAAGTTGGCAGCATGAAGGGGGGGTGAGCTGGGCTGAGATTGCATGCAGACAGACAGGGCACAGTGGGTCTCTGATTTTTTATTATTATTATTTTTTAATAATATTTATTAAAATTTTATAACATAACAACAAGAAAACAAACAACAACATAACAACTATAACAACTACAAACATTAACAAAAAAGGAAAAAACACAACAAAATAACATCTTATTAATTCAATTTTTCTCTCATCTTAGTGGGACTTCCTCCTATCTCCTTCTTCTGCATCCCTTGTATACAACTTTTTCGTAACTTCCAAAATCTACAAAATTCTAATCTATTTTCTAACACCAACTTCTCCCTTGATAAATCTTATTTCATTGATTTGTATTATATCCTTCTCTAGTTCCTAGTTAATTATATCTATCTCTTATCTTATCCTCATCTTAAATATAAAACATCTAATTTCTACTCTACAACCTATCTCGTCATCAAAATATCTATTTTTTAATCTTACAATGCTCTTTTAAATACAATTTAAATTTTCCCCATTCTTTTTCCACCGCGTCGTCTCTCTGGTCACGGATTTTCCCGGTCATTTCTGCAAGCTCCATATAGTCCATCGTTTTCATCTGCCATTCGTCAATCGTTGGTAATTCATCTGTCTTCCAGTTCTTGGCTAACAAAATTCTTTTTTTTTTTTTTAGGGGGACTTCATGACACCACATGCACCCCCCTCCCAAGTCCACAACCTCCCTCCTGCCCTTTGGCTCCTGATCCCCTGCCTTCCTCCATCCATCCCGTCACCAGCAAGGCTGCCTTGCCCCAGGAGCGCCACGGAGAGTTTTGTGGCCTGCTCTTCAGCTGCTGGGCTCACTGTGGTGGCTGCCACCTGCCCCTGCATCCCTCTCGACCTGGCCAGGTAGCAGCCTGGAGAGCAACAGCAGTGGGTCTCCCCCTGACTGGAGCAGAGTGACAGGTCCCAAGACCAATAATGGCTGAGCAGGCAGGCGTACCTGGCCCTACGCAGCAAATCAGAGCCTGGGGCATGGAGTTTCCTCACCTGGGCCTCAACCCCTTCCTTGTGCCCAGGTGTGTAAAGGAACCCCCTGCGAGAAAGGAGAGGTCTGTCTACTTAGCTCCATCGCAAAAAACAAAAACAAAAACATTCCTGAGGGGGTGCAAATAATATAATCGGACTGTTTAACTGCTGGTTTTTATTTGTTTGGGGGGGGGTGTTTTCAAATTTTGACATAAATCCAGCAGGAGAAATTAAAAAAAGAGAGAGATGTTATGCAATGCTAGTTTAGTTTATTTCCTTTTGACTTTTAAATCTAGACCCGTTCTCAAAACCGAGCAGCGTCTTAACCATAATAAAAGACAGAAGTTTGTTACAACATAATTAAAAGAGATAGTAAACCGCAAATGAACCTGAACGGAAACATTGCATTCTAATAATTGCTAGATTAAAATGCCATTTCTTTGCATTAATTACCTTGTTATTCATGCCATGGTTCAGAAATATGCTTTGTTTTTTGTTTCGTTTTTTTATTCTTCTGTTTAAGCCTTCCAATATGTAATGCCAGTATTTGTTTAGCTTATATTTTATAAACTATTGCCTTAGGTAACTGACCTTATTTTCTAACATCCTCGTTTTACTTTGTAATTTTCCTGTTTATACATTTTTACTTGCGTTTTAATAAAACACCAGAAGATGCTCGAACCCAGCAACTAAATTTAAAACTAATTATCATCCTGATGATGCTTTATAACAATTCAGGAGTAATTAGCTTCAGTAGTGGGTAGTACGTACTGTGAGCTGCTTGGTAGTTTAGTGGGAAAGAATAATGTAATTGAAAAAGGATTTAGAGGTCCCACTCTGTACAAGATTCACATCAGGCAAAGATCCGGGGAGGGTGGCGTGAGGAACGTGCAACAGCCATACCTCTCAGGGCTGGTGTTGTTCCATTGGTGGCGGGAGCTGGGAGACCACGATGGGCTCTTTTCTTCCATGCACCTTCCCCTTTTTGCCTCCTTAAAGCTTCTTTAACAAACATCTCTAAATTGGCTATTGGTGTTCTTGCAAAGCATTTGTGCCGGATTCAAAGGGACCGTTTCCCCCTCACATGGCCTAGCCCTAGGCCATAGGTAGGCAAACTAAGGTCCGGGGGCCGGATCCGGCTCAATCGCCTTCTAAATCTGGCCCAAGGACGGTCCGGGAATCAGCATGCTTTTACATGAGTAGAATGTGTGCTTTTATTTAAAATGCATCTCTGGCTTATTTGTGGGACATAGGAATTCATTCATCTCCCCCCCCCCCCATATAGTCTGATGCTCTGTTTTGCCCAAAGAGTTTATAGCTGTGTTATAGATTTCCTCTTTGAGGTGGTTCCACCTTGCTTTGACGCTGCCTCTGGGGCAGTTCAGTAGAGTTTGTTCAACAGAATCAGATAAGTGTTCACAAACTTCAGGTATGACTGATCTGGCAGTGTTGATCCAAGGCTGCCATTTTCTGCTTTGTGCTATGGGTCTTCTTTGGCTGGAAAAGGACCTTGCCACCATAGAGTGATCCATGTCATAGTTGCTGGCCTATCCCTGCAGCCCTGCCTCCACCTTGCTTACTGTGATGGCCTGGGAGTCAGACTCTGATGCTGAACCTGAGGGATCCCAGCCTGCACAGGATTCCCCGCCTCCAGAACCAGCTGAGCCGGGGCCAGGGCTTGAGCCTGAAGGATCCCCACCTGTGCTGGATCCCCAGGTGCAGGCATCAGCAGAGTCTGCTCTGGCTCCTGATGGGAGGGAGGACCCATTGCCTGCAGGTGCTCCACTCCCAGCCTCTTCAGAGGAAGCTGAGGCAGCCCCTGGGTCCAGTAACCCACCAGCCTCTCCTGAGCTGCAGAGGCTCAGGACAGAGAGGCGAAGGGAGCTAAGTGCCTTACAGGAGGAGTGCTCGCCTCCAGGCCCGGAGGAGAGGCGAGTCTCCGGAGGATCGGGGCCGCCCTAAGCATAGGGCCAGATAAAAGCCAGCCAGACCCAGCCCAAGTTGCGTGAGCAACTTAGTTGCAAGCGTATGCTCAACCTGCAACCTTGTGCCTGAACCTGCCTTGGACCTTGACCTGCTCCCTGCCTCGCTCCCCGCCGGACTGACCTCCTTTGGACCCCTAGACCCAGGACTGGACTTGGACCTCGCTTCACGGACAAACCCTTGGGGCCAGCACACTTACTGAGGTTGTGCGAAGCAGCTTCTGGTGAGATCCTGTGAGAGTCCCACAAGGTCTAGCCGGAAGCCGCTGCTTCTCTGGCAGCAGGGGTAGTTGGCGTGCCCTACAAGGGCATTGCTCTGTGGAATTCTGCCACTGGGGTGAAATGGGCGCTGCTTGTGATGATACTTTCTGCAGACTAATGGGAAGTCGAAAGTTTACCTGAGCAGACTTCATTCCGCTTTCTTATTCCCCACGGCTACAGAATTACCTGCTAGTAATGGTTCTGTCCGTGCATGTGTGTGTAAATAACAACATGGGTTATTTATACTGTAATTCCCTGGCCTACTTGACAAGTGGATTAGGAAGGAAATGAATGAGAAATTAAATACAGCGGTACCTCGGCTTAAGAACTTAATTCGTTCTGGAGGTCCGTTCTTAGCCTGAAACTGTTTTTAACCTGAGGTACCACTTCAGCTAATGGGGTCTCCCGCTGCCGCCACGCGATTTCTGTTCTCATCCTGAAGCAAAGTTCTTAACTCAAGGTACTATTTCTGGGTTAGCGGAGTCTGTAACCTGAAGCGTCTGTAAACTGAAGTACCACTGTACCTCCAAATGACCAGCCCTTCCCCAAGCCCGTGTAGGATGCTAAATGAAATTAGTTTGTTGGCTTGGCTAAGTTCCTCAGGAAAGATAATACAGTGGTACCTCAGGTTAAGAACTTAATTCGTTCTGGAGGTCCGTTCTTAACCTGAAACTGTTCTTAACCTGAGGTACCACTTTAGCTAATGGGGCCTCCCGCTGCCGCCGCACGTGCGATTTCTGTTCTCATCCTGAAGCAAAGTTCTTAACCCGAGGTACTATTTCTGGGTTAGCGGAGTCTGTAACCTGAAGCGTCTGTAACCCGAGGTACCTCTGTAGTCTGATGAAGCAAGAAACTAAAAACAAAAACCTAACTGGAAGTCAGCAAAATTAAATGTGGTGAAATCGTTAATTTATGTACCGCTGTAACACCTGCACCCCCAGAAATAAAGACATTAGTAATTAAAGTCTCATCTCCCCAAGACAGCAGGAAGCAACTACTGTAAATAAGTGGCAATTCATTCCTCATCATCCCTCCAGGTGCCCTGAATATGCGGGGGGTGGGTGGGGGGAGAGCTGTGAATTAACACTGGACAGGAACTGTGCTGAGTACGAGTTACTTGTGGGTAAACAGTATAAGGTAAAAGGTCAAGGACCCCTGGATGTTTAAGTCCAGCCAAAGGTGACTATGGGGTTGTGGCACTCATCTCACTTTCAGACCGAGGGAGCTGGCGTTTGTTCACAGACAGGTTTCCGGGTCATGTGGCCACCATGACTAAACTGTGGGATATGTCAGTCAAATCCAACATCCTAAGACAGGACTAACTGCCTCTATGTGGCAGTCAGTTTGGTGCATTGGTCTGTTAGGTTGCTGCTGATAGAAGTGTTAAGTAGTAAATGCTCTGATGGAGTCTTTTTAGGGTGGCGCTGTGGGTTAAACCACAGAGCCTAGGGCTTGCAGATCAGAAGGTCGGCAATTCGAATCCCAGCGACGGGGTGAGCTCCCGTTGCTCGGTCCCAGCTCCTGCCCACCTAAGCAGTTCGAAAGCACATCAAAGTGCAAGTAGATAAATAGGTACCACTCCGGCGGGAAGGTAAACGGCGTTTCCATGTGCTGCTCTGGTTCGCCAGAAGCGGCTTTGTCATGCTGGCCACATGACCCAGAAGCTGTCTGCAGACAAACGCCGGCTCCCTCGGCCTATAGAGCGAGATGAGCGCCGCAACCCCAGAGTCGGACACAACTGGACCTAATGGTCAGGGGTCCCTTTACCTTTACCTAATATCTAATATGTAATTAGTTTATATCTTTTGTAACCTAAGTATGTACTCAATGAATCTGACAGTAAACTAGTTTATTTTGTTATCATTCAGATTCATGTGTATTTTTCTTTTAAGAGGGACAAAAGGGATTAACAACCAAGAAGGCAGGAAGGTAGAAGACATAATTATTAAAAGGGACTCAAACGAGTCAGCAATCCGCTTGCTGCTGTGTAAAATTAAATAAGGAAATGTTTAACCCTGCTATATTATATATAAATGTTCCTACATAAACCGCTTCTGGCGCAACAGGACACTGTGACGGAAACCAGAGCACATAGAAACCTTTCCGCCGCAGCAGTACCTATTTATCTATGTAGTTGGTGTGCTTTCGAACTGCTAGGTTGGCAGGAGATGGGACAGAGCGACGGGAGCTCACCACCGTTACACGGATTGGAACCACCAACCTTCCCAAGAGGCTCAGTGGTTTAGACCACAGCATCACCTGCGTCCCTGTAAACATTATAGGAAAGTGTTGGCATGGGGAAGGACACCGACGGAGAATATGGTGCTATTTTAAGTTGTATAAGGAGCCGCCTCTTTAATCCCTCAAACAGCTCATTGCAACATCTCAGCAGCATGTAGCAGTTCTATATGTGCCATGGTTATTATGACTTATACATATTCCTATAGATTTATGACTTCCATCAATAAAATGTCCCCCCAGGAGACAGCTGCTTTTCAGCTGAATATATCACTGTTTATTGCATATAATAATAATAATAATAATAATAATAATAATAATAATAATAATTTATTTGTACCCCGCCCATCTGGCTGGGTCTCCCCAGCCACTCTGGGCGGCTTCCATCAAACATTAAAATACATTTAAAATATCACAGTTTAAAAACTTCCCTAAACAGGGCTGCCTTCAGGTATTTTCTGAATGTCAGGTAGTTGTTTATTCCCTTGACTTCTGATGGGAGGGCGTTCCACAGGGCGGGCGCCACTACCGAGAAGGCCCTCTGCCTGGTTCCCTGTAGTTTTGCTTCTCGCAGTGAGGGAACCGACAGAAGGCCCTCGGCGCTGGATCTCAGTGTCCGGGCTGAATGATGGGGGTGGAGACGCTCCTTCAGGTATACAGGACCGAGGCCGTTTAGGGCTTTAAAGGTCAGCACCAACACTTTGAATTGTGCTCGGAAACGTACTGGGAGCCAATGTAGATCTCTCAGGACCGGTGTTATGTGGTCCCGGCGGCCACTCCCAGTCACCAGTCTAGCTGCCGCATTCTGGATTAATTGCAGTTTCCGGGTCACCTTCAAAGGTAGCCCCACATAGAGCGCATTGCAGTAGTCCAAGCGGGAGATAACCAGAGCATGCACCACTCTGGCGAGACCGTCTGCGGGCATATCATTATTTACTGTTGCAATCACATTCCTACAGTAATTATTGCGGCAGGTTTCTTTCCCTTTATTTTGCAGTGGAAGCTGGGAACATAATTCCGAACACGGGGACAAAACATGGATGTTGATCTTCACGTTTTAGCAGTTCTCAAAGTGAGGGAAAGAGATGTGCAGTGGCAGTTCAGAACTTATTGTTGCTTGCATAATGAAAACTATAGTTCTTACTCTGTGTGTGTGTGTGTTTGTGTGTAAAAAGAAAGACAAAACTCAGGAAAAAGGTGGGGGAAAGTAAAGCTGTTGGTGTATCAGCACGCGCTGTGTATAATGAGCAAAACTTAAATCACGACATTAAAACGTTCTCTGACAAGCTGTCAAGATTATTACTAATTATTACGAGCACACCGTGTCTAAAAGCAGCTAAGTAGTTTGCAGGCAAACATACATTCAAAACACCTCAGCAATCTGAAGAAAGGGAACAGGGGCCGTTACAAAACACACACACACACACACACACACACACACACACACACACACAACTGCTTTGATTTTGATGAATCAGAATTCCTTTTGGACAAACCTGCAGCATCAAGGATCTGGGCAGACAACTTAGCAGCCCTCCTGTCCTTGTAATTCTGCTTGCTGTAGAGGCCCTTTTTCTAGTGCCCTATCCACTCATTGTTATTTCTAGTTACAGGTGGGTAGCCGTGTTGGTCTGCCATAGTTGAAACAAAATAGAAAATTCTTTCCAGTAGCACCTTAGAGACCAACTGAGTTTGTTCTTGGTATGAGCTTTCGTGTGCATGCACACTTCTTCAGATACACTGAAACAGAAGTCACCAGATCCTTAAATATAGTGAGGGAGTGGGGAGGGGTATTACTCAGAAGGGTGGTGGGAATGGGTGATCAGCTGATAGGTGTGGAAAACCTGTTGACGACTCTTAACGGCTGCAATTAGTCTTGCAGGGAAAGGCAAGGGGTGAGATGGCTAAAGATAGCTTTGTTATGTATAATGAGATAAGAATCCAATGTCTTTGTTCAGACCAGGTTTCTCCATGGTTTTAAGTTTGGTGATTAGTTGCAATTCAGCCACTGTAGCCGTGTGGTCTGCCATAGTCAAAACAAAATAAAATAAAAAATTCCTTCCAGTAGCACCTTAGAGACCAACTAAGTTTGTTCTTGGTATGAGCTTTCATGTGCATGCACACTATTATCTGAAGAAGTGTGCATGCACACGAAAGCTCATACCAAGAACAAACTCAGTTGGTCTCTAAGGTGCTACTGGAAAGAATTTTCTATTTTGTTTCGACTATTGTTATTTCTGTCCCCTTCCTCTTAAGGACCATGAACATGATGTGGCTTTTGCTAAGCTGGAAACAGGATCTGCATTAAGTGCCACTTCCATTCTTTTTGGGCTTCAGCAGTCAGTATTTCTGCCTTTGGGTTAATGCTTACTATTTATCGTCCCAAGACTGCACTCGTGGGGCAGGGGAGAAGAAGTTGATTCTCTTGGCATGGACAGGGTTTTGCTGTTCTTCTTTTTTCTTGGTCCACCCCGCCTGCTCTTATGTCTAATGTGCTCAAGACCTGAATTTCTTCGCTGGTGCAACATTGCGACTCACAATGTTCCACTAGTGCTACCGACCTGTTCACTTTTTCAATTGCACAGAGGGCTATGGGATCAAGGCACTGGCGATTTAAAGGGCTAGTTAGCTGAAATAAATTATCTTTCCTATCTCTTCACTCCCAGAATATGTAGAGCAGTTGAAGATATTAGACAAACTTCTATATCGTTGTTTTTACAAGTGCTGTAATATACTGAGTTAAAACAAAAGGCACAGGAATAAGAGGTCACCAAAGAAAATGTGGAACTCTGTTGTTGTTAGTGAATGATTCAGGTCTGCTATTTTCTTGGCTCTATACTTAGTTCCACAAACACTTGCTTAATTTTTTAAAAAGGAGCAATTGATTTTACAGTTAATTTATGTATGTCTCACATCTTTCGGAACGTTTGATATAAAGTCATATTCTGGTGTGTATTAGCAGGACAGGGTATACGGTTAAGTTGCGTTTGATTGTTTTTCCCCCGGTACAAAGAAAATGAATTTGCATGCCTTAGTAGCAATTGCGCCTTGTTTTCAAAAATAAATTATTCAACTTGTCCTCTCCCTCCCTTTTTAACAGATGGCTGTAAATGGATGAAAACTGACATGAGTCTTTCTGTCCTGCACCGATTCACCTTGTTCTGACAAAGAAATGCCAAAATGAAGATTAAGTAGAGGTTTCATTTTCCCTCCAGAGCATAAGCAGTTAACTCGCACACCTTAAAGCAATGAATTAGGTTTGAACGCTTTGCCCTTTACATGGATGTCCTTGAGTTGCTCAGTGTAATTTGTGTCAGTACTGTTCCGTTGTCACTGCACAAACTGAAGCCGTGACACGTAGCTCTGCCAGCCAGCCAGAGGGGAAAGCCACACACGGAGGCAAGCCAAGCCAGTATGATGACTTAAATCAGGCAACCCAGGAGCATGAAAATGACTTCGGTTGCAAAAGGGCAGCGGTATGAATCAGCTACCCAAAATGTGTGCAACTTTTCTGACTGTGTTTTAATAATGCTATATAATGCTAAACCCACCCTCTCTCCCTGCAAAATTACCGAATGGGAATACAAAAACATAAGTATTATAATGCTCTACCAATAAGCCATTACATAACCGTAAAAAAAGCACATTATGGATTCAACACAATGATCACAAGTTGTGCCAATAACCGACATAAAATATTACTGCAGACATACATAACTTGTGGTGCCTCCTTTTTGGAGAACTAGATGTTGTATAGTCAACAGAACCTGTAAAACTCTCCCTCCTACTCCCATTAAAACAGCATGTTACCTATGAATATACTCCTAACCAGTGGTGATAAGAACATACATATCTTGAATTTTAATATGCTGCTTTAATCTCGATTTTTTTGGAAGTTCAGAATGAGTCTTGTCATCCTGACTTTCTGCTGGGCACAGTATGTATTATGCTGTTGCCACTCACCCCAATCTCTGAGCCGTGTGAGACCCCAGGGGTTCCAGGCAGAGGCATAGGAAGGTCAAGTGGTACCCGGTGCGAAAAATTTCTTGTCACCCCCCCCATTGATTCCCCCCCTGCAAAAATGGTTTTACGTTATTTCATAATAACAAGTAATAATAATGAAAAACTTTTATTTATATCCCGCCCTCCCTGGCTGAAGTCGGGCTCAGGGTGGCTAACATCAGATACATAACATTGGTATAAAATCAAACAATAATTAAATTACCTCCTAAAAACATCTCAAAATCAAATTAAAGTCTAATTAGATGGCTTTCCACAGGGTTAGGGTTGGGAACAGTAAGTGCTCCACTGAACTGAAATTTCAGCCTTCATGACATAGGAAAACAGCCAAGTGAACAGCTATTTTGGTGGAGGAGGGTCAAGATATTAACCGATATGCATGAAATTTCATATATAGCTATATAATCCCTAGTATAGTAAGATAAGACCTTTGGAGCAGGCATTTTTTAAAAAAGTTTTTTATGAACCGCCCTAGTAGGGCAGTAATTGTTCCTTGATAATTTGTCACCCCCTCCATTATGGAACATGGGGCGGACCACCCCCTACGCCCCCTTTGCTACGCCCCTGGTTCCAGGCACTTACCTAGGGTTCAGTTTCCTTGGAATGAAGGATAGCAGAGACAGTGGTGTCTTCACGATATGTGGGTCATTGACGCACACTGTATATACAACCTGAGCCTACGATGGAGGGGCTGACAGCACTGACACAAAATCAAACACGCCTCTCACTCTTCTGCCTGCTTCTTGCCAAGCACAAAGGCAAACACACCCCTCTGGCTTTTATACCTGAAGGAGAGTCTCCACCCCCATCATTCTGCCCGGACACTGAGGTCCAGTGCCGAGGGCCTTCTGGCGGTTCCCTCGCTACGAGAAGCCAAGTTACAGGGAACCAGGCAGAGGGCCTTCTCGGTAGTGGCACCCGCCCTGTGGAATGCCCTCCCACCAGATGTCAAAGAAAAAAACAACTACCAGACCTTTAGAAGACATCTGAAGGCAGCCCTGTTTAGGGAGGCTTTTAATGTTTAATAGATTATTGCATTTTAATGTTCTGTTGGAAGCCGCCCAGAGTGGCTGGGGAAACCCAGCCAGATGGGCGGGGTATATGTATTATGTATGTATAATTATAATATTATTATTATTATTATTATTATTATTATTATTATTATTATTATTATTATTATTTTATTACTACTACTACTACCAACTAGGTGAGAGAGGGGCCCCACCCCTTTGGCACCAGGCAACTGCCTTTCTAATACTAAAGACCCACACTTAGGGCCATTACTAAGAAGCTGGCCTGGCGACTTGAACAACGATGGAATCTTCCATTAGATTTTAACCCAGGAATTAGAAGGGACTTGGGTATCACACAGCCAAACTGCCCCCAACAACCTCAAAGCAACACACACACACACACACACACACACAAACACTTTCATTATACAGTTCAAGGATAGGTATCACTGAACTTGATATTATTAAAATAATAATTCTATAACTCCTCCTTCGTTTGCAGTTCTTGTATTGGTGTCAAGTACTCTTGACGCGGGTGGCGCTGTGGGTTAAACCACAGAGCCTAGGGATTGCTGATCAGAAGGTCGGCGGTTCGAATCCCTGACGGGGTGAGCTCCCGTTGCTCGGTCCCAGCTCCTGCCCACCTAGCAGTTCGAAAGCACGTCAAAGTGCAAGTAGATAAATAGGTACCGCTCTGGCGGGAAGGTAAACGGCGTTTCTGTGTGCTGCTCTGGTTCGCCAGAAGTGGCTTTGTCATGCTGGCCACATGACCCGGAAGCTGTACGCTGGCTCCCTCGGCCAGTAACACGAGATGAGCGCCACAACCCCAGAGTCGGACACGACTGGACCTAATGGACCTTTACCTTTACTCTTCAGAAGCCACAACATGGATGAGCAACAAAATTATCATGAAGTGGGAGTATAGATAAGATGATATGGCAAAGAGCAATATTGGATAGAGCACAGCGTGTCCTTCAGGCAGTTAACAATGAATCCTGGCATCTGACTTATATGAACATAAGCATTTTACAAGTTCCTTGGCATTTATCTTCCCTTTTTCTTTCCGGATGTATAAATGATTGTGGGAGAGACCTTACAATACCAGTCAACACAGCATTCCACCAACGAATCGCATTCACGCGGGTTTTCAATTCCACCAACTTAAATGGAGATTGTCGTTTGGAAGAGGAGAGAGATCTCATTTTTCGCTGCTTCAGCACCAGAAGCTGCGTTTCCCAGCTGTGTTTATCTGCTCATGGTGTCTTGAAATGTGCTCTGCTTTGAGATCCTTTTCGTTGTGTGCAGGCCTGAGACCGCCAGACGGGAAGGAGCCAGCAGAGTCTCCTGCACTCATCGCCATCTCTGCCCTTTCCCCCCTTTCTCCCTGTGGGATCACACCGCCAGACTTCCAGGACCCCTCCTCCCTCGGTGCCTCATTTATAATTTAAGACATGATTTACACTGTCACTCAGCCAACAGAACCCAGAGCATCTTTTACTTTGCTTAGTAGCTAATGAAGCCTCGCTTTCTCCTTGTTGCTCTGGTTCTGCTTGGCTACATTGGCCATGGAGCGCCTGGCTTTTATGCAAAGACTAAGAAAAATGCCAAGAGACTGTATTTCAGTTATTATTTTATTTTTATTAAAAGATTTTCTTGATTTACAAAAGCATGTGCAACGTCTCTCTCTCTCTCGTATATTTTCCCATGTAACATTTTTTACAAATCAAGTTTCATTTGTTGAGACATTGGGAAGAAAAAGGGGGAAAGAGGTGGAGGGGTGGGGAGATGGGTGGGGTGGGGTGGTGACGATGTTTCTATTTTACTTAATATATGTAGGTTTTGGTGTCAGCATTGCTTGTGCAGGTTCTCTGTTGTTCACTTGTGTTCCTTTGGTGGTGAGAGAGGTCGAGGTTGGCCTAGAGTGTGGTTGTTCGTTTGTGATTGGCTGTAGTGATCTTTGGTTTCATGTGTGAGTGGTGTGTGTGTGTGTGTGTTTTGGATCAGTTTAACCATATTGATTTGTATGCTGTTGGTGGATTTTTGTCATTATCTTGTTGGGCTGTGTGTTGTGATAAAGGCAGTGGTGGAGGAAGCCTCTTCGCCGCCTGGGGCAGCGGAGCGGAGGCACCCCCCTGGGGGCGGGGCGTCACGACGCATGCATCATGACATCACGGCGCACATTGGATGCACTGCGCATGCACGGAATTTCCGGGCATGCGTAGTGCATCCGGGCCGGCGCTGCTGCTCCCGCGGCGAGCGAGCTGCGGCTTGTGGGGCTGCCCCGTCCGTCTGTAAAGAGGCAAGGACGGGGTGCCGGGTGGCAGGGGAGTGGCGGGAGGGGCCGGGGAGTATCACCCCCCTCCCCTGGAACCCAGGGTGGCCCTTCCCACGCCACTGGATAAAGGGGAGCCATACCGGGGTGAAGGCATCTTCTTCTATTTGTCCCTGTGTCAGTTTCAGCTTACTGGTTAGTTTTTATAGTAGGGCTGTTTTCCCATACTACTTGGTACCATCCCATTGGTCCATGCTTACTCTTGACAGGTCTCTCCAGTGTCTGGTTATGATGTTTCTGGCTGCTGAATTAAGGAAATACAAAGTAGGAAGACTCAAAACAATCTTGGAGACTAAGTGGTGTCATAGAAAGGATCGGAGTGCCTCCTGCCCCTTACTCTTCTGCTTCCTGATCTGTTGAAGCAGCACCCACATGATGTCATTCTCGCAAGGTCTCTGCATCTGCTACTCAGTGAACTACCTCCTCCTCCCCAGCCTGCCCCCTCACTATTCTTACTATTGCTTTCCCCAAGCTGGTGCTCTCTGTAGGATTTTGACCACTGCTTGCATGAGAGCTGTGGTCCAAAACACTGGGAGGCAGGGCTGGATTAACCATTAGGCAAAATAAACCCATGCTTAAGGCATCAAAGGAAAGGGGGCATCATATATATGTTCCATTGCCAGATTTACCATGGACCATGCGGTGCAGATGAACAAAAATAAACATTATTTATACAAATATACAAAAATAAACGTTTTCCATCTTGCTGTAGGTTTTGTTTCATTTCAAAACAATGTTTTTATTTTATGGCTTGCTGTTGTTTACGTTTTGAATTAGATATATATGAGGGCACCAAAATCTTGTAAGTGCCATTGGGCTCTAAATGTCTTAATCCGGCCTTGTTAGGAGGGCTCCAAATTGGGGAGGGCTGCCTTACTAACACCAGCTACTGAGACTGAAAGGGCGTGGGGTTCAAATCTTTTGAAAGGACTATTGCTGAGGAGGGAACGGGGGAGCAACTCCCAAGGCAGCTTGTTACTCCAAGCCACTGGAAGTTGCGTCCGCCTCACCTGCCCTCTGGGCAGACTGGAGGGCTCGAGATCAGCTTCCTGCAACCTGGCGACTGCCCATCGGGGAGTTATAGCCCAAACCATCTGGCCGCTTCCCGGGTACCAGACCAGAGCCCGGACGGGGAGCGCACGCCAGGGGGAGCCCCTCGCTCGTCTTGGGCGGCGTTTTCCACACATCCCCTCCCCTCGGCGCCCCGTATGCTGTGTTGCTCTCTCGTTTCTCCCTAAATCCAAGCCCGTTTGCTCCGTTCTCCGATTTTCCCTTACACAAACCAGGCAGGGAGTTTTCTCTGCGCCCCGACGAGGGTTGGGGGACCGAATTTCCAGCCCGATGCCGTGCGGGGGGTGCTCGCCTCCCGCAACCCGGTGGGCGGCCCCCCAGGTGCGCGCCTCGACGGCTGCCCTTCCCGCGCCCCTCCTCTCTGCCTTAAAGTGCGCGGCGGCGGCGCGCAAGTCCCTCCCCGGCGCCCCGCCCCGGCTGCGTGGACTCGCCGGGGCTCCTTTGTGTGCGCTTGGCCGCCGCGCCGGAATTTCGCCCCGCTCCCTGGCAGACAGCGAGCCAGCCAGCGAGAGAGGGCGGGAGGGAGCGGGGCCGCTGCGGACTCCTCCTCCGGCTCCTTCACCCAGCCTCCTGCTCCGCCAACTGCCTGCCTGCCCGCCAGGCGGCCTGCACTGCCGCCGCCACATCCACGCGCATCACCAGAGCCTGGCAGACGGCTGCTCGGCTCCTCGTTGCTGGATCCCAGAGGCGCCTTGCCCCGCGGGGGACCCTGCGCGCAGGTAAGGGCGAGAAGCGGCCGGGCGGGAGAGGGACATCGTGCCGCGGCGGCCGCGGGGCGGGGAGAACGGCGGCGTCCCGCCTCGCCCACCGGGGATGCTGCTGTTACCGGGCGGGCAGGTGGGTGACGGGGCGGGCGCCTTGCGCGGGGACAAGCGGAGCCAGCGCGCCAGGCAGCCTCTCTGCGCGGGGAAGGCAGGCGGGCAGCAGGCCTGGCCGGGCAGCGCTCCGCGCGCAGGGGCGGGCCGACCCCAGACGGGAGCCTCTCGCTGGTCCTCCGCGTCCTTTGCGCGCCTGCCTGCGCCCGGGCGTCTCCAAAAGTTTCTTCTCTCCCGCGCTCCGCTCCGAGCTTGGCGTGCGCCCCCGCCTGCGCGCAGCGGGACGCGCGGAACAGAGGAGGCGTCCGAGGTGTCCGAGCTCTTGCGCGCTAGGAAGCACCGTCCCGGGAAGGGCTCCTGCGCTGCGCAACCGGTGGCGCTGCGGGGCTGCTCGGTCGCTTGTCTTGGGTGGTGAGAGAGGGCGCAGCACCTGCCCGGCAGAAGCAGGCGGCTCGGGTCCGCAGGACTCGCAGCTCCCAGCAGAGGTCCGGGCTCGGGGAAGAGAACTCGACGGGGGCATCTTCTCCCCCTCGAGCCCAGGCTTCGCTTGCGGAAGGTTCTAGGCTCCGTTCTGTGCAGCTCAAGTTCGACAGTCCTTGGATGCGGGGCGAGGAAACATTACGGAACTGTTGCCCATCAGAATAGACCAACCTAGGCTGGACGACCTGACATGCTAGAAAACCGCTTCCTCAGTTTCTGTGTTCAACCCAGATGCCGAGGTGTGTTACATTGGATGATTGTCTAATCTGGAATAATGAAGGAACGCGGAAAGAGGGAATCCGCAGGACACATAAGGAGGCACTTCCTCCCTTTCTTCCCCTTTCTTGGAAAGATGCCCAGGGGATTGGATGGTTATTGCTTGGCTTCAAGAAATCTTCACCTGAATCTTGGGGCTGAAAGATTGGCACGATCCCCAGCCACTTGAGCGCTCTGAAAAATTACTTAGTGTAAAGGTTACGTGTGTGTGCACCCCTGCTTGCAGTAGCTTTGTTTTGCTTTGTTTAGAAAATGCTTTGTTTAGAAAACGCATTATTTGTTTCTCCCTCTTAGATTAGATTGCAGCAATAAAAACTTAGAGTACTAAGTATTCATAACAGGAAAAAAAAGCTTTTGAAATTGCAAGAAAAGTGCCTGGCAGGCAGCTCCAGAAATTATAGGTTTCATTGGAGTGGAGCTCTTTCTGAAAGTTGGGAGGTGAGCAGGCTGGGTTACATTTTCTTTGGATGTGCTGAGAGGGCTCTAAGCTCCGTAGCTGAGCACCCTCCTTGCATGTAAAGGGCCCTGTGAATCCTTGTCATGTCTGATTAAATGATGATGAGATAGCCGGGTTAAGAAGAAACATCTACCGGAGACCAGATAACACTTTCCTTTTGAAAGTAGACAATATTAGGCAATGCGCCAGCTGTCTGGCTGTGTGTTGGGCTTATTATGTTGTTAAACCCTAACGCATAGTCTTCTCCTCTAAAGGAGACCCTATGAGACTCTAAAATCCCATTGAAGCTGGTGTGCTTAACGTCCTGGTCCCAAAGCAACTGCTGCCAAATAAATGCTTAAAGCTGGCATACTTGTGCAAGACTCTAAATAATAAAGTTATTCTGCCCTTGCAGAATAAAGAAGAGGTGGCCAACCATATGCTTATAGACACTAGCAGGACATAAAGACAACAATGCTCTCCTGCTGTCATTTCCCAACAACTGGTGTTCAGAGGCATGCTGCCTCTGATCCTGCAGGTGGCACATAGACATTGTGGGGAGTAACCACGGATTATTAGTCCCTCGTGTACTTTTTCATCATGAATTTGCCCAATACTTTGTCGGTGGCCATCCTCACAACGTGTGACAATGCATTCCCCAAGCAGGTGTAGTGTGGGCAGCACTTCTCTTGTCTGTCCCGAATGTCCAGCCTTTTAGCTTTACTGAAGTGTGCATGCACACGAAAGCTCATACCAAGAACAAACTTAGTTGGTCTCTAAGGTGCTACTGGAAGGAATTTTTTTATTTTTTATTTTGCTTCACCCTCTGTTATATTGTATGAGAGAGAGAAAGAGAGGAAAGCACTTCCCCACCCTTTCTTGTCTTTTTGCTAAACCGAAAACCCCTAAACATTGCAAGCTTTCCTCGAATGGGGAGTTCTTTACCATGTGGATTGTTCTTTTCCTGCTCTACTGGACAACATTTTGCATCTTTTTGAGGATCAATGTTCTAAGGAACTCAACTTCAGGTAGAATGCTTTAGCCAGCTGTAAGCTCAAGAAAAACTCTGCTTGGCATTGTTTTCATTTTCTGTGTGATATTTGCCTTCCTGTGAGTAAAACACTACACTGCTGATCAGGAGCGGGCAGATGTCCCATTTTGCCACTTGAAGTGACACGGGAAGGTGCCCCCACCACTGGTGGGGAAGTGGCGCTGGCATCAGCACACCAATTTCCAGCAAGCTCTCGCACACTGCTCCCGAAATTGCTGCTGATGATAGCATCATTTCTCCCGCGGTGGTGGGGGCAGTAGGGAAAGGTGGGGTGCCCACAAGGGCAGCCCAAGGGCTGCAAGTGACCCTCGGGGACTTTTTGGGCAGCCCTTGGCAAACTTTGGCAAACCCCCCCCCCCCATGATAGCCAGACTTCGCCCTCCAGCTGTTTTTGGACTACAACACCCATCATCCCTAGCTAACAGGATGATGGGAATTGTAGTCCCAAAACAGCTGGAGGTCCAAGTTTGGCCATCACTGCCCCAAGTGCTCGCAAATGATTGCAGCGCTGCTTCCAACCACTGTAGGATAGAGCGGTGTTATCTTCATTGCCCCATTGCAGATCTGTAGTGAGGAGAGCTCACCTAGTGAGTTTGTAGTGAAGCTGAGATAGGAACTTGCTGGCTCGGCTTCACACACTCTTGACATCACCCATCAAGGTTTGATCCCATTGTAGTCTGTATCACTGCCTTGTTTGAAATAATTGCCTTGTATTTCTTACTTGTATCATGCATTCATTTATACGTAGCATAGTGTGTTTATAAGGAATAATTTGTTGTTGTTCAGTCGTTCAGTCGTGTCCGACTCTTCGTGACCCCATGGACCAGAGCACGCCAGGCACGCCTATCCTTCACTGCCTCCCGCAGTTTGGCCAAACTCATGTTAGTAGCTTCGAGAACACTGTCCAACCATCTCATCCTCTGTCGTCCCCTTCTCCTTGTGCCCTCCATCTTTCCCAACATCAGGGTCTTTTCCAGGGAGTCTTCTCTTCTCATGAGGTGGCCAAAGTACTGGAGCCTCAACTTCAGGATCTGTCCTTCTAGTGAGCACTCAGGGCCGATTTCCTTGAGAATGGATAGGTTTGATCTTCTTGCAGTCCATGGGACTCTCAAGAGTCTCCTCCAGCACCATAATTCAAAAGCATCAATTCTTCGGCGATCAGCCTTCTTGATGGTCCAGCTCTCACTTCCGTACATTACTAAGGAATAATAGAAAACAACAAAAGGTTTGTGCAGTGCTTTCCCCCCCTAAAAAATGTTTATCTGAAGAAGTGTGCATGCACACGAAAGCTCATACCAAGAACAAACTTATTGGTCTCTAAGGTGCTACTGGAAGGAATTTTTAAATTTTATTTTGTTTTGACTATGGCAGACCAACACGGCTGCCTACCTGTAAAATGTTTAGGGTTATTCTCATTTTCCTACTCATATTCAAATGATTCCCTTCAATGAGGCCAAACTTAGATTCACAAAATGTTTAGTGGGAATGTGTCCCCCTGTGTACCGTCAGAAAGAAAAGCACTGGGTTTGTGCCGTGCAAGGGAAAGAAGAATACCGGTTCCCTTGGACAAGTTAGGAAGAGAGAAGTATTGGCTCTTTAAATATGTACTGCTGTTGGTTTCAGTGACCTTACTTCCAGATATTTCTGAGCTTCCCAGTTACATTTCCAGCTCCAGGGAATTATAAAGTTCTTATTTTGCTTACGGTTTTTAGTAACGCTGCCCCATCTTTCCTCACTCTTCTCCTCCAGCGACCCTGTGTTGAGTTTTAGAAAGAATCGTTGCCAGATAGTTCACAGGATGAGGTAATAGTATCTTGTTTCTTAGTAATCACCCACTGAGCTCAGAAAGCAGAACAATGCAAGGTGAAGCCCCCCGCCCCCCCTCCCAAAGTCAAAGCTCACCCTCTCTGGACTGAACAAAATTGGCTCAAGCAAAACGATGCAGGGAACTTAGTGCCACAATTAAACAGCGAAAACCTCAGCTCGTTATAGCTCAATCCATAATCAAAGTGTCAGATTCAAAGCTTGAAACGTAAACATACACAGAGTTTTATGTTTTTCTCCAGCCCTGCACATGGAAACAAAATTAACACTGTACGTACGCATGGGAGATTAATGCATTATAATAACATTCGTATTTAAAAACAAACTGAAGTATCAGCTCAGTAGAAGGAATTTATTTACTACCTGCGGAAGTAAAGTATATGTACATTTGGAAATTCATAACGTGCGTTCTGTCCCTGTTACCAGGTGCTGGTTTATTTACAATGGTGTTGTGTCTTGCTTTCTTTTCAGTATACCTCTCCGGCACCCTCTCTGTTAGCCCCTGTCACAAACTCTGTGCGTCTCTGTTTTCCTTTCTCTCCATTCTCCTTCCCCTGACTTGGAGCTGTGCTTAATACTCCAAACCTGGTACACATCTTCCACACATTTGTGGGTGCATCTTCCTTTGGCACTTATGAGGAATGGCTTAGGGAGCTGGGTATGTTTAGCCTGGAGAAGAGAAGGTTAAGGGGTGATATGATAGCCATGTTCAAATATATAAAAGGATGTCATATAGAGGAGGGAGAAAGGTTGTTTTCTGCTGCTCCAGAGAAGCGGACACGGAGCAATGGATTCAAACTACAAGAAAGAAGATTCCACCTAAACATTAGGAAGAACTTCCTGACAGTAAGAGCTGTTGGACAGTGGAATTTGCTGCCAAGGAGTGTGGTGGAGTCTCCTTCTTTGGAGGTCTTTAAGCAGAGGCTTGACAGCCATCTGTCAGGAATGCTTTGATGGTGTTTCCTGCTTGGCAGGGGGTTGGACTGGATGGCCCTTGGGGTCTCTTCCAACTCTATGATTCTATGATTCTATACCTCCGTGTGCGTGGCCTGCATTGGGTGTAGGGCGCTCTCCCATTTCTTCTCCTTGAACCTGGGCCCTCATACAGGCAAAGCACATCCTCCGCCCCTGAGCTATGAGCCCATTGCTGGCTATGGATCCAGCCTTACCAAGGGGCTGGTTGGAGCAGGGGTCAGCAACCTTTTTCAGCCGTGGGCCGGTTCACCGTCCCTCAGACCGTGTGGTGGGCTGGACTATATTTTTTTGGGGGGGGAAATAGAACGAATTCCTATGCCCCACAAATAACCCAGAGATGCATTTTAAATAAAAGCACACATTCTACTCATGTAAAAACACCAGGCAGGCCCCACAAATAACCCAGAGGTGCATTTTAAATAACACATTCTACTCATGTAAAAACACGCTGATTCCCGGGCCACCCGTGGGCCGGATTGAGAAGGCGATTGGGCCACGGGCCTTTAGGTTGCCTACCCCTGGGTTAGAGCAAGGGAGGCACTTGGGGTCCCATCCGGTTTCCCCCACTTGAAATGTTAGGGTCTGGTTTGGCTCCTGCTTTAGTCAGTGCTAAAACTCCAACAGGAGGAGACTTTGATCCTGAACCATGCAGTCATTTGATATAAATCATCTGTTTTCATTCTTTTATGTCTGAGGCTTGAGATACTAACCAGAAAAATGTTTCCTGGCACTGGGCTGTAGGTTAACTTCACATGCATTTAATGTGCATTGCTATTGATCATGGAGAACAAAGGCAGGCATTTCATACTATGTCCTGTCAATCAAGCCCAGCAGCTGAGTTTTCTGGTTGCCAATTTGCAGCTGCTTAATGGTCCTGAGACTGTAACCTTCTAGGGACCTTGTGCTTGCAAGCGGAGCTGCTTGTTTAAGCAGCCCTAGAAATTCCCCAGGCGTGTTTTGCGACTTGCATGGGTCCAGTTGCGACTGTGGGGGAATCTCTGGATGCCAGGTTGGCGACAGACATCTCCACCCGGCTGACCCCTCCAGCTTTCTTAAGCAGGTCAGCGGAAGAGTTTATGTATTGCATCAATAGCCCACCTTGTTCTCCAGGGAGTACATGGTTCAGTGGGTCTCCTCTGAGTAAAACAACACTCTCTACTTTTATCAGCGTTGGAACTGTGCCTTCTGTTCTACTGTTTGAATAGCTGTCCCAGGAGTTTGCCGTTCAGTTAATCACACAGTTCAAAGCTGGAGTCAACTCTTGATTAGCAAAACCACGATCTCCACAGACGTGGTTGAGTGTCAGGCCTAATGGGCAGAGCAGCTCGTTCCCGGTGAACTGACTCCATGAAAGTCAGTGGCCAAGACTGAAAGTCCCCGCTTCCTCAGCTCCTGCCAGTTTAGAGGTAGAGCTTTTCACGCCGCTTGAGCCAACCGCTGCCAGGGAGGCATCGCTTCTAAAACCCACCATTGAAGGGGAAAGAAGTTCCAGAGCTGGAGACATCTGGAAGGTCCCTCCCTTCCAAGGTGAGTGACCCATTCTGAAGAGCTGAGCTCCTCTCATGGCCGCCTCTGTGCTGCATAGTCGCCCTTCATAATTCTGCGTGCTGAAGAATTGGCCTGTGCCACTGGGTTTCTTGTCCACCAGAGGGACCGAACTCTTAGGAGTGCTGCATATCAGGATCAGATGTTGTCTGTTAAGCCACCAACAAAGGTCCGTATAGTTAAAGCTATGGTTTCCCCAGTAGTAATGTATGGAAGTGAGAGCTGGACCATAAAGAAGACTGATCGCCGAAGAATTGATGCTTTTGAATTATGGTGCTGGAGGAGACTCTTGAGAGTCCCATGGACTGCAAAAAGATCAAACTTATCCATCCTTAAAGAAATCAGCCCTGAGTGCTCACTGGAAGGACAGATCCTGAAGCTGAGGCTCCAGTACTTTGGCCACCTCATGAGAAGAGAAGACTCCCTGGAAAAGACCCTGATGTTGGGGAAGATGGAGGGCACAAGGAGAAGGGGGCGACCGAGGACGAGATGGTTGGACAGTGTTCTCGAAGCGACTGGCATGAGTTTGGCCAAACTGCGGGAGGCAGTGGAAGATAGGCGTGCCTGGCGTGCTCTGGTCCATGGGGTCACGAAGAGTCGGACACGACTGAACGACTGAACAACAACAACAAGCCACCACTGGAGCGAGATTTCTGCATGGCAGGATTCTCGGGGTTCCTTCCAGCTCTTTGATTCTATGATCAAGTCTGTTATTGACCCCAGAAATACCTTTTCTGCATCTCTCCTGCATCGCTTTATTTGATGAAAAGGAGGAAAAACGAGCACGGTGTTTTCACTATGCCATTAACATTTCTCCTCAGATCCATAGATGATTTAACTCAGTGAATGTTAAGCGGCATGGAGGTGGGCAGGGGTGGCAACTTGAGTAAAATATTTTTTTGGGAGGGCGGGCAGGTAAGCTGCACCTTATGTAATTGATCACATGACATGGTGCAGGGACATCATTTGAATGGCAATGCCACCCAGACTGGCTGTGGTAACCCAAGTGAGATTCATATTTTAGCATTTTCTTTTTCCTGTCTTCTCCTCTATGTCCGTTCTTTCCAATGAGATCTTTCCAGTGATCTTTCCAATGAAAGTATAGCCTCTCACACCACAACCTCCACTGGTTACAAGTTTCTCACCAACCCTTGAAATATTCTACCTGAAGGAGTGTCTCACCCCCGTCACTCAGCCCGGACGCTGAGGTCACAGCTCTGAGGGCCTTCTGGCGGTTCCCTCGCTGCGAGAAGTGAGGTTACGGGGAACCAGGCAGAGGGCCTTCTCGGTGGTGGCGCCCTCCCATCAGATGTCAAAGAAACAAACAACTACCTGACTTCTAGAAGACATCTGAAGGCAGCCCTGTTTAGGGAAGTTTTTAATGTTTGATGTTTTATCGCTTTATTAATAATAATAATAAGGAATAGTGTTGGGAGCTGCCCATCTGGCTGGGGAAACCCAGCCAGATGGGCGTGGTATAAATAATAAACTATCACTGTGGGAATACACTACGTGGGTTTCTTTGAACCCGCGATTATTTGTATTAAGTTAATGTTAATATTATGCACTATTTTATGTATTCTTCCGTGCAGAAGTGAAAGCGAAAGCAGGGCTCAGTAGGCATCTTCGCTACTGAGATCCCTCCGCCTAGACTTTTTGGTTCCAGAGGTTTGAATTGTGAATGATCAGTTATTCTGCTTCCCGCCTTTTTGGGGGGCAGCAACAGCGTTCCTATTGGTAAATTTATCAATCATGACGTTGTACTTGGTTGTCAATAAAAGGCTGCGGCTCCCCGTATTAGGCGGACAGTCAGAGTTAGGGTTCAGATGATCCAGATGTAGATAGTTGGGGTTTCGGGGAACGGGTTGGTTGGGTTGGTTGGGTTGGAAGCGCGTGCAGGAGGTAGAGAGGTTAGCTTGCGGAAGATTTGGCGGTTTCAGGCTTAGCTAGCTTAGGTCTTAGGTAGCCTAGAACTTGCGGAAGAATTGGCGGTTTTAGGGTCTGCTAGTTTAGGTAATTCTAGAGCAGTTTAGGCATAGAGGAAAGTAGAAGCCTATGCGGGTCAGCCAAAGCCATCTAAAGGAAACAGTGACTTTGTCTTTATTTCGTCTCAATTTTATTTTTCGTAGTTTAGTGGTGCTTTTGCATGGCCGTAGTTTTTGGCCACCTTTCATTTGGGTACGTTATTTAAGGGAACAACTTAGGAGGTCGCAAGTGCTCTCAGGTACTTTTACGAGGCACTCTTTTTCTTCGGACTACTCACGCACCTTCAGATTTAGCCTGGCGGGCGACGGCACGGTGTGAGTTTTAACTCCGGAATTATCGGCCGTCCCGTTCGCAGGCTTGGCCGGTGCCCGTGCAGGACGCACGTGAGGCGCTGGCCACACATCCCCAGCAACTGGTATCCCGTGTGCAGTGGGCCTTGCCCTGCACGCGGGAGGCTCCAGCAAAGAATCCCCGCAATCACCACCACCCACATCGTGAGTTGGACTGCAATGGTCAGGGCCCAGGGCCCAACTTCATTTGCTCCATGGAAAACCATGAGGAGGACCAGGTTACAGATGCCCCATGTTGGACCCCAACAGCAATGTAGCTCTTATTCCCTGCTTGCTCCAGCGAGTCACTTAAGCAAGTGTGTGCCGTGTTGGTGAGGAGCAACCAGCTGCTTGCTCATCTGCTTTCCTTCTCCCTTGGTGTGGAGGATGTGGAGCTGTTTCCACAGGTGATGGCATGGTGCTGACTGCAGGGGCTGTTCAGTCCTGGTTGCTGCCAGATAATGCCACTGCCAGAGTTTCAGCTTAATAAAAGAAACAAACGTGGTATTCTACACAAGTAGAGGACTGAACAAAGGATAATGTGCAGTCTGCTGCTGGAATCAGTTATGCTTGTTTTAACAGTTTTGCTCCCTTACATTTCCCACAAAGTTCTTCATCAGGTATAGGGATGCCGAGTAATGATGAAACCAAGGAAATAATGGGCCGCGTGCTGCTGTGATGGCCTCATCAATTGATTGGAATTATTGAATTTATTTGCTGCAGCAAAAGAGGGATCCAGCATAAAAGGAAGGGCAACTCTACCTTCCTGTATACACAAAAGCATGTACAATGTTCAGTCAGATATAAAATGCAGTTTTTTTCTTTATGGAGCAGCCACACATTTTCCTACATGAAGGAATAACACATGACCTGGCTCTGATACAGTGATAGACACTCAGATATACATGCTAATTGCCAAATGGTACCTTAAATCTAGATTAACGTGGCCACAACAGAATTTCTGTTCCAGTTACAGGTAGGTAGCCGTGTTGGTCTGCCATAGTCGAAACAAACTAAAATTTCTGTTGTTGTTGTTGTTCAAAATAAAATTTTGAAAATAAAATAAAATTTTGAAAATAAAATAAAATTTTGTTCAAAATAAAATTTCTGTTGTTGTTGTTCAGTCGTTCTGTCGTGTCCGACTCTTCGTGACCCCATGGACCAGAGCATGCCAGGCACCCCTATCCTCCACTGCCTCCCGCAGTTTGGCCAAACTCATGCCAGTCGCTTCGAGAACACTGTCCAACCATCTCATCCTCTGTCGTCCCCTTCTCCTTGTGCCCTCCATCTTTCCCAACATCAGGGTCTTTTCCAGGGAGTCTTCTCTTCTCATGAGGTGGCCAAAGTACTGGAGCCTCAACTTCAGGATCTGTCCTTCTAGTGAGCACTCAGGGCTGATTTCTTTAAGAATGGATAGGTTTGATCTTCTTGCAGTCCATGGGACTCTCAAGAGTCTCCTCCAGCACCATAATTCAAAAGCATCAATTCTTCGGCGATCAGCCTTCTTTATGGTCCAGCTCTCACTCTCAGAGAGCCAGTGTGGTGTAGTGGTTAAGAGCGGTAGACTCGTAATCTGGGGAACCGGGTTCGCGTCTCCTGCTCCTCCACATGCAGCTGCTGGGTGACCTTGGGCTAGTCACACTTCTCTGAAGTCTCTCAGCCCCACTCACCTCACAGAGTGTTTGTTGTGGGGGAGGAAGGGAAAGGAGAATGTTAGCCGCTTTGAGACTCCTTCGGGTAGTGAAAAGCGGGATATCAAATCCAAACTCTTCTTCTTCTTCTTCTCACTTCCGTACATTACTACTGGGAAAACCATAGCTTTAACTATACAGACCTTTGTCGGCAAGGTGATGTCTTTGCTTTTTAAGATGCTGTCTAGGTTTGTCATTGCTTTTCTCCCAAGAAGCAGGCGTCTTCTAATTTCGTGACTGCTGTCACCATCTGCAGTGATCATGGAACCCAAGAAAGTGAAATCTCTCACTGCCTCCATTTCTTCCCCTTCTATTTGCCAGGAGGTGATGGGACCAGTGGCCATGATCTTCGTTTTTTTGATGTTGAGCTTAAAAGGTTCTTCAATTCCTCCTCACTTTCTGCCATCAAGGTTGTATCATCAGCATATCTGAGGTTGTTGATATTTTTTCCGGCAATCTTAATTCCGGTTTGGGATTCATCCAGCCCAGCCTTTCGCATGATGAATTCTGCATATAAGTTAAATAAGCAGGGAGACAATATACAGCCTTGTCGTACTCCTTTCCCAATTTTGAACCAATCAGTTATTCCATATCCAGTTCTAACTGTAGCTTCTTGTCCCACTATTATTATTATTATTATTATTATTATTCATTTCTATTCTGCTTTATATTTTAAAGAAAACAAATCTCAAGGCAGTTTACAATGCATTAAAACATCAAATAAAACAACCCAGAATAAAACAAATTCAAGCTTCAAGGAAAATATTTCAGCTCCTTCTGCTTTCCTCGTATTGATTTAGCTGCTCAATTTATATAGCTGCCCCATAGCAGAAGTACTACTCGGAAGCCAGGATGGTGTATTGGTGAGAGTGTTGGACTAGAACTTGGGAGATCAGGGTTCAACTCCCCACTCTGTCATGACACTCACTGGGTGACCTTGGGCCAGTCACAGCCTCTTAACCTACTTCACAGGGTCGTTGTAGGGATTAACTGAGGAGGGGGTGAACCATTTACTCCCTGGAGAAAATGGTGGGATATAAATGCTGTAAATAAGATCTTCTGCTTACCTGCTTAAGAAAGCTGGAGGGGCCAGCCAGATGGAGATGTCTGTCGCCAACCTGGCAACCAGAGATCTCCAGGTGGTCGCAATTGGACCCACGCCAGTCGCAAATTGTGCCTGACGCCTGGGAAATTTCGAGCCGTGCTCTGATAATAGCTGAGAAAGAGTGATTGAATCTAGACCTATGGCTCAACGGAGGACTGAGCAGAGGAAGAACCAGCAGTGACTATGTCAGGCTCTCAGTCTCCTTTGAACCTTTGCTCACCTTTTGAGATAATGAATCTCCAGCCCTTTCTGGCTCAGCACTCCTGATCTAGTTTCAGCTCGGACTCAGGTTCCAGCCACTACACCAGCCGGTCATGGACAATGTGGCTTGGTACATGATCAAAAGCGTTACAGTAATCCAGTCTGGAAGTTCCCAGAACATGGATCACTGTGCTCAGGGTCTTCCTACCCATGAAAGGTCTCAACCGAAGCTCATAAGAAATCCTGTTGGACTCCTTGTACCTCAAGTGACACCACTGGAGCAAGTACACCTTGAAGTGTTGCACCTGTTCCTTCCAGGGGAGTGCCGCTCCATCCAGAACAGGTAACACACCAACTTCCTCGACCTTGGAATCACCAACATACAGTGCCTTAGTTTCTCAATATTCATCCTCAGTAGGGGTACTCTGTTTGTGTGAGTAGAACAGGCTTAACAACACTTTGCTATATTAATTAAATCTCAAATATAAGATAATGGAAACGGTTTAGCAAAACGATTCGCCAAAATTTGCAGTACACGAAGACAACTCTGAATGTCTTTCAGAGATGACGCTTTTCAATTAACTCTGTGTGTCATGATGAACACTCAAAATCTTCGGTTAATAATGTGTGACACACGTGACTCTGTAGCCACGATCTCTTGGATGAGTGGCTCACTGTAATGAACACTGTTCTTCTAGGGAGGAGGCCCATTTATCTGTCTAAACAGAAAGGGCGTAACTCTTGTTGACACGTGCTGCGGAGAGTGAAGTTGTGACACCAGTCGAGCAGTGGCTCAATGCCAGGATATAAATATAATCAGTGCGGAGCTATAATTTGCATTTCTCGCTCCTTGATGAGAATGCCACTCAATAAGTCCTCGTTCTTGTGAACAATGTGCCTATGATTGCAGGCTCCTTTCCTGGAATCTCTGCTTCCTTGTTTGTTACCATGAGACATGAGCCCTAAGGGACTTTGGTTGGGAGCCTCTTCATCGAAGAAAGGCCAGCAAACCTGTACATCCACACAGGGCGAACTCCTTACAGCTATTGTACCACTCTGTTCCATAACTGCTCAGTCATGCAGCACTCTCAATAACTTGAGCTAAAGTGCTGTCACTATTCTCAAGTGGAGAGAGGTCCACTTTGTCGTTATTTCACATTAAAAGGTAAAGGGTAAAGGACGCCGGACAATTAATTCCAGTCACGGATGACCCTGGCGTTGCGGCGCTCATCTCGCTTTACTGGCCGAGGGAGCCGACGTTTGTCCGCAGACAGTTTTTCCGGGTCATGTGGCCAGCATGACTAAGCCGCTTCTGGCGAAACCAGAGCAGCGCACGGAAACGCCGTTTACCTTCCCGCCAGAGCGGTACCTATTTATCTACTTGCACTTTGATGTGCTTTCGAACTGCTAGGTTGGCAGGAGCAGGGACCGAGCAACGGGAGCTCACCCCGTCGTGGGGATTCGAACCGCTGACCTTCCGATCGGCAAGCTCAGTGGTTTAGACCACAGCACTACCCGCATCCTGCGTTCACATTGACTGCAGTTGACTCTCCCATGGATGGGAAAACAGCTTGGGGGGGGGAGGTGAGTTTTGGGGAACAAAAGACAGAAAGGTAAATAATACTCTGCCCTACCACTCTCTTGCTCTTGCAACCTTGAGGTTGTTTTTCATTTTAAAAAATTGTGAACTATTTTCTTTTGTAAAAAAACCAACCCCCAAACACCCTCCGTTGTACGAAAGGAATTGTACAACGGAGCGTCATGTGTAGTTTGGCCTCGAGTTGAAATGTTAACGAGATTCCTCCACCCTCCCTCGAAACCCATTTAAAAGTTATTTCATAAAGATTGTTTAACTAATTGGCTTAACAGACAACATCTGATCCTGATAAATGGGCCATTGGCAGGTGATAGAACAGTTACTGCTGCACAACATAAAATGGTTTTACAACTCCTTAATTGACAGGCCTTAATTTAGGCTTGCTCTGGTATTTCTCCCCATATCTTCCTGTGCGCTGTGGGGTGTGTGATAATGGGGTATGGTGATGCTGCCTCCATAGAGCTAAAGATTGAAGGTGTGATGTGGGGCTGCAGATCTGTAGACTTTGGGCAAGAGCCATTGCAACTACATTAGGCATTGGGTCAAAGAAGTAAATCTCACTTTAGTTGAGGGTCACTGCAGCATGCCTTAGAACAGGCACCCCCAAAACTCGGCCCTCCAGATGTTTTGGGACTACAACTCCCATCATCCCTAGCTAACAGGACCAGTGGTCAGGGATGATGGGAATTGTAGTCCCAAAATATCAGGAGGGCTGAGTTTTGGGGGTGCCTGCCTTAGAAAGTAAGAATAAAGTGATAATCCTATGCACCAATCCTTAGATTGAGAAGTAAGCCTCACTGAATTTAGTGGCACCGGGTACTTGCTTCTTAGAAAACATACTTAGGTTTGGGCTCCACAGGATGGCATTTCTAACACATTCCTGTTGCAGCTGCTTGGGAGGCAGGCAGGCTGTGTACCTTTTTGTATGGGATTTCAAATCTTTGCAATTCTGTGCAGAAGTTGAATGGACTTGTTTCGATTTCACCCTATTTGGGGCTTATTTGATCTCTGCTTTGACTGGGTAATGGCGCATTTCATTTTTATTGTTTTAAAATGCACATAACTCTTTGAAATTTGCACTCACATCTCTTGTAACATGACTTTTTTTTTATTCCAAACCTCAATGAAGAAGATGCCCTTTTCCATCTCTACGCTGTTCCTGTCTTCCTTCCTTTCTTAACGTGCACATGATTAGTCAATTTAGCCATCATTGGTACATTTCTGTTCCTCTCCTTTCATAGTTGCTATAAAAAAAAACTTTTGCCCTTGTGAAAATGATATACTGTATGAAGTAATATTCCTATACTTTAGCTTATTTTTTTCAAAACTGATAGCAAAAACAACAATGGGTCCACTTTTAAATTAAAATTAAATCAAAACCAATAATCCAATAATTTTTGAGAGCTTGTAAATCCAAGAGATTGTATTCTATGTCCATGTTAGTTTGACTGCTTCTTGCATCAATGCTTGGTGCAGTTCCTAGAAAGTGCTGTAAAGGTAAAGGTAAAGGGAACCCTGACCGTTAGGTCCAGTCGCGGACGACTCTGGGGTTGTGCGCTCATCTCGATCTGTAGGCCGAGGGAGCCGGCATTTGTCCACAGACAGCTTCCGGGTCATGTGGCCAGCATGACTAAGCCACTTCTGGCGAAACCAGAGCAGCGCACGGAAACGCCGTTTACCTTCCCGCCAAGCGGTACCTATTTATCTACTTGCACTTTGTGCTTTCGAACTGCTATGTTGGCAGGAGCTGGGACCGAGCAACGGGAGCTCACCCCGTTGCGGGGATTCGAACTGCCGACCTTCTGATCGGCAAGCCCTAGGCTCTGTGGTTTAACCCACAGCGCCACCCGCTTAGTGCTTTGGGGAACCACTAAACCTCTCAGGAGTTTGTCTCACCTGTGCTTTCTGGACTTGCCACTGATGACCCGCCTTGCTGTAGTTCCTTGGCGCCATTCGCGTACCTGCTCCCAGAGAGTGGAATTCAAATAAGCATTGCTTGCAGCAGACCCACTTAAGTTAGGTCAGGTCATTTAAGTGGGTCTGCTCCCAAGTAAATCTTTGTTGAATACCACCCAGTGTTTCAGTTGTTTCTTCATCTCTCCGGTTAGTGGAGCTCCATAAGGCTAAATGGCCTTATTGTGCAGAGACCAGAGCGTACGGCATTCAGAGAGGCATTTATTATGACAGATGGCTGTGTAAATTGTTGAACAGGGAAAGGAAAACAAAGGGAGATGTCGACAAGGCTTAATTATAACCATTTAGTTCCTCCAGTGTTTGAAGAAGCTCCTAATATTTCTGAAGATCTGTGATGTGTTCCTGTTAGGTGCTGCAGAAGACCTCGGGGTTAAAAGGCATTCTGACCTTTATATATGGACTTTCTCAGTGATCACGTCTCACATTACATTTGCTGTGTCTCAACTAATGGACCTATTCATGCTGAAGTGACTTTACGATGTGGACGTCATGTATGGGCAAGATTCACCTAATTCACCCCATCAGTGGAAGACCTGAACAAGGGGGCTTCCTCTCTCTCCTCTCCTCCGCCCCCCCCATTGGCTCTAGCAGGGAACAATGCATCAAGGAGGGGGCTCTTTCCATGGGGCAAGCTGATGTGCTTGTGCACACAAAACGTTCCACCTTGTGTGATTAGCTTGGATGGACCTTTTTTTAAAAAAAGAGTTTTGAATTGTATGATAAAGTTATACAATTATGCTTTGCTGGTACCTTAATTTTTAAAAACTTAGCTTGCTTTTGCTCTTCGTCGGTTACACTGGTTTCATGCTGTTCAGCCCGATGTGTCTGATATCTCAGGAGGAGGTTGAAAAGCTAAGCTGGTTGCAGGCACAAATATAGCAAGCCCGCAACTTCTGTGTATCGCGCCTCAAGCCAAAATCTTCTAGCACTGTTAAGAATCAGAAATTCTGGTGATGATGATAATTCATTATTTACACCCTGCCCATCTGGCTGGGTTTCCCCAGCCACTCTGGGCAGCTCCCAGCATAATAATAATAATAATAATAATAATAATAATAATAATAATAAAGCGATAAAACATCAAACATTAAAAACTTCCCTAAACAGGGCTGCCTTCAGATGTCTTCTAAAAGTCAGATAGTTGTTTATTTCCTTGACATCTGATGGGAGGGCATTCCACAGGGCGGGCGCCACCACCGAGAAGGCCCTCTGCCTGGTTCCCTGTAACCTCACTTCTCGCAGGGAGGGAACCGCCAGAAGGCCCTCGGAGCTGGACCTCAGTGTCCGAGCAGAACGATGGGGGTGGAGACGCTCCTTCAGGTATACTGGGCCGAGGCCGTATATTTGGCTGGCCAACTTTTGTTTGTAATGCCCTAGTTTGGATTACACAGTGGTATCTCGTGTTACAGATGCTTCAAGTTACAGACGCTTCAGGTTACAGACTCTGCTAACCCAGAAATAGTACCTTGGGTTAAGAACTTTGCTTCAGGATGAGAACAGAAATCGCACGGCGGCAGCGGGAGGCCCCATTAGCTAAAGTGGTACCTCAGGTTAAGAACAGTTTCAGGTTAAGAACGGACCTCCAGAACGAATTAAGTTCCTAACCCGAGGTACCACTGTACTGGTGTGACCCGAAACACATGGAAGTTAAGCCCGTTTATTCAATAGTAGGGAGCACCCAGGCAGGGGCGTCGCAGGGGAGGGGCGGTGGGGGCGGGGGGCCCCCGGGCAGCGCCCCTGCTGGGGTGACACACCGGGGCGGCCCCGCCCACTGGGCTTTTTTCAAAAAAATTTTTTACTTTTTTTTTCCCTTTTTAAGGCTATTTTTTACTTTTTTAAGGCTATTTTCGGCACTGCCGGGGTGGAGCCACAGGGGCGGCCAGCGAGGAGGGGTGTCACCCCCCTTCACTGGCCGCCCCTGCGGCTCCGCCCCAGCAGCGCCGAAAATAGCCCCCCCTTCCAGCGGCGCAGCTCGGCATGGAGGCAAGGGGCGGGCCAGCCAGGTGGGGTGCCACCCCCTCCTGGCTGGCCCGCCCCTTGCCTCTTTGCCGAGCTCCGCTGCTGGCTGGCTTGCGGAGCCGGGGCATGGAGAGGGGCCGTCCCTCTCCCTGCCCCGACTTGCGCACCGCCAAGGGAGCCCGGGCGGCGGATTCTGGAGTCTTTGCAGCCCGCAAAGACTCCCGAATCCGCCTCCCAGCACCCCTTCGTGCCGCGGCTGCTCACGCAGGCACGAGCAGCCGCGGCACGAAGGGGTGCCGCCGCCGGGCGGAGGCTTCGGGAGTCTCCCGAATCCGCCGCCCGGCACCCCCGGGGGCGGGGCGTCGCGTGCGTCATGACGTCATGACGCACGCACCGCAATGCCCCGCCCCCCAGGGGTGCCCCTTGGCTTCCCGCCCCCAGCAGCCAAGGGGCTAAGAACGCCCCTGCACCCAGGCAAGTGAGAATGCTGAGTTTGCAGCCTTTCATACCCCAAACTGGTGTGGAACAAATGCACCTGTGACAACTGTTACTTCATCTTGCAGCTGTCGCCTCCTTTTGCTTTGGTAGCGTTTGGGAATGTTTTTGGGCTATTCTCAACAAACCTGAAATGGTGACAAGGGAGAGGCCTTTTCAGAGGTTGTAGAATTCGCTTGTAGAATGCTCTCCCCAAAGAGACTTGCCCCGGCACCGCCATCTGTTCATTGCCAGGAAAATGGCCTTTGGGTGCCTTCTGACATCTGTACTGCTGCTGCTGCTATCTGGTCAGTCTTAATGGTTATCCTGTTGTCACTGTTTTGCCTTACTTACGGATTGCAATTCTACACCTTGCCTCTTTGAGGAGGGCAGTGTTATTACCTGAACAAGGTAACAGAAACTTAAAAAAACAACACCTGGTGGTCTTTGGAATAAAACATTGTAACGAGGTTTTAAATGTTTTTGTTTTTTCCCTGGGCGAAACCAAATTAGTAGTTGGTGTAATTAACGCATAGTAAATCATCTCCACGACAGGAAAAAAAAACACCCCGTAGTTTTTATTCCCCAAGAAACCAATTTCATGTCTTACTGTTCATGTGTTCAAAAATAGCCTCCCTGTTAGCTCAAGATGCTTGTACAATGTTTTGCGAAGGGCACTTCAATTCCAGCATAGATGCGTCTCGTAGACTTGTGCAGCCGGGGACGGGGAGGACTTTTTCGACTTGATGGACTAAATTTGACACCTGGGTGAGACTGGTACCGTTCGCCTTTCAAAAGCCCTTTCGCTCCAATCTTAAAGGGGAAGTGGGAGGAGGCTTGCAAAGTCCCCGAGACAGGGAACGTAAAGGGAACAGGATTGCACAGCCAAGGCAGCGCATGTCCACTGTTGAAGGCTGATGGGTGGTTCAGCGGGGTGCTGGGAAAATTACCTGATGGGCCAAACAGGACCTCTCTGGCTCCATGAGCTAGAAAGTCAATGGGGACGGGCACCTGGTTAGCTACCCGATATTCTGATGAGCAGAATGCATTCTGGTTGTCGCCTCATTGCAGTACTGTTGTACCCAGCTGCCCCCACCAGGGGCGTAGCAAATGGGGGCGTGGGGGGCGGTCCGCCCCACGTTCCATAATGGAGGGGGTGACAAATTACCAAGGAACAATTACTGCCCTACTACTTACTTCCGTATCTGAAGAAGTGTGCATGCACACGAAAGCTCATACCAAGAACTAACTTAGTTGGTCTCTAAGATGCTACTGGAAGGAATTTTTTATTTTATTTTGTTTTGACTATGGCAGACCAACACGGCTACCTACCTGTAACTGCCCTACTAGGGCGGTTCATAAAAAAACTTTTTTTAAAAAAATGCCTGCTCCAAAGGTCTTATCTTACTATACTAGGGATTATATAGCTATATATGAAATTTCATGCATATCGGTTAATATCTTGACCCTCCTCCACCAAAATAGCTGTTTACTTGGCTGTTTTCCTATGTCGTGAAGGCTGAAATTTCAGTTCAGTGGAGCACTTACTGTTCCCAACCCTAACCCTGTGGAAAGCCATCTAATTAGACTTTAATTTGATTTTGAGATGTTTTTAGGAGGTAATTTAATTATTGTTTGATTTTATACCAATGTTATGTATCTGATGTTAGCCACCCTGAGCCCGACTTCGGCCGGGGAGGGCGGGATATAAATAAAAGTTTTATTATTATTATTACTTGTTATTATTCCTTTGTAAGAAAATATGAAATAATGTAAAACCATTTTTGCAAGGGGGGGGGATCAATGGGGGAGGTTGACAATAAATTTTTCGCACCGGGTGCCACCTGACCTTCCTACGCCTCTGGCCCCCAATGCTTACCACTCTCTCACCTGTCCTGCCGCACTCTGCGCTCCCCTGTTGCTGCTCCCACCCCCTTGCACTGTCTGTCTGTCTGTCTCCACTGCCATTGGATGCTGCTGAATGTCTAAGCAAGTCGTAACACATGGCTTAAATGCCGCACATAAACAAAAGTCTCTTGTCTGTTCTGCCATACTTCCAACAAAATAAACATTAGTTTTGCTCCCTTGTGAATTATTTACCCTCTGGGCAGAATCCTAAGTGGGGCTTCCTTCAGTGAGGCAACATCAGAAAAGTTCTGCCTTGTCTTGTGTCCAGAACATGTGTGTGTTTGTGCTGCTTGCGCTCATTTTTCCGCAGGGAATTGCTTCTTCCTGCAGGGGACTGCAATCTGCACAGTGACCCTGCTTTTTGTCTACTACGTGCAATACCCCAGTTTTCTTGTGTCGGAGGAAAAAATAGTGGGTTGCAAGTTAGGTGATGTGTGAAATAATAAGCAGTTGTTTTTTTTTAAAGAAAATATAGCATGCTTTTTTTTTAAAAAAAAAGTCAGGACATTTTGCTACATTTGGAAAGACTGTTTTTGTTTTTGTCTTAAACTTGTTTTTATCGGTAAAACTGTTAAATAGAACTGAATGTTGACATGAAGGGTAAGAGGGGAAGTGAAGTTGCATTTGGAGAAAATAGAGTTTTCCTCCAAATAAGTTGGGTAAACAACACCACTTCCATTTCCCCCCCTCCTGAAAAAAAGCTGTGATCTTATCTCTATAATTGAAAATAATCCTCCAAAGGCACTTTTTAACTAGAGTTACACAATCGCCTTTTAAATCAAGTGTTATCTTCCACTGAATTTCACCGCAAATGCTACTGCTTGCAATTGGGCGGCACGGACTTGTAGAACAAGCTAGGCCCAGCGACCGAAACAGGTGAAATCCTTGGGCTAGTGCTGGCGCCTCTTACCAGTCCTGGAGTGTAGACAAATAGTTTTGCCGGTGTTGCCGTTATACGTTGAATTTATGTCAGCGTGTCTTAATTGCTGCTTCTTGCCAGGAACTCTTCAGTCTGATACTGATTTTTTTGTGTGTGCTTTGTGAGATTTTAGTTAGAAAGGCAGTACTGAGTCCTAGAACATCCAAAAGTTCTGCTGGTTTATTTGACTCCAGTATAACCTGCAAATGTCCATCCACGTCCCAAACACTTTGTGGTCCCTGGAAATACCGTATATTTCCATGTATAAGATGACCCCTATTTTTTTAAACCCAAAATTAAGAAATTAAGTTGTTTAGCTTTCGGGGTTGGGGTTAGGGGAGGTCCCTTCCACCAATCTCTCACCCGCCTGCCCGCCACTGCCGATCGCTTGCCACAGCCACAGCTGATTGCACACCTCGCCGCAGCCGCCAATTATCTGCCCGCCTCCCCACACCTGCCAATTGCCTGCTCAATTGCCGCAGCCACAGCCAATCGCCAGCAGGCCTTGCCACAGCCACCGATCACCCGCCCAATCGCCGCTGCCAATCTCCTGCTTGCTGCTGCCATTAATCGCACGTCTCCCCCTCTGCATTCACTGTCTGTGTATCAGACGACACCCAATTTTTATTTTTATTTTTAATAGCAAAAAGCATTGTCCTATACATGAAAAAAATTACGGTAGTTTCTTAGGGCAGCATTCACACAAGGAGCTGATGATTTCCATGAGTTCCTGTGGGAATATTTCTAATCCAGGATGTGTCCGTTCTCTCTCCCTCTGTAGTTTCTTCCTGAAACTGATGCAGCCAACCAGCAAAAGACAAAGGAGGAACTGATTTTCCCTGCTCCTCCGTTTGTACAATCTCCCTCCCTCCCTCCATGGTTTCTGCCCAAAATTGCTCCTGCCAACCAGCAAAACACAAACAAGTGTGGAAGTGGGCAAACTGGCTGTTCAGATATTTGAATCTGCCGGACTGGATTCAATTACAGTGGAACCTTGAGTTGCGGACATAATCCATCCCAGAGGCATGTCCACAACTCGAAGCGTTCGCATCCAGAAGCGCTTCTGCGCATGCGCGCGGTGCAATTTAGCGCTTCTGCGCATATGCAAGTGGCAAAACCCAGAAGTAGCCATTCCGGTACTTCCGGGTTGCTGTGGGACGTAACTTGAAAAGACGTACCATATTTTTCGCTCCATAAGATGCAATTTTTTCCTCCTAATAAGTAAGGGGAAATGTCTGTGCGTCTTATGAAGCGAATGCTGTTAGAGATTTCAGAGTTGCCTACGTGCAGAAATCCAGCTGTCTATCTCCAAGCAATTAAGCAATTAGCTAGTTGGCAGAAAGCCCAGATCTGCTCTCTCTCAGACCCTTAGCAACGACCTGTGATTGGTCAGTGGAGTTCCTAAAGACTCAGCTCTGTGTGAGAGCTGTGTGGTTAGTGTGGTTAGTGTGTGGAGCAGAGAAAGTGGTCAGTGTAGAGAGAGAGAGACAGAGAGGAAAAGATTTTATGTTTTGTTTCTTTTATTTTGTAAAGTCTGTAAATAGTAACTTATGGATACTAGTTGCTTCAATCAATAAATACTGTATATAGTTATCCAGTGAGTTGCTGAGTTCCTGCGTTGAGCTGTCCAGTCAATTACACAACAGCCAGAAGCTTCCAGAAAAGTCTGCGTCTAACTCTGCGGTGTCCAGGAATACGTTATACTCCTGACACTAAATCTTAAGAAATGCATGGTCCCTGGAGCCGAATTGCCTAGGGGCCAAAAGCAGATCGTGCTCTTTTTTTTACAAAGAGAGAAGGGGGTGTTGAAAGGAAGCCGCTGAACAGCTGTTCAGCAAGTGATCGGGAGAGAGATAAGGCTCCCTTTCCAGCCCCGCCCCCTTGCCCAGGCCTCCATTGTTGAATGCAGAGGGAGGCTGTTTGTTTCCCCAGCGACATGTGACTGGCTGATTAGATTATCTGTCTGGAAACTGTAGAAATGGCTGTAGGACTAGAAGCTGCAGAACTGTGAGTTGAACCCCATAAAAACGGGGCTTTTCCTCTTTGAAAAAGAAGCTGCACCACTTTCAGCTGATCCTCAAAAAAGCAGGGCTTTTCCCTTTGCAAAAGAAGCTGCACCACTTTGAGCTGATCCTCAAAAAAACAGGGCTTTCCCCCTTTCCTCCTCTAAAAACTAGGTGCGTCTTATGGAGCGAAAAATACAGTAACCTGAAGCGGACGCAACATGAGGTATCTTTGTAACATGCAGTGATTGCTATGTGCTGGTGTTAGAACTACTTGCTTTTCGGTAAAATGATAGCAGTGATTGCATATATTGTGGCTGACTGGCAATGAAGGTGTGAAGCCAAAGCTTGGTCCTACTTAGAGTAGGCCCACTGTAATTAATGAACACAACTTAGAGAATATTAGCAACAGCAATCTTCCTTCTCCCCTGGACGGCCTGTCACTCCATACATCCTGGACGCCTTGTTAGGATTTCTCTAAATCCACTTGTTTCCAGGAACCTGGTTGTAATCAACTGCTGAGTTAGGGCCACAGTGGATGTGATACAGCAGAAATACACGAATAGGTTATTTTTCAGATTTTGGAATTCCGTTGCATTCTGTTTCTATTGCACTCTGTGCTGAGTTTTGTCCTCTGTCGCCTGTGTTGCTGAGAACTCTTGCACTCTCGGTCATTTTTTCTTAATACCCAGAGATGTAGTAAAATTTCCGAAGTAAAAATTCTAACCGTGTTATCTTGGTATGACTGCTACAGAGTGCTGATCTGGCTACCTGGGACTGTGGTAAAAATGAATGATTGTCAAGACATATTCTTTAGCCATTCATGAAACTGTAGAACGGAGGCCTTCTGTTTTATGATACTGGTGGATAGGCTCAAATTCTCGGTGATGGTTGCATCTATTGTAATCGCCTGTTGGAATGAAAAGCGGGGAAACCTATTGGGTGCTTTATTCAGGATGACGTCTTCTCCCCAGGACCTAATTTTAAAAAGAAAATGCTAACCTAGTGGCCTTGGCTTCATGGGGAGTGCTACAGGGGCGTACCCAGGATCAAAACTAGGGGGGGCAAGCCATGGTCGTTCAGGTTGTGACATTTCAGCACGGAAAGGCAAATGAAACCAAAATTTTAGGAAAATTATATATAATTATAGCAGTGCTTTATTATGGTAGTTATTACAATTATTTGCTTGTTGTTGTTTTTTAATTTTTATTCTAGTTACATGTCTTATACCAGGGGTGGCCAACTGTGATCTACTTTCAGAATTAAAATCTGGCCAGTGATCTACCCCCGTTTTTGGGGGTTCAGCTCAAAGTTGTTGACCTTTTTGGGGATGAGGAATGCCCCGTTTTTTAGGGGTTCGGTTCGTTTTTAGTTGTTGAGCTTTTTTTAGGGACTAGACCTTCTGAAATAATTGATTTAAAAACTAACTCAGCAAGACAGAAGACTGCCTGCTTTGTAAAGTGTGACAACCTTTGAGGTACAAAACACCCAGACAAGAAAAACCAATTCAGCTAACTAGTTTACAAGAATACTTGGCTAGTTTAGATGTATTCAATTCTCCAGGGCCAGATGAACTACATCCAAGAGTATTAAAAGAACTGGCAGAGGTGATTTCAGAACCACTGGCAATAATCTTTGAGAATTCCTGGAGAACAGGCGAAGTCCCAGCAGACTGGAGGAGGGCAAATTTTGTCCCTATTTTCAAAAAGGGGGAGAGAGAAGACCCAAACAATTACCGCCCAGTCAGCCTGACATCAATACCAGGAAAGATTCTAGAGCAGATCATTAAGCAAACGGTCTGTGAGCACCTAGAAAGGAACGCTGTGATCACTAAAAGTCAGCATGGGTTTCTGAAAAATAAATCATGTCAGACCAATCTGATCTCATTTTTTGACAGATGTGGATGTAGCCTATCTTGATTTCAGCAAGGCCTTTGACAAGGTGCCCCATGATATTCTTGTAAAGAAGCTGGTAAAATGCGGGCTAGACAATGCTACCATTCAGTGGATTTGTAACTGGCTGACTGACCGAACCGCAAAGGGTACTCATTAACGGCTCCTCTTCATCCTGGAGAGAAGTGACTAGTGGGTTGCTACAGGTTCTGTCTTGGACCCAGTCTTATTCAACATCTTTATCAATGACTTGGATGATGGGCTTCAGGGCATCCTGATCAAGTTTGCAGATGACACCAAATTGGGAGGGGTGGCTAATACCCCAGAGGACAGGATCACACTTCAAAATGACCTTAACAGATTAGAGAACTGGGCCAAAGCAAACAAGATGAATTTTAACAGGGAGAAATGTAAAGTACTACACTTGGGCAAAAAAAATGAAAGGCACAAATACAGGATGGGTGACACCTGGCTTGAGAGCAGTACATGTGAAAAGGATCTAGGAGTCTTGGTAGACCATAAACTTGACATGAGTCAACAGTGTGATGCAGCAGCTAAAAAAGCCAATGCAATTCTGGGCTGCATCAATAGGAGTATAGCATCTAGATCAAGGGAAGTAATAGTACCACTGTATTCCGCTCTGGTCAGACCTCACCTGGAATACTGTGTCCAGTTCTGGGCACCACAGTTCAAGAAGGATACTGACAAGCTGGAACGTGTCCAGAGGAGGGCAACCAAAATGGTCAAAGGCCTGGAAACGATGCCTTATGAGGAACGGCTTAGGGAGCTGGGTATGTTTAGCCTGGAGAAGAGAAGGTTAAGGGGTGATATGATAGCCATGTTCAAATATATAAAAGGATGTCATATAGAGGAGGGAGAAAGGTTGTTTTCTGCTGCTCCAGAGAAGCGGACACGGGGCAATGGATTCAAACTACAAGAAAGAAGATTCCACCTAAACATTAGGAAGAGCTTCCTGACAGTAAGAGCTGTTGGACAGTGGAATTTGCTGCCAAGGAGTGTGGTGGAGTCTCCTTCTTTGGAGGTCTTTAAGCGGAGGCTTGACAGCCATCTGTCAGGAATGCTTTGATGGTGTTTCCTGCTTGGCAGGGGGTTGGACTGGATGGCCAATTCTATGATTCTAGGAGGGGGTGGGGTGGGGAGAGGGAGGTGGAGATCATGACGACTTTTCAAATGTACAGGAGAGTTTGCCTCGCTCAACAATCCTGGGGCAGTTGTGCGCGATACCTGACCCTCACAGTGTAAACAACCCCCTCCCAATCTCTTCCGTACGGATGAGGGGCAGGAGGACATCAGGGTCCACACAAAATAAAATAGGCGGAAAACACGGGAGCTGAGCAGAGGGTTGTAACAGGAAGAATTATCTGAAAGACGGGTGAGGTGGTGGTGGGGGATACACAGCTGAAACCGGGATCTTCTGGAGGTGGGAAGTAGCTGCTGCGGAGCTTTAATGGTGTTGATTTTGTGGAAGACGTCAGCAGAGGGTGAAGCGGCTTCCAAGCAGGTTTACTCGGAAGTCAACCCCGCGGGTTTTCCTCCCAAGAAAAGCGCAGGATAAAAGCACAGAAAAGCCAGGGGAGCCGCTTTGCAGCGAGTGGGGGAGACGGAGGAGCTTTGCCGGTGCTGTTGCTCACGAGCTGCTGGCTTGCCAGAGAGTCAGCCTGGAGGGAGGGGGACGGGGGAGCCACTTTGCTGGGAGGGAAGGAGCGCCACCGGGGCTGCCAATTGGCGCAGCTGCGCCATCCGCCCGGCTGCCGGGGGTGCTGATTGGCGCGCCCACCCACCCAGCTCTTTCAGATGCTTTGCCGCTCCCCCCTTCCTCCGCAACTGCCGCCAGCCATATATAGTTGGTGGGGCATGAAGCGTGTTTGCGTTTCCATGTCCTGCCAGGGAGTGGACTCAAGGCTGCTTGGGGGGGGCAGCTGGCTTCTAGGGGGGGGCATCTGCCCCCTCCTGCCCCCCCTTCGGTACGCCCATGGAGTGCTACTTCCTGATTTTCTGAGCTCATTCCTCAAACGGTTAAGACTGAGGTGCTCAAAGGAAGACATGCCTGCAATGTTGTTTACATGTGCTTGGGAGGAGCTGTTTGGGATGGAGGGACATGCATGATACTATCCCAATTTCAGTGATTGTAGGATGCAGAAAACTGGCCATGGGGGGGTGAGTACGTTTCCGAGCACAATTCAAAGTGTTCGTGCTGACCTTTAAAGCCCTAAATGGCCTCGGCCCTGTATACCTGAAGGAGCGTCTCCACCCCCATCGTTCTGCCTGGACACTGAGGTCCAGCGCCAAGGGCCTTCTGGCGGTTCCCTCACTGTGAGAAGCAAAGTTACAGGGAACCAGGCAGAGGGCCTTCTCAGTAGTGGCGCCTGCCCTGTGGAACACCCTCCCATCAGATGTCAAGGAAATAAACAACTATCTGACTTTTAGAAGACATCTGAAGGCAGCCCTGTTTAGGGAAGCTTTTAATATTTGATGAATCATTGTATTTTAATATTCTGCTGGAAGCCGCCCAGAGTGGCTGGGGAAACCCAGCCAGATGGGCGTGGTATAGGCCTAAGTAATAAATTATTATCATTATTACAAATTTCCATGGAAGAGGAGGCTATTTATACATTGCTTGTTGCCCCTATCCAAAGGCAGAGTTCCCGGGTACTCATCTCCTTTGTGCGCTCATCTGTTGTGCATTCTGTTGCTCAACAACAAATTGGTGCATAATAAGATGTGGGTGGCGCCTAGGGCTTGCTGATCAGAAGGTCGGCGGTTCGAATCCCCGCGACGGGGTGAGCTCCCGTTGCTTCGGTCCCTGCTCCTGCCCACCTAGCAGTTTGAAAACACATCAAAGTGCAAGTAGATAAATAGGTACCACTCTGGCGGGAAGGTAAACAGCGTTTCTGTGCGCTGCTCTGGTTCGCCAGAAGCAGCTTAGTCATGCTGGCCACATGACCTGGAAGCTGTATGCTGGCTCCCTCGGCCAGTAAAGCGAGATGAGCGCCGCAACCCCAGAGTCATCCGCGACTGGACCTAATGGTCAGGGGTCCCTTTACCTTTACCTTAACACACACACACACCCCCATCCATGATTTGATCACGGATGAGGATACTGATCTGGCATGTATTATTGAGACCTGGGTGGCTGAGCTTGGAGAAGTTGATCAGACCTAGCAGTGCCCACTCAAATGCTCAACGCAGCATCGGCAGAGGCCATGATCCGTAGAAAGTCCAGCTCTATCCCTACTAGGAAGACCCTCTATCTTAGAGCTGGCTGTTATTGTGTTGTGTTCCTTTAAAATGCTTCCTGGGGAATGATTGATAAATGAAATAAATATTAAATAATGTGAGCTTCCTGAATAGAGATCAGGGAATTATCTGAGGCTCAGCTCTTGTGAGGCCAAAAGGAAGGTCTCATGAAATACCTTTAATTTATGTGCATCTTATACAGATCTGTGAGCTTATAACTTGGATTCTGGAATGGGTGGCATAAAACCTTCCCTCATAAAAAAGGGAGAGAAACTTGCTCCTTTTTTTTGCTAGTACTTCTGTATAAATAAGCTTGGGTAAGGTCAGCCAATGAGACTTCCATTAACATGAAAATTATGTACCAGTGAAATCCTAAGGTGTGGTGTTTGGGCTTTTGTGACTAGGATGAGGAAGGTGAAACTATGTAGGAAAATGCACTTGAACGCCTACATTTTGAGAGATTCTTTCTTTACTTTTCACGCAGTTGCATTTTGAAAGACAACACGATCAAATTCAAAGCTGCATTTTTGAAGGCTCAGTGTATTCATCTTGGATGGGGGGAAATATTAAAAATGCCCATTTCTTCTTCATTTTTGCATGTTGCATATGGCAGATGGTTGAATTATCCCAGACTGTGTTTCTTTTGATTTTTCTCTGCAAAAGGTCACTGGTAATTGTGTGTGGGTCATTGTTTTTAAATCCTTTTAAATAGAGATGGTAAGTACTGAGCTTGTAACAAACAAAGTTCAAGTCAGGCAAGCAGTTTTTAAATTCAGAGCAAGCTACAGAAACGCTGGGAGTAATCTTTTGTGTCAGTCATTCATAAATTGCAATTAAGTAGTATATATATATCCCCCTCAAAATTAGACTAATCACACTGGGTAGTTTAGCACCATGGAGAGTGATTTCGTGACTGAATATGGGTTCAAGGTTGAGGTTAGATTCGTTTTATTCAAGGCTATTTTGGCAGGAGTTGATTTCTTAATGTATGAAAGGAATGAATATCTTTTAATTTAATAATGAAAAAGTACTGAAGGCTTCAGAGTCAGCACTGATAACTCCTTTGTTACAAGCATAATTAAATGTGAACTGACTGCTGTTTGTCCTCTGTGAAGCTCTGAAGTGTAGTAAGAAATGCCATTTCAGTTGGATCATTTTAGAGGACAAATGTGGTCATTTAAGTCTGTTCCACCATAGCCGTCCACTTCAATCCTTACTTAAAACAATCCCAATGATATTGGCTAGTATTTCGATGGGCACATGCAGTCCACAATTTATTATTTATTTTTTTAAAAAGTGAACATCATCACCATGTTTAATGTGGAAATAGTCAGCTAAGTTTAACTCATGCCTACCTAGCAGTTCGAAAGCACGTCAAAGTGCAAGTAGATAAATAGGGACCGCTCCAGCGGGAAGGTAAACGGCGTTTCCGTGCGCTGCTCTGGTTCGCCAGAAGTGGCTTTGTCATGCTGGCCACATGACCCGGAAGCTGTCTGCGGACAAACGCTGGCTCCCTTGGCCTATAGAGCGAGATGAGCGCCGCAACCCCAGAGTCGGACACGACTGGACCTGATGGTCAGGGGTCCCTTTACCTTTACCTTTAAGTTTAACTCAAGAGTAGACCACTGAAATGAACGATCCTGACTAAATTGGGTCTGTTAATTTCTGTAGGTCTATTCTGAGCAAAACCTCCTTGAACAACACCTCGTGTATATTGTACCCAAACATGGAATCTATTTTCTGTGAAAGTCCTCAAAGGTTTACAGCTGCTCCAGACATTTCTGCTGATTTTAGGGTTTTGAATGCAGATATCGTCTTTCCTTGCCAGTCCTGCCCAGCACCTGACATTGACAAAAACCTAGAGGTCTATTTGATATTAAAATACAATTGTCCGTCTTTGGGGTTGCATGGGCCTTATGTTCTTATATTGACACAATCTCCTCAAGGAAGGAGATTGACACCTGTGGTCCTTTTTTGTAAATGGAAAATGCCTCTCCCATCCCTTCTCTCTTCCTGTGCATCTCCAACTTCTCTGTTGAATTGGTAGGTAATTTTTAATTAAATAGAACACACACAGACACACACCAGCGTTTGAAAATTAGTCCAGCACCAGTGCATTTTGCAACTGAGGATTCCCTGATTGTGAGCACTTCCAGAATTCTTGTTGCGTTATGTGGCGACTGACCGAGACTCAAGATCAGGAATAAAATTGCCACTGCTGACCTCTGAGGAAGCAGGAGATGATGCTGCGTCTGGCCGGCTGATAGGTGATGTGGGTCAGGCCGCCTGTCAGATGGCCTTGCAGATCAGGCAGGCGGGAAGCCGGAATTCTGCATTCTGCAATGCAAAGTACAGGGCTGCTTCCTGCTTGCCGATCTGCAAGGCCAGCCGATAGGCGGTGTGTTTGCCATGAGGGCTCTCTGGAACAGCTCTGCAGCCTGTGATCCAGGAAAGGAGGGAAAAAAATCTAAAATGGAGTAGGATTCAGTTAACCCCTCCAGAATTTGAATTCACTACTGAGAGCAGAGGGATGCGGGTGGCACTGTGGGTTAAACCAAAGATCCTAGGGCTTGCCGATCAGAAGGTCGGCGGTTCGAATCCCCACAACGGGGTGAGCTCCCATTGCTTGTCCCAGCTCCTGCCAACCTAGCAGTTCGAAAGCACGCCAGTGCAAGTAGATAAATAGGTACCACTCTGGCGGGAAGGTAAACGGCGTTTCCGTGCGCTGCTCTGGTTCGCCAGAAGCGGCTTAGTCATGCTGGCCACATGACCCGGAAGCTGTACGCCGGCTCCCTCGGCCAGTAAAGCGAGATGAGCGCCGCAACCCCAGAGTCGGACATGACTGGACCTAATGGTCAGGGGTCCCTTTACTGAGAGCAGAAGTGAAGGAAGGTAAACAGTGAACATTAAAGAAACCAGATTGGAGGAAAAGGCAGGTGCCTGACATTTCCGAAGGGCGAGAAGATTCCCCGATGACTTGCAAAGAGCTCGCCTAGGTGCAAAGATCAGAGCCTCTTGGCCTTTCCCTTCTATTAGCCACTGTGGTGTAGTGGTTAAGCGTGGTAGTCTCATAATCTGGTGAACTGGGTTCGCATCTCCGCTCCTCCACATGCAGCTGCTGGGTGACCTTGGGCTAGTCACACTTCTCTGAAGTCTCTCAGCCCCACTCACCTCACAGAGTGTTTGTTGTGGGGGAGGAAGGGAAAGGAGAATTGTTAGCCTGCTTTGAGACTCCTTAGGGTAGTGATAAAGCGGGATATCAAATCCAAACTCTTCATCTTCTTCTTCTTGCTAGAGACCCAGCATAACAGAAGCAGGAGCCAAGCCACACTGATCGCCTGATTGCAAAAAAAGAAACATCCTGCTTTGCTGATTGGGAATCTCTCTTCCCTCAAGCTCAGGGAAAGCGAGTTGCTTGCAGACAAAATTGTGTGTGGCTTTAAAAAAAATGAAAAATAAAATATTACACCTCTGCAAGCCTTTCTGTACAACCATCTCCAAAGCAAAGCTTGGCTTTCCAAGCACCTCCAAGGTGATTTCCCACACTCTCCACAAGAAGCACAGCGGCCTTGCAGATCGGGCAGGCAGGAAGCATGCCTTCATTTTGCACTCAAAAGACGCAATGGATCCACTAGTAGGAAAACAACCCATTTCTAGTGTGAAAGTAACCTTAGGGCAGTGTTAATAATTTATTCTCTATATAAATATTTGCACATGTGTACAGAACACATGGGAAGACCTTCCTGGCGAAACTGATTTATGTACAAGCACACAGATAACCGCATTAGTCCACACGAATGCCTGCTACTACTGTTGAGGAATTGACGATGGTCCAGAGGAGTGGTCTCAGCCTGGAGAATTTCAAATGCTGCAAATGCAATTAATTTGTGGTGAAAGGATGTTGCTACAGGACATATTAGAATACCGGACTTAACAATAAAGAGTAGAGTATTTTTGAAAACTGAAGTATTTTATTTATGCCCTGCCCTTCATTGTAAGATCTCAGGGTGATTCACAGATGTATAGTCCCAAGATCTTTATTGCATAAACGAATTTAAACATGCAAGTTCAGATCTAGCCCAATAATTTACATAATTATAATATATATACACATTTACCTATACATATATGTACAAATGCCGGTATTTGTCAGAAAAATCTGGGAGAGAGAGGAGATCCCAGCAGGTTTTAGGGATGCCAAAATTATAAATCTTTTTTTAAAAGGTTATGGTACGGATTGCGGTTGAGTTCCAGGCTGAATTCCACCGTGGCATCTCCAGGTGGGGCTGGGAGACAACCCTGCCTGAAATCCTGGGCAGATGCATATGTAAAATTTCCGGAATTTTTTTTTTATTTTTATTTTTAAATTTCCGGAAATTTTGAAGCTCGGAAAACCCCCTGGCTTCCCCCCAGAAAAAAACGGAAATTTTCAAAAAAATGCTACATTAGCACTTCTTTTTTCTTTTCCAGATTGAAAGTCATTCTGTTACTTTAGAAACATAAAATATAACTATGGACAATTTTAATGGGCATAAAATTATCACAACTAGCATATTAAAAATATAGTGTATCCAAACAATTATTACAAACAGAATTTACTTTTAAAATAATATTTATTTGTATTTGTAACAAATGGAGCAACAATCTCCTGAACTGTTTACTAGTTTATGTGGAACAAAAAAAAACTCCACAAAACAATTTTTAAAAATCCAGAAGTAACAATTATTCATATTTCCTCTCCACAGTATTTAAAAAAAAACATTCTCATAAAAAGAACTGAAGAAGGAAGTGGGACTAAGTTTCAATGAATGGGCATGAAATTTAATCAGAATCATTTTCTGAGCTGTAATTAAGTATATACTTTCAGGCCCTTTTTGTTGCTCTATATTTTCTTCCAGTGCTTTGAGGCCTAGTGAAGAGGAACAGAACCAATGCATACCACACGCATGCAAAAACAAAACTGAAACCTTTTTCTTTTCTGGTGACAACAGCACCTCCTAAAGGAAGAAATGTATCTTGTTCTTGCATTGGAGAGTTCAGTTTGTAACCTAGGACTTGCTTGTCCTCACAGAAATTAGAATAATCTGATACCATACATATTTTTTAGAAATGATTTATAAAATATTTGAACCCCTTATCTTAAAATATTTTATTCATCATGTTAAAATAAAACATTCCATAATCTATTTTTTATTTTTCCAATTTTTCGAAAAAAAAAACAAAAAAGGCTTCAGGAAAAAAAAGGGTTTTTTCCCCGAATTTTTCCGGGTTTTTTCCGGGCCTTCATATCTCTAGGGCAGTGTTTTTCAACCACTGTTCCGTGGCACACTAGTGTGCCGCGAGATGTTGCCTGGTGTGCCGTGGGAAAAATTGAAAAATTACTTTATATATAGTCAATATAGGCACAGAGTTAATTTTTTTAACATTTTCTAATGGTGGTGTGCCTCGTGATTTTTTTCATGAAACAAGTGTGCCTTTGCCCAAAAAAGGTTGAAAAACACTGCTCTAGGGGAATCCAGGGGAGGAAGCACTGAGACAGAAGGGCGGGGGGCAAGGTGAGATATCTGGGGCACCTCAACAAAAGCCGGCGAGGGGGACAAATTAAGATTCCTTGTGGAAGTGTCACAACTATTTCTAAAATGTCTGTTAAGTGCAGCAGTTTTTGGCTTCCCAGTTATATTAGCCTCAGTAAGTACATCATAGATCTTAGACAGTAGTCGTTTTAGCACTGGACGGTGAGGTCATTCTTTTTTATATATAATCAAGTTACATTCCTGTTTATTACATATGTCACTGAGGTTTTCAAGATACACTATCTTATCTGAAAATGCTTATTAAAATAAATGTCCATGTCCTCCCATTTTATTACAGATTTCATTGTATTGCAGAATTTGATTAATGCTGGGGAAACTCAATGCTATTAAGAACCAAATAGTTTCCAAATATCATTATCACTGAGGAAATGCCTTCAGATCATATTTCTTTCTGTAAAAAGCAATGACATTAAAGGCAAAAAGCTTAGAAGTTGCTGTGTGTGGTTTAGTGTAGCATACTCTTGATAAATGGGGTTTTTATTCAGCTGGTTAAACCTGGGGAGAACTCCTTCCAGTAGCACCTTAGAGACCAACTAAGTTTGTTCTTGGTATGAGCTTTCGTGTGCATGCACATATCTGAAGAAGTATGCATGCACACGAAAACTCATACAGTGGTAGAATCATAGAATCATAGAGTTGGAAGAGACCACAAGGGCCATCCAGTCCAACCCCCTGCCAAGCAGGAAACACCATCAAAGCATTCCTGACAGATGGCTGTCAAGCCTCTGCTTAAAGACCTCCAAAGAAGGAGACTCCACCACACTCCTTGGCAGCAAATTCCACTGTCGAACAGCTCTTACTGTCAGGAAGTTCTTCCTAATGTTTAGGTGGAATCTTCTTTCTTGTAGTTTGAATCCATTGCTCCATGTCCGCTTCTCTGGAGCAGCAGAAAACAACCTTTCTCCCTCCTCTATATGACATCCTTTTATATATTTGAACATGGCTATCATATCACCCCTTAACCTTCTCTTCTCCAGGCTAAACATACCCAGCTCCCTAAGCCGTTCCTCATAAGGCATCGTTTCCAGGCCTTTGACCATTTTGGTTGCCCTCCTCTGGACACGTTCCAGCTTGTCAGTATCCTTCTTGAACTGTGGTGCCCAGAACTGGACACAGTATTCCAGGTGAGGTCTGACCAGAGCAGAATATAGTGGTACTATTACTTCCCTTGATCTAGACGCTATACTCCTATTGATGCAGCCCAGAATTGCATTGGCTTTTTTAGCTGCTGCATCACACTGTTGACTCATGTCAAGTTTGTGGTCTACCAAGACTCCTAGATCCTTTTCACATGTACTGCTCTCAAGCCAGGTGTCACCCATCCTGTATTTGTGCCTTTCATTTTTTTTGCCCAAGTGTAGTACTTTACATTTCTCCTTGTTAAAATTCATCTTGTTTGCTTTGGCCCAGTTGTCTAATCTGTTAAGGTCATTTTGAAGTGTGATCCTGTCCTCTGGTACCTCGCTAGACGAATGCCTCTCGAGACGAAAAACTCGCTAGACGAAAGGCATCCGCTAACGAAAGGGTGACTCACAAGACGAACTTTCCTATGGCCGCGACTTTTTCGTTTTGCGTTTTTTTTTCGTAAAACCGCGCTTCCTCCATCCATGCTTCGCAAGACGAAATTTCCGCTATGGGACAACACTTGTGGAACAAATTAATTTCGTCTTGCGAGGCACCACTGTACCAAGAACAAACTTAGTTGGTCTCTAAGGTGCTACTGGAAGGATTTTTTTTTTTTTTAAATTTTGTTTTGACTATGGCAGACCAACATGGCTACGTACCTGTAACTCATAATAAAGGGTGACCAAAGTAGTTTCTGTGCCAAAACCAGGCACAGTTGTCTGATTTAAATGGATCTAGAAAACCAGTTTCCAAAGGTCACCAGTGGAGATGTTGGCAGCCAATCAGAAAAGGGGAAATAGTTTTAAAAATAGGTTCAGGTAGGTAGCTGTGTTGGTCTTACGCAGTCAAATTAAATAAATAAATAAATAAATAAATTGTCCTGTAGCAACTTAGTTGGTCTCCAAGGTGCTACTGGACAATTTTTTAATTTTAAAATTAGGTGTTTGTGAGGTTTGCCAAAACACAGTCCATGCACCCCTGCCAATTGCAGTGGATCTGATAGGCAAAGGGAAAATTGCTTCTTTCCAACAATGTATAGGAGGCTTCTATACCTGAAGGAGCGTCTCCACCCCCATCGTTCAGCCCGGACACTGAGATCTAGCGCCGAGGGCCTTCTGGCGGTTCCCTCACTGCGAGAAGCAAAGCTACAGGGAACCAGGCAGAGGGCCTTCTCGGTAGTGGCGCCCGCCCTGTGGAACGCCCTCCCATCAGGAGGTCAGAGAGATAAACAACTACCTGACATTTAGAAAATACCTGAAGGCAGCCCTGTTTAGGGAAGTTTTTAATCTGTGATATTTTAATGTATTTTAATATTTGGAAGCCGCCCAGAGTGGCTGGGGAGACCCAGCCAGATGGGTGGGGTACAAATAATAAATTATTATTATTATTATTATTATTATTATTATTATTATTATTATTATTATTCCATACATCAAACCCCACCACTGGTCCACTTAATGCCCTACTACTGTTTGTAACTGACAGTGTTCTGCAGGGTCTTTCCCAGTCCTGCTAACCAAGTTCAGTTTTACTAGCAATTCCGGTGACTGCCCCTAGGACCCTTCTGCTTTCAGAGGACGCTTGGGTCCTTTCTCAAGGGGGGCAGTTGCCATGAGACTGCTGTCTGGATCTTGCTGAACCACTTAGTAACATCAGCTTGTTCTTTGCATGCACATCTGCAGCCAGCTTGACAAGAGAGCATCACTGCTGTGTTAGGCAATATTGCTGCTTTTATTGTCTAGGGACAGTAAAAACATCGGACCGACTTGTGTTGATTTAAACATTTGTGGATCTGTGGGTCTCTTCAAAGGCTTAGTTGGACAAAATGCCCAGTGTACGCCGCAAAATCTAAAAATGATGACAACCTTTGACTAATTGAGCCGTACTCTTGCCTGGAAGCTGATGGTAATATGAGCTGGGCATGGCTGAGTGGCTTTTTCATTTTGGTTTTATTTCTGTTAAATAAATCCCCATACGTTGTAATATGCCATGTGTTGTTGTTCATCTGAGGTTGTGTTTACCTAATTTTAAGACCTGCCAAGGAACAGATGACTCACTGGCAGGACAGATCCTGAAGTTGAGGCTCCAATATTTTGGCCACCGCATGAGAAGAGAAGACTCCCTGGAAAAGAGCCTGGTGTTAGGAAAGATGGAGGGCACAAGGAGAAGGGGATGACAGAGGATGAGATGGTTGGACAGTGTTCTCGAAGCTACTAACATGAGTTTGGCCAAACTGCGGGAGGCAGTGAAGGATAGGCGTGTCTGGCATGCTCTGGTCCATGGGGTCACGAAGAGTCGGACACGACTGAACAACAACAAGGAACAGATGTTTGTTGTTATGTCCTATTAAGAATTTGGCATGAGACATTCAAACAACTTCCAACAAGTTTTCACGTAAAACAGGGTCGACCAGAGGGTTGATTCTAGTACTGGGACAAGAACAATGAACAGGGAAACAGAAATTAAAATGATCCTGAGAACATTTTCAGATGAATTTGCAAGATTTTGGGTTTGCACAGGATAAGCACTGTGTTCACCCTTCTATCCTGGGACGTGGGTGGTGCTGTGGTCTAAACCACTGAGCCTCTTGGCCTTGCCGATCAGGAGGTCGGCGGTTCGAATCCCCGTGATGGGGTGATCTCTTGTTGCTCTGTCCCAGCCTCTGCCAACTTAGCGGTTTGAAAGCACACCAGTGCAAGTTGATAAATAGGTACTGCTGCGCCAGGAAGGTAAATGGCATTTCCGTGCATTCTGGCACTCGTCGCTGTGTCCCGTTGCATCAGAAGCGGTTTAGTCATGCTAGCCACATGACCCGGAAAGATGTTTGTGGACAAACGCTGGCTCCCCCTGGGCCTGAAAGCAAAATGAGTGCCGCATCCCATAGTCGCCTTTGACTGGACTTAACCGTCCAGGGGTTCTTTAACTTTACCTTTACCTTCATCCTTCTATGAAAATATGGGCCACAAAATAGAGACTATTAATCATCTTACATAAAACCAGAAAATTGAGGTCAGTGTAAGATAAAAGTTGGCAATTAGGACCGATAATTAGCCAGCAAGTTATCTTGCTGTTGCATATTATGTGAGCGTCCAAAAGTGGAATGCATGATTTTTTAACGTATCTGCTGCAATCCTTGGGCAAAATGGGGTAAGCTGAGGACACCATGTCAGATATAATTCTCATCCTTAAGTCTGATTCTGCATGCTGTTGTGGATTTGTCAGACCTTTAATACGAGTATTGTGCCTTTTGAATTTTTAAGCATTTTTTTGATTAGGTAAAATCTGCCGCAAAAGACAGCCTTTGCCTTCTGTTTATTTTTAAGTTATAATTTTTACATTAAAGAAAGCGATTGGCATGGTACAACGATCACAAAAAAAACAATTTTAGCGTCCTTTCATTTTTGACAAATACTACAATGTGTCTTGTTGCTTGCAAGTTCAGTGGAAATAATCAGTTGGCTCAACTTGTATCTGTGTAGCTCTGTTTCATTAAAGGTCACCCTTTTTACCAGATAATAATCTTAAATGTCAAAATCGCATATAAGTGTTGAATATTACCCAGATTTAAGTATCTGGCTGAATGAATTTTGAAAACTGCCCTAGCCTCTTTGGAAAATGCCCACCATGCTACAATGAATAAGAACTTTCCAGGACATAAATGGTGGTATGCCATGTGTAGTTCCTACGTATGAATTAAATTGTAAAATGTGGCACATCTTACATTGAAGACCAGTGCTCAGAACTGTTTCTAAATTCATATTGGAGAGATTTGCTAATAAATTTACCACTGAAGGATAATAGCAGGCCTGCCTCTATGGACCAAAGTAGACTTGATGATGGTTTGGCTGTCAACCATATATTGCATCTCTTCTCTGTTAAACTTCACACCTCTGGTGTGGGGACATTCAAGTATTTGTGCTGGAATGATGTCATGCTCTATAATCTGTCTTGTCTGCAGCAGCTACGATCACCTGCTGTGATTTGGACACCCAGGATGTCTCCAACAACCCCAAAGTTAATCTGCAGGAAGACCTGAGTGGCTGATTAAATGCCAGAAGAGAGCAGATTTAAAATCATAATGCTCCTATGGTGCGTTCACCATACATAGTTCAGCTGCCTGATGTGTTGGACTAGGGACCATTTGAGAGAGACCCATGGTTGTCAGAGAAGAAGAAGAAGAAGAAGAAGAAGAAGAAGAAGAAGAAGAAGAGTTTGGATTTGATATCCCGCTTTATCACTACCCGAAGGAGTCTCAAAGTGGCTAACAATCTCCTTTCCCTTCCTCCCCCACAACAAACACTCTGTGAGGTGAGTGGAGGCTGAGAGACTTCAGAGAAGTGTGACTAGCCCAAGGTCACCCAGCAGCTGCATGTAGAGGCGCGGAGACGCGAACCCGGTTCTCCAGATTACGAGTCTACCGCTCTTAACCACTACGCCACACTGGCTCTGTAGTGTGTCCAGATAGGGCTGGGCGATATCTGGAGTAAATAAGGTGGAGAGGAAGAGGCAGCCGAGATGCATCGCCCAGCCATATCTGCTCTCTCCATATCGGCCCCGCAATAGCCAGGCATCCTCATGGCAGGGCTACCAGCCCCTGCCGTGCACAACACAGCACACAACCTTGCCTCTCCAAGGCAGGTTCCCAGCCCTCAGACAGCAGCCAGCCCTCTGCCGCCAGCCAGCAGATGACCAGCAACAATTTCAGAAGGCTGTGCTGCTCCTTACCATGCAACTGCCCACTTGGGGCCCATCTATGGGATCGTGCCCTGCTCAGAGAGGCACTGCTGGCCTCCCTGGGCAGTGCCCCCACCCAGAGCTGTCAGCCCCGGACTACATCAATGTCTGAGAGCCAGTGTGGTGTAGTGGTTAAGAGTGGTAGACTCGTAATCTGGTGAACTGGGTTCACGTCTCCACTCCTCCACATGCAGCTGCTGGGTGACCTTGGGCTAGTCACGCTTCTCTGAAGTCTCTCAGCCCCACTCACCTCACAGAGTGTTTGATGTAGGGGAAGGAAGGGAAAGGAGATTGTTAGCTGGTCTGAGACTCCTTTGGGTAGTGATAAAACAGGATATCAAATCCAAACTCTTCTTCTTTTTCTGCCCCTCACCACTTGCCCGGACACTGGGTGCCACCCTCTGGAGCTCCGCCCTCTGTCCGTGTAAGGCAGTGGGGTGCAGCACCCACCCTGCTGTGACCGGAGGTGAGGAAGAGAGACTTGAGCACAAGAGCTGTCACTGTTCCCCCTTGTGATTCCCAGAAACTAAATCTCAAATTATGTAGCCTATTAATTTTAAAGACAAAATCAAATGTTAAAAGTGACTTGAGTGTTTAAACATTTAGCCCAATTGATTACTGATAGGGCTATTGTCCATTTACATTCAAGTGTGGCAATTTTGGCTGGCTTGTGGATCAGGAGGAAAATAAACTGGTGTCTGGCTAATCCATAAATTTTGAAATTTTAGGCACTTAACAAATTAATGAGGCGAGACAAATGCAGCATCTTTAGACTTACACGCTATTAAGAAACTCTTACCCAGATTAGAATTTCATTAATTGTCAATTCAGCAAGACCTTCTTAAATCAAGCTGTTTCTAGCCTCCTGAAGAATAAGCCCCAATAAAGAAAAGTCGCTGAGAATTATGTAAGCAGCAAAGCAATTTCCATGGTAAACCATTCCTTGGGTCCGAACCTTCCAGACCCCCTGACCTTCCAGACCCGCAAGGGCTTTTTTATTGTGTCAACAGACTGTGCCAAAAAGTGTCACATTCTGAACTCAGATCAGAAAAAAGTAGAGGCAATCACATACATACAGCCACATAAATTACATTCAGTTGCACTGCATTGAGGGTTCCCAAATTTTCTACCCCCAGGGCCCACTTGAAATGGCTGAAAATTACTGAGAACCACCAGTCACAAAATGATGCTGCAAGGGCAGAACCAGCCACAAAATGGAGGCAGACCCAGGCGGAGTTTGGCATAATCAGCTACTAATTACATATACAATTTTCTACCGATATCTGATCCATTTTTGGAAATTGCTTACGGATGCTTATTTAACCGTTACCAGTTTTTTGAAAGAATTACATTTAAATTGAAAGTAATTAGGGGACAAACAAAGAATGATTACTTTGTAGGAGAGTGGTATGATTTCCCCCCCCCCCACCTTTGTCATTGATAAAACTTATTATTTCTCTCCTCCATATTATATGAGGGGTTGTGTGTTTTGAAGTCAACTACATTTCTGATAGATGTTCTATCCTTGGGTATACATTATGAGCCGTGTGTAAACTGTTACTCTACCGTACATTTCAGAACCCAGAGTATCTGGAGGAATCCAGGTCGAAATGTCTTGTTCCTTCAACAACAGCAACAAAAATTCTGCAGTGGACATCCAGGAAAATATTTCAGATTCAAATGGCCAAATTTTAGCATTTGATTTTAACAAATAAAATTGAATGCTGGTTAAAATATAATAATTACCGGTAAAATCCACCAACTGGCTAATAATGGCACGTTCCTATTATTTAAGCTTAGCTTCTATGTTATTAAGATACTTGTTTTTCAGTCGTTCAGTCGTGTCCGACTCTTCGTGACTCCATGGACCAGAGCACGCCAGGCACCCCTATCCTCCACTGCCTCCCGCAGTTTGGCCAAACTCATGTTAGTAGCTTTGAGAACACTGTCCAACCATCTCATCCTCTGTCGTCCCCTTCTCCTTGTGCCCTCCATCTTTCCCAACATCAGGGTCTTTTCCAGGGAGTCTTCTCTTCTCATGAGGTGGCCAAAGTACTGGAGCCTCAACTTCAGGATCTGTCCTTCCAGTGAGCACTCAGGGCTGATTTCTAAGGATTAGTTTGATCTTTTTGGATGGATAAGTTTGATATTACATGCTTCTTAAATGAAGACCCAGCCATCAATTCTATGGGGCTGTGGTGTTCTCAACTCCCCCTTCCCCGTAAATTAGGATGGAGCTGAGCTCCCCCAATCTTGAGGGATCAGACCTTGCCGGGCCTCCCTGTTATGGTGCTGGCCTTTGCCAGGCCTTGTGGCCTCTTCCCAATGCATATGGTGGGCTCCCCCAATGTTTGGTAGAACTCAGCATGCTTGAAGGAAGATAATTTAGCCAAGATAATTACTGACATCACTTTCTACTGATGTCTAATCCATTCCTGGAAAATACTTATGACCCTTTAAGCGATGGAAAGATTTAAAGGGTGCCGTGTTGGACTACTGGCATGGGAGAATCTGGGGGTTAACTTTAGTGGGAAAACTTGCATATGAATTGAAAGTAATTAGGGGACAAGCAAAGAATGGTTATTTTGCTACTTACCTTCATTGGAGGCTTCTAAGCAGAGGCTCATGCTTTAGTTTTTTTTTATTAAAGATTTTCGATTTAAGTGTGTGCAATGTCTCTCTCGTATTTTTCCATGTAACATTTTTACAAATCAGTTTTGGTTGTTGAGACATTAGGGAGAGAAGGGGGAAAGAGGTGGGTGGGATGGGGGGGGATGGGTGAGGTGGGGTGATGATGTTTCTATTTTACTTAATATATGTAGGGTTTGGTGTCAGCGTTGTTTGTGTAGGTTCTCTGTTGTTCGCTTGTGCTCCTTTGGCGGTGAGAGAGGTCGGGGTTGGCGTAGGGTGTGATTGTTCATTTGTGGTTGGCTGTGGTGATCTTTGGTTTCCTGTGTGAGTGGGGTGGGTGGGTGTTTTTGATAGTTGAGACTCCTGCATTGCAGTGAGTGGACAAGATGACCCACAAGGTCCCTTCCAACTCTACAAGTCTTTGGTTCTACTGCGTGAGGAACAATGGGACATCCTTATGATACTTGGAACCAACGGTTGCGGTGGATATCTTCATTTTTTGAGGGGTTATTGGTTTTTTTGTTTTTGTTACTAAGATTATGTGTTTCTGTGTTTTTACATTGTTAACTTCCCTGTGATCCTCGGATGAAGGGCGGTATAGAAATAAAATAAAATAATAAAGTATGTGCCTATGTTTATTATTCTCATTGCATTAAAAGAGGGGGATAGACCTTTGCGTGTAGATATGATGCAGAAGAGAGAAGTGGAAGCAGAGCTTTGAGGTGTACAGCGTTGTTTGGTGCAGATAAAAAAGGATGACAGGTTCCAAAGAGCCCTATTTCTACAAGAGGATGGGGAGTTTTTCAATGCCTGCCAGGTCATTGCTGAGGTTGATAAGCAAAAGATATAAAGCTGTTACCTGCAAATCTGAGACCTACTGTGCTCCAAAAAAGAATGTGGCTTATGAGAGACATACGTTCTTCTCCAGAGATCAAATGAAAGCATTTATCTTTCCGTTCACAGATTTAAAGATGCTTGTACAAATTTGTTTTTGGAGCAAAAGAGGCTCTGAATCCATGTAAGCATACATTGGTTTGGTCTAGATGTTGCCACTTGACTCATTTTCCTGTTTCATTATCTCTGTTTCACATAGAGAGGGCTAAGGCTGAGAAGGCAAATTGCCCAGGTTGTCCCACTGAAACAGTGACTCCGTTGGGGTTTGAACCCAGATCTGATTGTTTATTCCTGTTATCGAACAGAGCATTTGGATGATCCGTCTCAAGCAGAGTGGTTTCCCTTCAACATGTAGAGCTTTTATTGATTCCTCTTTCCCCAGGGGCTCTTTCCAAAAGCTTGGGCTTAGTTCACCCAAAGTGATTTATTAAGAACCAGCATGATTTGGTCAGAAAGATTTATTGAGAGATAATCTGATAGCAAATGACATCTATTTCGAGTAGTACAAGAATGGTTTTGTCGTGCTGCTGTGTTTGCCCTGGGCCTTTAAGCATTTTATAAACTCTCGAGATAGTTATCTCTTGCTCCTTCATTTATTATAAATGTGGGTATTTGTTCCACACTTTGATTTCTGGTTGTAGAATTTAGCACACACGAACCAATAGGGGGTTGGATTTTTTTTTCCCTTTTAAAAACATGTTAAGGCTGTTCTAGGAAAGATGCCTTCTTCTGGACCAGGGTGTGAGGAGGCTATGGTCCTCCACATGTTACTGAACAGCATCTCCCATCAAGCACGCTCAGCATCTCCCATCTTAGAGAATTATGACAAAATTAGCGTCAAAATTACCTTTCATTGGACTATGCCTTATGTCAGAAGAATAATCTGTGGCTGTGGTGCAAATTTGGCAAGTCCTCTCATGCATTGTATTACTCAGAAGGGTGGTGGGAATACCCCTCCCCACTCTCTCACTATATATAAGGGTCTGGTGACTTCCGTTTCAGTGTATCTGAAGAAGTGTGCATGCACACGAAAGCTCATACCAAGAACAAACTTAGTTGGTCTCTAAGGTGCTACTGGAAGAATTTTTTTTATTTTTTATTTTGTTTTGCCTATGGCAGACCAACACGGCTACCTACCTGCAACTGGAATTACGTTAGCTAGGTTTGATATAATGGCCCACTTCTATGTGTGCAATGAGTACAGGAGTGGCTCAGAGAAGTAGCTGTGTCATGTCTGAAGATGCCCCAGGTCAGAGTCAGCCAGGCTGCATGTCTACGGACTGCAGTAACTATAGCAACGCAAATGTAGAAGTTCAACAAGCTGCAAAGATCACAAACATGGAGAGCCGAAACCTAAGACAGCCCTGCTAATGCTTCCTACTCCCTTGACAGCTTGCGGGGGGGGGGGTGTCAGCTCCCACGGTAAATTGGCCCTGACCCTTGTCACAGACCTCATGGATTCGATTCCAGTAATATATGATGATGTGATAGTAGAAGCAGAGGACGGCTTATGGATCTGAGAGACAGTTTGTGATGCAGAAGCTACTGGTGTCTAAAATGCTCTCACAAGTACCGTATTTTTCGCTCCATAGGGCACACCGGACCATAGGGCGCACCTCGTTTTTAGAGGAGGAAACAAGAAAAAAATTTTTTTCTGGTTTTCCTCCTCTAAAAGCCCTGTTTTTTTGAGGATCAGCTAAAAGTTTTGCAGCTTTTTTTGCAAAGGGAAAAGCCCTGGTTTTTTTGAGGATCAGCTAAAAGTTTTGCAGCTTTTTTTGCAAAGGGGGAAAAGCAAAGCTCCTTTTGCAAAGGGGGAAAAGCAAAGAGGAAAAGCCCCATTTTTATGGGGTTCAACTCACATTTCTGCAGCTTCTAAAGGAAAGGGAGCCTTTTCTACAGTTTCCAGACAGATAATCTAATCAGCCAGTCACATGTCGCTGGGGAAACAAACAACCTCCCTCTGCAGCACATTCAACAAAGGAGGGCGGGGCTGAAAGGGAGCCGGGACTCTTATCTCTCTCCCGATCTCTTGCTGATCAGCTGCTGAGCGGGGTCCTTTCAACACCCCCTTTTCTCTTTGTAAAATAAAAAGCATGATCCTCTTTTGGCCCCTGGGCAATTCAGCTCCAGGGACCACCATTCGCTCCATAAGACGCACAGGTATTTCCCCTTACTTTTTAGGAGGAAAAAAGTGTGTCTTATGGAGCGAAAAATATAGTAGATTCTTGATAATATGAACACAGGTTATTATAATCTGGGATCATTGCTGGGAACAGATCTTGCTGGTGCTTAAAGGAGTTCACTGGCTCCTAATCCATTTCCAAATATATAATATCATAAGTGGAACCTTCTGGATCAGGCCAGTGGCCCATCTAGCCCAGCTCTGCTAGCACGTTTGCAAAGCTAAGCAGCGTCTGCTATGGTTTCAAATTGAACCACGCCTGTTAACAAACCTGCATTGCAGGGGATTGGACTGCATGCCTCTTGGGGTTCCTTCCAACTCTACAAACACCCTTGGGTGCACCTCATTGGGCCCTGGAGATTTGAAATCATTTAAACCCTGAAGTGTTTAATGCAGCGAGAGCTAAGGAATTGGAGAGTTTCAGCCATAGGATCATAGAGTTGTAAGTGACCCCGGCGGTCTTCTTGTCCAATTTATGGTATATTGTGAAATTTAATGCCTCCTTTCACTAAATAATATCTCCCGTCTCTCAGCACCAATCTGGAGCTGACCAGGGTTGCTATTAAATGAAATTTAAAATGTGGAAAGATCCTACACATAACCTCTTGTGTAATGTGTACATTGGCCAGAAAGGCAAAAGGAAATAATTCCATTGGAAGGTATTTGAGAAATAGCTGGTAGAACACAATCCAGGATGTGATAACATTTCAAAACAATATTCTAACCACCAGTGTGCTCCAATGCATTTTTAAAATCCTAGTAGCTTACAAAAACTAATCTCGCAATGTGCCAAAGTAATTAAACCAAAGTAAATAATCTCCAGTGTTCTTATTCCCCACAGAAATTGTTTAATATCTTATCTTTCAAAGCGGGTTTCCTGCTTATTCATGATGTCTGTGAAAAAAGTTCTTCAGTATGCAAGGAACAAATCTTGTTCCAACAGGGCAAGAATATCCCAGTATAAACCATTCTTAGGTAACTAGTTCGCTTTGATAATTGCCTTACCTCCAGGTATACTGTTGGCAGGGACAGGCAAGGGCAAAGGAGCTGGGAAGAAGCTACTTTTGTACAAGTTCCATGGAAATGAATGGGGCCGGCCCACACTTCTGTGCTGCTACAAGTCATATCCTTGGAGTTCGTGCCAGAAATGGCCACTGATTGCCCATCGTTTTGGCACATATTCCCAAGGCCAACATTGAATGCCTTACCCCAACACCCATGGATCAGTATAGGTAAAGGTTAGGTCCAGTTGTGGACGACTCTGTGGTTGCGCGCTCATCTCACTTTACTGGCCAAGGGAGCCGGTGTACAGCTTCTGGGTCATGTGGCCAGCTTCTGGGTCATGTGGCCAGCATGACTAAGCCGCTTCTGGCAAACCAGAGCAGCACACGGAAACGCCGTTTACCTTCCCGCCAGAGTGGTACCTATTTATCTACTTGCACTTTGACGTGCTTTCGAACTGCTAGGTTGGCAGGAGCAGGGACCGAGCAACGGGAGCTCACCCCGTCGCGGGGATTTGAACCGCCAACCTTCTGATTGACAAGCCCTAGGCTCTATGGTTTAGACCACAGCGGCACCCGCGTCCCTAGTGTGAAAATTAAGAATATATAAAATCAGTTTTCAGTGTACGTAATTAATGTAATTGGGGAAATGAAGGTGGCTTTCCGAGCACAGACCAACAGCTGCTTGTGAAGCATCCCCCTTCTTCCACCTGCTTGCCCAGAGGTGCAAAGGGGGAGAGAGGGAAAACTGGGCTGCAGTTTAAATAGAGCTGGGGACCAAATAGATGCTGTCTTTTGGGGTGGGCAGCAGCTGACTGGTAAGACATGACTCCAGTGACTATTGTGGCAATGGGCTGCCCTGTGGGTGGCAAATGGGGGCCACAAAACCTGCTGCCCCTCCTGAGCCACGTGGCTCATTCTTGTCATCTTCACCGGAGGAGGTTTTTTACAAGCCATAACTCTGGCCCTTTGTGTTGCGCGGAAATAAAAGGTGCTACGTAGACCTTGACTGAGTCTGACTAGAGCCGCCAGTTTTCCTTCTGTGAGCATTTCGAGAGAAAGAGCTTTCACTTTCTCGTGAGGCTGTTCTCACTGCTGAATTTGCAGTTTGTGGACAGCGGTAGTTTGTCATAGAGGGAGTGAGTGGCGATGAGGAGCCAGGAAACGAACCTGTGTTTTGCCGTTGTCAGCTGTTGTGTCTGGTCAGCGGCAATGCAATAATGCATAATGGCTGCAGAGAAGCAGCCTGTGTGGGCTCCATTCCTCCTGCCTGTGAAACAGCAGATTTGGGGGGCTGGGGGGGGAGGGAATGACAAACAGTGGGGGAGATGGCCTTGGGAGATGCAGGAAACACTCAACCATCTCAAGAGGCTATTTAAAATAGTCGGTTCTAGACCAACTTTTTTCAGCAGCAGAACATCATGGGCTGCCCCCGGAGCTCGCTTGTCTTTGCTGTGATATTAAGATGCGTTGATTATTGCATTTCTTGTCTCATTCATCACCCTTTTGATTAATCTGACTTGCTTGAATTGCACAGCAGTTCTTGGAAGCAACAGAGGTGGTGAATCATTGAAATGTCTTTTGCAATTGTTTTATGCACTTTCAAGGACAATAAATTTGATTGAACCCCCACCCACCCACCCACCACAACATACACAGTTATAAGAACCCATTTTAGAAAGAACATTAAAACATGACAAACAATATCAACGACTTCAGAAAGATTAATTTTTTTAAAAAAAAATCTATCAGGTTTCTGAATGCCTCTACCCATTGTAGGGGCCTCAGACTGCCCATATCAAGTTCTTTAACGTCTCAAAAAGATACAGCCAGCTATGTTGTATCTTCTCCTCTCAATCTTCCCTCTCTTTTTCTTCTGTATACCTTTGCCTTCAACACATGGTATTAAAAAATTGCACAATCTGTTTTACAGATACCTTATTATCTGCATCTGTATCCACTAATTTATCATTTCCTAATAATCTTACAATGTATTTATCTCTTGTTTTAATCTTATTGTTGTCTATTTCCCCCGTAAAACTGCTCATTCTGTACATGAAACAAAATAAAAAAATTCCTTCCAGTTGCACCTTAGAGACCAACTAAGATTGTTATTGGTGTGAGCTTTCGTGTGAATGTATCTGAAGTGTGCATGCACAAGGTGGGGCGCGGGTGGCGCTGTGGGTTAAACCACAGAGCCTAGGGCTTGCTGATCAGAAGGTTGGCGGTTTGAATCCCCGCGACGGGGTGAGCTCCGTTGCTCGGTCCCAGCTCCTGCCCACCTAGCAGTTCGAAAGCACGTCAAAGTGCAAGTAGATAAATAGGTACCGCTCCAGGCGGGAAGGTAAACGGCGTTTCCGTGTGCTGCTCTGGTTCGCCAGAAGCGGCTTAGTCATGCTGGCCACATGACCCGGAAGCTGTACGCCGGCTCCCTCGGCCAGTAATGAGATGAGCGCCGCAACCCCAGAGTCGGACACGACTGGACCTAATGGTCAGGGGTCCCTTTACCTTAAGGTGCTACTGGAAGGATTTTTTAATTTTGTTTCGACTACGGCAGACCAACACGGCTACCTACCTGTAACTGGAACTCATTCTGTACATGTAAACCAAAATGTTCTGGTATTAAATTTTCTTCAAAATAAGTAGAAAAGTTACTTACAAAAAAGAAAAGAAAAAAAATATTCCCGTAGGAAATGATGAAAATTGTCAGCGCGTTACGCGAATGCTTGTCTGACAAATGATTTCCCGGGAACGCCTTGTGTCAGGAAAGTTGTGGAGGATACAAAATACCTGGATGTAATAGCTGAGCCTCACCTTCCCTCCCCTCCTCCTCCCTCCAGATGTTAAGCAACTGGCCTGTGAAGGGAGTTGTGAAAATGAGGTGATTAATCTTTTAGGAAACATTTTAGTGTATATGAGCTTTTATGACTTGCATGTTGTGTGGGTGTAGAGTATTTGCTAAAAGGAAGAGAACTTCACACTCCGCCATATATCCCAGTGACTTAGGACCGCAAACCATATTGGGGACATTATCTTCCCCCAAGCTTACCTCGATTCTTACCCTCCCTAATTCTGTCCTTCCATTTTGACTGATTTAAAATATTGGCAGCACAAAAGTACAATATATAACAGGGGTCCCTGTGTCACAAAACACAAACAACAGAAAGACCCACGGGATATGAACACTCATTTTGTTAATCGCTTTGAGGTTTTTCTTTACAACAAGCAGTATATAAACTAATAAAATAAATGAAAATATACTATAATGTACTCAAAAGGCATATAGAAAAGAGAATAAACACGGATACAGATAAGACAATAAACAATACACGACAGAACAACTATTGTGGATCAAAAGGTTCATTTCTTTCAGTAATTCAACTTAAAAGGTGAAACTAATATATGAGATAGACTCATGACATGCAAAGCGAGATATGTCAAGCCTTTATTTGTTATAATTGTGATGATTATGGCGTACAGCTGATGAGAACCCCAAATTAACAATTTCAACTTTGGGGTTTTCATCAGCTGTACGCCATAATCATCACAATTATAACAACAAAGGCTTGACATATCTCGCTTTGCATGTCATGAGTCTATCTCATATATTAAACTCCAGTAGCTAATGAAAACAATTGCTTACATAAATGGACTTTTCCACGATATTCTAATTTTTCGAGTTTCACCTGTACTTCGAATCCACCCTATCTTTGAATCCATAGACCAACCTCCGCTGGGTGGGCCCTGCCTTCCAGGAACCCCTGGGAATAGAAATTCAAGCTAATAACTTCCATTTTCCCTCAGAGGCTCCTGGAGGGCGTCACTGATTGTGTCTAGGGCTATCATATCTTGAACACGCCCAATCTAGTCTGATTTCAGAAGATAAGCAGGTTTAGGCCTGCTTAGTAGTTCATGGTAAGAATTTCCAATTTTTGTTTGTTTGTTTGTTAGGGAAAATATTATGACCTGAATCAAATAGGGGTTGGAACGATAACTCTCTTCCTTCCTTGGCCCCAGAATTACCTATAAAGCATTGGCCTTTAGGGTGCAAACGTTTGGCAAGACCACCTGAGTTGAGTGGCTTAGGATACAGCCAGCGTCAAGACCCCATCCCCAGTTCACCCAGATGCACCAATGTATGTGCTGGGGGGACCCAGCACTATAATGTAGAGTGGCTGGGGGGACCCGGCCAGATGGGCGGGGTACAAATAATAAAATTATTATTATTAATTTGCTCAACTGGAGCTCAGCAGATGGAGCTGAAGACGTCTGGGCTGAGGTAAGTTTCAGAGAGTTAAGCTAGAGAGTTCCAGAAAAACATCTACTTCTGCTTCATTGACTACACAAAACCATTTGACTGTGTCGACCACAGCAAACTATGGCAAGTTCTTAAAGAAATGGGAGTGCCTGATCACCTCATCCGTCTCCTGAGAAATCTCTATGTGGGACAAGAAGCTACAGTTAGAACTGGATATGGAACAACTGATTGGTTCAAAATTGGGAAAGGAGTACGACAAGGCTGTATATTGTCTCCCTGCTTATTTAACTTATATGCAGAATTCATCATGCGAAAGGCTGGGACTGGATGAATCCCAAACCGGAATTAAGATTGCCGGAAAAAATATCAACAACCTCAGATATGCTGATGATACAACCTTGATGGCAGAAAGTGAGGAGGAATTAAAGAACCTTTTAATGAGGGTGAAAGAGGAGAGCGCAAAATATGGTCTGAAGCTCAACATCAAAAAAACTAAGATCATGGCCACTGGTCCCATCACCTCCTGGCAAATAGAAGGGGAAGAAATGGAGGCAGTGAGAGATTTTACTTTCTTGGGTTCCATGATCACTGCAGATGGTGACAGCAGTCACGAAATTAGAAGACGCCTGCTTCTTGGGAGAAAAGCAATGACAAACCTAGACAGCATCTTAAAAAGCAAAGACATCACCTTGCCGACAAAGGTCTGTATAGTTAAAGCTATGGTTTTCCCAGTAGTAATGTACGGAAGTGAGAGCTGGACCATAAAGAAGGCTGATCGCCGAAGAATTGATGCTTTTGAATTATGGTGCTGGAGGAGACTCTTGAGAGTCCCATGGACTGCAAGAAGATCAAACCTATCCATTCTCAAGGAAATCAGCCCTGAGTGCTCACTAGAAGGACAGATCCTGAAGTTGAGGCTCCAGTACTTTGGCCACCTCATGAGAAGAGAAGACTCCCTAGAAAAGACCCTGATGTTGGGAAAGATGGAGGGCACAAGGAGAAGGGGACGACAGAGGATGAGATGGTTGGACAGTGTTCTCGAAGCTACTAACATGAGTTTGGCCAAACTGCGGAGGCAGTGAAGGATAGGCGTGCCTGGCGTGCTCTGGTCCATGGGGTCACGAAGAGTCGGACATGACTGAACGACTGAACAACAACAACAAGTTTCACAGAAGGGCTGTTCTGGAATCATGGTGAGAGCAGAAAGAGATGGGGGGCTTTGGCTGGACTCTAAGCCCATGTACCTCAATAATACCCCCGCCATATTGCTCTCCTTAGCATTAATTGGATGCACAGTTGAAATTACAGAGATGACAGCATTTAGCCACCACTTACTAAGCCTAAACACAGTTTATTTTCACTTCTCCTTGTGATAACTTTAGAAACCACTTGCAAAACGAATTAGTTTCCATTTCCCAGACTATATAATAGAAGGGTATGTCAAGCTCATTTTCTAAATGTCCTCATTCTCTGCCCATTGTAATTAAATTTTAAAAATTAATAAGAGTATTAGTGCAAGAAACCTAGTGCATCAATCCTTTCATCCCTTTCTTGAATTGCTTCAGAAGACATATGTAATAACTTTTTTTTTTTGGTTTCTAAATCTGGATGAAGGAAGCAGAACCGATGCATACAGCCAAAAGGAACGCCTTTAATTATGCACAGATGGTCCCATTATTTCCATTAAAAACGTGTTTCATATTTCTTATTCCATGCAGTCCAGCAAAAAGAACTGCACTGTCAAATCTGTTACTTTCATATATTTAGATATTAATAAATGGAGAAGGTAACTCTAAGACTAGATATGGAATATGTGGCACTTGAGAAACAGTGCATTGACGTTTGCTACTATAAATGTGTCGTCTGCTGAAATAACCTCCTACTTGGAAACATAAAAACGGGCTAAATAATACCGGTAATCACCAGGGCTTTTTTGGGGGGGGCGGAGAGTACAGTACTGGCACCTCTCTAGAAGAAAAGCACCAATAATAACAATTGTTTTGAATAACAGCATCATTATATCTTTAGTTTTATTTTCCATTCTTTTCCTCATGCTCTCCAGCATGGATTTTGCCTTTCCCGCTGCTGCCACACGCTGGCTTGGCTTCATTTCTGCCCTCCCTACCAATCTGCCGTGATCACTGGCTACTTCTGTGGGAGAGCCAGTGTGGTGTAGTGGTTAAGAGCGGTAGACTCGTAATCTGGTGAACTGGGTTCGATTCTCCGCTCCTCCACATGCAGCTGCTGGGTGACCTTGGGCTAGTCACACTTCTTTGAAGTCTCTCAGCCCCACTCACCTCACAGAGTGTTTGTTGTGGGGGAGGAAGGGAAAGGAGAATGTTAGCTGCTTTGAGACTCCTTGGGTAGTGATAAAGCGGGATATCAAATCCAAACTCCTCCTCCTCTCCTCTTCTTCTTCTTCACGGTCCGGGCTGTTAGCGAACAAGTCCCAGCAAGGCATGTCAGGACCAGGGGCAAGATGGCAGGAACGAGAGTCCAAATAGCAGGGGTCCGAGGGTCGAGCAGCAAGCAGTACGAAGTCACAGTCCGAGGGTCGAAGAGCAAGAAGCACAAGTCGCAGTCCGAGGGTCAAGAAACAAGAAACATGAAGTCTCAGTCCGAGGATCAAGACACAAGAAGCAAGGCAGGGAATGTGTTGCTGTGGCCAAGAGCCGAGGGAAAAAGCTGGCCTTATAGCCCCTGCTGGCTCTTGCCACCAGGTGCAGTGCCACCAGGATGCAGTGAGATACCAAGCAGCCTCACCTGTGGGGCTGTGCCCTGCCGCTCCAGAACAAGCTGAAGAGGGCCCTAGTCCTGCGAAGCCCTGCTGGTCCCAGGGCCTGGCTCCTGCACGCATTCCTGACACCACTTCTTCTTCTTCTTCTTCTTCTTCTTCTTCTTCTTCTTCTTCTTCTTCTTCTTCTTCTTCTTCTTCTTCTTCTTCTTCTTTCTGGCTTCTTCTTCTGGCGGCCATGTTTGTCTTTCACACTTGCCTTGTTCACATATAGAGTTGGGGGAAGTCTGCTTCCTTGCACCAAAAGTGGAGAGCTCCCTTTTCTCAACTCACCACATTCTGCCACTTTTGGCCGCCAGTCTGGATCGGTGCCATGATCAGAGCTGAGCTGGGAAGAAAAGTCCCTGGAGCAACGGATCTCAGAAAGCAAAGCGGGAGGGCTGATCTCTCCTTATCCATGCACAACCTTTCTTCAGTAAAATGAACCACCCTCCCCCACGTCCTCAAAACAGGACAAAATGGTCAGTTAAGAAATATAGCTGCCTCCTCATATTTCGCGAGGCCCTTTCTTCCACAGAGCATAAGGAGTTTTGTATAGATGTCCTGTCCTGAGGAGCGGTTTCCTCTTGGTAATTTTCTTGACACTCATTGGCATTTGAGCTCCGTGAAGCTTAAGCAAAAATCATGACCAATACCTGTACGACCCGGGGTCATTCCCCCCCTCGTACTGCTATTTGTATGAGAACGAAAGAGCAACAGTGCAATGTTGTTATTTCAACAACCTTTTGACTATTTTTTAAACGTTGTGGTTGTGGCAGGCTTTTCATAACATAGTTTGCAGTCCTTTCAGTTAGAGGAGTGTGTTTGCTAGTAAGCCTGTTTCATTGCTTCCTCCTTTCTGAAGAGTGTAGATAGGATCAGGTAACTCTGTGTAGCACTAAGGCCCTCCAGGCATCCCCAAACTTGGCCCTCCAGATGTTTTGGGACTACAACTCCCATCATTCCTAGCTAACAGGACCAGTGGTCAGGGATGCTGGGAATTGTAGTCCCAAAACACTCTGGAGGGCCGAGTTTGGGGATGCCTGCACTAAGGGCTACATCAGTAATATGCAGCCCTTACCAGCAAGACCAGGGTGGTACATCACCGGGGTGGCAGATGACTCCAGGATGGGTGACACCTGGCTTGAGAGCAGTACATGTGAAAAGGATCTAGGAGTCTTGGTAGACCATAAACTTGACATGAGTCAACAGTGTGATGCAGCAGCTAAAAAAGCCAATGCAATTCTGGGCTGCATCAATAGGAGTATAGCATCTAGATCAAGGGAAGTAATAGTACCACTGTATTCTGCTCTGGTCAGACCTCACCTGGAATACTGTGTCCAGTTCTGGGCACCACAGTTCAAGAAGGATACTGACAAGCTGGAACGTGTCCAGAGGAGGGCAACCAAAATGGTCAAAGGCCTGGAAACGATGCCTTATGAGGAACGGCTTAGGGAGCTGGGTATGTTTAGCCTGGAGAAGAGAAGGTTAAGGGGTGATATGATAGCCATGTTCAAATATATAAAAGGATGTCATATAGAGGAGGGAGAAAGGTTGTTTTCTGCTGCTCCAGAGAAGCGGACACGGGGCAATGGATTCAAACTACAAGAAAGAAGATTCCACCTAAACATTAGGAAGAACTTCCTGACAGTAAGAGCTGTTCGACAGTGGAATTTGCTGCCAAGGAGTGTGGTGGAGTCTCCTTCTTTGGAGGTCTTTAAGCGGAGGCTTGACAGCCATCTGTCAGGAATGCTTTGATGGTGTTTCCTGCTTGGCAGGGGGTTGGACTGGATGGCCCTTGTGGTCTCTTCCAACTCGATGATTCTATGATTCCATTGTGGCAAACTGTCCATATTGTGCTAGATTTTCAAAAGGCAGTTTAGCTGCCAAAATGGCCAACTGAAACTCAGTGCTATCTTGTTCCTTGTGGTTTAAATGAACAGATTCCATTAACAGGTAGGTAGCCGTGTTGGTCTGCCATGGTCAAAACAAAATAAAAAAAAAATCCTTCCAGTAGCACCTTAGAGACCAACTAAGTTGTTTGTTCTTGGTATGAGCTTGTGCATGCACACCAGTGCATCCACACTTCTTCAGATTCCATTAAATCACTCAGAAGTCTCTAGCTTATGATTTTCACAAAAGGGCCCACAATGGACAATGGACAATCAAGTCTTTATAGTTTTGGAAATTGTTCCTGTTCAGAATTTTCCTAACCTGAGTATTTTTGAGTGAAGGTTCATTCTTACAAACCTTAAACTACTAGACATTGTTGAAATTATTGTGTGTGTGGGGGGGTGCTATTGGGTTGTTTATTTTTAATATGCATTTTGTGGTTTATATTTTATTCTGTGAACCATCCTGAGACCCCCCGGTGGTATATAAATTCTATTATTATTAAATATATTATTATTATATTATTATATTATTATTATTATTTTAAAAATCTGCTACATTTGTTTTAAAATGATGGGAAAGTATGCATAGATAATTAGGGTATATAAAATGTGTTAGAGTACCCAGTTTAAAAGGGACCCAGGTGGCGCTGTGGGTTAAACCACAGAGTCTAGGGCTTGCTGATCAGAAGGTTGGTGGTTCGAATCCCTGCCACGGGGTGAGCTCCCGTTGCTCGGTCCCAGCTCCTGCCCACCTAGCAGTTCGAAAGCACATCAAAGTGCAAGTAGATAAATAGGGACCGCTCCAGCGGGAAGGTAAACGGCGTTTCCGTGCGCTGCTCTGGTTCGCCAGAAGCGGCTTTGTCATGCTGGCCACATGACCCAGAAGCTGTCTGCGGACAAACGCCGGCTCCCTGCCTATAGAGCGAGATGAGCACCGCAACCCCAGAGTCGGACACTACTGGACCTGATGGTCAGGGGTCCCTTTACCTTTACCTTTACCCAGTTTAAAACCATAGATTCCTCAGTACAGTACAATTAATTACTGTCTTCTGCTATCCATTCATATTCTTACTAATTAGTAAGTACTTTAGGTGGCATAAGTTTCTAGTTGATTTCATTTCCTCTTAAATATTTGAGTTTTGGTTTATTTTCTCTCCAGATGCATTAGTCTGTCTTCCCAAAGCTGATTTTTTCTTCCAGTTATTCTCTTCCTTCGCACCATTACATGGTTGGTTTAAAATGTGATTACTCCAATTCCTTTAGTTTGTAGCTTCATTCAAAAGGCATTACAGTTAAGTAGAAAGGGTGAACGTACTTTGGAAATATTGTAAAGTTATTTCTTCAACTATCACCAAAGTGAAATTGTTGTTTAAGTCTACTGGGGAGATTTGCCATGTTCAGCACTGGAGCTGTGTTGGGCCATTCTGAAATCAGGGACCTTGTGACGTTGACAATGGCCCAAATATGCTTAGGTTTTTGTGTGTGCCGGGTGTTGAGGTTTTGCTTTTCTGTAGTTGCTGTTACATAAACACTGGTGACTTGTTCCTGCCCTTTGGTTTTCATTTTCCTGCTGTTGCAAGGGATTGCAAAACCCTTGCAAAAATGTCTGCATAATCTCCTGGCCTGCCTGCTTACACGTATCAGTGTAAGTCATTTGACAGCAGGCTGAAAGGAGAAAAAGAATCTAATTTCTTCCCGTTTATCATAACTTCCATGCCTGACCATCTAGAAGCAATCCCCACTTACCATGTGTGAGTAGATGGCTTGTTATTGATAAGCCAAGGGTGAGAGTGTTTATTACTCAGCACTATGGAAAGCACAAATGATGTTTTTCTTGCCTCAAACTTGATGCTTGGTTTTATAATATATTTCTGGCCTCCTTACTGACTCTTGCACCATTATATTTAATTCTGCATATGCCGCTTCTTCCAGGAATTAGGGCTACAAGTACTTTTCTCCCTTGATAATCAGCCATAAAACAGAATTAAACAGCATGTCTGAAAAGTAACACTGTAGTTTGCAGGGAATTGTAGCTCTGTGATGTCAACACCCTTAACAAACTACATTTCCCATGATTCTTTTGGGGGAAGCCATGACTGTTAACATGGCATAAGAGTACTTTACATGTACAGTGTGGATGTGATCCAGTGCTCTGTGGCCCCTAGCCAAGGTATTTTCCCCCCCATACTACTGTGTGTTTATACTCTAAATATTGCATTATATATCTCCTGACACACAAACACACAGAGAGATCTATTAGATAACACCTTCCAGGGAAAATATGTCAAAGTTACTGCTTGGTGACAGTAATACAGCCATTTTGCATTTCTGAAGCAAGAAAAATTTCCTTAAATTTTTAAGGTAATCAAACTGGTTGAATTTATTCTCCGACCTCCTGAAGTATTGAAACTTCTATCGGAGCTTTCTCACAGAATTGCAGCCACAGCATTTTATTTATCTTCGCCTACAAAGTTTACTCTGGGAGATGTTTACAAGTGTGGTTCGCAACATAAAAATACAAAAGGAGAACACAAAAGTACATAATAAAACAAAAACCAACACAGATTCACATTATTTATATGTTGAAATTGTACTCGGTTCAATCTTTCTATCTAATGTGTCCTCTTCGTTGCAGTGGGGGAACTTTTATTAAATTTTGCTCGCACGCCATTAGTGTAGCTCAGTTTGTAGGATTCAGAGGCATCAAGAAAAAGGAAGCAGAATAGCTGTTCCTGTCAGATCTGCATTAGGGTTGCTCATGAGTAATCAGGCATGAGTCTCAACTGTCCTTTAACAGTTTAATGGTGCAGACTATTTACAGTGCAGAGAACGTGAAAACATGACCGTCCTAGTCGCTCGCAGAATCCGGGAGTGCCGGTTTCCGGCTGTGACCCCAACATAAGAATTTCGGCACCCCAAAGCGCCGCCTCCCCGGTCTCCTTTTGACCCCTCTGCGCAACTGGGGCGACGGAAGTGGCGTGCTCCCCTCAGAGCGAAACTCATGAGGCGTGCTGGGGCTCTCAGCAGCATCTCCAAGCCCTTGTCTCACCTGGCTGTTTCCAGCCTGCCCCTCCACGCTGGAGGAGGTGCCTCTTTCCCTGCTTGAAGAGGTTTCTTTTTTCTTTCTTTTTTTTAAAGAATTTATTGATTTTACAACAAACAATGAATCACCAACATTGACCCAACACCAGACTTAATATAGACAAATACATATACACCAATAATTCTTCTTCTTATGTCATACAAAAAAAAAAATCTTGGTCGAATCTTGGCACAGACTTCCCCTGCCTTTTCACCTTCGGTTCTAATACCAAATATTACTTTAATAACATCATATAATAAGAAAAAAAATCTTAATAAATCTTGTTTTAAATATGCAATAATTTCCCATTCTTAGCTTAACAAAAATTTAATCATATTGTAACTTCATGTTAATTCCACACCAAATTCTAATTCTTAACACATTGTTCTTAATATAAATCATCACAAATATCCTCTTTCACTATAACTGCTGTTAATAACATAAATTTAAATATCTCTTTTCTTAATCAAAAGCTTAAACTCTTAACACACCGGTTTCAGGTTACCATAGTATATCATTTTTTCCTCTTTATCCTTAATACAGTTCACCCTATCCCCCTTCTGTCCATTTTCTTTGGTCGTCTTGCTCCAGAACCACTCCTCAGAGTGTCCTTTTTCCATACAAATCCACAGATCCAGACAAAGTCCAAAACAGTCCTTGCATAGAGCATCAGGGTACGCACATCCTCTTCTTCCAGCTTCTCCGGTTCATCATACCATTCCTCTTCTATTTGTAGACATAATGCTTTTTTCACCGACGCTCCCGGGCTCTCACCTCGAGAGTTAGATATAACAATTCTTCCCGTCCTGGGTCTGCCACCCCCAAAGGACGTTTCATTTTTCCGGAGTCGCCAGATCATTCCATCCTGTTCTTCGATCATCCCTTTCAGCTCCATGCCAAGGCTCTCTTCCAGTACAGCCATTTCCTGAATAGTCTCCTCTGTGGGTTCTGACATGTCCCGGATCAATATCTCCAATTTTCGGTTGAGCAGTTCCAGTCCCAATATAGTAATCCTTTGTTCATCACTCATCTCAGAGTTCATAACCAAATCAAAAACAAAACCCAGCATGGTAGAAGCGGGCTTAGGTGTCAGATTACAGTTTCGATTTCCAAGCTTCTCCATCTTAATGCCAGTAACTTTCCACTCAATCACAGTCTTTCGCAGCCATTTTCCCTGTATCCAGGGTGCAAGAACCACAGATTTTAAAAAGAGATATTTTCCACATGCTTGTTCCCCAGAGGGAGATCAAAGAAGTCTCACTTATCAAAATTCAAGTACTTTGTAACCATCACTGTAACAGCAGTCTCTTAAACTGGTTATTTTCTATCCCTCGAAGGGAGGGAGACAGGCTTCCTTTCCATATATCACCCGGGTCGTTAGAAAAATACAAAAAACAAGTCCAATCGAATACTCACGACCACCAGGTTTCTTTAGCTCCAAACTTGACAGGTAGAACATAGACGCTCATCGCAGGGGCAACCGCCGCTCCGCGTCCCGGTTGGGGCATGTCCCCTATAGCCCGGCTCCGTTGTCCCTTCACCCCCACTCCCCCTTTACAGGGGGAGCGAGGGAAGGGTTCAGAGCCATAGTGGGCACCGCCGGGGAGCCCGGGGTGCGGGACGCTCTTCCCGCACCCCACCGGACGGACTGGGTCGCCTCGCAGCCGAGGCAACCCACGACCACTCCACGATGGCGTCGCCGCCGGAAGTCTCCTGCTTGAAGAGGTTTCACTACTGAGGAGGTGTCGGGGCTCTCGGTACATCGACAAGACCTCCTGCCCTGCCAAGGGCAGTTCCCTGACAGTTCCCACTGAAGAATAGTTTGTATCAGGTGTGCAGTCAGGTAGTAGACCATTGGAGGTTGAAGCTGCAACACCTGCAGACTTTCCTTATTTTCCAGAATGAGGTCTGCTTAACTTAAATGCAAACAACTGAAAGCATTAAAATGTGAATGACTGAAATTTCCCAAAACAAAATACAAAAATAAAAAAATTCCTTCCAGTAGCACCTTAGAGACCAACTAAGTTTGTTCTTGGTATGAGCTTTCGTGTGCATGCACACTTCTTCAGATGCATGCACACGAAAGCTCATACCAAGAACAAACTTAGTTGGTCTCTAAGGTGCTACTGGAAGGAATTTTTATTTTTTATTTTGTTTTGAATATGGCAGACTAACACGGCTACCTACCTGTAACTAAAATTTCCCAGTATAAGTGGACTATATGGAGCTTGCTGAACTGACCGGGAAACTCCGAGACCAGAGGGATGAAACGGTGGAGAAAGATTGGAGCAAATTTAAATTATACTTAAAGAATTATGTTAAGATTTGTATTTAAAACAACCAGGAAGAAATAGATAGGCAGCAGATGTTGAAGTTAGAAAAGAAGTAGTAATAGATGAAGTAATGTTAAGGAGGTAAAAATAAAGTGAAAGTTGTTTTTTATATTAACATTAGAATATAAAAAGGTAAAGAAATTGTTGTTCAGTCGTTCAGTCGTATCCAACTCTTCGTGACCCCATGGACCAGAGCACGCCAGGCACGCCTATCCTTCACTGCCTCCCGCAGTTTGGCCAAACTCATGCTAGTCGCTTCGAGAACACTGTCCAACCATCTCATCCTCTGTCGTCCCCTTCTCCTTGTGCCCTCCATCTTTCCCAACATCAGGGTCTTTTCCAGGGAGTCTTCTCTTCTCATGAGGTGGCCAAAGTACTGGAGCCTCAACTTCAGGATCTGTCCTTCCAGTGAGCACTCAGGGCTGATTTCCTTAAGAATGGATAGGTTTGATCTTCTTGCAGTCCATGGGACTCTCAAGAGTCTCCTCCAGCACCATAATTCAAAAGCATCAATTCTTCGGCGATCAGCCTTCTTATGGTCCAGCTCTCACTTCCATACATTACTACTGGGAAAACCAGTAAAGAAATTACTAAAGATGATTTACAAGGAAAGCAGACGGAGAGGACGTGAGGAAGTCAATATACAATGTTATAAAAGAGGATTAGATAGATACAATTAATTGTTTTTATTAATCTTTTTGTTGTGTATTTTGTTGTAAAGTTCTTTGTTGTATGTGTTGTTTGTTTGTGTTTTATAAAAAAAGAATCAATACATTTTTGAAAGAAAAATAAATGAAATTTCCCACTATAAGATGGAAGGGCACACAACCCACCAGTATGTTTTCCTCTCCAGCTTCAATAAAATGAACAACTATACTCTTGCTTCTTTCAGTGAAGCTGAGGGATGAGATACTCCTGGAGAATTGTCTGCAGCCGTCTCCCCAAGTTAACTCACACATCTGGAGGTGAATTTAGGCCAACTCACAAGCCCATGTGGAAAACATCTGCTGCGCTTTCTCTCTTGGCAACTGCTTATGCCATTGTCTCTTGCCCTGAAAGGTCTTGGCTGTTTCTGCACCATATATTTAAGGCTCATGACCTAAAGAATTCTAGGAGCTGCAGTTTGTATTCTTTAACAAGGGTAAGGATGTCAAGAGGTATAGAGACAGCACCCTCCTCTCTTTCATGCATATTTTGGTGACAAACCCCACTGCATTGATTTCCTTAAATAGTCTATATTACAGTAATGTACCATAAAATATGTATTAATGCAATGATCTTTTCTTTGCAAATAAAAGTCAGCTTTTTAAAAGGGCAGAGAACAGCTTCTACATGTTCACTTCCTGCCTGTGACTGTAGTGAAATGCTTATAATCTTCCCTTCTAGGAGACCAAAATACTGGTTCACTCTTTTGTGTAATGAAATTATCTTGAGAAAACCAACACGCTTTATTTCAAAAACAAATTGGATTGCTGTATCTCTATAGATTTCCTACTAAGTCGGTTCCTCACTGAAGTGGTCCCAGGCATTTCGTATAATCTAGCAATTTGCATACATTCATTAAGCTAAGTGACGGGGGCATTTGAAGAGGTTTTTGTTTTGTGCCTTACTGCATCTTTATGCCAAGCAGTGTTTAAAGGATGTGGCCTTCAATTTGCTGGCATTTATTTTAAAATGCTTGAAAGGGATGCGGGTGGCGTTGTGGGTTAAACCACAGAGCCTAGGACTTGCTGATCAGAAGGTCAGCGGTTCGAATCCCCGTGATGGGGTGAGCTCCCATTGCTCGGTCCCAGCTCCTGCCAACCTAGCAGTTCGAAAGCACGTCAAAGTGCAAGTAGATAAATAGGTACCGCTCCGGCGGGAAGGTAAACGGCGTTTCTGTGCGCTGCTCTGGTTTGCCAGAAGCGGCTTTGTCATGCTGGCCACATGACCCGGAAGCTGTACGCCGGCTCCCTCGGCCAGTAAAGTGAGATGAGCGCCGCCACCCCAGAGTTGTCCGCGACTGGACCTAATGGTCAGGGGTCCCTTTACCTTTAGAGGCACTTGATAGTTGAACATTAGAGAACTGGTCAGCATAGTGGACTGAGAGACTGAGCTATGCATTAGAAAGCTCTTGGTCTGCATCGGACCTCTGCATGTTCTGGCTATACGACTTGTAGCAAGCTGCTTCTTTATCCTCAGACTCCAAACCTCACTTTGAAGATAATACTCACCTTCCATACATGGTTTTATGAAGCATTTGGAGCACTAGAAAGCACGATGCAAATGTTGTTGTTGTTGTTTAGTCGTTTAATCGTGACCCCATGGACCAGAGCATGCCAGGCACTCCTGTCTTCCACTGCCTCCCGCAGTTTGGCCAAACTCATGCTAGTCGCTTCGAGAACACTGTCCAACCATCTCGTCCTCTGTCGTCCCCTTCTCCTTGTGCCCTCCATCTTTCCCAACATCAGGGTCTTTTCCAGGGAGTCTTCTCTTCTCATGAGGTGGCCAAAGTATTGGAGCCTCAGCTTCAGGATCTGTCCTTCCAGTGAGCACTCAGGGCTGATTTCCTTCAGAATGGATAGGTTTGATCTTCTTGCAGTCCATGGGACTCTCAAGAGTCTCCTCCAGCACCATAATTCAAAAGCATCAATTCTTCGGCGATCAGCCTTCTTTATGGTCCAGCTCTCACTTCCATACATTACTACTGGGAAAACCATAGCTTTAACTATATGGACCTTTGTCGGCAAGGTGATGTCTCTGCTTTTTAAGATGCTGTCTAGGTTTGTCATTGCTTTTCTCCCAAGAAGCAGGCGTCTTCTAATTTCGTGACTGCTGTCACCATCTGCAGTGATCATGGAACCCAAGAAAGTGAAATCTCTCACTGCCTCCATTTCTTCCCCTTCTATTTGCCAGGAGGTGATGGGACCAGTGGCCATGATCTTAGTTTTTTTGATGTTGAGCTTCAGATCATGTTTTGCGCTCTCCTCTTTCACTCTTTCACGATGCAAATAGAGTTTTTAAAAATATTTGTTTAGAAATGGAGAACAACATTAATTCCCAGCCAGCTTCATGCCTAGCTGGCATGCCAACCACCTAGTTGTTTGCCCACAATGGGAGACCTCCTGGCAACTGCATCCAATCCAGTGGCTTCGTTCTTCCCCAGACTCTTTTTGGTTGAAGTACTTCTTCACCCAGCAAATAGTTCAACTGGAATTTGCTACCATATGAGGCAGTGATGTCCCTCAAATTCATGGAGGATGTTGAAGTGTGCTTCTAAATACCAGTTGTTGGAAACCACAAGAGCTTTTGCGCTCGGTTCCTGCTTGTGAGCTTTCCATAGGTATGTGGTTGGCCACTGTGAGAACAAGATGTTGAGTGAGATGGGCACAAGAAAAACCCATCTGACCACCATGTCCCCAGCTTGAGAAAGTCATGCTGCCATCATGTTTCCACACCCTCGTGTTCCCACTGGAACCCTTTTCAAGAAGAAGAAGAAGAAGAAGAAGAAGAAGAAGAAGAAGAAGAGTTTGGATTTGATATCCCGCTTTATCACTACCCGAAGGAGTCTCAAAGCAGCTAACATTCTCCTTTCCCTTCCTCCCCCACAACAAACACTCTGTGAGGTGAGTGGGGCTGAGAGACTTCAAAGAAGTGTGACTAGCCCAAGGTCACCCAGCAGCTGCATGTGGAGGAGCGGAGACACGAACCTGGTTCACCACATTATGAGTCTACCACTCTTAACCACTACACTACACAAGGCTGTGTGTGTGGACCATGCTGAATAGTAATATAAAATCAATCTAATACCCTGGTGCTCTGGTTCTTCAGCACATCTGAGATGTATCTGAGATGCTGCCTGCAAGCTAAAGAGGAGGGATTGACTTGAGAAATGGGCAACTGAAATTGGCCCATATGCTCAGTGTGGCTCACAACTGGCCTGGAGACTGTAAGATTGGCATGAAAAGAAATGTTTGTGCTGGAAAACAACTGGCAAGCCTAACTATTATTTATACTATTGTTATTTTATTATTTCCTGCCCTTCACCTTAAGGTCCCAGGGCAAGTTACAAGATGGCGATTACAGGTGGTACCTAACACCAAGGAAACCAGTGCTAATATGCCCAGGAACCTTACCAAAATGCTGGAGAGGGTCACCTCCACAAGCACATACATAATACACACACATGTGGTGGGAATGCCCCAAAATCCAACTATTCTGGACAACAACATACAAGAAATACAAGTAAAATAACTAAGCAAGTATTAGCAAGTAGAAACCCCCAGAACTGGCCCTACTAAACATATTCCAAGACAATAATGCCCACTCACATCACAAAGAACTCATAACCCACCTACTCTCAGCAGCCAGAAACATCATAGCCAGACACTGGAGAGACCTGTCAGGAGTAAGCATGGACCAATGGTACCAAATAGTATGGTACCAAAAGTACAGCCTTACTAGAAAACTACTAAAAACTAAAACTGACACGGGGACAAATAGAAAGAAGATACCTTCACCCCGGTATGGCTCCCCTTTATCACATACACAGCCCAACAAGACAACAACAAGAATCCACCAACAGCATACGAATCAATATGGCTAACCTGATTCAAAACACCAAACACCCACCACACATGAAAACTGAACAATCAAAGCTCACCACATCACCTTCACAAGCCAACACACACCCTGGCCAACAACCACAATTTCTCTCACCACCAAAGGAACACAAGCGCAAAATAGCAAAGCAAAGAGCCTGCACAAACAACGCTGACACAAAAACCCACACATACATTAAGTAAAATAGAAATATCGCCTCCTGACCCCCCACCCCACCCACCATGGCCCCCTCCACCTCTTCCCCCCTTTTCTTCCTAATGTAACCCTAATGTCTCAACAAATGAAACTGACCTATGGAAAATGTAACTTGAAAAAAGAGACATTGTGCATACCTTTGTAAACCAAGAAAACTTTAATAAAATATATTTTTTAAAAAAAAAAGGCAAGCAATTTAAAACACTTAGCAACAATAAAAAATAAGTTAGGCCCTGAAAACATGCACCTTGAGTATCAAAAGCCACCTAAGAGACTATTGTAGTTAAGGCGTATATAAATTGCTTAAATAAATCCATGGTGAATTGAGGAGTGTCAATGAACATAGGGCAAAGAGGTTTGTGGCTCCCAGCGAGGGATTCCATTGTTTCTCTGAACCAAATAGCTACCGAACGCCTGAGCTTTCTGTAGCCAAATGCCTTTCTGCTTTTCATGTTAGCTTCAATGAATTCTCTTTGTAGTCTTTATATTTCTCATCTGTGAAGTTCTGTCACTGTGGGGATTCTATAAAAGGTGCCACAAGGTATTCTGTAGTTTTTGTTTCTCTCTGTGACAGTTTTTGAATGTTGATCTGATTTCAACATTAAACCTGGGAAAATGGCAAGCAGGCATATGGGTTTTATCATCATTGAAGTACAATCTCATATTTGTGTTCACAGTGACTGAGCATAGAAGTATAAACTGGGGAGGGAGGGAGATAATTTGTAATTGAATGTCTTGTAGCTCCTGGAATGTTTTCTAGCCTTGGTAGTTCTAAGGAGGTGTCCCATCCCCCCAAATTAGATCAAGATTTGTGGAGCCATTGGGGAGTCAAATAACTTTTCACTGCTTACATGCACCATTGGAGGACCTTTGCACTCAACCACTGTAGATATGGACTGTATGCACACACAAAAATAAGTTGGAATTGGACATGCCCAGTCCTACAGCTAGGATCAAACCAGAGCGCCATTTTTTTCCTGATTGCCCTCACCCAGTGTAACAGAAGCTGAGTGAAGAGGGTAATTTTTTTAAAAAAATAAATAAATTATTTCAGATACTTTTGGCTTTGGCAGGTTAACCCTGTCCACCCCTTCCACCATTTGACCTTATCTTATTTGAAGAATCTTGTATCTTTCCATCATTGTCAGGTGGCTGGTGTGGGGCAGACAACACTGACAATATGGCACAATGGAGGAGGCCCAGAGGGAAAATGCTCTGTATAGATCCTCCAAGGAACTGTATCTTTCCCACATACTCTAGGGGAAACTGTGGTGTTATAATAGAGGGCAGCTTGAATTTTGGTCCACAAAAGGCACAATTTTTAATGTGTAGTTTTCTGTCCTTTATTCAAAAGCAACTTTTCACCCCCTTTTTTAATAACCTTACAGTTGTCTTTGCGAAAGGCTGGAATGTTGTTATATTATTGGGTGGTAAAGCTGAATAAATAACTACAGGGAGCTTTGTGTAGGAAATATGTGAGATGATTTGGTTCAAATCCAGATTTGGTGCTTTGTAAATCAACCTCCCACCCCAGATCTGAGGTGCTTCATAGGTTGGCTCAATTAATCTCATCAGCCTGAGCCCATGTCTTCCTCCTTCACCCATTCATTTCCTTTCCTTTTGACAGAAGTGGAGGAAATTTGCAGGCATGTTAGCACCTCCAGAATAGATATAGCCTGATCAATTACTAGCAAATAGATCCAGGGTGTTTGGGCTCAACACATTTAAATTAAAACTTTTTAAAAGAGAAGCCTTTCTAACATTTTGGGGGCAGAATTAGATGAAATTTGTGGGCATGAAGTGTGGCAAATTTCAGAAAGGTGCCTGTAATGGTTTTCCCACATGGACTGTCATTATAGTTTTTGGGATCTGCTCAATTGCCCCTTTCATTATTGGGAAATTAAACATTAGCTATAACTCTTGTTTGGTTTTGACAAAAACGGATGAAATTTGCAGGGTAGCTGCAGTGTTTTTTTCCTGCAAGCTTTTTAGGGTGCTTAAACAACGGTTCACTTTCAGACAAATTTCCCACAAAACAATGTAGGAGCCCCCTGTGGCTATTTGTCGGAAAGTAGCATGAGAGAAGATTTAGGGAAGCTTTTAATGTTTAATAGATTACTGCATTTTAATGTTCTGTTGGAAGCCGCCAAGAGTGGTTGGGGAAACCCAGCCAGATGGGTGGGGTATAAATAATAAATTATTATTATTATTATTATTACCCCTAGGTATGCAGTCAAATAGCTCCAGGGGCTTTTGATCTAGGAATTTAGAAACTTGACCTGTCAGTCACAATAGAGATATCGCACGTTGACCTCTACCCACCCTGTCCTGGTATCTTCCTTAGGCTTAAAGGAGACCAAGTATTTTGCTCTTTGAAAACTGTTCCTGTCCTCAAAGCACTGGGATTGGTAAGTGCTGGTAAAATCATTCCTTCTGGTTACAAGCTAGACCTGTCAGTCACAAAGAGGCCCCTCCCCCTCCTGTTCCCCTCTTTCACCTTAAGCCAAGAGTTGTACCATTTGATTTGGCAAACTTCTCGCATCTCTCCACATGTCCTAGCCTTAACAGTTAAGCTTAGAAATATCATTTCACTATTCACATAGGCTTCTCTGCAGCTTTTTTTATTTCAAAAGAAAAAGTCGGGATCACCAAGGCTGCAAAGTGCTCGGGTTTCTGCCGCAACATATGCCTGGTCTGTACAGATTAGCCCCATTTTGTAGAAGTCCCAAATCTTTCCAAGGCATCCCACCGTTCCTTATTATTTAGGATTCATACCAATCTTTTGCACACCTAATATGTAGCAAATAGGGAAGGGGAGATGTTGCCGACTGGCTTGGATTCATTAGGCTCAATGGGCGCAATGGACTTACCCAGGTGTAATGGAGTGTGTGAATGTCTCCACCACTGTTTGTGCTTGATGTACAACATGTTCTGCTGTAAGAAAGGATGAAGTGCAAGGAGAGATTATCCAGTCTTTTTAATTCAAAAAGGATTTTAGGATCTAAGTAGCTCTCCCTCTCCCCACTTCGATCTAAAGAACAGGTGGATTTGATCACATTCATTTGATCTCTAGAAGCTTAAAAGGGCCAAGAGTTTAGGAGGAATGGATTATTTGTAAGAAAAGACTAGAGACAACCAGACGAAATCTGAGATTAGGTTTGTTCGTCTTTAATAATATCATTTATATTTCACCTTTCATCTTGCTCTCAGAGATCATTGGAGTAGGCATGTACCGGTATCTGTTTTTTAAATGGGAAAATAAGTGGAATAGAGAACTTATCAGGAAAGGTAGTTAGCTTCAGTCATTCTTAGATTCAGCTGCTAGCCTGTCCCCTGTTTGGCACCTCAAAAAAACTGAAATTGGATTGTCATGTTTTCCACCTCAGGCAGTCCCAAATCAAGCGATGTACCTATTGTTTTGGGGTAAGAGAGCCTATTTATTTTGAATTACTGTTATGTACTGAGTTCAACTTATTGAGTCCAGAAGGAGTTAACTCTTTTTGAAGAGGATCTATAGGAAATATGAAACTTACGTTGGCATCATTGAACTACCTAAATTTGGATCGGCTTTCTCTCCTCACCTCCCAGATTTGTTTAACAACATCATTCTGGTCAGGACAGTCACAGAGATCTTGCACAAAACTCACTTTGTGGTTATCCCAAAGCCAAATAAGAGCCTGGAATCTCAGGATGAGGTTAGTGTTAAGGTGGATTTGTAGCTTGTTGGACTTGACTCAACCCAAAGATTTCCTTATCATCCTGGAGAAATGTGGTCAGACTACTGCCTGTCCATTTCCTACCAGGGTCAGAGACATTTTGTTACTGAAAGCTTAAAATCTGGACCATTTCATGCCCTAAAAGGATGCATGTGCCTGAAATCTCAGCAAAATCTGGTTATTTGTTGGAGCGCTAAATTGTCAGAGTGTCCAAATACCGGTAGTTCCTTGTCCCAAACGGCTGGAAGAAGATTTGTAACAGAGTTTGAGCAGAACCATTGATCCCTATGGGCTACATCCTCTGGAGGATTGGGAAAAGGGATACTGTACGTTGTACAAAAGATAACAATCATGAATGCACTTCTTTTCTAATCTTTAAAAGTATGTGTTTAGCAAATTTCCAGACATTTGAAAGCCACTGGAGTTATGCAGCGGCTGAACTGATGTGAAGGTATACGTGGGTGGATTTGGTGGGGACAGGTGTATTTAAATTCACAAAATAAGATACTTTTCATCATCTCAGCATTGTCAGTCAGGTAAAAATTAACTCAATTATTTATCAGTCACACATCTGCTAATGAATCCTGACAGTCTAAATTGACTCTCTGTCAGGAACTCTGTCGCCAACTATTTTGTAATAACCAGCAATTACCCCAGAAGGACGTAGTCACTCTAGTCTTTATAAATGTAAAGCAAATGCTTTTTTATTTTTGTAATGCTTTCAATTCTAGGCTGCTATCAATTTAATTACATTTAATTAGTTTGACAATAAAGAGCCACTGTCTTAATTCCCCAGCCTGGTTCTTGAAATTCTATTCCTAAGAGAAATGACTCAGGTTGCTGATTAACAGCGGAATAGGTTTTTGCGTGGGATAGTGGATGTGGAGCCCACTCCCCATTTGCTGCCATCTCATTGTTCCATAACTAACACAACAAAAGCAAAAGTCTCTACATTCTTGTTTCCTGCACGCACTACACATTTTCTCCAAAAGCTATTGATTACTAGTGTGAGATGGGCACTTTGCAATATGCTAAGTTTGAAGGAGTTTCTAATCAATAAAAGAGTTTAAACTAATCATGTTCTAAAATCATGCCTAAAAACTAGGATGCAGGGAAAGGGGACGGGGGATAGCTTGCTGAATAAGACAGGAACAGAGCTAAGGCTCTAGTCCCATGGAAGGAAGGTAACCAGAAGTGCAAAAAAAAAAATTATGATCAGGCACGAGGCCAGTCCAGACGTTTGGCTGTAGGGGGTGAAAGTGGTACCCAAAGGAAAAGCGAAGCCAGCAAGAGCCACTTACTCTAGGAAGAGAATGTGAGGTGGTCAGAAGAAGAAGGGAGTTTGTAGAGCTTTGTAGAAGTTTCCAAGAATCGGAAGAAAAGAGGAAATGGCGAGGATAAACGGTTTCATTTTGACACTGAGTTGCTGTGGATATTGAGGGAAGGAGAATAGGAGATTCGGGAACTGAGGCGGCCAAGGAAGAAGAAAAGAGCATCGTGTGGGGAAGAGAGAGAAGTGGTCTCCTCAGGAAATGGGGACATGACTGAGCTTAAAAGTAAACGCTAGGGGAAAGGGAGAAGAAAAAGTGGGAATTTGGCCAGTTGATGGACTTGCCAGAGATGGGAGATTTAATAATACAACCATAGAATGGTAGAATTGGAAGGGACTCTGAAGCTCATCTAGTCTAACCACCTGTAATGCAGGAATCTCAACTAAAGCATCCATGGCAGATGGCCACCCAACCTTTGCAAAAAACAAACAAACCCTCAAATGAAGGAGAGTCCACCACCTACTGAAGTTGTCCATTCCACTGTTGACCACCAGGAAGTTCTTCATGATGTTTAGTCAGAATCCCTTTCTTGTAACTTGAATCCAATGATTCAGGTCCTACCGCTCCACAGCAGAAGAAAACAAGCTTGCTCCATCTTCCACATGACAGCTCTTTAGATATTTGAAGATGGCTATCATATATCCTCTCAGTCTCCTCTCATCCAGGCTAAACATACCCAACTCCCCCAACTGTTCCTCTGTGGCTTGGTTTCCAGACCCATGACCATCTTGGTTGCCCAATTTTCCTGTTCTGTGAGGTCAGGGGGAGAGAAAAGAGTGACATTTTAGGGGATCATATTTTGGCTTAACATTTCCAGAAAGGAGTCTAATGCTCTTTTGTTTACTTTGAATTTACAAATGATAATGGAAGATGGCATAGATTTGATGGGTATTAGTAAGAGGATATATTAATTATAATTGATTCTCTACAGAGCCATGTCTGTGTGTGGGGGGTGGGGGTGGTTTAGCACAGAGAAAAAATGGCCAGTGCCTGCTTTTTTAAAACACGAGGCTTATACATAAAGAGCCCCAGTAGCAGAGTTAAAATCCCTTTTGTTAGGCAGATTTACTGAAGCACTGGAGTTGGTTTTTAAATCTTCTTTTGATAGCGTTCCAGCTCCTGAAGGCAGCTGGCTCCCTTTCCCCCTTTTTCAATAAAACAGACCACAGACTGCAAGGTTAGTTTAAAATGCTTTACTCACAGTTACTAGGTTTCAAACTTGCATTTTCCTTAATAGCAGTGATAAGAAATGTATGTAAATGTTCTTTGTTGAAAATGCAGCAAAAGCTGCCTCTGAAACACATCTGAAGCAGAGAAAGCTATGTTAAGGCATATCTGCTGCATTCCAGTGTTGCTTGAGAGAGATCGGAGAGACCAAGAAAAAGTCTCACTTCTTCCTCAAAGTTGAGTGTGACCTAGGCGAGTGTTCTCTAGATACTGTATTTATAGCTCTATGGTCCTTAACCCCTTCATTTACTAACTAGCAGAAACATGCATTGTTAGGTTTGCCAGGCAATCTTCCACAAGATTCGCGTTGAAGGAGACAGTAAGCAGTGGATTCACCAGGAGCGATTGCAACTCAACTTGTTTGGAGATGCCTGTGTGGATTCTTGTAGCAGGGACGGGAGCTGAGATTTTATTATGATTTTATATGTCCAGGTTTTTTATTCAGGGTCTCTGGGGAGAGTCACAACAAAGAACTTATGCAGAGGTAAACAAAAGCATAAACTCTCAGCTACCTTAATGATAGGCAACATAAATACATCCATAGCAGCTGAAGGCTGATGAGAGAACAGAGTGAAGAACTGAGAGTTGGGCCTTTTCCTATCCTCCGGAATGCCTGGGAATCTCAACAAACCTGCCTAACTGGGTGTGGGGAGGGCAGCTGAGTGGGACATCGTGGGGGGCAGCCTGAGGAAGGAGCACCCACCTTGGGCCTGCTCATAGAAGGCAAGTTTCCAGGAACTCTTGTCGTTGTGAGACTTTTGTGGTTGAGCTGAGAGCTTGTTTGGACCCTGGTGGCTGAAAGGGAAGGTGTGTCAGTGTGGGGATAGCCAGCAGATGGGACGACCAGTACTCCATGGAGTTCCTGCTCCCACTGCGTCGTGAAAGGGTCCGCTGGCTATGATCTGAAGGTAGTTGTCGTGAGTTCTGAAGGTTGCTGAAGGTTTTCTGCAGGTATCTGGAAGTTCCAAAGATTCCGGAGGTCTCCGGAGAAGAAGATAGGCTAAGCTAGGTAGCGGCCAAAACTTAGAAGGCCAAATAAAAGTTTTTAAATAAAATGAAATAAATACTAAGAGACTGCAGTCAATGGTGAAGAAGCTCTCAACTGCTCTGTGCGGCTGGTTTTGGTTTTGGTTTCTCTCTGGCTTGTCACGCACCGATGTTCTCTCTGGCTTGTCTCGCGCGTTCTCCACACACGCTACAGAGAGCGGAGGCTATTTATTAAGGAATCAAACATCGTCATAACATTTACATGAACCAATCACAACCTTGTCTCTATGCTAGTTTCAAGGCGGGAAACCATCTATTGACCGTTACATTGGCTAAATTGGCACGCTTTTCCCAAACGCGGAGGGATCCATGCAGCAAACTCCCTGCTGGATCTTTTGCCCTTCCTTCCTAACGCGGAAGGATATCGTAAAGTAAACACAAACAAATAGGTGCAGTAGCACCTTTAAAACATATTCCCACATGTCAGAAGGAAAATGAGTTGAGATTGGGATATAGATATAGATAGGCAATTTTGTTTTACTGTAACATTTTTATATGTAACTATATTTTTAAAAATATTTAAGTTGTCGGTTGTTGCTTCAGCTTTTTGTACACTGCTTGGGGAGATATTTATTAAATACATTAAGCAGTATAGAAATTAAGCAATCAAGAATAACCAATCAATATATAAGGGGTTTACATAAGTGACCCAAAGCAGTGAAACAGAGTACTGTCAGTGCAAAGCCAGTCCCCAGCAGAACCTCTCCGCTAGCTCACTCTCAACACGAGCAGGTCTCCTTGAACCTTGATCTTGCTGCCGGCTGCAGAGAGAAAATTGTCTCTGTTCGTTCACCTCAGCTCTACAGCAGTCTTCTCAAAATGGCTGCCTGTGACAAAAACTCTGTAAAAAGAGAGAGAGAGAGAGAGAGGAAAATTTCAGTCCCCTTATATCAGAATACCCTTGTGAAGTTTGCATCAAAGACTGGGCTTGATTTTGGGCCACTGCAAATTGGACATAATTTCCAAGAATCTGATAACTTCCATATTAGTTTCTGTATAATAATACAGAAAAGGGAGTTAGTCACTTTAGGGGAATATTGCGCACGCCAAAGAGAAAGTATCTTGCAGTGGCAGTAGGAGTTAATTTCATTCTCATCACGAGAGTACTCAGAGGGAATGGCGCCTTGCCTTAGCTCCTGTGTTATTTCCAATAAATATGGAAATAATGTCTCAGTACTTCAACCTGTTTGGAGATCTCATGGGAAATATCACAAGATTACGTGATGAATTTGAAATTAATCCATGGAACACACTCTAGTCCTGTTTCTGTGTTTGCTTGCAGAGGACAGTAAATACCTTTGTCCAAACTTGGCATTGCACTTTGCTTACAATAAACAGCATTTATTTACATAAATAATGGAAAAGTAGAAAATGTAGCTTTACAAAATCACCGGACAACATCACCTGGCAGTGTGCTGGTTTTATTTCTCTATTTAGGCAGCCTTGTTACTGCATTGGCCAGCCTTCTTTTTTTTAACAGCAATTCCTGATTTGTTGGTTATTTCTAAGGTTGTGTGTATGTGTGTTTCACAACAAATAAATAAGAACTATAGGGGAAAAGAGAGAGAGAGAGAGAGGTTTTTGTATGAATATATGCTTCCAGGAGCTGATGGTAGGCCTATCTGTTCCTGTGTTGTTTCTGGTCTCACACACTTTTCTTAAGAAATGTTCTTTTTATTTCAGGTTTCACTGGAATCTCGGGCGGTTTCTCTTGTTGAATACAAAAATAGATCTTGCTGAAAGTAACTGGCTGAGAATTATCTTCACCTTAGAGCCAGCATTGAAAAGTAAGTGGTCAGAATTATTCCTTCCAGCGATGACATTGAATATATTAGTACTGTTGCTGTTGTCACCAGCATTGTGAAATGTGTATCTGTTTCAAAGCACAGCAGTTATGCCCTTTTGAGTAAATTGCTCTGTACTGTTTGACAGAAAAATGAGGTATAAGTTTTAACCACCATCACCACCACTCCCTCCCCCAAAAAACATTTTTGCTTGCTTACAGGAGGCCTTGCTCAATTGAGGTCATCCTCCGATGGCACTGGACAACTAGCCAGGCTGGCAAAAATTAATCCCTCCCTTTCCCCTCTATGTTGGGAGGACTGTGGAAAGCTTGGTTCATTTTAGAATGCCCTTACATTACAAAATTTTGGGATAGAGTATTCTCCTTTATATCTGCAACTGCAGGCCAACTCCTTTCTCCAAATCTTGCCTTTGCCCAACTATCTTTGGACAAACTTAGTCTCCACCCTGTGCCCCATTAACTAGTAGGCTTCCTACTGACCGCAGCACGATTAGCGATAGTTCAGCAATGGAAGAACCAGACTGAAATACCCTTGAAGGTATGGGACAAGAATATCTGGGATACAGCAATGTCTGAGCATCTCATCAGAGACAGGAGGGCAGTTGAAAGGCATAACGAATAGACAGTGGCGAAGGAAGGCTCCACGCTACCCAGGGCGGTGAAAGAAAACGCCCCGAGGCGGGGCGTCATGCCGTCACATTGTGACGTCACGATTCGGCGGACCTGCCGCCGCTTCTGCAGCCCCCTTATAAGCCGCAGAGCGAAAAGGCGGCTCATGGGGCTGCCGAGCGCGATCGGCGGCTCCCCGCCGATCGCGCACGGCAGCCCCACAGCCGCCTTTTCGCTCTGCGGCTCAAAAGGGGGCCACAGAAGCGGCGGTCTGACGACGGAGTGCCCCTACGTGAAATGTCGCACAGGCACACTCCATCGTAGGGCCACGCGCTTCTGCTCCCAGGGTGACGGAGGGAGTGGCAGCGCGTGGGAGTGGCGGGAGGGACCGCTGCTTGTCAACCCCCCTCCCCTGTCACACGGAGCGTACCGCCCCTACCGCCCCCCCAGTGACGCCCCTGTGAATAGAGACACCTTCCAAGAAACGTGGACCTATTTTTTTATTATGTTAATGGCCAAAATCAAGACAGTCTTATCCCAGCTGCTCAATATTTTCAATGGAGGGGTTTACTTAAAGTAATATGTTTGAATGCTGAATGTGTAAGTGTATATCCAGAGACAATGGATAAAACAGTCACTGCTGGATATGAGTTGTATTTGTGTAAAAACCAGTACAAAATTGTTTAAGAACCACCACCATCTCTTAATGGAAGATGCACATTGTAAAAAAAAAATGGTTTTGGACAACTACACAATGTTTCCAGGGTTTTATTATCTTATGGTTGAAATAACCAGAAAAGTAGAAAAAAAATGTGGCTGGTTTTGAGTGAATTCTTTGCTGCAGAACGGCTTGCAGTCGTGGTATTGCTCAGCTCACTCTTCTTGTGTATGCTAATTTGCCCTTCCAAGCATTTTTATGCCAAGCTGCCTTGTATGTTTGTATCAACAACAATGGCATTTTGGAGTGAAAAGGAAATCGTGCTTGTTTCCCCATTATAGCGCAAAGATTAAAAGCAAACCTATGCACATTTTCCCCAATCAAATTTGAGTCTTCTGTCTGTAGGCAACAGACATTCTGTTACAAATGGGGTGAAACCCATGTTGAATTGCACTGATAAAAACCATCTCTGCAAAAAAGGATCTTGTGAATAAGGTTGCAGTTCCCCTGGTTCAGTTTCATGTGCTGTATGTGGTTGTCTCCCATACTTTTGCAAACATAACAAACAGAAGATTATTTAGAGCAGAAAGAAACCCAAAAGTAAATGAAAAGGCAGGGATTGACGGCCTCTTTGGAAAGCCTGCAAGAACAGGTTATTTTTAGTTGTTGACAGCTTTCAGATGCCTTTAGGGTGCTGTAGGGAAGAGGAAGACCAAATGTGCCAAGGAGTCATGGATCTATGTTGCAGAGAAACAGATTTAGGATGGCAGTGAGAAAATACTGCATGTTAAAATGAAAACAGAATGCATTATGCAAGGTTGCAAATGGGAATGGCACATTTTATTTTTAGTAATTAAAAAATGTAAGATTTTGTTTTCTGATTAGTTTTAGTGAATAATGAAAACTAGCACATGTTTTTAAATAAAGGGGCTGCACAGAACTATAGTTCAGTAGTGGGTGGAGCACTTGGGTCTAGCTGATCATGTTTATTTATTGCATTTTGCTCGTTCTTTCCCACACTTTACCCTATGTCCCAAAAAAGTAAATGTAAAGGGACCCCTGACCATTAGGTCCAGTCGTGTCCGACTCTAGGGTTGTGGCGCTCATCTCGCGTTACTGGCCGAGGGAGCCGGCGTACAGCTTCCGGGTCATGTGGCCAGCATGACTAAGCCGCTTCTGGCGAACCAGAGCAGCGCACGGAAACGCCGTTTACCTTCCTGCTGGAGCGGTACCTATTTATCTACTTGCACTTTGACGTGCTTTCGAACTGCTAGGTGGGCAGGAGCAGGGACTGAGCAACGGGAGCTCACCCGTCGTGGGGATTGAACTGCCGACCTTCTGATCAGCAAGGCCTAGGCTCTGTGGTTTAACCCACAGCGCCACCCCTGTGACTATCAGGCAGGCAGGGAGCACACCGGCCGTTCCCACATTTGGGGCAGGAGCCCCCACACCATCCCTACAAGACAAACTGCTGGCCAACTAGCTCTGCTTTGCCTAGTAAGGATCTCAAAACTAAGCAGGTCAAGGACTGTTCTAGCCCTCCTTTCTCTGCCTCTCCTGTGAATTCACAGGATAAACAACTCAGGCCCATAATATCTCGAAGGCCACCTCCTTCCATACAGATCCTCCTTAAGATTGGCAGAGGGGGCAGTAGAGGACATTCTCTGTGGCTGCCCCAAAACTGTTGAACTCCCTCCCCACAGAGGTGCACTAGGCATTTCAATATAAAGCTGTCGCCGAATGCTGAAGACACACCTCTTTGCTCCGGCTTGTGACCCTTGAGATGTATATTTTAGGACCCGCCTTATTTCTGTTTTTAACATGTTGTTTAATGGTTGTAACCTGCCCTAGGACCCTGGGGTGAAAGGTGAAGGATGGGGGAATCCGCATGTGATTTCCTTCACCGTAGGCAACCATTTTGTTGATGAAATCACGCAGCTGCTCCACATTATCGGTGAATGGGGCAGGCGTGTGTGTGTTAAACAGACGTTGTTTCTCCCATCACGTTTGGCTTGGCTGTAATAAATTACAGACAAAGGAAGGGAACAGTAATGAAGCCATGTGAGTGCTGTGGCTTTAGCTGGAGGGGGAGGCCAGCTTTTGTAGCCTGTAGAATGATGGCTCAGGCAGGTGGTGACCTGGGACCAGACTCCCTTACTGGCATAGAGCTTGCTGGCTAATTACTTGTTTTATGTACACCCCATTCTTCCTGCCGAGGGCAACGATGTTTTCCCTTCTCTTTGGCCTACCTTACGCTGTGTTAAGCTGAAGGAGGGGGAAACAATTCCTGCTTTCAGCCTTAGTCCACACCAGTATTATTTATTGCACTGCACATTGGGGTCTGAATAGTGCTGCTGAAGAAAGAGATGATTATATAGGATGCCATTGTCAGCATGTTTACAAGGTCAGTGTGTCAGCTCATTATTAAAGGAAATTAAGGATAACAATGAGGAAATCAAGGATAACAAAGCCCAGGTGAGTCCACTTTCATAGGCCTTGGAGAGGATCCAAAGGGGCGATAAGCTCATGTGAGTGAAATCATGCATGCAAGCCATGGGCATCAACACAAAACTGTGTTGTTGTTGTTGTTGTTGTTGTTGTTGTTGTTGTTCTTGTTCTTGTTCTTGTTGTTGTTATTTGGTGCTATTTTAGTGCCTTGAGTGCAAACAATGTAGTACACATCTGTTGAAAAGATGGTAGTGATACCATGCTTGAATTTTCATACTTTTCCGTCTTGCAGGCCAATCTTGGCCCCTTTGGGGTTCAGTTTGGCCCCTCTGGTTCTTTTCCCCAAACCACACCCACTAGCCCATTACCTGACATCATTGGTGATGTCAGATTATGGGCAGGATGACATGGTTTAATCCTGCATGGGCTACACTGCCCAGTTCTCAGCTGGGAACAGGACCAGGCAGCCTAGGCAGCAGGATTTCATCTCTGCTCATCAGCTCATCATTTAAAGGAGAAGCACAGCACCATTTGAAACAGCCTACCCCCTCCTTTAAAGAGGAGGAGAGACTCGTTCAATGTGTCACTTTAAGTCAGTCACTGAGCTTCCAATGTTTGCAAAGTGTCCTTTGAACTATCCTTTTCCTCCCCCACCCCTTTGCAAGGGGACTTTGCAAAACAATGGAGGGGTGTTTGACAGGTGGGCAGCCCTGAGACACCAATTCTTTTTTTAAAAAAAATAGATTTTTTTCTATAAAAAAATCCATAATACAAAGAAATTTCAGCTACAAAAACGACAAATTGAATAAGTAGGAGTCCTCTCTTAAAAGTATTTCCCAGCCCTTACAACCTGCATAGGACACTAGCTCCTTCCAGGTCTCACCTGGGATCTTTACTTTCTCTCCCAGCCTCTCACTCTGGGAGAACAATACCTCCCTGTCTCTCATCCAGTGTCCTCCCGTCAACCATCTACCACCCCCATGAGTATACAATCTCTGGACCTTAATAAAGGCCCCAGACATAGAACTCCAAAGAAAATAGAAGAAGAAGAAGAAGAAGAAGAAGAAGAAGAAGAAGGGCAGAAGAAAGAAAAAAGTGAGAAAAGAGAGATAGAGAAAATAAAAAAGACAAAAGCAGAAGAAAGATTAGGAAGATACAGAAAGAAGAAACTTTCCCTGCTAGGTAGAATTTCAGCCGTTAAAATGAATGGATGCTGTTTTTTATTCTAATCAATTCTGATTGTAAATAAGGCGGGACTTCCGGCGTGATCGCCATTGCCGGCGGTTGGGAGTCGTCTCGGGTCCGAGGCGGCTCCGGTTTTCTCCGGGGGTAGGAGCTCCGCAACCGCTTCGCGGGGCTCCGAAACCACGGGAAGAGCGTCCCGTGGCAGGGTCTTCCAGCTGGCCCGCTTTGGTGCCGTCCAGTTCTCGAGCCTCCCTTGTAAAAGGGGGGCGTGAGTGAACTGGCGCCGGCGCCGGGCTGAGGAAGCAGTTCCCCAACCGGAGAAACTAGCGGCAGCCGCCGCCGGCTCTGAGCGATCCGTCCTTCTTCAATTGGCTTTAAAAGAAGAGATCCGTAAGTAACCAACTAAGCTGGTTCTAATTTGGACTTAAAAGATTAAAGAATTGGACTGCGGAGAGGAATGTAAAAGCGGAGGTCCGTTCCCCTCTCCTGCCGAATTAAGCGGTAACATTGTTTCTGGCTGTTGCTGCTTTTGGCTGTTATAATGTATCTATTGGAGTATTGATGACAAGTTTGATCTGTTAAAACCCCTGTTAGGGGTGGATTGAAATTTTTAAAGCATTTCTTCTCAAAGCTGGTGGAATATAAGTTTTACACCCTGACTAGGGAAAAAATGGCAGCTGAAATGTGTGTTTAAAGATGGAAAAGTACTGAACTTTGTTATTCCCTGCCTGCTTCTGCCATTTTTGGTTTCGTTTTTAAAATGACTTCAGATCCGGGAATCACCCAAGGAGAAAGGATAATTCTTTTGAAACTAGAACTCTTGAATCGAAAATTAGAACGATTGAACCGGGATATCGATGAAAAGTTTTTTGGAATCAAGATTTCAGAGAACTTTGACAATGAACCTGAGGAGAACCTTGCTAAAGAACTTGAGGAAATTTTGGAAGAACGAGACACTGCGACTATGCAACTCCAAGAAGAAGGAAAACTCTATTGGTGTGAGAGGCCTAGAGTTGAGCTTGGACATATTATATCCGATTTCTGGGGTGAGAGCCCAGGAATGAAGGGAAAACAACCTTGGGAACTACAATTAGAAGATAACTGGAAATTCGAACTGGAGATGCTGGATGGTGACGTATCATATTTCCTGAAGAGCTCGGCAAGGATGTTATTGGACAGTCCTCTGGCTTTTGGATATAAAGAAAAAGAGGATATTCTGGACAATGATTTTGGAAAGGGATGGAAAGAGGCCTGGTGGGTGATTCCGAAGTGGGGAGAAAAAAGGGTAAGAAGAGGGGTGGGGTGAAAGATTTTAGATGTATAATCAGGAAGGCCTTCCATGGTACCCCGAAATCAGAGTGTTAAAAGAAAATTTGATTTGGTATAGAGAAGAGATGTCTGAATTGTTTTTAAAGAAGGATAGTTTTATATTATATAAGATGTAATTTAGAAATATTAGCAGCAGTCTTAGTGTAATAAGAGATAAATAAGGTCACAAGAAGTTAAGATTTGTATTAAGAAGTTGTATTTTGAAAGTATTTTGATATATTGATGATGAATAAAAGTTAGTTAAGATTATATGAAGTTAAGTTTTGTATTATGAAGTAAAAAGTTTTGTATTAAGAAGTAAATAACTTTGTAATTTTGATGTTAAATGAAACAAGATTTTATGGAAATTATGAATTTAAGTGAGGAATAAGATAGATAGAAAGTTACTAAAGTTGATTGGAATTGAAAGCAGTGGAGAGAACGGGGGAAGTCCCCCTAATTAGATTGAAACAAGATTATAATTAAATTAAAGAAGTATTGATGTGTTTCGGTGTAGGTGTTAGGTATGTATGTAGGTATGTATTTTCTTTCTTTTATTTCTGTTTCGCCTTTGTCTTTGTATTTGTTGTTTTTTTATGATGTGGTATATCTGTTTATGTTTGTTTTGGAAAATAATAAATTCTTTTTTTTAAAAAAAAATTGTAAATAAGGCAAGCTGCTTCAAAGAATGGAAAAAGGATATTTCTAAATTTACCTGGCAGGGGAAAAAGCCAAGAAATAAATATAAAATCTTGATAGATACAAAAAGAAGATGGGGCTTTGCCCTGCCAGACTTGCAATTGTACTATGAAGTAGCTTGTTTTTGTTGGTTAAAAGAATGGATTGTATTGGATAATGGAGACATTTTCGACTTGGAAAGCCATGACTTAAAATTTGGCTGGCATGCATTTCTTGGGTATGGGAAAGCAAAAATTTATAAGAGTATTATTAACCACATTCTCAGGAAGAATTTGTATAGAGTCTGAGAGAAATATAAAAATCTGCTAGAAAATAAAACACCTTTATGGTTATCCCCCATCAAAGCAATTACAATTAAGAGAGTTAATGCGGACAGACAATGGGTGACTTGAAGGGAATTGCTGGACTTTGCAGGGGGCAAACGCAGACTGAAACTTATGGAAAACTTAAGAAGTCAAGTTACATATTGGTTACACTACCATCAGATATGATATGCTTAAGGTAGACAAAAAAATTGGGGTTTTGGACCAAAGCTCACAATAGGAAAAAGAACTGTTGCAAAATAAGGATAAACTTCTGTCTAAAATGTATAATTTCTTATTAGAACGGGAAACAAAAGACGAGCTAGTTAAAGCATTAATGACACACTGGGCAATAGATATAGGACACAATATAGAACTAAACCTCTGGGAGAAACTTTGGAAAAGCCATTTGAAATTTACTGCATGTTATTCTCTGAAAGATAACTACTTGAAAATAATTCCTAGATGGTATTTAACTCCAGTAGGCTGGCTAAAGCAGAATCAGGTATGTGTTGGAAATGTAAAGAAATGGGAGGAACCTTTTTTCATATGTGGTGGACATGTAGAAAAGTGAAAGAATATTGGGAAATAATTTATAATGAGTTAAAAAAGTTTAAATTTACATAAAAAAGCAAAACAGAGTCCTTTGTGTTGGGAATAACCCAGCCAAAAATTCCCAGGTGTCAGAAAAGTTTGTTTATGCATGCAACAACAGCGGCTCGTGTTTTGTTAGCCCCAAAAGGGAAAGTGAGTGAGGTCCCTTGTAAAGAGGATTGCCAATTTAAGATGTTAGAATATGCAGAACTTGCAGGTTTAACTCACAGAATAAGAGAGCAAGAAGAACGTATATTTAAAGAAGAGTGAGTGGAAAATATTTATTGAATATATGGAAAATAATTATACACAGCTGAAAACTCTGGCAGCATTAAGATAAAGGCAACAAAGTAAACAATATTTGATTGATGTAATGGTGGAAAATTGATTTGAATGGTTATAGTAAAATATGCAGGAAAGTATGATACGTAATATGATCCATGGAAGAAGAAGAAGGGAAATCTTTGGATATTTTAAAGTTGGTAATATATTTAATTTGAAATGTAGAAAAATGAAAACTCAATAGAAATTATAGATAGATAGAGGATGAGAGAGAGAGAGAGAGAGAGAGAAAACTACCAATTTTCCATCTGCCAGTTACATAAAAAAGAAAAAGGGATTATTTAAAATGTTCAGTCCATTCTAACACCCATCATCTCCACTTTCTGCTAAACTATTTTTCTTTCAAGTCAAGGTGTCTCTGTTGACTTTACTGCTATTAATTCCATTTTGTGTTGTGATTATGATAGAATCCCGATCTCCTCCTCTAGGACCTTCCATTTTCATGTTTTCCAGTCTTTTTCCAAGGAGAGTACCATAAATTTAGTAACATCATTCTCTGAATTTGCTTCAAATTGTATGCATAATACTTTCCTTCTGCTAAAATTGAGCAAAGGCCAGGTCTTCCAAAAGCCTTTTCCCGAATTCTCAACTCCATCAATGTCGTATTCAGATATTTCTCCATTTCACCATTTGTGATTTTATCTTCTCCTTCTCCTGCAAATCCTTGTAGGGAACACATTTCCATTTCAGCATCACACCACCTGCTTTCTTCAATTTAACTTTCTTTATGATCCAGTCCTGCCAACTTTTCACCAGCTTGGTCTGAAGCCTCTAAGCATTCCTCATTTCCATCTTCCATCTCATATATTTTTGATTCATTTTATTCATCAAACGCTGCTCTGATCATTTTTAATTGTTCAGCCATAAACTGTTGAACAATACCAACAGTTACTGAGAGATCCAAAAGCTATGGAGGTGGGGGACTGGCTAGGAGAATTCCACTCTTTCTAGTGCCTTATTCTGTAGCATAGTCCTGGGGAAACTGCTTTTACAGTATTTTGATTCTCTTCTATACAAATAGTCTCATAAATAAATACGCAATTGATGCTCTAGTATTACTGTGGTCTTGGCCACACCACATGCACCCATTTACTGGCCTTATTGTGTCCCTCATGACCCAGCTTTTGCAATGGACCCCTTTGTCAGGGCACCATAGAGTAATCTGGCTGAATTCCCGAAAGGTCAAAATGGCTCTATTTTCATGAATGTCAGGAGCTGTCCATTCTGTCCACAGACTACAGAAAACATTCGCTGGCTGAGAATTCATTCCACACTTCCCACAGTTCTGCAGACTGAATTTTAATAACGGAGATGTTCAAAGCCCTGAGCTGACCTTGTTGAGACATAACGGGTATATACTGAAACCTCATTATAGTGGAATCATCAGGGAAGTAAAGAAATCTAGTTTCAGATATTTCTTGTTCTGCCCTTTGTGATAAGGGGGGGGGGACACTGAGTAATAAGATTCCAGCAGAATTGTGTTCTGGCTGCAATGTTTTCTCTGCATGTCTCGGTTTTTTAAGGGCTTTTAAAATGGTCCAGGGGAAATAAGCATTTCGTGTTCAGCAGCTTCCATTGGTGTGATCTTCTGGTGGAGTTCTGATGTGTCTTGCATTGCAGGCCACATTTACTTTGGAAAAAAATCCTTTCTCAAAATGTCTTTTCCATGACAAGGATTGCATCTGTTTAGAAATGAGAAATCATACTTAAGTACGAAGTCCAGTTATTTTTTTTGGGAGGGGAGGCTTTTGCAGCGCTCTTCTATGCAGGCCTGTGGTTTTTCTAAATTTATTTTTGTCTTGATAAGGATATGTATCCCAGTCAGCATTTTGAAAAAGTCAGAGGCAGAAACAGATTCCATACTGCTTTGGATAGAACTGAGACACACTTAAAGTGAAAAATACAATATATTGTGATTCCCAATGGTATTGCCATAAGATTGTTGTTGTTGTTGTTGTTGTTGTTGTTCAGTCGTTCAGTCGTGTCTGACTCTTCGTGACCCCATGGACCAGAGCACGCCAGGCACGCCTATCTTTCACTGCCTCCCGCAGTTTGGCCAAACTCATGCTAGTCACTTCGAGAACACTGTCCAACCATCTCATCCTCTGTCGTCCCCTTCTCCTTGTGCCCTCCATCTTTCCCAACATCAGGGTCTTTTCTAGGGAGTCTTCTCTTCTCATGAGGTGGCCAAAGTACTGGAGCCTCACTTCAGGATCTGTCCTTCCAGTGAGCACTCAGGGCTGATTTCTTTAAGGATGGATAGTTTGATCTTCTTGCAGTCCATGGGACTCTCAAGAGTCTCCTCCAGCACCATAATTCAAAAGCATCAATTCTTTGGCAATCAGCCTTCTTTGTATTATAAGGTAAAGGTAAAGGGACCCCTGACCATTCAGGTTCCAGTCGTGGTCCGACTCTGGGGTTGCGGCGCTCATCTCGCTCTATAGGCCAAGGGAGCCGGCGTTTGTCCGCAGGACAGCTTCCGGGTCATGTGGCCAGCATGACTAAGCCGCTTCTGGCGAACCAGAGCAGCGCACGGAAACGCCGTTTACCTTCCGCTGGAGCAGTCCCTATTTATCTACTTGCACTTTGACATGCTTTCGAACTGCTAGGTGGGCAGGAGCTGGGACCGAGCAACGGGAGCTCACCCCGTCACAGGGATTCGAACTGCCGACCTTCTGATCGGCAAGCCCTAGACTCTGTGGTTTAACCCACAGCGCCACCTGGGTCCCTGCCATAAGGTAGAAAGAATCAAAATTGATTAAAAAAAAGATTGGGCTTGCCTCACAATAGCGGGGGGGGGCATAACTTATTAGTAGGGGACATGTTTCACAAGTAGAAGGTCCCAGATCCAATCCCTGCGATCTACAGGCAGGGCTGGGAGAGATCCTTGTCCGAAATTACTGAGGTAGATGAACTAAAGGACTTACTCAGTACCAAACAGCTTCATAGTGGCACCCCAACTCCCTCCAATTGGAAATAAAGTTGTCCCTATCAGTACTTGCATTTCAGTGGCAATGGAAGCTGTGTGCCCCCCCCCCCAGGTCTTTGGGGATGAACCGGACAACAAGGCTGAATGACTACCACAGGGGGTCTATCTAGCTTAGCACTGTCCGCATTGAATGGAAGAGGCTCTCCATGATTTCAGGCAGGGCTCAATCCTGCATGCAGAACACATGGTCTCCTAAGCTTTGGGCCTTACCAGATTCCAAGATGTTCTAATCCTGCGGTGTAATACATTTTAATTCTATTTTTAAATTGTTGCATCGGGATTTGATATGCTTATTTATACACTTTAACATTTCTCTCTTCTCCCGGGGTTTTGATGAATTCAGAACTGATGAATTCTGGTTGAATTCTGGATGAAATGTTCTTTTTGTTGGTTTTTTCTACTGCGTTTGTTCATCAAATGGTTTTATTGGGATGTATTTTTTTTTGTATGTTATGCCTTTTTGTGTGTTAATCTTTTTTAAACAGACTGCTGTCTGTAATGATCAAATGAACAAATAAATATATAGCTGAAGCCTTCCATCATCCCTAGCTAACAGGACCAGTGGTCAGGGATGAAGGGAATTGTGGTCCCAAAACAGCTGGAGGGCCAAGTTTGCCCATCACTGGCTGAAAGGCAGTCTAGGAAAAAAAATGAAATAATCTTCTTCCTATAATAATTAAAACCAAGATAAAATTATCCTTGAGGAATGTGACTGAAGGACAACACCGACAAGATTGACTGTTTTTAAACAATCTTAACTTTTAAAAAACTAGTATCCAAGTTTAACTGTCCTCTAATTCATATACAAGCTGATTAAAACAACTGCTGGCATAAAGGTATACACACCATTGTCCCATACAAGATACAAATATCCAGAAAAGCTTCCTGCGGTACATCTGGTTTTCTAATCTGTTGGCTACTTTTCAGATTTGGATGGGAAAAGCCCATACGGCTAACTATGATAATTAAATCCTCTCTCAGACAGCTCAACTAATATTTCACACAATAGCAGCAGTGTAAAAACCCTGGTAATTCCCAGACCTGGTCATGTAATTGGATTAAAAATCTTGTTAATTATTAATTATTTTTGAAAGCAGCTGCTTTTTGAAGTTTGGTGCCTTCTGGTGACTGGCTGTTACCCTTTTTCCTTCCTGCTAATGCAAATAGCCAAGAAGTAGCGAAGCTTCCTCTGAGTTCTCACACCCACATTTCAGTTTGGATAGCTGTGTTATCCAAACAGCTGCGCCTCTTAAACCTTCCACGCTAATTCAGCTGAACAGAGAGCAGGGTGGACACAAGAGTAATGTTTAGCAAACAGTGACCAGGCTCAACAGGAAGGTCTCCTGCACGTATGAAAATATTGGCATGCTCTTCCACGGCCCCCTTTTAATAAGTTTTTCACATGAGAACCTCATGGACATTTGTACCTATCCAAATATCTTAAGTGGACTTCTTTTAACCTTTGACTCTTTTCTTTTAGAGGATTGGGGACAAAGAATGCTCCAGTAACCTTTGACGGCAACAATTTGTTGCATAAGCATTTCTGAGATGTTACATCACTAGAAACGCCCTCTTCAGCTGTTGTTCTTCGGTTTGTGGGTTTTGTTTCCCAGAAATAGTGGGAAAAAAACTTCCCAGGCTAGAGGCCCTCTGTGAGTTTGTCTCAAAGCAGCAGTCAAATCCACCGCAGTGTCAGGGCTGGCTGGACACTGAAGAGCGATGGCTGGATATTGAGGAGAGGGCACCTGGAGAAGCAGGGGTGGAGACTGACACGGAGGAAGGGATCTTGAAGAGGGAGGAGCAGAAGCGTGCAGAAGCTGAGGTTGGGAGGGTGGCCAATCTGTGGCTGCAACTGCCTCATCAGAGAGCCAGTGTGGTGTAGTGGTTAAGAGCGGCAGACTCGTAATCTGGTGAACCGGGTTCGCGTCTCCGCTCCTCCACATGCAGCTGCTGGGTGACCTTGGGCTAGTCACACTTCTTTGAAGTCTCTCAGCCCCACTCACCTCACAGAGTGTTTGTTGTGGGGGAGGAAGGGAAAGGAGAATTGTTAGCCACTTTGAGACTCCTTAGGGTAGTGATAAAGCGGGATATCAAATCCAAACTCTTCTTCTTCTTCATCATCATCATCATCATCAGAAGCGCATCTAGGGGTAGCTGAGAGTCGTAGGACGGATAGACTGAAGCCTTTCCCTGACTTGTAAGTGTATGTTTCACTATAAAGAGTTAATTCCTTTCTCTCGACATCCCTTGTCTGACAGCGCTATGACAAACAGGTATCTGAAGCTCCTGAAGGTTCAAAGAGGACCAACAGGGTGTCTCTTGATATAACTTTCTCTTGATATAACAAATCCATCCCATTTGTGTGCCGCCTTTTCTCCAAGGGGCTCATTGAGACATTTATGGGGAGTTATTCCCCTTCATCCTCTCAATGGCCATCTAAGGTAGACACATCAGCTAATGGTCACCCAGGGTGTAGAGAATGCCCCTTCCATCCATAAGAAGGAGGGGTGGTTGCAGGCAGGTAACACGAGCCCTGCACGTGCTCAGGGGATGGGGTCATCCCCTGGCACTAATTGGCCGAGCCCTGGGTGCGGTGCCCGGGCGACCGGCCAACCGGCATGGTGGCTTTGGGCGTGCCTGCTGCACTTAAGCAGGACGCTTCCAGGGCTCGGCCTCTTGACCTTCCTGCTCCCTTCGTCGCCATTTATTTGCCCATTTGAACCTTACATATGGTGTCTTGTGCCTTATTTCTCTGGGGGAGGGATCGGGTCCTTGACATGCAAGTAGTGTATGAATATATGACTTAGATTTTGGATCTCAAGGAGATGAGTAATTATATAACATTTAGGAACATCTGAAGGCAGCCCTATATAGGGAAGCTTTTTAAGATGTATTGTTTTGCTATGTTTTTATATATGCTGGAAGCTGCCCAGAGTGGCTTGGGCAACCCAGTCAGATGGTCCGGGTACAAATTCTTCTTCTTCTTCTTCTTCTTCTTCTTCTTCTTCTTCTTCTTCTTCTTCTTCTTCTTCTTCTCAGCTCTGTCCCAGATTACTACCATGGTGTGATCTTTTGATAAGCCAATGATTTTGTTCCCCTTTTAAAAATGGCAATAACAAGCCTAATAACTTCCCTTAGAGGAGGCTTGTGATTGTAAAATGAACAGTAGCGGTTCAAAAATGAATACTGTACTAGTGTAGGTTCTGAATTAGGCCACTTGTATCGTACAGCAGTAAATAAGATCCTTTCTTTCAACTATTTTAACATCTTTGGAGTAGTGTGAAATCTATTTTGCATTTAAGTGGTTCATTTTGCGGCTGATTTTAATTGGGACACATTAAGACAGTAGCAAGATGGCTTTTAAGAAACCATCTGGAACAGGTACGCCCAGCCCTTCCTTTGACATCTGTTTAGTGGCTGGGGGAGGGACATCAGCTTGTCAGTCGTTACCAATCTACCAACCCCGTGCAGCAACAGTTTTGAATTCAACAGGAACAGAACTTAAGAAGAACTGGGGGTGGGAAGAGAAGATTAAATATAAGAACAATATGTAGAATATGAGGGAAAATGAGAAATGTGAACAATTTCTTTTTTATATATATAAAGTACTTTCCCCCATAGATATAATAGCTAGAACTGGTTTCACAGCAATGAGAAATGTGTTGGCATTTATCCATCTTTGTGGAATGATGGATCTGCACTGTCCCTTCTGGAAGGTTTTATTAGTTTAAGCTTCATTTCCTCTGGTGAACAAAGAGGCTGAACCTGGACTTAAAGGCTTGCCGTAAGAAAGTCACCTCTATAATTTCCTGTGGATAAATCATGAGAGGCACTTACAGTATGTTCTTGTCTTCAAACTTGTCCCAGAGCCGTAGAAACAAATGCTCATGGGTTTGTGTGTCGCCCCAGGGTTTGTGATGTCCCAGTAACCAAGACTTCCCTGCTCCTTGAAACCTCATGGATTACAGGTGAGACTCGAAAAATTAGAATATCGTGGAAAAGTCCATTTATGTAAGCAATTGTTTTCATTAGCTACTGGAGTTTAATATATGAGATAGACTCATGACATGCGAGATATGTCAAGCCTTTGTTTGTTATAATTGTGATGATTATGGCGTACAGCTGATGAAAACCCCAAAGTTGAAATTGTTAATTTGGGGTTCTCATCAGCTGTACGCCATAATCATCACAATTATAACAAATAAAGGCTTGACATATCTCGCTTTGCATGTCATGAGTCTATCTCATATATTAGTTTCACCTTTTAAGTTGAATTACTGAAAGAAACGAACCTTTCCACGACATTCTAATTTTTTGAGTTTCACCTGTACATTTGCAAATATCCTTAAATAGACTCTTTTGGTGTGCCATAGCTCTTTTGGTTTTGGATATCACAATATAATGCAAAGGGGGGCTAACCCCCAGTTCAGGAGCCTGAGACAGCTCCAAGCCAATTTTCTTGTGCCCCCCCCCCAAGACGTACTGATTTGGGAAACAGGAGCAAAAGGATTTTCTAAAAAAGCAGACACAGTGGTGCAGTGGAGAGAGGGCACCAATTTCCCCCTCCTAGGTCATCAAATTGATAATCTGATGAGTAGCAAGAGGGAAATAATCCCCACTCCTCAGATGAGAAGGGGGACTGTGTGTTGCACATGTGTGTATGCGGGTAGGAGTAGCTGCACCCACTTTTTGCTATCCCCGCTGTAAAGCATTCTCCTGCTAGGAATCACCTTCCTTCCAAGATGGTACACATGTAGAATTACTACTAGTAGGCCACTGTCCGTTCATATTACTAATACAGTTAACATCAGTGCACACATCTTGAATTAAACAGGTAAGTTAATATAAGCCCTCCTGTAGATATTCAAATAGGGCTCCACATGAAACTATGTCTACATTTTGGAATGCAGCCAGAGCTGTGAGGCCTTCAGGCTGTTCTGTAATAGATGATGGGTATTCATCCTGCCCCAAAGGACGCGTGTGGCGTTGTGGGTTAAACCACAGAGCCTAGGGCTTGCCGATCAGAAGGTTGGCGGTTCAAATCCCCGCGACGGGGTGAGCTCCCGTTGCTCGGTCCCAGCTCCTGCCCACCTAGCAGTTCGAAAGCACGTCAAAGTGCAAGTAGATAAATAGGTACCGCTCCAGCGGGAAGGTAAACGGCGTTTCCGTGTGCTGCTCTGGTTCGCCAGAAGTGGCTTAGTCATGCTGGCCACATGACCCGGAAGCTGTACGCCGGCTCCCTCGGCCAGTAATGCGAGATGAGTGCCACAACCCCAGAGTCGGACACGACTGGACCTAATGGTCAGGGGTCCCTTTACCTTTTATTCATCCTCCCAGGCTCAAAAGTATAAATCTGTTGGCCACCATAGGTTGGCATCTATCTCGGAAGACAAACCATTGGCGAGTTACAGAGCCTACTGTGGCTGTACAGGAGAGACATGTTTTGTTGCAGCTGGGGCAGGTGAAGGTGCTTGGATTCAGCCATCTGCAAGGGATTCCCAGCCTCCATGTCATGTTTGCAGGCATCTTTGTAGCACAGAATTGGTTTGCCAACGGGCCTTGTGCTTGAAGCCAGCTTCTCATAAAGCATATCCTTGGGGAATTGGCCACCATAAGGGGTTGCAAAATCCACTTTTGCTGCCCACCTGCTAATGCCCAAATTGCAGGGATACAGTTTAAAAGTACACAAACATACACAAATAAAAAGGATTTCGCTAATACCAAATTGATGTGTGAAACAACTTCAGACCAAAAGCAATTTATCGCATCACGTGCCTCAAAGAGGAATCCTCAGTGCTACAGCTTACTTCCTGTGCAAGCACTGCAGAGTTCAATATACTCAAAATACTAATTTTTGATTAATCAATCTCAATTTCAGGTCCACGGGAATATTCTGAAGCAATTTGCCATTGTTTGGGCTGTATAACACCTTCTAATTCTCTGTTCCACATTTCTCTAAGTTCCTTACCAATGTCTATTGGACATTTAGAGACCGTAGTTATTGGTTTTGTTTTCTGTAAGGATCCGATAATCTCTCCAACAGAATAGAACCACCCAAAGCAAATGGGCTGTAAATAGACGCCAGCAGATGTTTGTAACCGAATATATTGCCATTCTGCACTCATTGGAATTTGATACTTAAGCTGTTGAAAAGGAAATGTTGAAAAAAAGCTTGCTTCGCTCCAGGATGGTTTAGAATATGTCAACTCTGCAACACGCTAGCTGGTCTTGCACCTAGATTAACACATAGCTTTTTGTATAGTCATAAACATGAGCTCTACCGTTTGAGCTTTCACCTTGTAAAGGAAAGGGAAGGAAAACTTCTTTTGAGCTTTACTTTTAAAAAAATTGGCGATGCCGGAGATTGAATCCAGAGCCTGCTGCAGACCAAAGTTGTTCTCTGTCACTAGGCTATGGCCCCATGGGATCCAGCTGCGTTTATGTGAATGGCTATAAATATTTAAAAACTCAACCAAATTTTATTGGTTTACCTATTAGCCTGAGGCAAATATGATTGTCATAATGGTGGACTATGTGCTTTCTTTTCTTAATTGTTTTTTCCCACAGTAAAACTGTTTGAGAGTCTGCTTTAGCATAATGGAAAATGGCTTTGTGTGAAACAGATAATTCATGGCACTGAGGCCCTGGAAGGAAATTCTGCATTTCTGTTTCGCGGCGCGTAGAGGGTAGCTTTCCTTTTTATGTGAGACAGCAGTGAAAATGTTAAGCAAGATTAAATAGCTGCAATATGGTGAGTGGGATGGCTGTCAGATTGTTTCTGAAGGGCACCAAGCTAGATGCTTAAGCCAGAAATAAGGCTTTCTTCATCATGTCCTCCTGTTTTGCACTATGACCAAATAAAGCTGTTTCTGTTCTATGGCACATATTTTGTAGCACAGCTACAAAATTAACTACATTTTGTGATATATTTTTAAGATACATAATGCTCAAAGTCCCTCCCCCAGCCGTTCCCAATTTTGGTTGTCTGAAATTCACACATTTTCAAGTGTAAATTTGCTGCTAGAATGGATAGATACTTGATTTTAAAAGAAAGAAAAAGCCGAGGCTCTCAGGAATCTGAATTCTGTCCCCATTGCCGTGTTGGGAGTCCCTCATGACCCATGGCTAATAGAAGTAAGGTCTGACTTGACTTAGCAAATACAGAACCCTGCAAATAACCTTCATAGTGTTGCTGTGCATTCCTCTTGGATGTGTTCCACTGCGTTTCCACTTGAATTTCAGGACAGGCGTTCCTGCGAGTGCCACCTTGGTGGCAAATGCCCAGCAGCGGAGATGCTAATTCATGGGCATTTCATCCGTCATTTCAAAGGAGAGGTCACTCAGATAAGAAAAAATGAACAGCATGCTGTAGGCAGAGCTGTGACATTCGATGAGTCCTTGTCACTGGGACCCATTAGCATGCAAGTTGGTGTGGTTTCTGTCTGAGGAGCCAGTGAGCATTGCTTGACCCAGGCAGTGAGCCTTTCAAGCAAGTGATGTAGCAACTAATACCATTCAAGATGTGTTTCCCCCCCCCCTTCGGAGCAATGCTTGTGTACGTGTTTAAACTTCTCTTCGCTTGTGTGCCTCTTGGAATAAGCAGATAACGGTGTTTAGAGGCAGGAGTAACGGAATGACTCAGGTCGTCTCTGTAATGAGGATGGTGCAATATTTTCTTGTCCCCAACGCATGAGTCGATTGCATATGTCAACTGGAAACCTTTTCTCTAAGGGATACCTGGATAATTATCTTTAGCAGCTGCCAGCACTTGGATTCCATGAGGACTCAAACAAACCACAGTGGATTGAACCTGCCTTGACATCACCGTTGCCACAGTGGAAACCACAGCAAGGGCTGCAGCTGAAGGACTGAAACTTTTATCTTTCCCCAGTGCAAGGGCCAAATGTTATGCAATGCATATTCCTTTCCCCGACATTTCTTAAACAAAGAAGACAATCAGAAAATCTCTGCTGGAGATCCAGCCCAGCATCGTGTTAGCAACAATAGCCAGCCAGGTGGTTTTTGGAGGGTTTATGAGCAGCGCGTGAAGGCAGCAACCTTCTGCTGCTGTTTGTCTCCTAGCAACTGGCATTTAGTGGCACATTGGCTTGGAGCACCGAGGCCTTATTTACCTGTCATGTCTAATAGCCCTTGATAGACATCTCCTCCTCTTTCCTTCAATTTGTGTCACGCCCCTTTGAAGCCATCTAACAGCGGCCACCGCTGCTTCTTCTGGGAGCAAATTCCACAAGTTAACTAAGTGCTCTGTGAAGAAATCCTTTTTTATTTATTTATTTGCCAGCCAATTTCATTTGGATGATCCCACATTTTAACATTATAAGAGGCAAAAAATAAGAAAAATAAAAAATAATAATTTTAAAAAACCCCACTTCCTCCTCTTTGTGCATCATTCTATAAAGCTTTTGCAGAAGATAAGCCTTGGGTGCTGGCAGGAAGACCTGAAAAGTAGCAGCGGCCAAGGAAAGGGGCTGCTTAACCCTTTCCCTCCCTTCCATTTTCCTGCTCAGTCTTTCCATTTGCTACTCCACATCTTCCTCCAGGGATAAAAGAAAATATCAGAACAGGAAAATCTCTTCTATTGGAGAAAATAAGTTTAGTCAGATGAACAACTGGAAGTGTGGGGAGGTCGGGAGGATTAAGCCAACCCTCACATTGCTGAGTTCATTCTGAGTTTGGGCCCACCTGAACTCTTGACATGAGTCAACAGTGTGATGCAGCAGCTAAAAAAGGCAATGCAATTCTGGGCTGCATCAATAGGAGTATAGCGTCTAGATCAAGGGAAGTAATAGTACCACTATATTCTGCTCTGGTCAGACCTCACCTGGAATACTGTGTCCAGTTCTGGGCACCACAGTTCAAGAAGGATACTGACAAGCTGGAACGTGTCCAGAGGAGGGCAACCAAAATGGTCAAAGGCCTGGAAACGATGCCTTATGAGGAACGGCTTAGGGAGCTGGGTATGTTTAGCCTGGAGAAGAGAAGGTTAAGGGGTGATATGATAGCCATGTTCAAATATATAAAAGGATGTCATATAGAGGAGGGAGAAAGGTTGTTTTCTGCTGCTCCAGAGAAGCGGACACGGAGCAATGGATTCAAACTACAAGAAAGAAGATTCCACCTAAACATTAGGAAGAACTTCCTGACAGTGAGAGCTGTTTGGCAGTGGAATTTGCTGCCAAGGAGTGTGGTGGAGTCTCCTTCTTTGGAGGTCTTTAAGCAGAGGCTTGACAGCCATCTGTCAGGAATGCTTTGATGGTGTTTCCTGCTTGGCAGGGGGTTGGACTGGATGGCCCTTGTGGTCTCTTCCAACTCTAGGATTCTATGATTCTGTTTGCAATTTTTGGCTGCTAATGTATACTCCTCCTTTGGGATTTCTCCTTTCTTCCATTTCTTATACCGGTACATGCCCTTCTTAAATCTCAGTTCATCATGCAGCCTCACTGGTTTCTTTAGGTGGCTCCCACACTTCTTTTTTTATTATTGGAATTGTCTGTATATGTGCCTTCAATATATCACTTTTAAGAAACTCCCATCCATCCTGCACTCCCTTCTCTTCAAATATTTCTGACCATGTGGCTCCTTAAGCTTTTTGAAATCAGCCTTCTTAAAGTCCAGAGTGTATGTCCGGCTACAGTCAGCTTCCCCTTGCCTCTGTATCATGAAATTCCTCCTAAGTTTCTGAGTACTTCCACTTTGTTGTTCAGTTCCTCCCTGTTAGTGAGGACCAAGTCCCCTTGTTGCTTTCCCCACCTTCTGGGAAATGAAATTGTCAGTGGGGCAATAGAGAAATTTCTTGGCCCTTCATTCTTGGCAGAGCTCCAACAGGTCTCGGGGATGTTGAAGTCTCCCATGACTACTATATGTCTCCTTTTTGAATGTTTGGTAATCTGCTCTAGGAGGTTCATCATCCGAGCCTCTGAGGTGGTAGAACTGTACTGTATTCATAATGACGGTGGGTGTCAGGTGAAAGACTGGACTACGGCTCTTGAGGTTTTGTGGGCTCAGAGTCCTGCGAGGGCTACACCCCACTTTGCCCAACAGAGGAGCCTTTGCTCTGGACAAAGTTGCATGTGGTTGTTCAGAATATGTGCCAAGGCAGTCTTGGGAGCATGAATGCAAGTATGCATGCAAAGCTGAGCTTCTTCCCGAAATTCTTCTGCTACAAGGGGTGGGAGAGTTCACTGATATTGGAAAGACCAATCAAGTGTACTCACAAGACTATTTTGAGTTTCATTGAACTAAAAGCCTACAAGTGCCATGGCTAGAAAGAAATGTTTACTTCTTTTGATATGTTATATGTTTGAAAATGCACTCTAAAATGTGCGCTGTAGGCATTTCAAAGAGAATATATGGAATATAATTGAGGAGGCATTCCTTTTATCCTTTTCAGTTGTGCATGTATATGCTTCTCATGCATCAAAACAATTTCTGGAGGCCTAATCAGGCAGGAGGTTTTGCCTTTGTGTTTCCTGCCGTTGGCCCTAACATGATTCGGAATGCTTATTCTGGTGGCGGCAGGGTGGGGGTGGGGAACCATTGTGCCAAATTCTGAGTACTGGCCCCCAAAATGGTCACATTGTTCCCATAATGTCACCAGATGTACGCATCCATGGGTCACACTTGTGCAATGCTGGGGAAGTAAAACTGGGGAAGAAGTGCAAGATTCTGCAAGACTCTATCACAGATCTTTGTGTGCTCAGCTCTTTGGTGCACAGCTGGACCGTGACAATTCCACCCAAATCACCATTGCCTATGCCTCTTCCAACACATACTGTATTTTTCCATGTATAAGATGCCCCCATGTATAAGACGACCCTTATTTTTTTAACCCAAAATCAAGAAATTAAGTTGTTTAGTTTTTTTGGGGGGCTCACTTGCCTGCCTGCCACTGCCGATTGCTCGCCACAGCCACTGTCGATCACACACCTTGCCACAGCCGCCAATCACCTGCCTGCCTTGCCATGGTCGCCAGTCGCCTGCCCAATTGCCACAGCCAATCGCCAGCAGGCCTTGCCGCAGCCACCAATCACCCGCCCAATCACCGCAGCCAATCTCCTGTTTGCTGCTGCCATTAATCGCACGCCCCCCCCTGCATTCACTATCCGTGTATAAGATGACACCCGATTTTTGCCTATTTTTTTTTAGCAAAAAGCATCATCTTATACACGGAAAAATAAGGTAATTAGTTACCTGTTAATTAACTCTATAAACCACACATTTCCATAATACAGTCATACCTCGGGTTATGAAAGCTGTGGGTTGCGTTCGGCACAGGTTACGAACGCGCCTGTGACAAACCTCCCCTTCACACTCTCCCCTTGTTACTAAGTGAATTTCGAATCAGGTGTTTCGGGTCAAATTTCCATCCACCCCACCTGTCCTTCTGAGGTCCGTCTGTGATGTCAATCCCCTTTTATTTATAATCTGGGAATCTCTTAGTAACGGGAGTTTTCTTGTCCAGCGGCCGTGGCCGGTTATATCCTCCGCTCTGGGCTTCAGGGGTTAAACTCCTCTTTGCCTACAGTTCAGGGTCTCTCTTTCATTAGATCCCTCACTATATCAGTTAGCTAAGCCCTCTTAGCAACTCTGTGGCAATACCAAGGTTTCTGCCCACTAGCCCCTCCTGAGTGAAACTCCAAGACACAAACTATCACCCTGCAGGTCAGTTTTGTCTTTTCCCTGAGTTCACCTCCTCATGAGCATACATAACTCGCTGGACCAAATAAACGACGATACTTTCTTAGCTCAACAATAACAAGTCTTTATTTCTTTCAGAACATAACGGTTTCAGTAATGCAATCGTTTATAAGCTTAAACAAAATAGAAAATTCTTTCCAGTAGCCAGTGGCGGAGTAAGGCTCCGCGGTACCCGGGGCGGCAAAGGAAACGCCCCGGGGGCGGGGCGTCGTGACATCACATTGTGACGTCATGACGCTCCGCCCCCAGGGCGGTTCCGGGGGTGCCGGCGCCGCTTCTGCAGCCCTCTTTTAAGCCGAAGAGCTCGCTTTTAAGCTCTCCGGCTCAAAAGGAGGCTGTGGAAGCGGCGATCCGATGACAGAGTGCGCCTGCGCGTGCAGGCGCACTCCGTCGTCGGGCCGTGCGCTGCCGCTCCCAGGGTGACGGAGGGAGCGGCAGCGCGTGGGAATGGTGGGAGGGGCTGCCTCTTGTCGCCCCCACCCGCCGCTTCTCGCCCCTGTCGCCCGGGGGCGTACCGCCCCCACCGCACCCCCCTAGCGAGAGTAGCACCTTAGAGACCAACTGAGTTGGTCTCTAAGGTGCTACTGGAAAGAATTTTCTATTTTGTTTCGTCTATGGCAGACCAACACGGCTACCCACCTGTTTATAAGCTTAGATTCATTACAGCGTAAACTCTTTCAGCATCACATACTCATCTTCAACCTATCCTAACCTACCCACCACTATCCTGGCCCCACACCCTCCTTCTTCCAGTCACCACTCCTCTCTCCTCTCCAACGGCTGCTCCCTCCTTTTAAAGTGCGGAATGTCCCGCCTCCCACGAGATATCTGCCACTCAAACTGGGGTGCACATTAACTCATAAAACACTGTGGGTTTCTGAAAATCCCTTAACTTAGGTCCGATTTGTTACTTCCGGGTTACTTCCGGTTTTGGCGCGTCATGCATGCGCAGAAGCGCTAAATTGCACTTCACGCATGTGCAGATTTGGCGCTTCATGTTACGGACCTTTCATGTTGCGAACGGGGCTTCGGAACGGATCCCGTTTGCAACCAGAGGGTACCACTGTATATGATATCCAGCTATTGTGTACATAAACTCAAACCCTGCAAAAGGCACCAAGACACCCTTGTGTGGGATGGATGATGAACAAATGCAGGAGCACTGCCTTCTCTGAGATCTCCCCACTTGCTCGTTCTGTGAATTTTCCCTCTTTCGAAGCTAATCTTGGTTTCAGAGAAGTCTTCTTCGTTTCCTTCCACTTTGTTGGTCCTTGTTTGTATTCTTTCTGCTCCTTCAGATGGATTCACTTTGTTCCATGCATTCTGCCTGGTGGTTGGCTTCCAGCAACACAAGGTTTGCAATTTAGGCTTTTCCAGAGGGGTCTCTGATCCTAGTTTGTATCTGTTAGAACAATATTCTTGAGGGGATTGAGAGTATAAGAGGGAAAAGTTCCAGTTACAAGTAGGTAGCCGTGTTGGTCTGTCATAATCAAAACAAAATAAAAAAAATAAAAAAATCCTTCCTGTAGCACCTTAGAGACCAACTAAGTTTGTTCTTGGTATGAGCTTTCGTGTGCATGCACACTTCTTTAGAGAAAAAAGAATTGCGTACCCTCCAACATTTCTCCGATGAAAATAGGGACATCCTAAGGAAAAGTGGTACGTTCCGGGATCAAATAAGAAACCAGAACGGCTTCTCTAAATCAGGGACGTCCCGGGAAAATAGGGTCACTTGGACGGTCTGGAATTGATTTTTATTTTAATAGACCATAAAAACAAATGGAACACCTCCTGGAGCTTCTGACTTTGAAGGAAACATTAGTTTCCACTGTTTTTTCAAGTACTTCCTTCCCCCTGAGGTTGTGGTTTTCATGTTCTCAGAGTTCTTTATTCTTTTTTTTTCATTCATTTTGTGTGAGCTAATTGTTTAGATTAGGGTATATTAGAAGACACCTGCTTCTTGGGAGGAAAGCAATGACAAACCTAGACAGCATCTTAAAAAGCAGAGACATCACCTTGCCGACAAAGGTCCGTATAGTTAAAGCTATGGTTTTCCCAGTAGTAATGTATGGAAGTGAGAGCTGGACCATAAAGAAGGCTGACCGAAGAATTGATGCTTTTGAATTATGGTGCTGGAGGAGACTCTTGAGAGTCCCATGGACTGCAAGAAGATCAAACTTATCCATCCTTAAAGAAATCAGCCCTGAGTGCTCACTGGAAGGGCAGATCCTGAAGTTGAGGCTCCAATACTTTGGCCACCTCATGAGAAGAGAAGACTCCCTGGAAAAGACCCTGATGTTGGGAAAGATGGAGGGCACAGGAGAAGGGGACGACAGAGGATGAGATGGTTGGACAGTGTTCTCGAAGCGACTGGCATGAGTTTGGCCAAACTGCGGGAGGCAGTGGAGGATAGGGGTGCCTGGCGTGCTCTGGTCCATGGGGTTCACGAAGAAGTCGGACAGGACTGAACGACTGAACAACAACATATTGAAAGAAAATGGAGTAGAACTATTTTTTTAAAAATATGTTGTACATCTCAGTGAAATATTTCTTACACACAGGATAGCCCTTGGTAATTTTTTCTAGTGAATACCATTGCTCCAACATATCACAGTAGAGAAGAATGGCACATTGCCCCATCCAAGATAGATGCTTTAATCATGGGCTGGTAGAGAACCGAACTCTTCTAACAAGTGCTAGCTGGCCATTTGGCAGAAGTTTGGCAGGTTAGCCAATTAAATTTTATTGCTTTTCAAAAATTATTAACAAATTAACCTCAAATCAAATTTAATGCAAATTTAAAAGTTGACTTCCCACCCCGCTTCCGTGACGTTTCTCTTCCCACTCTTACTCCTTGTCACATACTTTTCTTAATTTCAATTCAATACTTAAAACATTTTAACATTTTATCATTAACCCCTCCCTACTTCTTCATTCCCCATCAGCTGTTACATATACCGATTCCTGCTTAAGACTTTTACTTAACTATAACATATTTCCAAAATGTCAAGTAGAGTTACTCTCCACTTTGTCAGCCCACAAAAATCGTTAGTTATAAATCAATAATTGCACAAATACTGTACAACTTATCCCTCCTGCCGTTTTCCGTGCGCAAAAGTCTGACAGGTGATGGTAAATAAGAAATTAGTCTAAGTTTGCCTTTTACAGTAGCAGCACCAACTAGAGCCATATCTTGGTCAGGATAACCTGGCCATGGTAGTCAGCTCAACAGCTTTACCAAAAAAAAAAAAAAAGCTCAACACCTTTTCTGCCTAGATTTTCACTGTTTGAAATATGGCAACCCTATCTGCGTGGGGACAGAGGATGAGATGGTTGGACAGTGTTCTCGAAGCGACTAGCATGAGTTTGGCCAAACTGCGGGAGGCAGTGGAGGATAGGGGTGCCTGGCGTGCTCTGGTCCATGGGGTCACGAAGAGTCGGACACGACTGAACGACTGAACAACAACAACAACATCTGTGTGGGGCTGTCCTTGCCTCTGATCTGGAAGCTCCAGCTAGTGCAAGATGCAGCAGATGGGCTACCCCCAGGTGGCTGGCGGCATGTAGCAGCCTTGCTAAAACATAGGCCCATATGTCACCAGGCCAGCTTGAAGGTTCTTGTATCAATATACAATAAAAGGCCCTGAACAACTTCAATCCAGGATAATTCTTGAGCCCTTGCCTCGCAGCTTGATCATGGATATCGATAATCCACAGGAGCACTGTAATTTACCCCCCCCCAATCACCACCACACTCACCCCCATTTCTCAACTAGAAGTTGGGCATTAAGTGCCACTGTTATAAAAATTAGGTTCAACCCCAGAAGGGAGTCCACAAACCTGGGGGAGAGCCTTAGTAGGGCTCCCCTCCTCTCAGGAGCACTTATGAATAAATAGAGACGATACAGAATCTCCCAAAGCAAGGCGATAGCCCTTTATTTGTTACTGCTGCAGCAGGGTGTTTTGCAAGCAAAAGACCACGAACAAAGGCGCGCAAGCTCCTATATAGACTTTTGAAATTGCCCCCCTCCAGCTCAAGACCACCCCTCCATACATCAGAATTACATCACAAATTGGGAGGGTCTGGTAGCAGTGATCTGAGCATCTTGGACCCTGCCCCCATGTCTCCTCTTGCCCTCCACCAAAAACCCATCAAGTGAAACAAAAGATATTTACATTTCCCTATATCCCAGCCAAGTTAATCACACCCTTTTGTCTGACACTCAGGTATCAGGATGCCAGAGATTATCACTCAGGCAGAGGGCTGCTGAGTAGCTGGAGGGGCAACCCCCCCTTTGTTCCTGAGACAAAGAAATACTTGGTCAGTTGGGAGTCAAAATGGAGTGAGGCCTGTCTTCCTGTGCTGTTTTTCAGACATGTGGCCTTATTTGTTTTGGTACATTAATAACAATTATTATATATAAATAAAATACCTTAAAATTCTTACAACACCACCATTCCCTTGCTGTAGAATATTCTTCTGGCAGAGATTCAGCAGCCGTCCTCATGGATACTTTTTGTGTGTGTTGACAAGCCTATTCAGGGGTTTAAGCTTTTTAACAACTTGCTGTACATTGTTTTTAATGGTATTTTATCTCCTTTGTAAATCATTTTGAACACCGCCCTGGGGTTTTTTTTTTAACGAGAGATGGTCCATAAATATATATATATATATATTAAATAAACAACCTACTTCACAGCATTACTTCAATGACATTAAAAAGCTCATATTGTTAATCACTCTGTACACTGGAAAAACCTATAGAAATTATTGTTCATTTCAGCTGGTCCCAGATTTTGTAGCTGTTCACAAAAGGATTTCTTTTCTAAGAGTTCCTTGAGCAAGGTCCCGACAACTACTAGTTTAGGAGTCGCTGTCACTGTGCATTCTAGAAATCTTTCCATGAACAGACCACACATTCCTGGGCCTTATCAGCCAAGAGAGGCATCGATCCAATTTGCAGGTTACAGCCTGATTCTCTGTAAGCACTTGGAAAGTCTCGCTGAGTGACATTTGCTGAACTTGGCACAATAATGCACTTTCTCTGTCAAGCTTTTGTGCACTGAGTTTAAGCAAGCAAACCCTTTAAAATTCAAGTGTCACTAGAGCCGGAGGACAGTCTTTTGTTTTATTAACCGGGACATAGCTGCTTGTTCCCGCCCGATGCTACCATCATACTATCTTCGCTGCTTTGCAATCTTTGTAGGTTGCCATTGGAATCTGCCCTCCCAAGTTGTGTAATAACACACATTTAGCTCAAACAAATTTGATGATTCCTCTTTAATGTTCTGTTGTTGTTTAGTTGTGTCTGACTCTTCATGACCCCATGGACCAGAGCACGCCAGGCACTCCTGTCTTCCCTTTAGATTTACCTGCCTTTAAAACCACTTACATATTCAAACAAAATTTGGGGCCCAATTGGAAACCACAGTTTAAGAAGGATCTTGACAAACTGGAATGTGTGCAGAGGAGAGCAACCAAGGTGATCAGGGATCTGGAAACAAAGCCTTATGAGGAAAGGTGGAAGGAGCTGGGTATGTTTAGCCTGGAAAAGAGGATAACGGGAGGAGATAGGATAGCCATCTTCAAATATCTCAAGGGCTGTCACATGGATGAGGGAACAAGCTTGTTTTCTCCTGCTCTGGAGGGTAGGACTTGAACCAATCAAATTATAAGAAAGGAGATTCCAACTTAACACTAGGAAAATCTTTCTGACAGTAAGTAATCGCTGTTCAACAGTGGAACGGTCTCCCTCAGGAGGTTGTGGACTCTCCTTCCTTGGAGGTTTTTAAACAGAAGTTGGATGGCCGTCTGTCATGGATGTTTTAGTTGAGATTCCTACATTGCAGGGGGTTGGACTAGATTGCTCTCAAAGTCCCTTCCAACTCTACAGTTCTATGATTCTACAAAATCTTAATTTGTTTTTGTGTTACCTATTATAATGTTTTGTTCATTGCCCTGCACCTCAACATATACATGTCAATAAAAGGGGTGTGTGCCTTTTGTTTGAAAGCCTCTTTGTGGTTAAGTAAGAACAGAGACATCATAGTGTGACAAGGCACTGACTGTTTCCATTATGCATGCAATTTCAGTTGCCACAAAATGCTGTGTTTTTTCAAAAGCACTTCACGTTTTTACCATCTATGATATCTGCAGCAGACAGGATGTCATCTGCTAGCTCCATTGACACAGGCTTGTGCATATTTACTGCCTTGCTCATTGAGAATGTGTTATGTTGCTGAACTGAGCTTCTGCTCTCTGTTCCCATTTCCCCCCCTTTTTTTTGCCAGTGATTCAAAATGCTAACCTGTCTAGCGTGTGTTTTGTGCTTCGAGTTTCCCTTTGTAAACCAATTAGGTTTTTGCAATTTAAATGGTGTTTTATTTGCCAATGGGGAAGCATCTTCCTTGGTGGAATAAGGTTTTCTTCATCCTGCAACTGCTGCTTGATATAATGATTTATTAAGGTACTAGGAGAAATATTGATCTGGCTAATAGCTTCTTCCTCGCTGCATAATGTTTTACATTTTACTCAACTGAAAGGGCCCCATATTCCTTCTCTCATCCTCTGATTGACCATAAATGTTTTGGCCTTTCCCCCAGCAATTATCACACTTACCAAAGAGGTAGGTAAAAGTCAAGTATTTGTAGGCTAAATTAAGAGTCAGCACATCCAAATAATGTCCTGTGGATAAGGGATAGAATCATTTGTAAGATTAAATAATGCTTCTATAGCATTCCCAAAAAGAAGATGTTGCTTTAGAAATTACCTTAGCACTAAAAGGTGTACCAGTGCAGAATGAAGGCTCAGCAGGGATGCCTGGAAACGAGCTTTGTAGGCTGAGATCTGAACATCTCTTTCACTCCAAGAAGCAGCTATGTGCTCAAGATGTTTAAGAAGATTTATGCTAATCAAACTTTGGTCTACAAATCCTAACACTTGCCTCTCCCCCAATTTTCAGAAAACTACTGGTTGGCAAGCAGCTATGAGGAGGCTCAGTTCTTAAATCTACACAATAAATTAATTTGGGGAGCTTAGAAAGTGAAATAAAAGCATTGGAGGTTCAAAGCACCCCTCTGTTTTCTAAGGACCAAAGTATACATTACACGCAACTTTGGGATAGGTTTGTTTTGAGCAGAGGAATGTGGTGTTTTCCTGCTGACCATTTGTCTGCTCCAAATTCATTTCCCCGACGTGCCTGACACCTCTTGGCACGGGGAGTGGGGACAACTGGGGGAGGGTGTGTGATTTGAAATTGGAAAGTGTCCCATTGGGAAAGTATGGGCCCTTGGAACATAAAGGAAGTAAAGGTAAAGGGACTCCTGACCATTAGGTCCAGTCGTGTCTGACTCTGGGGTGGCGGTGCTCACCTCGTGTTACTGGCTGAGGGAGCCGGCGTACAGCTTCCGGGTCATGTGGCCAGCATGACAAAGCCGCTTCTGGCAAACCAGAGCAGTGCACGGAAATGCCGTTTACCTTCCCACTGGAGTGGTACCTATTTATCTACTTGCACTTTGACGTGCTTTTGAACTGCTAGGTGGGCAGGAGCTGGGACCGAGCAATGGGAGCTCACCCCGTCACGGGGATTCGAACCGCCAACCTTCTGATCAGCAAGCCCTAGGCTCTGTGGTTTAACCCACAGCGCCACCCGCGTCCCTCATAAAGGTAGTACATGTATATAAATAAAAGAAATACAGTGGTACTTCGGGTTAAGAACTTAATTCGTCCTGGAGGTCCGTTCTTAACCTGAAGCACCACTTTAGCTAATGGGGCCTCCTGCTGCCGCTGCGCCGCCAGAGCACAATTTCTGTTCTTATCCTGAAGCAAAGTTCTTAACCTGAAGCGTTATTTCTGGCTTAGCGGATTATATAACCTGAAGCATATGTAACCTGAGGAACCACTGTAAAGGAAGCCTATATATAGGACAAGCTGAGCCTAGGAGCTAACCAGGGTGCTGAAACCAGGAATGGGGTTGATTGGAATTACCGGTAAGTATGGTGTGTTTGTCCACATTCTGTAAATGAAATTTAATTCATTTTTCTTATATTTCTGCAATAAATACTTTTGGTAATTTGTAATAAATAATTTTCTTTTGAAAATGTTGATTTGGTTCCAGTTACACTTTATAATTGTTGCTGAGTCTCAAAAGGACCATTCAGAGCTGCACTTTATTGGGGAGCGGAGTGTAGCTCTGAACAGGCATGGGCTCTACAGTCACGTGGACTCATGAGTAGCTCATCTGTAGCTGGTGGCCTCCTTAAAAGGGCTTCTGCCTGGGGTCATTTGGGAGACCCCCCGCCCTTTGAAGCCCTTTCTCACTTCTGGTTTTAACCCGCTGTCATTCCAGACAGTAATACCAGCTACTTGCCAGACTTGTTGGTTTTTTGATGTTCTGCCTCAGTTACGTTTGACCTGACTTGGAATAGTTTCCTTTTTTGTAAAGCTCACGGGAGGAAAATGTAATGAACAAGTCCCTGCAGGGTGATGTGATCTAAATCAAATTCTTCCTCTCTGAGTGCTTCCCATGGACCAGCTAACACTAACACAGTCAGATATTACTTCCCCCAAAATATTGGGTAATGTTGGTTTTAAAAAGCAGAGGACAAGCAGTGAGTACTGGGACATAAATAAATATTAAAAGTACATATATTGGCAGTTGTGATCCTATTTCCTGTGTGTCCAGTGCATAGTTGCCTAGTAAAGGTAAAGGAACACCTGACCATTAGGTCCAGTCATGTCCAACTCTGGGGTTGCAGTGCTCATCTCGCTTTATTGGCCGAGGGAGTCGGTGTACAGCTTCTGGGTCATGTGGCCAGCATGACAAAGCCGCTTCTGGTGAACCAGAGCAGCGCATGGAAATGCCATTTACGTTCCCGCTGGAGTGGTACCTATTTATCTACTTGCACTTTGACATGCTTTGAACTGCTAGGTGGGCAGGAGCTGGGACCGAGCAACAGGAGCTCACCCCATCGCAGGGATTTGAACTGCCGACCTTCTGATCAGCAAGCCCTAGGCTCTGTGGTTTAACCCACAGCGCCACCTATATAGTATAGTATATTAACTTTTATAATATTTTTAATTGTTAATATTATAGCCTAGTATATTAACTTCTATTTTTTTAAAGTTACTATTGGGGGGGAAAGTTACTGTGCAACAGGTCTCCCTATATTCAAACACATCGGAGTGTGTGTGCATTGGGTTAGGGCTGCAATTTTAACCTCACTGGGAGGAAGCCCCATTGACTTCAGTGGGATTTGTTTCTATGTATGCATGGATGGGTTTGCACTATAAGTCAATAGCTTCCCAGGGAAGAAAAAACAAACCACATCACACCAGGCTAATCCTGTGAAAACAAGCAGCTCACATGCCTCCGTTTTGCTGCCCAATTCTGACTTCTCAGTATGGATGATTGTCAGCTGCCTTCTGTTTGTATCTCACCTGCAAGAGGACAGAAGCCTGATGGGCTTCTACATCTTTACCAAAAGGAGGCAGACAGCCGCTGCTACACATTGGTGCATGTTCTTTAAAATGTTGTTAGGAGTTTCTGCTTTTAAGTAAAATAAACACAAATAAATGCTTTCCAGGATGCCCAAAATCTGACCTAAATAATCTATTGGAAAATCTCTCTGTTCCCACCTTAAGACTGCAGAGCCTTAGAAATTTATTTTTCCCTCCCTTTGAGTTTTCTGTTATTTACCTGGCAGAGAATTCGGTGTAATTCAGAATTGTATATGTCACCAATGAATTTTAGTTTAGTCTAATATAGTTTCAATACCTTTGGATATTTTATAATAGATTCACACAGCTACCTGGGATTTTATTTTTTTTTAAAAGGTACTTTGGAGACTCTCCACAGGTCCATTTGGGCTTTTAAATTTTAGGTCATTTTGGCATATATCTAATGTTTAATTGCTGTTTAACAAACATCAAATTGGCTTTATTTGGAAGGCGTATTCAGAGATGTATGAAATTTTGCCATGTACCATCTTCTTGGTTCTTAAATAACCCTTCGGACATGAGGTAAACAACAGTGGCAAACAAAGGAAGCTGTAAATCTTCCTGAGCTAAGTCTGGTGTTCCTAATTGCTTCAAGGTAAAATCAGGCTTTTCTCTGCTGTTCATAGTTGACCTAGCAAAAGATCACTTAATTTTTCTATTAAGACTGAGCGTGGCATAGATTTTTGTTGTTCCTAGCAATTTTTTAATGGATCTAAGCAGCCAAGAAGGCTTTTAGGCAGGTATGTTCTAGCCCAAAGGCCTTTGAGATTAGCTTTTAATGCATTCAGCACATAACCTTCCGCATGACATTTCGATTTCTGTTAAGTACAGCAGGCGTTCAGAGGTGAGGCTTGTCTCTCTGCAAACTATTCAATACTCTAAGCAGTCAAAGATATCAGACTTATGGGCACAACTAGCTATGCTTCTGTTCAGCTCATATTTATTTCAGTGGGACTTGTGCAAGAGAATTTCCCTCTGCACACAGAGACAAATGTTCAGTTGCCTTGCTTTGTGAAACCTCCAGAAAACAAGGGCTTAGCCACACTTACTTTCCAGGCATAGTCTGCGCTTCAGAGTTCCATTTCTGAGCATTTTATTTTGTTTATATTTTTTGCTCCAGAGCTTTCCCCATGAAAACCCACTCTTTAAAGCTCAATCAGAGTAAACAGCAATCTGCAGAAAACTTGAGTGGACATTTGTGCCGATTAAGCTTTTCAGAGTAGGTTTTTGTGAGGAAAGGAGCTTTTGAACATGGATCTGTGCCTGGGAAAAGTGCAACAAAAGGTCAGTTGTGGAAAAGCCCCAAGTGATGTCCTGTGAATTTCAAGTGCATTTGGGGAACTGGGGTGGAGTGCTAGTATTTCCAAACTGTGATATTTGCTTCATTCTGTATATCTATGTATTATAGTTAGAGACTTTGGAGAACTATATAAATAGTCTTGTTGGGTATCCTGATAAGCTAGAAAACATGGCGGAAATTAGCTGTCTTCCACTGTGTCAGGCCACTAGCACATTGGTTCGGGTAGTATCTAGTGTGACTGGCAGCAGCTGTCAGATTCTTTCAGTTGAGCTGCCAGGGGCTAGAGCAGACATTTAGCACACAGAACAGGCATTCTGCTACCAAGCTATGGCTTGCTCCCCACTCTGTAGATTCTGTCTTTTTTTCCATTTTCTTTCCTTTTGGCATCAGGTGGTGTCACACACACCCCATTTCCCAGTTCATCTTAATGTATTTTTTTTTTAAAAAAAACTTTATTTAGCCCTTCATTCTTTTTGATTTCACAGTATCATTGTTGTTGTTTAGTCATCTTAGTCACATTCGACTCTCTGTGACCCCATGAACCAGAGCATCCCTTGGAAACTCTCGCTTTCTTCTCAAAGCTTCTCCTCCATGGAGTTTTCTTGGCAAAATACTGGAGTGGTTTGCCAGTTCCTTCTCCAGGTGGATCACATTTAGTCTAAGCTCTCAGCTATGACATGTCCGTCTTGGGTGGCCCTGTATGGCATAGCTCATAGCTTCCCTGAGTTATTCTAGCCCCTTCGCCATGACAAGGCAGTGATCCATGAAGGGGTCACAGTATCATCATACTATATACCCAACAGATTAAAATGCCTTTGTAACCAAATGAGTTTTAGCCTATACTAAAAATCTGAACCTATCTCTTGGGAGGATGAAACAGAAACCCTCCAGCTACTGAATGCTGCCAATAAAGGAGGTTTCTCAATAAAGTCTTCAGCAGAAGATGTCAAAGCATTGATATGGGGAGAGGCACTCATAGGGCATCTTGAATTGGGCCCAGAAACAACCAGTCAGTCAATTGAATTCTTTCAATTGAGAACCAGTGTGGTGTAGTGGTTAAGAGCGGTAGACTCGTAATCTGGTGAACCGGGTTCGCGTCTCCGCTCCTCCACATGCAGCTGCTGGGTGACCTTGGGCTAGTCACACTTCTTTGAAGTCTCTCAGCCCCACTCACCTCACAGAGTGTTTGTTGTGGGGGAGGAAGGGAAAGGAGAATGTTAGCCGCTTTGAGACTCCTTCGGTAGTGATAAAGCGGGATATCAAATCCAAACTCCTCTTCCTCCTCCTCCTCTCCTCTTCCTCCTCCCTCCTCCTCCTCCTCCTCCTCCTCCTCCTCCTCCTCCTCCTCTTCTAGACCTGGCTGTCGTAGTCAACTTGCCAGGACCTGCATTTTGCAACAGGTCTTTAGTGGCAGCTCCATCTATAACATAGAGCAGATATCAAAGCAGGAGGTTAGAAGAACATGGCTCATCAGGGCCAGATTGTCCCTCTCCTGGGGTGGTTGAAGCTTGCTAAATGTACTCCATGCCACTGACAGAACCTGGGCTTCTGTTAATAAAGCTGGATGTAGGAGTACTCTCAAACTCTGTTCTTTCAGGGGCAGCACAGTCCCTTCCAAAGCAAGACATGGATCAGTTTCCTGGACTTGTGCTGCAGTGCCTACGTTTCGTCAAGGTTCAGTTTCCTTTATTAGCCGTCGTCCAGTTCAGTACAGCATCCAGTCACAGCTCCAGCATCCTCACAACCGTACCTGATTCAGATTATAAGGAGAAACAAAGATGGTGCACAAGGTCAGTTCCTTTGCAGGGTTGCCATATTCCAAGGACACTGCCCCAATCCTGGCCTGTATACTCGCTGCCAAGCCCCATAGCAGTAACATCAAACAATTCCCCCCCCACACACAAGTGCAGGCATTGTGCTCAAAAGTCAAAGCAGGGCGGGCCTACCTACCTGTAGAAATAGAAGCATCTATCTTTTATAATATGTCTATAATATGGCACCATCATTGGCTGATCAAGACCCGATCCCAGACCGGCATTTGCAAGTCGGGCCTCAGGTGCAGAAACAAAGGCAGTCTTAAGGATGTTCACAAGAATATAACAAAGCTTTAGCTTCCTGAAGATGAAGGTGAAGTAGAAGAGTTTCTGGCCCAAAAGAAGGAAGGTGTTTTAATATTGTTTGGGAATTTTAAGTATGGAAACTGAGTGCATTCTACACTTATATGTGTGTGTTGATGCTGTTGTTTTAAGCAGTGTTAGAAACTAGGATATGAAAGCTAGGAGCTAAACTGCACCTTAAACCTAAGTTATGGGCGCGACAACGGAATGGCTAGGCGCACTTTTTTATAACAAGAATACAAAGCTGAAAATGAATGAACTGCAGCTAAAATATTATGTTCATTTTTCACATGGTCTAGTCCTTCCCCTGCCCACCCCCCTAATATTCTTAAGAGGGTCTCTTCTCCAGTCTGCAGGGAGTAGCTGGAAGTGGGGAGGCAGAAAAAGGTCCTCCTTTCCTTCTACTCTGCAGTTTGAAGCTGAAATCTTAGCTGCAGATCTCTGCCCAAAGCTCAGAAACGGCTCGTGCTAATGAAATTCCCTGTTGCAAAATGCCCCTAGAATAATAGGAGTTTCGAACACTGTACCAATGGTATAATTTGTTTTCTAATTGCATACTAAAAAAAAACAAAAAACACTTGGAGTGAAATTTTCATGTGAGATCTTGGCTGCTTCGTGGGGAAGAGCAGGAGATGGCCACCATTACAGTGGTACCTCGGGTTGCGGACACGATCCATTCCGGGGTGCTGTTTGCACCCCGAAAAGTCCACAACCCAAGCGGCGATATCGCACATGCAATATTGCACTTCTATGCATGCGCAGACCACACAGAGCGCTTCTGCGTGTGCGGCAAAACCTCCGGGTTTGCTGCATTCGTAACGTAAAAAAACGCAACCCGCAGCTATTGTAACCCAAGGTAGGAACTGTACTGAGCAACAATTGAAGCACAGAGTAGAATTTGTTGTTGTTTAGTCGTGTCCAAGTCTTCGTGACCCCATGGACCAGAGCATGCCAGGCACTCCTGTCTTCCACTGCCTCCCGCAGTTTGGTCAGACTCATGTTGGTAGCTTCGAGAACACTGTCCAACCATCTCGTCCTCTGTCGTCCCCTTCTCCTTGTGCCCTCCATCTTTCCCAACATCAGGGTCTTTTCCAGGGAGTCTTCTCTTCTCATGAGGTGGCCAAAGTATTGGAGCCTCAGCTTCAGGATCTGTCCTTCCAGTGAGCACTCAGGGCTGATTTCCTTAAGAATGGATAGGTTTGATCTTCTTGCAGTCCATGGGACTCTCAAGAGTCTCCTCCAGCACCATAATTCAAAAGCATCAATTCTTTGGCGATCAGCCTTCTTTATGGTCCAGCTCTCACTTCCATACATTACTACTGGGAAAACCATAGCTTTAACTATATGGACCTTTGTCGGCAAGGTGATGTCTCTGCTTTTTAAGATGCTGTCTAGGTTTGTCATTGCTTTTCTCCCAAGAAGCAGGCGTCTTTTAATTTCGTGACTGCTGTCACCATCTGCAGTGATCATGGAACCCAAGAAAGTAAAATCTCTCACTGCCTCCATTTCTTCCCCTTCTATTTGCCAGGAGGTGATGGGACCAGTGGCCATGATCTTAGTTTTTTTTGATGTTGAGCTTCAGACCGTATTTTGCGCTCTCCTCTTTCACCCTCATTAAAAGTGTAGAACAGAGGGCAATAAACCAGCTCAGCCTACTTCAGCTCTTTCTACCTCTGCCTGTCTTCATACAATAGAGGTGTCCTGCTTCCCAGTTTCCAAGCACACAGGCCCTGCTCCACACTGTTAAAGTGGACTCGGACCACCTTTGGCCTGTGCAGTCCTACAGCAGGTAGCAGAGAAAGAATGACATTAATTAGCCAGAGATCTTATAACCGAATCTCAGATTTATATGATTCATGCAATCCCATGAATTCATGTGATTGATGTAATCACAGCAGGCTAAATTACACAGCCTTCTTTAAAATCAGCAGGGAGTCAGCAGTCTGAGTAGCAGACCTTTAACTACGGTTGAGACCAGATATTATTTAAAGTAGATATATATACAAATGCCAAAAAAAATATTACATTTTTTTCCCCATTGGAAAGGCTGTAAAATGCATATTGGTCTCTAGCCCCATTCATCAATGTCTTTATAGTGTAATTACAAATCCTGTGAACGTTGGGATCACTAAATTGAAATACAGAGAGGCGTTTGGAAAATGGTGCCATGTCAGCACTGTTAGTGCCATAAATATGAGCCACAAAGTAAACGCAGACTTTGAAGCTGCCTAAGCAGGCATCATTTTTCTTTTTTTCTTGACATATGGTTCTCTGCCCCCTTTCTTTATCATTTCAAGGTTATATCATGTCTCAGTTTCGGAGAGTTGAGGAATTACCACATACCAAGGGGGATTTTTCCCCCCCTCCTTTTGTTTTGCAGCTATTCTAAGCTTTATTTCTGCTCCAAATTGCTCCAGTAATCCCTATCAATGTGTTGTCATCTCTCTCAACTTATAGTTGACAGTTGAAGCAAGGAGGAGGATCACCTTCTGCCAAAGGTCATGGCTATCACTGCAGAGAGAAATAAGTGGTTGTTGTTTTCCAAAGCAGGCATCCTTCAGCTAAGCCCTTTATCCTGTAGTGTAGCCGCTCCAAAGGGTGGTATAATTTTTTCCTACCCTGTTGCTTCAGGCCCTTTTCCTCTCTAAACTGAGAGGCCCAGCACTCTTCCAGGATTGGTGCCTGGTCAGAAGGAAGGTGCCTGAGCAAAGGAGATGCCAGGAGCAGGATCCTGCTTCTTTCACCCATGCGGCCTTTTCTCCTAGAAGTTAGGACCTACCCTCCATTTTGTATATGGACAAGGAATCTAGGTTGACTCATACAAAATCAGGCACAGATTTTTGGCACAACTTTGTGCCCAACTCCATTTGGAATCTTGGCCATCTTTATTGTAAACTTTCACTAAACTGACAGGGCTCAAAATTGGCAGGGTTGAGGGTGAAAAATGGGCAGAGCAATGGACAAACACTTCCCTTTGCGTCCTGCTTTTCAGTGGACTACTAGCAAAATGTCAATCCTTATAACAGATCAGGAAGAGAAGGGTGCAAAGTTTTGTTTCCAGTGCCAGTTTTGTAGTGGTCAAGAGCGGTGGACTCGTAATCTGGTGAACCGTGTTCGCGTCTCCGCTCCTCCACATGCAGCTGCTGGGTGACCTTGGGAGAATGTTAGCCACTTTGAGACTCCTTTGGGCAGTGATAAAGCAGGATATCAAATCCAAACTCCTCCTCCTCCTCCTCCTCTTCTTCTTCTTCTTCTTCTTCTTCTTCTTCTTCTTCTTCTTCTTCTTCTTCCTGGCAGGAGCATGTTTTCCTTATTATGGGGAGCCGCCCGCATACCAGAACTTACCTTGGTGCCAACTAAAACAATAAATTCTTATTCGCATAGCCCTGCCTTCCATCTGCTTAGCCCTGGCCAGTTTTGAGTTTCTTGACTCATTCTAGAGGAGCCCTGTTCAGAAGTTTGTTCTATATAGAGAAAAATGCATGAAGGGGGACTTGGAATTGTACTTCCTGGTCCCACTCTTCCATAATTCCCTGTAACTCCTCCACAGGGAGCTTTATGCACAGACTCTGTGTGTCCAAATTGGACCCAATGGATACCCATAGAGGCCCAGCACAGAAAAAACCAAGAATGTGTGGAGTTGAGAGGGTAGAGCCAGTATGTGATGTTCTGGTTTTCCCTTCCATATAAATATTCGTAACTACAAGGATGAAACATCTGCATAGAGTTGGTTTGGGTTTTTCTAATATTGCAAAGTGGGACGCTGGTGGCGCTGTGGGTTAAACCACAGAGCCTAGGGCTTGCTGATCAGAAGGTTGGTGGTTTGAATCCCTGCGATGGGGTGAGCTCCCATTGCTCGGTCCCTGCTCCTGCCAACCTAGCAGTTCGAAAGCACGTCAAAGTGCAAGTAGATAAATAGGTACCACTCTGGCGGGAAGGTAAACAGTGTTTCCGTGCGCTGCTCTGGTTCGCCAGAAGTGGCTTTGTCATGCTGGCCACATGACCCAGAAGCTGTACACCGGCTCCCTTGGCCAGTAAAGCGAGATGAGCGACGCAACCCCAGAGTCGTCTGCGGCTGGACCTAATGGTCAGGGGTCCCTTTACCTTTAAGATTGCAAAACACTGACCGTTATTTATTTGATGTACCTGTTTATGTGGGGACTGATAGGGAGAAGCTGCTAAAGCAGGAAAAGGAGAGAGGAGGCAGAAGAGAGAACAGAGGCTGCCTCTTGAGGGAGGGGTAGGTATGTGGGAAAGAGGGGTGAGTTCAGCTGTACCCCCCCTCTTTGCCCCGTGTCTGGCTTTTTCCTAGCAAAGGTTTCAGTCAAGAGACTGACCCTTTTGCTACCAATTTCAACGGTTGGCATTTGATGGGAAACAGCGTTTGAGTTAGCCAATTCAGTTTTCAGGGCTGTCTTTTGCCTCCCTCTGAAACCTACAAAAGATTCTGGACCAAATATGTCAGCACGACCCTAGGATTAACCAAGTATCTGCTTCCTGGAATTTGGCTTAAAAGGTCAAAAAGAAATGCATTGTTACCCCATATCTGCTAATTACATGCAAAGGCAAACTCAAATCAGCTTTTCTCCATGTGATCTGTCATTCAAGAGTGCATTACAGCTGATTTGGAATTACTGTATTTTCATGAAAGGCCTTTGCAGGTCAAAGTAATTGGCAAGCTTTGCTGGCTGGAAAAGCTGGGATGTCAGGGACTGTCAGCAGTTAAGAAATATATGGTTCTGGAGGAAGAGGCATTGTTCCTTGAAAATCTTTTGGGTGCATGAAAGTAAATTGCTCCTTTCCCATTCCTTATATCTCTTCATTCTTGCACAGCCTAGGCATTAATTCTAACAATACCTTCAGTGTCTTTCAGGCCTTATCCCTTTAGCCGGCTAAGAGTGCCATGTTCAGGAAGGGCACGTTTTTCAGAATCCTTCTGAATAGAAAACTGGCAGCGGCAATGTTTCATTTCCCCCACTCAGTCTAATTTTAGGTCTGTCGGAGTTGTTGTTATCACCTGGGATTCAACCTAGTCCGTAGAGACAAAACCAGTTGGCCTTTTGCTTCCCAAACTTTTGTCTAGACAAAAGTAAGTAAATAAGAGTTGGAATACTGTATATTCTGGCGTATAAGACTACTTTTTAATCTCTGATCACCACAGGACGATAAGCGCATCAAGTGGCCTTTAAAAGGCGATTTGACATCCAGCAATTTACAGCTCCAATAAGGTAATGTTCCAGGGACTACGAGGTCCAAAAAGCAAAATTGTAAAACTTGATTTAAGGGAGGAAATAAATAGTATCTGTTCTGAAGCCTCAGACTCTGAAATGGCAAAGGGGGGGGGGCTACGTCAGCAAAAAGGCAGGAAATCAATCAGCTTTCAATATGGAGGCCGATGGGGAGTCAGATGCTTACATAGACAAAATCCCAAAAACGCTAGCCTTGGACTGGGCAGTTGCGTGGTAATGTCCCTTCCTCCTGAAGGAAATAATGATACATGAGACGTAGTATAGATTTAATGGGCGTAAAGGCCACAACTTTATTGTTTACGGATGTTGAGCAGTATTTGCTTAGGCATTGGACCCTAACCACTATATCTGACCCCAACCCGAGTGTTGGAAGTCCCCCTGTGATCACCATTGGGGCGTGCCTTAGGCCCTAACCTCCCTAGGCTTCGGACAGGGCCACGTCCCCGGAAACCTTTAACGGAATACCCTTCCAATGAGGGGCAGGTGATGGCGCTACCTTCCCTTCTCACCTCTATTGATGTTATCCAATGCCTAACCGCCAAACCAAAAGTTGTGACAGATTGCTACGAGGTAGGCGAAAAAACCCGATTTGGCTAGCCCAAATGGGAAAAAGTCCTACCAGGCCCCCCAGCCAACTGAGGCGACCAACCAAAGTCCATAGCAAGGTCAATAGCTAACCTAAAGGGTGGGTGGGCGGGAGAACCGATGCAGCTGGGGGCAAGGAAGGAGAGGGGGAAAGATTCCCGGCGTCTCCTAGTTAAAGGGGCCTGGCCACACCCCTCAGCCGACCGGGTTGGTCGACCTTCGGGGGATGCGGCGGGAATGCAGCCAATCGCGCGGGAGCTGAGTCTCAGCCCCCTGTGCGTGTGATCGGATCGTGACGCCCACAACACCACCTGTGAATGCGCGAAAGTGGCTTTGCTCTAGCCCCCTTCGAAAGACGATTTGGCACACTACTGGGAGACCTTGAGGAAATCTCCAAAACAGCTAATGAAGCTATGAATTGAAAATCAGTCTGAAATTCAGTTGCTTCAAATGTCAACTGATGACCAGTCACTTAAGCCAGAAGAAAAATTGGACAGAGACCTTAAACTTAACGTATTTTTCGCTCCACAAGACGCACCTTTTCCTTCCTAAAAAGAAAGGGGAACTGTTAGTGCATCTTATGGAGCGAATGCTTAGCTCCCGCTGCCCCACCTCACCCCTGGCGCGTTTGGCGGGAGGTGGGGGGTGGCAGCGGAGATGTTGCTGCATCCTCCGCGCCAACCGCCAATCCGAAAAGCAGGCTTTTGGGATTGGCGGCGGGGCACGGGGTGGTGGAGAAATCAGCGGGGATGCTGCTGCTTTCTCCACCACCCCACGCCCTGTGCTCATCCCCCTTGCTTTGAAGGGAGCTGGGGACAGGGGTGAACGCTCACCCCTTGTCCCCAGCTCCCTTCAATGCAAGTGGGGATTAGCCCTCTGAAGGGGTGCGTGGGCCCCTTCAAAGCGGCTTATCACTGTTTTTTTAATGGGAGCCGGGGAGAAGGGGTGAGCGTTCACCCCTTGTCCCCAGCTCCCTTCAACGTAAGCAGGGATGAGCCGTTCTGAAGGGGTGCATGGCGCCCCTTCAGAGCGGCTTATCCCCGCTTTTTTTTTAAAGGGAGTTGGGGAGCAGGGGTGAGCCTCCTTCACTCCCCTCCCAGCCTTTTAGAGGAGGAAAACCAGAAAAAAATATTTTCCCCTGGTTTTCCCCCTTTAAAAATGAGGTGCGTCTCATGGTCCGGAGCGTCTTTTGGACCGAAAAATACGGTAATGGTTTACCTGGAGAAGTGGAAGGGGGAAGATAAGGTTTCATTTATAACCAACCGGCTACTGACCTCGACACAAAATGTTCGAGTGCAGAGCAGGTGAGGTCCCAAGGGACATTGTGATGCAGTTTGAGCACTCCAGGCTCAACGTTACAGTCTTCAAAGCCCTTGGGAATATCTGGAATATAAAATATAATGATTCCACAACTGAAATCTTCCAAGATATTAGCCCTGCCACACTCAGCAAGAGTCTGAGAATGTAAAACCGTCCATATATTCTGGACCGAGGGGGGTCTTGGATGTTATTGCTAAAACCATTAAACACCCTCTTGCCAAATCCAGCTTTAGCCTTGCTTTGATTTAACATAGATTCTGACCTCACTATTCAGCATAAATATTTAGTTTTCTTTCTACTGAGGGCAATCTCAGCGTGACTAACTGGGCTTAGAAGGGGAGCAGAAGGTGTTACAAAGAGAGATACCATTGTTGAAACCTGGACTCCTTTATGTTCATATGCAAGGCAAGAAGATAACAATTATCTCTTGCCAACTACTCAAATTTGTATATGGAGAGGCTATATTGAAGGTTAATGTCTTAAGAATATGTTTGAAATGACATTACAAACTGAATGTAGTTTTTTTTTTGGTGGAGATTGTATTATATAACTAGACTTGTTACCCAGTTATTGTTGTGAAAAGTTTTATTATTTTGGACAATAAAATTTTTACTGGGGGGAAAAACGGTTTAGAAAATACAGTAACCTGCGCTGGAAGTCACACCCTGCATTAAGATCATAACAATAAGAAAATATATTTCCAGTGGTTGAACTAAGTGGTGGTTGATCTTTTCTATAAAAAGCAATTTAGTTCGCACAGTTTTTAAAAATTGCTTTGGCCATTATAGAATATAAAAATCTGTAAGCAAAAACCGGAAAAGAACTTTTGGCAACTACTTTTCATATATGTATTTTCTGTCTCTCTCTCCAATTAATTCTGGCAGACTCCCCTTGCCTCTGTGTTGCTGTTTCTTTGAGTCCCTTCTACTGCAGTATTTTCTGCTGTCTGCCCTGTCTTGCCTGGAACCTATGACATTTTTTTCTGGAATTGATATTAGGCGAACAAATTAGCCCACACAGATTAGTTCAAGAGCCCCGTCACTGTTTTCTCTCCCCTGGCCTTGATAAGGAAACCAATTAAAAGCCATGAAGCATGTTTAACGAGAGTGCTAAATGGGCCACATCACAAATTAAAAATTCACCATGTGCAGAGAAAGTTATTTACCGTGGTTTACTTAAGAAAATAGTATCCATTATTTTTATTCTTGCTTTTAAGGGCCACAACCAGGAACTGAGACAAATAAAAGTGGAAGGATCCCGCTTACCTGCATGACCTGCCATTCCCCCCCCCCCCCGGATTTCTTCCCAAGAAGCCCACCTGACTGATAGGCTGCAATTGCAGACTGTCGGGCAGGCATACCTTCCCACCCATTGCACTTTGCTGTTCCCCAGTTTTTCTATGCCAGATATCGAAAGGGATCGATAACTTTCCAGCCTTCAGTTCTGCCAGTCTCTCAACAGTGTCCCTAGCTGATATATTTATTCACTTGTCAATTTATTTTATATGCAACTTTTCTTCCAGTGTAGGACCCAAGGCAGCTCACAGCATAAACAAAAACAGGGGATTCCACCCCTGAGACTGCTTTGCCATCCCGCGGGCAGAGACCAGCAGCTCCACAGCTCCAAAAGGAATGGTTTTGGGCTGGCTCAAATGGAGAGTGGCTACAGCTGACAGGTGGGAAATGTATCCAGGTAGATTATGGAAGGCTGTGTGGAGCAGGAAAGAGTGTAGCTTTGGGGAAACTTTATTATTATTATTATTATTATTATTATTATTATTATTATTATTACTTGGAAGGGTATGCCCTGGTTGCCCTAATTCTCATTGTGTAGGAAAATAGAGCGCTTTTTCGGTGGAAAAAGGAGTTCCAAGTTATTATCTGTCTCTCAGAGTGAACCAGTAGTATCATTTGGGTCAGTGGTTTCTCCATAAATCTATTCCAACCCGGTCTTTAAAGGTAAAGGGACCCCTGACCATTAGATCCAGTCGTGTCCAACTCTGGGGTTGCGGCGCTCATCTCGCGTTACTGGCCGAGGGAGCCGGCATACAGCTTCCGGGTCATGTGGCCAGCATGACTAAGCCACTTCTGGCGAACCAGAGCAGCGCACGGAAACGCCGTTTACCTTCCCGCCGGAGCGGTCCCTATTTATCTACTTGCACTTTGACATGCTTTCGAACTGCTAGGTGGGCAGCAGAACCCGATCTTTACCAATTGATAATTCTGTTGATTAGTAGCTCAGATTTGCAGTAGTAAATGTGGTTCTAATTACAACCAAAATAGGAGCCTGGTCTCATTTGTGGGAGATATGCAATCAAATCTAACAAAGCGGGTTCTCCTTCCTGGAGAGCACGTGTTGCGGTGGGGGCCAGCAAGTCACCCCTCTGTTGCCGGGCGGGTTAGGATAGATGGCCTCTTGTAATTGGGTCCTGGGTGTTGTTGGGGAAATTCGTATGTTGCAATTGTTGATTGACAGCCCAGGGACTATATATTGCTTGGCACGCAGCACGTTTTTCCTCTTTGCTGCGTGCATCGGATCACCTGCCCTCCTTCCCTATTATTAGGCCTCTGCATATGACCTTGCTGTGCCTGTCATGGGGTCGTCTGCTTTTGGGTCAGGGGCCTGGTAGGAATTTTTCCATTTGGCTGATTGGCTGGTGCCATCTGGTTTTCGCCTACTGCGTAGCAATTAGTCACAACTTGTAAGGTTGGCGGTTAGGCATTGGTTATTATTGGTTGGTGGAGGGGTCAGAATTGACTGTGGCTGCCCCTCCAATGCTGCTGCTGCGGGGAATTCCGTTAAAGGAATCCAGGGGCTCGCCATGCTTTTGTCCGTATCCCCCGGTTGGGGGCCAGGGCCACGCAAGAGCCCCTGGGAGCATTTGGGGAGAGGCGAGGGTCAGACCCCCGGCTCCCATTCTCTCCCCAAAGTGTTTTCCCCTTACTGACGAATGTCAGTTCTGTCCCCAGCGGGACAGATAGTCTGAACCAATGCCTAAGCAACCACTCACATAATTTGTATTTCAATAAAGTTGTGGCCAAAATAATGCCAAAAACCTTAAACTTAAATTTATGTCTGAAGTGTGATTTATTTGAGGGGTGGTTTGGGGGACCTCGACACGCAAAGAATCTTCTTGCTAGTTAGCATGTAAAGGGGTTAAGACCATAGAAATGTATTGCTTATAGGCCGACTCGGAGCATAGAAACATAATTGCTAGAGAAGGCTCTCTGTGATGGGAAGAAGTTAAATAAGTATTTCCTCTTCTTTCTCCCCCTCCCCGTTCAACCAGCCATGCAGACTGATGTCTGTCTGCTTGCTGCAGCATCAGGTATATGCCTGAAGCTGTTTTTGCTGTAAACACAAGTCTGTTACCTGCATTTACCAATAATGCTGTTGCTGCTAAGGGCAAATGCTTGACTGTGTGTAAACTATGTTTTAAACTTACTTTTCAGTCTGTAGCCTACTTCTTTGATAAATGGGGTAACAAAGGGGGAGACCAGTTTAACTGTTAACTGTGATGCTTTTTGTTAAACTGCTTAAGATGGGATTTCGGCTTTTAAACACAAACTGTAAGCTGATTCTTTTGTCTGTTAACCCACACACATGGATCTGTAAGAGGGATAAAAAAAATAAAACCCCATCATCGCAGACATGCGAAGCGAGAAAAGGAGAGGATCGAACTGTAATTGTCAACGCTGCACTTTGGTCAAATCCTCACCTTTTTGAAAGAGCTTTGATCTCAAATTTAGAGAAAACGAATGGAAATTTTTTATCATTTGAAATGTGTCAGGAAAAGGGTCCTGCAGTTCCTTCTGCAATTCCTGAGATGATCAAAGAGATATTTTTTAAAAAAGACACAAACCAAAGCCCATTGCAGGCTAAGGCCCATTCTCTGTGATGTAGTAAGCCTGTGGTGAGCAAAGCAGCTTATGGAGAACATGGAGGCACTCTTCTTTTTGATGTGCATATTTCTAGCCAGGACTTAGATAGGAAGCTTTGATTCTCCAGCACCTGCCACTTCCAGGAGGACCCTCACTTTGTACAATTACATCAGAATATACTGGCCAGGGCTGTTGCTGCAAGAACTCTAGCACCCTCTTGACTGGCAAGCCTCTCTAGGACTTGTCCTTCATCCTGCTTCCTGGTACCTAGTTTCTTCACGTTCCACCAATCTCCCGGCGCACCACTGGGACTCTTTGTCACAGACTGACTCTTTAGTCTTTGTCACAGACTCTGACTCTTTAGTCCCCTTATTATTACCTCTAAGCACTGCGTGCTTCCTCCTTCAAATCCAGTTTCTCCTCTCACCTTTCTCACCATCTCTGTTCCCCTGAGTTACTCACTCCATAAGTGGAATGGAATGCATCCCAGCAGTTACTCTCTGCTTTCCTCTTCCTGGTTGCTAATCAAGGCCGTACCTCCTTCTCAGCATTTCTACTTTTTCAATATTTTTTTTTGTTTTGTTTTTGATAATTTTTTGTTTTGTTTTTGATAATTTTATACATATAAAACAAAACCATTTCAGCTACAGGTGGGTAGCCGTGTTGGTCTGCCATAGTCGAAACAAAATAGAAAATTCTTTCCAGTAGCACCTTAGAGACCAACTGAGTTTGTTCTTGGTATGAGCTTTCGTGTGCATGCACACTTCTTCAGATACTTCTTCAGGTATCTGAAGAAGTGTGCATGCACACGAAAGCTCATACCAAGAACAAACTCAGTTGGTCTCTAAGGTGCTACTGGCAAGAATTTTCTATTTTGTTAAAACCATTTCAAACATTAAAATACTAGTTACAGGTAGGTAGTCAAAACAAAAATAAAAAATAAATAAATCTTTCCAGTAGCACCTTAGTTGGTCTCTAAGGTGCTACTGGAAAGATTTTTATTTATTTATTTTTTTGAGTAAAATACTAGGTTCTTCTGAACCTTCAGACCTCCTTCCTTCCCTCTGTGGGTTCCATGTTTAAGTTTACAGAGTGGCCAGGGAGACCCAGCCAGATGGGCGGGGTATAAAATTATTATTATTATTATTATTATTACTGCATCTTTTACATTTATCCATCTATTATATAACCATAATTCCCATAGCCTCCTTTCATCTTTCTGGTTACCTGCCACCAGCCTGACCTTGTTTCTTGCAAGTGGGGTTTCCTAGGGCCTCCCAGAGGCACAACACAATCCACTGCTACCTCCTCACAAAGTTTACTGCAGGGGTAGGCAACAATTGTGGCCCAATTGTCTTCTCAGTCCAGCCCACAGACGGTCCGGGAATCAGCGTGTTTTTACATGAGTAGAATGTGTGCTTTTATTTAAAATGCATCTCTGGGTTATTTGTGGGGCCTGCCTGGTGTTTTTACATGAGTAGAATGTGTGCTTTTATTTAAAATGCATCTCTGGGTTATTTGTGGGGCCTGCCTGGTGTTTTTACATGAGTAGAATGTGTCCTTTTATTTAAAATGCATCTCTGGGTTATTTGTGGGGCCTGCCTGGTGTTTTTACATGAGTAGAATGTGTCCTTTTATTTAAAATGCATCTCTGGGTTATTTGTGGGGCCTGCCTGGTGTTTTTACATGAGTAGAATGTGTGCTTTTATTTAAAATGCATCTCTGGGTTATTTGTGGGGCATAGGAATTTGTTCATTTTCTCTCTCTCAAAATTATAGTCCAGCCCCCCACAAGGTCTGAGGGACGGCGGACCGTCCCATGGCTGAAAAGGGTTGCTGACCGCTGGTTTACTGGAACACCTCCCTCCCCGTTAGACACTGAAAGTGTGTTTGATGGGGCTCCCCTGTTATGGAGAACTGTGCAGGCACAGTTGCATCTTCACAAGATCCTCAAATGTGCAACTGGTGGGCAGCATGACATGTGCAGATGGCAGTGGCAGAAGGCAGGGCAGACCTCAGCTTCTCCATGCATTTATCGCAGCTACTGCTACTATGCCATAAGATCCACTATCTTGTTACATCACATATGAACTTGTACTACTGATGAAGCCCAGGACGGCGAAACAAGGCCAATATTCCGGAAATCCTTGTCTTAGACTCTGTGAAAGGATTCTGTGGAACTGTAACAACCCTCCATGTGGATTGTTTGGACTTTATGAACAGCGACAGGTGGAATAGACATCAATACATGTATGGACCTCATGAATGAACTGATTTGAGAATGAACTGATCTACTGGGTCGCCTGCTTTCTTCGTTGAGCTTTATGAGTTATTTCTGTGGAACTCTATAGGTTGATATGATACAGTGAATGGTATATTTTCTTTATGCAAGAGCACAGCCGGTTACGTCTCATGTGTTTATTGAGTATTGTCAGGTTCTCAGTAGTTGCTCATGAGTAACCAGTCGGACTCCACTGTTTCTTTTAGTTTTTCTTTATTGTGCAAGTATATACAGTGCAGAGCATCAAAGTTCACATCTGTCTCATCCTTCCGCAGAATCCGGGAATGACTCTTTCCGGTTCTTTGCCCAGCATAAAAGCCGCAGGATGCGGAACCCACTCCTACAATCCCTGCACCTGGCCCCTCTGTGCAAGTGGGGTGACGGAAGAGGTGCGTCTCCCCCTGTGCCTGAGCGGTGCGAATGCTCTCCTACCTTCCCAGAGCCTGGTCCGCACCTCCCTGGGCAGTCTCCCCTTCCCCACTAGAGGGATCGCTGCTTTCCCTGCTGGACGAAGAGGAATTGCTGAGAAGGTGTTGCGGTGGCTCTCTATACCCTGAAAGCCCTTGCACCACTCTACGCTGAGGCGAGGACAGTTCCCTGACAAGTATGTTTTACGTATCCACAGGTGTCAGGAAACCGCCCTCGCTGCAGCGGGAAGCGATCCCGGGGCGGTTGCAGTACAGGGAACCCCCATCTCCATTGAGCAGTTCGTCATCCTCCTCCAATGGGGGAAGCGACCGCTCTTCCAGCGGGGAGGGGGAGATGGAGACAGGAAGTCGGAGCAGGGGCTGTGGCAGGGATGGAGAGCCTCTGCACCAAGCAGATAGAGGGGGAGAAGAACCCTTTCCGTCACCCCGTTTTCGCAGGGAGGAAGGACGTAGAGGGGGGAGGAGGGGGTTCAGGATCCCGCGCCTTTTATGCTGGACAAAGAACCGGAAACGGACATTCCCGGACTCTGCAGAGGGATGAGCTGGACGTCTTTATTTTAGCTCCACTGTATATATATTTGCACATTAAAGAACTTAGTTTTAGAAGTTCTGCGTCAGCCTGTTTACTCATGAGCAACCACTGAACTCCTTACAACAGGTTTGATGTTTTTCTCCATGCATTCCTTCAATGCACTGGGAGAGGGTCAAGCAAACATCCATCATGTCATTGCTGCAACCAAAAGCCACTGTAGTTTGACTTGCTCCAGTAGTTCAGATGTAGTGGGAGCATTGCAAGCATTGCTCTGTGAGTCTTACATTTTTGCCAGATAAAGAAGGAACGCTGTCTGTGTCAACAGAGTCTTGATGGGTCTTTGGGAAAAATCTAAACAGAGTTCAAGATAAGAGAGAATGTGCATTTATATTTCTTAATATTTCTTTCACTAGGGCTTTATAATGAGACACTGCAGATACAGTTGTACCCAAGGTTTCCTTGGGTTGCTTAAACATTTACTTGCTTTTATGCTAATCTAAATTCTTTTTCATCACAGAATAAGTTTAACTGCTTCAGGCAGCAATCCTCTAAATTCTTACTCTGGAATAGTTCCCTTTGACTTCCTTTTGAAGGAAAAGGTTTGAGGATTGTCACAATATCAGCTCTATCACACTGCTTTGCATTAGAAATAGGGGGGAAGACACTGGGGAGCTTTTTTGATTCACAAATTCAGTTTTCAGGCCTTTGTCAGAATAACTCCTTTGAAGTGAACAAAACTCCCAATCCTTTTTATGTTAAATTTAAGTAGGAAGCGTGCTTAAGAATGCTTATTATGTAGCAGCTGTAGGTTCTATATAACTGAATGATAGAAAGAATGGAGATGCCGAACGGCTAAAATACAGTTTTTAAAAGTGTGAATGAATCACCCTTAGACACTGTCCCAAACTGGCCTTCTAGTTTGTGGGAGAGCCTTATGGAAGAATGGTAGGATCCTGTTCCTTCTGTCTCCACGGAAGACCACCCGTCCCTTGAAAGTAGTTAAGTACAGGCAACGATCGATCTACGCATGTCCAATTGACGTGGGATCATGCACATGCGCACTGTGGCAAGCCAGAAGTGGCTGGAAAAGGGGGTGGGACAGGTGGGGTGGGGTGGGGCAAAATGGGGTGTAACAGGGTGGAGTGGGCTTGTGAATGTGCAGGGGTCAGGAACAAACTGGCCATTGCCTTTACTGAAATGTTTGTGTCTGATTGATTGATTGATTGATTGATTGATTGATTGCACTTATATGCCACTTTCCATTCACATGAATCCCAAAGCAACTTAAAAACAATACCCTAACAAAACCACACAAGTACAGCATAAATCATACAATATAATTAACTAAACATCAATAAAATAATTGCATTCTATGAAACACTATTAGCAAACCAGCAACTAAAAAAATAGGCTATACATCACAATAACAGCGTAAGCCCTACCTATATAATTAACAAATCATCAATAAAACACTTATAATCTATAAAACAATATTAACAACATAACATCTAAAACTAAGCTAAACACTATTAAACTTTGTTTCTCTCTCTCTTGCACACACACACACACACACACACACACACACACACACTTATCCCTCCCTCCCAACAACTCATAATCTTTCATTCTATTCAAGTACATATACACATCCATCCTTCAGGAGGACAGTGATCTAATAGAAATACTGTACCTCCAAGAGAGGTGTAATTTAACTTATTAGTTATTAAGTTAAACCTGTTTCCCATCCTTCTGACAAGAGATGTTCAAGGCAGCTGCCAGAAATATAGCAAAATAAACCAGTCTCCATATCCATGTCTTATAGAGCCATGGAACTATAAACATTTTGTCTAGAAGAAAAGATGTGTGTTTTCCTCACGTTTTTATATTTAAATATTTAGTGAAGAGCAAATTGTTCAAGTTTCTTAAGGGTCTGGGGGGAAATGGACAGTTTTAAATAACAAGGAGGTTTTAGGTTATACGGTGCATTTTTAAACATGTGTTTAAACATTTAAACATTACAAGCAGCATGGGGGTGATGGGACCTACTCTGTGAGTAAGCCTTCCAAATTTGAGGAGTAAAGCAAAGTCCTCTGGACTGGGAAGACTTGGAGTGGGAGGCGGTGATTCTTCCAGTGGGTCCCTTTAATCCAGGGGTTGTCAACCTGGTCCCTACCACTCACTAGTGGGCGTTTCAGGATTCATGGGGGGTGGGGGGTTTCTACGGCACAAGCTGAATCCTCCTTCCATCGAGCACTGGTGGGCAGTAAGGAAATTTTACCATCAAGAAAGATGTACTAGTGTTGTGTATTGATTCAAGGGTTATCATATCTGTATTACTATTGTCTGTATTCACATTAGGGGAAAGTAACTGCCTTCCTGTTCCAGAAGGAACAGCTACTATTGGTTCATTCAAGTTGCTGCATTTGGATCCTCAGTCTTATTGGTTCCCACCAAAAGGCAGCTTTGTGATTGCTTGAGATTGTTCCCTCCAAAATGTATCCTTTCTAGCCAGTCTTCTGTCCCTATAAATGTAGCTTCCCTCTCCTCAGTTCCCCAGTCTTGTTTGTGTTACATGAAGAAGCTGTCTCCTGCCTGCTATGTCGGAGAGCTGATATCACTTGCTGAAATCATTATCCCCACGCTACAATAGGTGGTAGATATAAAAAGGTTGGCTAACCCTGCCTTAATCAGTGTCCTATTCTGTGCTTGAGTGTGGGTCAAGGTCAGGGAATGTGACAGTCCCGGTAGATTCTTAAATCACACACTGCTCCCATATTCCACGTGATTCGTGTTTCTGTGTGTGGTTGAAAAACCTGGGGAGTGTGGTTCTTCAAAAATCTGGGGAACCTGAAAGAGCACTCCTTTATTTCTGAAATAATTTCATGCAACCATTTTACTCATTTTATTAACAGAAAAAGGTTGACTTCTGATTTCATAGTATTAAAGTAGTCAAAATTATTGTTTGTTTGTTTGGTTGGTTGGTTTTCGTTTGGACAAAATACTAGACATATTTGTAACTAGACAAGTTCAAAACACAGACTCGAGCCTTAATACTGACACACCAAAGTTATTCTCATGCTTAATATTTCAGAAGATGAAAAATAAAACAAAAAAAATATGGGCACATGTGTGTTTTCAGGATAGCAAGATGTTATTTTCTGGACCACCTTTTTCTGAGAGGCCTCAGGAACTTTATTATGCTGGTTATAGTTTTTATATTTATATTAATTGAGATTGATACATATTTTTTTCTAGTTACACGTAGGTAGCCGTGTTGGTCTGCCATAGTCAAAACAAAATATAAAATCGAAAAATCTTTCCAGTAGCACCTTAGAGACCAACTTAGTTTGTTCTTGGCATGAGCTTTCGTGTGCATGCACACTTCTTCAGAATTTTTTTTTCTAATTTCTGCAAAAAAAGCAAGGGCAATATTTATACTGAAACAAGTGGTCTCCAGTAGATCTGCAAGCTCATCAAATAACAGGAGACAATCCTGAATGTTCTTTTCCTCTCCCTCCTGCACCTCTGCAGGTTTCGGAACACGACTTTAGGGGTAAGAAATCAGCAGTCTTGCAAACCTGTCTTTGAAAAGTTGTAGATGCTGCAATTTCATATTTTTTTTAAAAAAAAACAACCCCCTTGCTTCAGGAACTAAGATGAGGCTGAGGTTTAGCCCACTGCAGAGCTGGTGGCACATCACATCAATATCTGCCAGCTTTTTATTAAGACGATGGCAGATGTGAGAAGGGGAAGGGGCCACTTACGGTTGCTGCAAAATTGCTGTAGAATTATTTGAGTTGGCAGAGGAACCAGATTCTCTTCTTTACTTCGCCGAGATTTGTATAAAATAATAAAGGAATGAGTATTTGTCAACAAGCGTTTTTGCGTACGCAGTTGTAAAGCTCAGAAGGCACGTGATAGCTACTTTAGAGCCTATGATGTTTGGAACACGCGCGGGAAAATACGTTCCGCGTTGTGCAGTCGCTGGAATGCAGCATTCCTGAGATAGAATCATAGAATTGGGGGGGGGGGAAGCGAGGGTCATCTAGTCCAACCCTCTGCAATGCAGGAATCTCAACTGAAGCATCCATGGCAGACAAGACAGAGGTGGGCGTGAGAGCCACTTTTAAATATCGAAAGAGCTGTCGCAGGGAATATGTTGTTTCCTGCTACTCTGGAGGGTAGGATCCAAAACAATGGCTTCAAATGAAAAGAAAGGAGATTCCGACTCAACATCAGAAATAAAACTTGCGGACAGTAAAAGTAATTGACAGTCGAATGGTCTCCCTCCTGGGGTTGTGGACTCTCCTTCCTTGAAGAGCCTTTTAAGCTCTCCTTGGAGGTTTTTAAGCAGAGGTTGGATGGTAATAATAATAATAATAATAATAATAATAATAATAATAATAATAATAATAAATACCCCACCCAAACCCAGCCACTCTGTGCAGCTTCCAACAAAAGATTAAAAATACATTAAAACATCAGTCATAAAAAACTTCCTTAAACAGGGCTGCCTTCAGATGTTTTCTAAACGTCAGATACTTGCTTATTTCTTTGAAATCTGATGGGAGAGCATTCCCAGTGCGGGTGCCACTACCGAGAAGGCCCTCTGCCTGGTTCTGTCATGGTTCTGCCATCTGTCATGGATGCTTCAGCCGAGATTCCTGATTTGCAGGGGGTTGGACTAGATGACCCTTGGGAGTCCCTTCCAACTCTACATTTCTATAATTGCCTGATTCTAACTTCTGTTTAAGGGCACCTACTAAAGTTATAATTCAAAGGCAGGATTCTCCAAACCTGGGAGAACAGTCTCTTTCTTCTTCCTTCTCCTTTCTTTCTGTGCTATCACATGTTGGCATATGAAGTATGCAATTGGTTGCTCTCTGCTTTGTGCTTTTAAGGGAAAAACAGTGAGCTATGTGCCCAAATTAATGGAAGCAGGAGAGTGTTCAGTGCCTGATGCTAAGCATCCTTTAAACTGCAGCTCTCCTCTGATGAGAAACCATTGCAAATATGACACCATTGTACTCAACTGACCTCAGTCCCGAGTGTATTTGGAATCCTGCCTCTTGTGACACAAGTCAGTTCTTCACAGCTGTTTATTTCTGTTCACATGGCAGGTGCTGTGCAGATAGAAGATGTGAATTTTGTTCATTATTTCATATCATACAAATTATTCTGTAGAATGCAGTTTAAAAGCTGCATTCTGCTACCATTGCATCTATGCTTAGTTACTTCCAAGTGTCTATAGAGAAATAATAATAATAATAATAATAATAATAATAATAATAATAATAATAATTTATTTGTACCCTGCCCATCTGGCTGGGTTTCCCCAGCCACTCTGGAGGCTTCCAACAAAGATTAAAAATACATTAAAATGCCACACATTAAAAACTTCCCTAAACAGGGCTGCCTTCAGATGTTTTCTAAATGTCAGGTAGTTGTTTATCTCTTTGACATCTGATGGGAGGGGTTCCACAGGGCAGGTGCCACTACCGAGAAGGCCCTCTGCCTGGTTCCCTGTAGCTTTGCTTCTCGCAGTGAGGGAACCGCCAGAAGGCCCTCGGCGCTGGACCTCAGTGTCCGGGCAGAACGATGGGGGTGGAGACGCTCCTTCAGGTATACTGGACCAAGGCTGTTTAGGGCTTTAAAGGTCAGCACCAACACTTTGAATTGTGCTCGGAAACGTACTGGGAGCCAATGTAGGTCTTTCAGGACCGGTGTTATATGGTCTCGGTGGCCGCTCCCAGTCACCAGTCTAGCTGCCGCATTCTGGATTAGTTGTAGTTTCTGGGTCACCTTCAAAGGTAGCCCCACAGAGCGCATTGCAGTAATCCAAGCGAGAGATAACTAGAGCATGCACCACTCTGGCGAGACAGTCTGCGGGCAGGTAGGGTCTCAGCCTGCGTACCAGATGGAGCTGATAAACAGCTGCCCTGGACACAGAATTAACCTGTGCCTCCATGGACAGCTGTGAGTCCAAAATGACTCCCAGGCTGCGCACCTGGTCCTTCAGGGGCACAGTTACCCCATTTAGGACCAGGGCGTTCCCCACACCCGCTCGCCTACCTGTCCCTCAAAAACAGTACTTCTGTCTTGTCAGGATTCAAACCAGCTAGCACCCTCATCCTCAATTTTTGCCTGTATTCTCACTGAAATAAGGTGGTTAAATGTGCATATTGTGTTCAGCTTACTTAGTTTTGCTTCCAAAATTTGCATGGTTGGAGGAATTTCCAGATGAGGCTGGTTCAAATTCTGACAGTGCTAGAAGATTGTCATTTGTAATCGGGTGGCTCTTCCACTCTCATTATTCAACAGCTAAACAGCGGTGGAACTTGAAGTCTCAGACAAGTGGTGGAATAAAAAATCAATTACCAAGTGAAAAAATGCTTTGGTCGTTTCCCAGTCAACGTTGCAAAGAAGTTTTGGTGAAATGTCGCACATCAGATATTCCATCTGCACTGAAAATAGGGCGTGTTTTCTTGGCCAGGAAATAATTGAAAGCATCCTACATTTTTAAATTGTTTGCCTTTTTCTTCCCTGTCTGCAATGTACATGTAACATACTCCAAATGACTTAATTGCATTAGTAGATGCGTTCTGCATTAGGCAGAAGCCTGTGGGCTTTCATTGAAGAAAGACCCACAAAGAGCACATTTATTGCAGTTATAATGCCATGAATTACAACTGCCGGTACTGGACCATGGATGTGAGGATTTGTTATGTTAGAACCAGCTACTCTCCCTCCTCTCAGATTTTGCCAATACTCTCGCCAAACGGATATGTGTTTGTGCTTTAATATTAAAGTTTACTTTGCAGCATTTTTTTGTGGTGGGAGGAGGCTGTAGCTGGAGAAGATATTTGAAGCCAATGAATTTCCAAACCTGGCCATTTAATTCTCTGATACAGCCAGAATATTCAAAATGTCTAGAAACAGGCACTTTCATAGCTGGTAAACGTCAAGTGGGGTTGGGAGTCTTCCGGTTTTCTTACCTCCAAGAGTTGGTGAAATTCACTCTCAGTCCCTGTAGAACTTTAATGTTCTGGGTTCGCCACTGTGCAGCACTCATTCAATCCTCAGAGACTTCAAAACTGAGAAAGATTGAGTGCTTTCTGTTGCTTTTACTGCTCAGTCGAAGTCCCTATCAGTGAAATAGACATATGGTCATCTCCTCCAGTATCCTGCATATGTGATAATGTGCTAGAATGATCATTCCCAGCCAGAGGGGCTGTTCCATAAATTGATGTCCAAAGGTGTTTTTGTGGAGTTGTTCTGATAGAATGGGGAAGGCCGCAGCAGTAGTCCAAAATGGAACATGATCTAGAATGAATGTGGGTTTAAAGCTGCACATTCGTAAACAGTCCATAGTTTCCGTGTTGAGGTCCCCAGACCACCCCTCAAATAAAACACACTTCAGACATGAATTTAAGTTTAAGGTTTTTGGCATTAATTTGGCCACAACTTTATTGAAGAGCCAGTGTGGTGTAGTGGTTAAGAGTGGTAGACTCGTAATCTGGGGAACCGGGTTCGTGTCTCCGCTCCTCCACATGCAGCTGCTGGGTGACCTTGGCTAGTCACACTTCTCTGAAGTCTCTCAGCCCCACTCACCTCACAGAGTGTTTGTTGTGGGGGAGGAAGGGAAAGGAGAAGGTTAGCCGCTTTGAGACTCCTGAAGGGGAGTGAAAAGCGGGATATCAAATCAAAACTCTTCTTCTTCTTCTATTGAAATACAAATTACGTGAGTGGTTGCTTAGGCATTGGTTCAGACTATCAGTCCCGCTGGGGACAGAACTGACATTTGTCAGAAAAGGGAAAACCCTTTGGGGAGAGAATTGGAGCCGGGGATCTGGCCCTCGCCTCTCCCCAAATGCTCCCAGGGGCTCTTGCGTGGCCCTGGCCCCCGACCGGGGGATACGGACAAAAGCATAGCGAGCCCCTGGATTCCTTTAACGGAATTCCCCGCGCAGCAGCAGCATTGGAGGGGCAGCCACCGTCAATTCTGACCCCTCCACCAACCAATAATAACCAATGCCTAACCGCCAACCTTACAAGTTGTGACTAATTGCTACGCAGTAGGCGAAAACCAGATGGCACCAGCCAATCAGCCAAATGGAAAAATTCCTACCAGGCCCCTGCCCCAAAAGCAGACGACCCCATGACAGGCATAGCAAGGTCATACGCAGAGGCCTAGCAATAGGGAGGGAGGGCGGGAGATCCGATGCACGCAGCGAAGAGGGAAAACGAGCAGCGTGCTGAACAATATATAGTCCCTGGGCTGTCAATCAACCATTTGCAACATACAAATCTCCCCAGCTACACCCTGGACCCAATTACAAGAGACCATCTATCCTAACCCGCCCAGCAAACAGGGGGGTGACTTGCTGGCCCCCACCGCAACACGTGCTCTCCAGGAAGGAGAACCCGCTTTAGCGTATGAGACTAGGTGGGCAAGGAGGGTAATAAGAGCTCATTATTTATTGTAAAGAAGAGAATAATGCTCAGGTGAAAGAGCTTAGGGCAGCTTTGGTTGACGTATGAAGCCATGGGAAATCCAGCTGGCACCTTTGCACTGCCTGAAAACAGCAGAGTCCGCCTGGCTCTGCGGCACTTTCCAACGGCCACCCCCATTGTAAGCACCTAAGAATATGCCACAAGCACCTCCCTCTTTTGGCCAACAGCCGTAGTTGTGCAGGAGGTAATGTTGGCTGCCAGAACCTGCCCCATGAATACTGTAGTGCAGCGGCAGTGAAACGACGGCCCTTCCTATGTTGTCGTCGGACTCTCAACTCCCCTCAGCCCCAGCCAGCAGGGTCAGTGGCCCAGGAGTATTGGGAGATACAGGGAACCAGGCAGAGGGCCTTCTCGGTAGTGGCACCCGTCTTGTGGAACATCCTCCCATCAGAGGTCAAAGAGATAAGCAACTACTTGACATTCAGAAAATACCTGAAGGCAGCCCTGTTTAGGGAAGTTTTTAATCTGTGACATTTTAATGTATTTTAATATTTGTTGGAAGCCGCCCAGAGTGGCTTGGGGGACCTAGCCAGATGGGCGGGGTACAAATAAAATAATAATAATAATAATAATAATAATAATAATAATAATAATAATAATAATCCACAATGTCTGATAGCAGGGTGGATTTGATTTAAATCAAACTGATTTAAATCACGATTTAAATCACTAGTCAGTAAGGCTCAGGGCCGATTTAAATCAAAAAAATCCAATTTAAATAAAAAAAATCCAATTTAAATAAAAAAATCCAATTTAAATAAAAAAAATCCAATTTAAATCAAAAAAATCCAATTTAAATCAGATTTTTTTTTTATTTAAATCGGCCCTGAGCCTTACTGACTAGCGATTTAAATCGTGATTTAAATCAGTTTGATTTAAATCAAATCCACCCTGTCTGATAGGCTACAGGAGCTCCACTTCTGCTTCATTGCATGCTGAGATTTAAGCCTGGAGAAAAATATTTATGCGACATCTGGAGTGCAACTATAGAGGATGGCTGGAAGCAATGGGCCTTGAAGTATTTGGCAACACTTGTGCAAATTAAATCTGCATCATAGGGGGGGCAAGGGAAGCAAGGAGAAACAAAAGCCCATTTCTCTGTGCTCAAACACACGCATCCACTCACCCACCCACCCACTGTTTCCACACTGATCTTTCTTGTGGTTTCAGCCCCAGTAATTGCACACAGGGAAATAGAAGTTCTAAAGTCGTGAGAGGACACAGGGCTCGTTCACACTTCCATCCCTAGAAACCATGGGTCCATGTGGTTTTTCCGCTTGACCCACACTTTCTAGGCACGAGTCCAAGCAGTTTCCCCCCCTTGCCCCACTACTTTCCTAGGGAAAACCCACTTTTTAGCTCTAAATTGGAGCAAGCATCAATTGCATTGCCATTTGCTCTGACTGAGTGCTCAAGAGCTCTTTCCCCCGGAGAAAGCAGCGCTGCACAAAGAAGTGTGCACAAGCACTAACTTGAGAAGCACTTCAAACAGAGTTCTCTTAAAGTTGTCCTACTCAGCCTATTAGTATGTATTAATTTCTGGTGCGACTTTAAAACTTACCTCATTATAATAATTACTCTGCCTAATGTGCTGGGAGATGACTGGATTTTCATCTTGTTGTTCAGACCAGGGTACAGAAACACCTGCAGCCGTTTGACTTGTTTGCAAGATGCTCTGCTGACGTTTTTACATCAAATTCTTGGGCGGTTCTTGATTGGATGCCTTCCAGCTGATTTCTTCGATGCCAACAAGCACGCAGCAAGAGGCGTTCTTGATCCCTCCATGTCGGTCCTACTCTGTCCAAGGCTAGAAAGAAAAGGTTCCTCTGTGTGTGGTTGTGTCGGGTGTGTGTGTGTGTGTGTGTGTGTGGAGAGAAAACCTGAAGTAGTTTTCCAGGTACCTTTATGATTAGAGTCTGGCTCTGCCTCTGTTTGTGCCATTCACCTCTGTGCTCAAGTCCTGCTCAGGAGCTTCCCACAAGCATCTGGTTTGGCACCATAAGAACAGGTTGGGACATGGGCCTGATCCAGCAGGCACTTATCATATCCTCATGTTCTTATGACCTTTGTGGCACCACATAACTCTTTGGCAATGGCGATAGGTACACCAAGTGCTCGATCCGCACCTAACCACCTCAGAAGTCCTAGAAACTCTGAGCCTGTGTGACTGGTTTAACCAAGTGCACAATTCCAGTTACAGGTAGGTAGCCGTGTTGGTCTGCCATAGTCAAAACAAAATAAAATAAAAAAATTCCTTCCAGTAGCACCTTAGAGACCAACTAAGTTTGTTCTTGGTATGAGCTTTCGTGTGCATGCACACTTCTTCAGATACACTGAAACGGAAGTCACCAGACCCTTAAATATAGTGAGGGAGTGGGGAGGGGTATTACTCAGAAGGGTGGTGGGAATGGGTGATCAGCTGATAGGTGTGGAAAACCTGTTGACGACTGTTAACGACTGCAATTGGTCTTACAGGGAAAGGCAAGGGGTGAGATGGCATAGAATCATAGAGTTGGAAGAGACCACAAGGGCCATCCAGTCCAACCCCCTGCCAAGCAGGAAACACCATCAAAGCATTCCTGACAGATGGCTGTCAAGCCTCCGCTTAAAGACCTCCAAAGAAGGAGACTCCACCACACTCCTTGTCAGCAAATTCCACTGTCGAAAAGCTCTTACTGTCAGGAAGTTCTTCCTAAGAACTTCTTCCTAAGAGCCAGTGTGGTGTAGTGGTTAAGAGCGGTAGTCTTGTAATCTGGGGAACCAGGTTCGCACCTCCACTCCTCCACATGCAGCTGCTGGGTGACCTTGGGCTAGTCACACTTCTTTGAAGTCTCTCAGCCCCACTCACCTCACAGAGTGTTTGTTGTGGGAGGAAGGGAAAGGAGAATGTTAGCCGCTTTGAGACTCCTTCGGGTAGTGATAAAGCGGGATATCAAATCCAAACTCCTCCTCCTCCTCCTCTTCTTCTTCTTCTTCTTCTTCTTCTTCCTAATGTTTAGGTGGAATCTTCTTTCTTGTAGTTTGAATCCATTGCTCCGTGTCCGCTTCTCTGGAGCAGCAGAAAACAACCTTTCTCCCTCCTCTATATGACATCCTTTTATATATTTGAACATGGCTATCATATCACCCCTTAACCTTCTCTTCTCCAGGCTAAACATACCCAGCTCCCTAAGCCGTTCCTCATAAGGCATCGTTGAGATGGCTAAAGATAGCTTTGTCATGTATAATGAGATAAGAATCCAATGTCTTTGTTCAGACCAGGTTTCTCCATGGTTTTAAGTTTGGTGATTAGTTGCCAATTCAGCCACTTCTCTTTCCAGTCTATTTCTGAAATTCCTTTGCATTAGGACAGCTAATGTCATTTCCATGATGCCACCTGAGTAAAATGCATATAGAGAGGCTCTGGGTCCCCAGCAATCTTCCTTCTGTGTGGCAAATGTCAGCTCGCCTCCGCTGGCATCACTCGAGTCCTCGCCAATAAGAATGGTGGCTGGGTGGCCATGACCCATACTATGCAGGCTGTAATCTCTGGTCTCTGTTTGGCTGCATTTCAGAAGTAACTTTCCTTCCCTCGCAGCCTTTATGAAATGCACATTGTTTTTTTTGTCTGTGTATGTGCACAAACTTAGGAAGTAGTTTGCTAAAATTAACATTTAGGAGGCCAGGCATCACTAGTTATTTCACACGTTATTAACTTATATTACAATTCAAATAAGCTTACAGCTGGCAAAAAGAAGTCTCTTTTGTAAAGTGATCTCAAACATAATAGGCTTAATCAGAGATAAATTAAATTAAGCAGCCATGCATGCTGCAGCATATTAGCACTGAGTAGGTATTAAACACACTTTCTGCTATCAGTTGCACAAGCGAGGATTGTAAGCAAACAGAAGATAACAGGCTCCAGTAAATAAAGTTTGTTAGAGAAGCCCTATTCTTGACAATACCTTTTCTCTTTTCTTCTTCTCCTCAGTATGTAGCTGGGTCTTTGCAACTAATACCGGTGCTCCATTGTATCTCCAGCTATGCTCGAACTTCACTCCCAGGCAATTAGCCAAAAGCGGAGCAGACAGAACTAATGAATACCTAGACAACAGATGTTCAGCATGTTTCCTGAATGGGAACTTTTTCAAAGCAGTTTTTTTTTTTAATGCATGAACGAGTCATAGCTACTGATGTGGAAGATGATCATGGCAATTTGCAGTTGTTCTAAAACGGGACTTAATGATTAAGCCTTTGCAATGCAAATAGTCGTAGGGGTTTGGAAGACCCCCTTTATAGATCCGTCCTCAGATCCAAGCGGAAGGGGCTGCTGTCGTGCGAAGCTGCTGCCATCTGAATTGGCTTATCACTCCCAGCATTGTGCGTTTGGCCAAGCACTGCGGCCCTCTAGACGGCCTTAACGATGATTTCTTCTTTTTAACAAGAGATGCCAGAGATTGAACATGGGACCTTTTGTGTTCTGTGCGCTGCCGGGTTATTAGCTTATTATGTCTGCTGTGGACAAGCTTCGCAGATCTAAATATGCTGCTCCAGAAGATAAGGATTTGTAGATTTAGGCCATTGTGACTACAGGAAACTCCTAGTTTGTGTGGGAGTTGCGTTCTGACACACTGCGCATGTCGGTGGGGCTGGTATAAACTTGCTTCGTTCTGCCCCCTTCCATGGCCGAAAACAGTGTGTGTATTGGTGGTTGTGTGTGCACCGGGTGCACACACACGAGACTTGCCTGTATTACGGACTATTAAAGAATCTTAGAATTGTAGAGTTGGAAGGGACACCAAGGGTCATCTAGTTCAACCCCCTGCAATGCAGGCGCAGGGGCGGAGGAAGGGGGGTACGGTGGGGGTGGACTGGCCCACGTGTCACCACTGAGGGGGGTGACAAAATGCTGGCAGCATTCACCGTGGGGCCTGGAGCACACCCGAGCCACGCATCTCCCCTGGGAGAAACACGGTGGCTTGGGCGCGCTGCCCCAAACAGTCCGTTTGCCACCTCCCCCTCAGCTGTAGGGCGGCTGGGTGGGAGGAGGCAGGCAGACTCCTCGGAGGCCCCGCGGACCATCCTGCCCCGGCTGTCCCTGCCTCCACAGGAGGCTGGCCCCACCCCTGGGAACAGGGCACACATGCCACCCCGGGTGCCCCATCGGTTTGCTCCACCGCTGTGCAGGCGTCTCAACTAAAGCACCCCTAGAACACTAGGACCTTTCCTGGTATCACCCAAGGTGCTGTATGTTGTTCTCCTCCTCCCCCCCTTCAAGGCTGAGTGAAATTCAAACCCGGTACAGGTGAAGCTTGAAAAATTAGAATATCGTGGAAATGTTCATTTCTTTCAGTAATTCAACTTAAAAGGTGAAACCCCGGGTGCCCCATCGGTTTGCTCCACCGCTGTGCAGGCGTCTCAACTAAAGCACCCCTAGAACACTAGGACCTTTCCTGGTATCACCCAAGGTGCTGTATGTTGTTCTCCTCCTCCCCCCCTTCAAGGCTGAGTGAAATTCAAACCCGGTACAGGTGAAGCTTGAAAAATTAGAATATCGTGGAAAGGTTCATTTCTTTCAGTAATTCAACTTAAAAGGTGAAACTAATATATGAGATAGACTCATGACATGCAAAGCAAGATATGTCAAGCCTTTATTTGTTATAATTGTGATGATTATGGCGTACAGCTGATGAGAACCCCAAATTAACAATTTCAACTTTGGGGTTTTCATCAGCTGTACGCCATAATCATCACAATTATAACAAACAAAGGCTTGACATATCTCGCTTTGCATGTCATGAGTCTATCTCATATATTAAACTCCAGTAGCTAATGAAAACAATTGCTTACATAAATGGACTTTTCCACGATACAGTATTCTAAATTTTCGAGTTTCACCTTTAAGTAGTCTGGGCCTCTTAACGGCTGCTCCACACTGAAGCTAGGCTTTTACATGGGCAGAGAAAGAGGTCAGAAAACCCAAGGTGGAAGTAGCAAAGTGTTCAATGGCAGTTAACATGCCTGTTTATTCTGCCCCACATTTTCCTGGCTAGAGCTAAGTGAACTAATGAATGGTTTCATAATGGCATTGGAAATATTTTGCAGCTCATCCTTACCAATAAAACAGCCATCTTCCCTTCTGGGGAAAATGAGAATGGAAGAGGATTAAAATGGGGAGGCAATGGTGATACGATGGCCGTCCTCCTCTCTGTGACATTTCGCAGGGTGGGGGACAGCTGGCATCACAGGTGCAGAGCGATCGCCACGGATGCGGATGGAGGCAGCAATAACATCCCCTTGCTTAGTTAAAGCATCTTTTTGTGAGAAAGAATGAGACACAGCACCACTCAGGCCTTTCTGACAGGAAAAATACATGCATGGCAGGATTCAGGCAGCTTGCCTTGCTCATTCATTCATCCATCTCTCGGAAACCTATCAGTTCTGCATCCAGAGCTGCTAAAAGTTCCCGAACATGACCTTAAAATCTTTGGAAAACATCTGACATTCTGTTGCGTTGTGCACACTTAAAGCTCAATGTAAGGTGACAAGAGCGTTGAGCTGCCCACAGAGCAAATTGTGTAAGTAATCTTTTATCTGTGCTGTGCCACAGGTACAATAATTGGAAAATTAAAGTGCCTGTGAACTGTGCAACATTTTGAAATGATTAATGAAGTCAAAGCTATGCAACTGTTTCTATCAACGTGCACTTCAGACAACATGCACTTCAGGCAACTGTAGAGAAAGAGTAGCATTCTGTTTAGCGCTTATTTGCCTTGAAAATTCCCCACTTAAAAATATTCACAAGCACTTAAATTATTTAACTGGTGACCTGCCTTATTTCACCCTAATGTAGAAGGCACCGGCTAGGAAACCCTAGAAATGCTAATTACAGTATATCAGCTGTTGGCGTTACAGAGTAAAAGTCAAATCAGCAGTCATTTTTGCATGGACTGCCCAGTACTTTGGCAACAACAGATCAAACAATGTGAAACAAGATGTTCCTGGGACACCATTAAATACTTGCATTAAATACTGGTGAAATATTTTGGCCAACCCACCCACCCACAATACTGTGTTGTTGCTGTATATTATTAATTAATAATATATGGCAAATTTAAATGAATCTGTCACAAGAGGGCCAATAGGAAGTTGATTTCCATATTGAAATTTGATCATGTTCCAGGAGAAGTCCTAAAACAGATAACAGAACCAGTTGGTCTGTGAGCACTTAAAAAAGGATGCTGTGATTATTAAGTCCCAGAATGGATTTCTCAAAAACAGTCATGCCAGACAAGTCATATTTCTTCTTTTTTTCTTTTCTTTTTTTTGGTAGAGTAACAAGTTTGGTGGATCAGGGGAAAGCTGATTCCAGTACGGGTTCTGACAAATTTCCCATGATATTCTTGTGGTAACGGTAAAGGGCCGCTGACAGTTAAGTCCAGTTGCGAACGACTCTGGGGTTGCGGCGCTCATCTCGATTTACTGGCCGAGGGAGCCGACGTTTGTCCGCAGACAGTTTTTCCGGGTCATGTGGCCAGCATGACTAAGCTGCTTCTGGCGAAACCAGAGCAGTGCACGGAAACGCCGTTTCTACTTGCACTTTGATGTGCTTTCGAACTGCTAGATTGGCAGGAGCTGGGACCGAGCAATGGGAGCTTACCCTGTCGCGGGGATTCAAATCGCCGACTATCCAATTGGCAAGCCCTAGGCTCAGTGGTTTAGACCACAGCGCCAGACTGGATGACGTAGCTTATAGGTAGGAAAACTAAGGCCTGGGGACTGGATCCGGCCCAATCGCCTTCTAAATCCAGCCCACAGACGGTCCAGGAATCAGTGTGTTTTTACATGAGTAGAATGTGTGCTTTTATTTAAAATGCATCTCTGGGTTATTTGTGGGGCATAGGAATTCATTCATTCCCCCCCCCCAAAAAAATATAGTCCGGCCCCCCACAAGGTCTGAGGGACAGTGGACCGGCCCCCTGCTGAAAAAGTTTGCTGACCCCTGATGTAGCTGTTTGATGGATTTGAATGACTGGACCCAAAGAATGCTCATTAATGGTTCCTCGTCATCCTGGAAAATCTGACAAGTGGGGTGCCACAGGCTTCTGTCCTAGGTCCATTGCTGTTCAGCGTCTTTATAAACTACTTGGATTAAGGAATTGAGGGGATGCTCATCCAATTTGCAGATGACACCAAACTGCCATGGAGACATAATTGGGATTCACATTGACCTTAATAGATTGGAGAACTTACCCAAAACTAGCAAAATGAATTTCAGTAGGCACAAATGTAAGGATCTACACTTAGTAAGGGGCGCAGGTGGCCTAGGGCTTGTCGATCCGAAGGCCGGCGTTTCAGATCCCTGCGATGGGGTGAGCTCCCGTTGCTCGGTCCCAGCTCCTGCCAACCTAGCAGTTCGAAAGCACATCAAAGTGCAAGTAGATAAATAGGTACCACTCTGGCGGGAAGGTAAACGGTGTTTCCATGCGCTGCTCTGGTTCGCCAGAAGCGGCTTAGTCATGGTGGCCACATGACCCAGAAGCTGTACGCGGCTCCCTCGGCCAGTAAGGCGAGATGAGCGCCATAACCCCAGAGTCATCCGCGACTGGACCTAATGGTCAGAGGTCCCTTTACCTTTTTACACTTAGTAAGGAAAAACCTACTGCACAAATATAAGATGTTGGACTCCTGGCTTATCAATAGTACATGTGAAAATGATCTAGGGGTCTTAGTAGGCCCACCAGCTTAGCATGAATCAACAGTGTGATGGAGCAGCAAAAAAGCTAATCCTGTTCTAGGCTACATCAACGGAAGTGTAGTGTTGAAATAAAGGGAAGGAATGGTACCGCTCTATTCTGTCTTGGTCAGACCACACCTGGAATACTGTGTCCACAATTTAAGAAGGATAAGCTGGAACATGTGCAGAGGAGGGCAGCCAAGTTGATCAAGGGTCTGGGATCTAAGCCTCATCAGGAACAGTTGGGGGAGCTGCATATGTTTAGCCTGGAAAATAGGAGACTGTGATTAGATCGGATAGCCGTCTTCAGATAACTAAAGGGGTGTCTCATGGAGGAGGGAGCAAGCTTGGATGGTAGGACCCGAACCAATGGATCTAGCAAACAAGAAAAGAGATTCTGACTAAACACCAGTGTAAGGTTCTCAGTCAGTTGCTCATGGGACTTCCGGCGAGGTCGCCATCACGGGCGGTCGTGGGTCGCCTCGGCAGCGAGGCGACCCAGTCCAGCCCGGGGGTTGGAGCCCCGCTACCGCTAAGCGGGGCTCCGGTGAGGCGCGGGAAGAGCGTCCCGCGCCTCGGGCTCCCCGGCGGGCCCGCTAGGCTCCGTACCCTTCCCTCGTTCCCCCTGTAAAGGGGGAGTGGGGGTGAAGGGAGCGCGGAGCTGGGCCATTAGGGGATATGCCCCAACCGGGCGGAAAAGCGGCGAGTACTGGCCGTGACGAGCGACGACGTTCTCCCTGCAGAAGATGAAAGGAAATGAAGCCCGGTGGTTGTGAGTACGTGAATGGATTAAATTTGTGGACTTAACGATCCGGGAGGTTTCAGGGAAAGGAAGTCTGCCTCCCTCCCTTCGGTGGCAAGAAAATAACGGTTTATGATACTGTTGCTACCAAGATGGTTAAAATGTTTGGATTTTTCCACAAGTGAGACTATTTGGATCTCCCTTTGGGGAGGAAGAGGATGGAGAATATCCCTTTTTAAAGTTATGGTCTTTGCGCCCTGGTTTCAGGGAAAATGGCTGCGAAAAGTCCGAGCCGAAGTGGAAAACTACTGGTATAAGATGGAAAACACTGAAATAGAAACTGAAATTTGATACCTATGCCCGTTCTTACCATGTTGGGCTTTGTTTTTGAACTTGTTTTGAACTCTGGACTAACTGATGAACAAAGGATTATTATTCTGAAACTGGAACTGCTTAATCAGAAATTGAAGGTTTTGAGTGGGGACATGAAGAAAAATTTACTTCCCACAGAGGAGACCTTTCAGGTATTCGATACTATGGAAGAGAGCCTTAGCAAAGAGCTGATGGGGATGATTGAAGAATTGAGAGAGATGGCATGGCGACTCCCGGAAAAAGAAACGTTCCTCGGAGGTGGCAGCCCCGGGACGGTGAAGAATGTTATATCCAGCCCCCGAGGTGAGAGCTCGGGAGTGAAGGGCAAAAAATTAAGATATCTACAAATAGAAGAAGAATGCAGCATTGAATGGGAGAAGCTGAAAGAAGATGAACAGTGCACCCTGATGTTCGATGCAAGGATTGTTGGGGACTGTGTCTGGATCTGTGGACGCACAAGGAAAGAGGACAATTTGAGGAGTGGTTCCGGTGTAAGATGGAGAAGGACAATGGATAGAGGGGGGATAGGGTGAAGTGTATTAAGTGCAGAATATAAATGGTTTGTTATGGTAATCTGAAATCGGAGGGTTAAGACATTAAGTTTTATTTTATTTTCTAACAAGAAAAGGGATATTTTGAATTTTTTGTTATTAGCAGCAGTTTAAGGGATAGAAGAAGTTTGCTTAGATTTGATATAAGAATAATATGTTAAGATATAAAGTTTTGTTATTAATTATTATGGATTAAGATGATTGTTTAGATCTGAATTTTCTTTAAATGAATTTAATTTTTAGAGAGATGAAGTTATTAAAGTAAAATTTGGATTTGGAACCGAAGGAGAGAAGGCAGGGGAAGTCAACGGTAAAGATTCGGAACTAGAAATTTTTTTTTTATGTGTGTAAACAAGAAGAAGAATCGTGGTTTTGTTTGTATTTGTTTTGTATTAATGTGGGTGGGTGATGGTATTCTTTGTTATGAAAAATGCCAATAAATTCTTAACAGTTGCTCATGAGTAAGCAGCCAGGACTCTGCTGTTTCCTTTAAAGATTTTATTGTGCAAACTATGTACAGTGCAGAGCTAAAAAGTTCATGTCTGTATCAAGCGGTGTCAGAATCCGGGAATGGCCCCTTCCGGTTCTGACCCCAACAAAAGAGTTTCGGTATACGAAAACCCCGCCTTCCATCCTTTCTTTTCACCCCACGACGTCTTTGGGGCGACGGAAATTGCGTTCCCCCTGTATCGCCCTCGGGACTAAGGGAGTGCTGGGTCTCTCTTGCATCCCCAGAGCCTCTACTCCCTTTCCCCTGTGAACTCTCCCCCTCCTCGCTGGACGTCTCGCCTCTCCTTTCGCTACCAGAGGAGGTGCTGCTGGCAAGGTGGGACTGGGGCTCTCTGTCGCATCCGGAAAGCCCTTCCACCAACTTGCGCTGCATTGGGGACCGTTCCCCGACAACCAGGATGTACTTTCTGACAATAAGAGTTGTTCAACCGTGGAACAGTCTCTCTTGGGAGGCGATGGACTCCCCTTCCTTGAAGGTTTTTAAGCAGAGGTTAGATGGCCATCTGTCAGGGATGCTTTGGTTGAGATTCCTGCATAGCAGGGGGTTGGACTCAATGACCCTCGGGATCCCTTCCAACGCTACAATTCTATGGCTGTAAAAATTGGCTTAAGTAGATTGTTGCAGCAGTTGTACTGATCAGATGCTAACAGTCTCAAAAGCCCATTGTATGAATTCATTAAGTACTGTTAATGTGCAATGCAGCACAGGATATTCAAGGCAGAGGCTGGGAGTGTTTATATAACAGTCTTTTATTATTAGCCAGAATAACATACAAGATATGTTTTAAGGTCGTAAGGTTCTGTTATTTCCTTGAAGACTGTCCTCTTCCTTTGCAAAAAGCAAAGAAGCAACCCCCGATAGGGGCACTGCGTGTACAGAATGTTAATTTCAGCCTCAGTTTCACAAGCATTATTGAGCCTCCCCCCCCTCCCTCTCTGCCCCCAGGCCTTAATTGGTTTGAGGGCTCAGCTAGTATTCATAAAGCAAAGAAAAAGAGTATAAGTAGCTCTAAAGGAAAGGGGGGGGAATCCATATTAGGGCAATATCCTTATTAGGCCAACCATACAAGTGTTCGAGTTCCCCAATACCCAGATTACCGGTAGATATTTAAGAAAATTGGCTGGGGGAGGGGAGAAGAAGGCTGCTCATGATAGCTGGATTTAGTAAGCCATCTCTCTCTCTTGTAATGGAAAACTCCAGGTGTGGAACTGCCCAGGCACCTGGCCCTTGGGGATAAGCCCACTGGTTTCTGCGGAGTTAAATAAAAGAAGTCCAGCCACTGGAGCAAAGGACAAAACAGGGTTTATTGTGCAATAGGTTACAGTAAAACTGCACACCGAGAGCAGCGTTACAAGAACTTTTAAAAACTCCTACCATATCCCAGAATACAGTTTGGAAACGTCATTACTACATCACTAAAACATCACCACTACATCACGAAAGGGGAATGTTATACATGATTAACATATAGGAAAACAAGATTAACATATGGGAAAAACAGAGCAATATCAGGGAGATAAAGGTAAAGGGACCCCTGACCATCAGGTCCAGTCGTGTCCGACTCTGGGGTTGCGGCGCTCATCTCGCTCTATAGGCCAAGGGAGCCGGCGTTTGTCCGCAGACAGCTTCCGGGTCATGTGGCCAGCATGACTAAGCCGCTTCTGGCGAACCAGAGCAGCGCACGGAAACGCCGTTTACCTTCCCGCCGGAGCGGTCCCTACTGACGTGCTTTTGAACTGCTAGGTGAGCAGGAGCTGGGACCGAGCAACGGGAGCTCACCCCATCACAGGGATTCGAACCGCTGACCTTCTGATCGGCAAGCCCTAGACTCTGTGGTTTAACCCACAGCACCACCTGGGTCCCTTATGGAGATAGCCCTGAGCAAATGTGAATGGGTGTTAAGTATTGGCAAGGATATCTTGAGCACTTATCTGGGAGAGAACAATGGGATTCCGGTTGAGGGATATTAGCCCAGTGGCTTCCTGAAGCACCCAGAGATTACCTGCTGAGGCATTTCCCTGTGTACGTGGTCTCTCGCCTACTGGATCATGGCAGAGAGATGGGTTCCCTTAAGGGCATCACTCCGTACCCCAATGAGTTTACTCGGGAGGAGACTTTGCTTAGGTGACACCCCCCCCCCGTAATTTCCGTAACACTCTGTATTTGGTAACTTGGATTTTGGGAAGAGCTTGTAGGCATTCAGATGAGATGCTTGCAGGTTTCATGACTGATCTTCCATGCACATTTACTGCAGCTAGCTTTTACTAGCCTCTGTCCTTAGGCAATACAACTTTGGTAAGTGGAGAGTAGGAAGAAAGAGAAACTAGGCTGCCCTTAGATAAAGAGAGGCGGACGGCGGCACAGGTTTTAAAAAGGCCCATTTTGAACACGGTTGCAGTTGTACTCACTCTTCACTCGACCGCTGCTAAGGAGCTACTCGGTGAACTCCTTTTAGATTTACCTTTCCCACTTTTCCATTTAACCCTCTTGGTTTATTGAACCGTGGCAATGTCTGATGACGTTATCCATAACCTCCGGCATTCCTCAGATGAAAACGGGGACATTCTGTTCTACATCAGTAATAGTGACGATAATAATGGGGTAAAGCACAGCAGATGCCTGGCACCCTTTTTGCGGGGAGACAGAGGAAATAGATGGAGCAATGTTTTGAAACCTTTTCAGCATTCACCCATTTTATTCTTTATTTTGGGGTAGGTAGTCCAACCACCCACACAGGACGACACTGAAAAGCAGTTATTTGTGACAAATCTCTTTAGATTTTCCTCTTCAACTCAGCAGGAAACTGATATATTTCTTTCACAGCTAGCTCTTTAAATGCTTAATGTAGAATGTTTTATAGTTATATAGTTAACGTTTCCCCCCCCCCAATAATCCTAAAATTTGTATATTTTTCTTTCCCTGTAGATGCTGCAATTGCAAATCCAAAGACTGCACTCATCCCAAAAGAATGCCCAGAAGTTTTCACGGCCAAAAGGAAGAAATCTGATTAGGTAGGTACTGTGTCATGTTTCTGGAACATTCCACGGAAGAGCCCCTGCAGGCAAGGGAAGAGCGTAACAAAGAACAAGAAGAATTCCTTCAAAGCAGGTTGTGTGTAGGGAGGAAAGGAGGGAAATATGGAATTTATGCAGCCTAAGAAACCTAGCTCGGGTATGCAGTGTTAAACCAGCATGGCTGCATAAGGAGCTTACAGATGAGCTGAGATTTAATAAGGGCATGTGTAAGAAATGGAAAAAAGGGGGAAATCACAAAGGAGGAGTATACACAAGTAGCCAACAGTTGCAGGGTGAAGGTCAGGCTGGCTAAAGCTCGGAAAGAGCTCCGGCTTGCAAGAGAAGTCAAAAATAATAATAGAGGTTTCTTTGGCTGTGTCTGAAGTAAGAGGAAGAGTAGGCAAGTGCGGAAGATGGAGAAATGCTATTGTCAACAGCGTGATGCAGCAGCTAAAAAAGCCAATGCAATTCTGGGCTGCATCAATAGGAGTATAGCATCTAGATCAAGGGAAGTAATAGTACCACTGTATTCTGCTCTGGTCAGACCTCACCTGGAATACTGTGTCCAGTTCTGGGCACCAGTTCAAGAAGGATACTGACAAGCTGGAACGTGTCCAGAGGAGGGCAACCAAAATGGTCAAAGGCCTGGAAACGATGCCTTATGAGGAACGGCTTAGGGAGCTGGGTATGTTTAGCCTGGAGAAGAGAAGGTTAAGGGGTGATATGATAGCCATGTTCAAATATATAAAAGGATGTCATATAGAGGAGGGAGAAAGGTTGTTTTCTGCTGCTCCAGAGAAGCGGACACGGGGCAATGGATTCAAACTACAAGAAAGAAGATTCCACCTAAACATTAGGAAGAACTTCCTGACAGTAAGAGCTGTTCGACAGTGGAATTTGCTGCCAAGGAGTGTGGTGGAGTCTCCTTCTTTGGAGGTCTTTAAGCGGAGGTTTGCCAGCCATCTGTCAGGAATGCTTTGATGGTGTTTCCTGCTTGGCAGGGGGTTGGACTGGATGGCCCTTGTGGTCTCTTCCAACTCTAGGATTCTATTGGGTAACAGAGAGAAGGTGGAACTGCTCAACACCTACTTTGCCTCTGTCTTCACCCAAAAGGAAAGCAATGCCCAACCCGGTGATAACAGAATAAATGATGCAGTGAGGGAGCTGGTAAGGTAACACCTAGTTTTCATTAAAATAAAATAAAATTTAAAAAAAGAGGACCGGAGTAAATGAATGCTGCTGTTCACCTGGGTTTTGTTTGGAGCAGTTCTGTGAGGCAAGGTTTTCAGCGTGACAACATGAGAGTGCTCCAGAAATAATGATTCGTTTTCTAAACAGCAGCTATCTTTACTAAAATAGCCTCAACGTAAAAAGTGGGCCTGTGTTACTTCCACAGCCTGTTGCTGGCAGTGTTTAAAATGATGCTGTTCAGAACGTAGTACGGTGTGAGCAAGAGACATACTATACAAATGGAAATAACCTGCCAGAACAGTGATCCTGAAAACATAGCCTCATAGTTCTTTCTGTACTGTCACCAAACTGTAAGTGGAATAAAACAAATCTCATGGATTTAAAAGGTCTGGGTTGCTCCTTGATATTTTCCTCATCTTTACTTGTCAGTTTCCCCGGCTTTTTTCTAAAACCTTTCCTATATACCAGAATTATTCTTAAAGCCAACACATTGCATTACTGCCTGTGCAGGACAGATGAGATTATCTCTCACAATTTCATACCAAAAAAAAGAGTAGTTTTCCATTGTTCAGACCATTCATCCTCCCCTTGTTTTCGATGTCTGTCCTTAAAATATTAGCTCACTGTTTGTTTTCATTCACTTGACACATAAACACACCTTTGTGTATAATTTGCTTTCCTTTCATCACGAAATCCATCTCAAATCTATACCACTTTTATGTTAAGAGTGGCATTTGCCACTTCCAGTTATCTTTGTCTCTTTGCAAGTGATGTCGCATTTTAAGCCCTTTGACAGAGCCAGCACTTTTCATTTGCTGGCTGACAGCTCCTCCAGTTCCAGATGTCGCAGACAGATGTGGATTGCAGAACTGAGACCATTGCAATGAAGAATTCTGCCACCCTCTACAGACATGGCCAGTGTTATTTTGTATATGAGCTTAAAGATGCAATAAACCTAAGAAGTAATTAGGCCAGCGACAAGAGATACGCAGCACACACTTTCTGTAAATGTTGACCAAGGACCACTTCCAACCACAAAGGTTCCATGGGAATCTGCCATATACATTGGTATGAGCTTTCGTGTGCATGCACACTTCTTCAGATACACTGAAACAGAAGTCACCAGACCCTTATATATAGTGAGAGAGTGGGAGGGGTATTACTCAGAAGGGTGGTGGGAATGGGGGATTGGCTGATGGGTGTGGAAAACCTGTTGACAACTGCAATTAGTCTTAAGGGAAAAGCAAGGGGTGAGATGGCTAAAGATAGCTTTGTCATGTATAATGAGATAAGAATCCAATGTCTTTGTTCAGACCAGGTCTCTCTGTGGTTTTAAGTTTTAAGTTTGGATTATTATCTCATTATACATGACAAAGCTAATTCCCTTACAATTTTTACCCTAATGCTCTGTGTTCCATGTTGCAAACCATGGATCTCTACATATGTGTACACATCCTTCCTGTTTGGCCTATACCTTCTAAATAGATTATACTGCTCAGTTACTACCTTCCAGTCATGTGTCTTATCCCACCAGGTTTGTAATGCCTACTAGATCATATTTGCCATCTGTGTTCAAGAGATCAAGTTTGTCTTGCTTATTTCCCATGCTTTGTGCATTAGTATAGAGACAACTGAAACAATGTGTCATTCCTTCCAGCTGTTTCCTTCTTGTTTTTTCCTGCCCATTAGTAGGTTCCTTTAGCAAGACCTTAGTTTCCAGTACATCAGTGAAGCTATTGCCCCCAGTACTTAGTGTCCCCCTGTGCTCTGAAATATTGTTTTATTGGCTTTCATCTCCAGGAGTTGCCTCCTCAAAGATAAATTATTTTTTCAACTTATTTCTAGCTTTGCAGTTTTGAGAATTTACCCCAATTAGCTTTTGCAATCTTTGGGTAAATACTTCAGGTTTGAATCTGTGGGTAAAGCACTGAAGCAGTTTGTGGAATGCCATTTCCCCCTTTTGCTTCAAATTCAGGGTTTATGAAAACCAGGCTATTGTGAAGAATAGCTATATTTTATCAACTTTTAATGTGTTCTTTAAAAACACTGATCTACAGAAAGGTCAACAATGTTTGATAGCAGAATCTTAAAAGAAAAGAGTGTTATCCCAAGGTAGTTAACACAAAAAACTGAACCCTCTTTGTGTTTTATAGTTTAAACTGAAGAAATTATACAGTTAAGGAATGCATTAATCCAACTTTCTATCAGATGGTTGTTGATTAACGTCGACCCATTATTCCAGTAGTACTGTAACTGAAAGACGAATGGGGCACTCTCTTGAAAGAATTAAATAGATGTGATATATTTTAATCTCCAGAAAGGATTAGATAGATTAGAGAACATTGGTTCTTCCCTCTAGCTGGCTCTACTGCTCTTCAGAAGTTGATAAGGTATCATTGAAATAACAAATCATATTGAATTCACACTTTATAAACTGAGATTGCATATTAGCAGGGGAATGGATTTGAATAACATTTAATCCATCTCTTTTGTCACATGTAGTAGTAGTAGTAGTAATAATAATAATAATAATAATAATAATCATAGTTTTATTATTTATAATCCCACCCATCTGGCTGGGTTTCTCCAGCCACTCTGGGTGGCTTACAGAATATATAAAAACACAATAAAACATCAAACATTAAAAAAAACAAAGTATCTTATACATATTATTTGATTTATGGTATAATAATAATAATAATAATAATAATAATAATAAACAGTTTACAGTTATACCCAAATTAAACAACTGCCAACCCCAACTAAACATTTACCCAACCCCAACCCAACAAAAACAAAATAGAGGAACCAAAATTAAAACCATTTAGAACACTTTAGCCAGTTGCCTCAACCCAAGAGTTGTTCTAGCAATGTCCCAGTGGCCTCCCAGGAGCCTCTTTTAGCTGTCCAAGGTGAATCTGGGCCCTGCCCCTTAGGCCAGGTGGAAACAGGACTTGCAGCAGGGAGCGATCTTCCTTCCAACATTCAGGGCTGCAGGACAGCATAGTGAGACACCATCTGCATTAACTTTAATAACAGAAATACACTCAAGGGCATCACAGCTGTGCCTTACGATGATAAGATAAGATAAGATGATAAGATAAGATATAGGATAGGATAGGATAAGATAAGATAAGATATTCTCCATCCCACAAACAGATTTAAAAGGCTGTAGAACGTTAATCATCCAAATGGCTGCTTGAAGAGAAATGTAATGAAGGTGTCAGGAAAAGTGTTGCACAAACAGGGAGCCACCTCGGAAAAAGTCCATTCTTGTGCTGCCATCCTCCAGACCTCTAATGAGAGAGGCATCCAAAGAAGGAGCAGCTGGATCTGGTCCACCACTACCTGTTCAAGAATCTTGCCCAAGAAGCAACTGGCCAGTATTTACTTAGATTTTCCACATCTAGGGAGTGTTTCTTAAGGAGTGGTCTTATCCCTGCCTCCTTCAAGCAAGCAGGGTCCACCTCTCTTGCAGGGAGGCATCAGTCACTTCCCTGGCCCACTTAGCTGTCCCCTCCCTGCTAGCTTTTATCAGACAAAGGGGCAAGGGTTCAGAGCGCTGACAGATCCAAGCACCTTGTCCACATCCTCAAGCCAGTGTGGTGTAGTGGTTAAGAGTGGTGGACTCGTAATCTGGTGAACCGCGTTCGCGTCTCCGCTCCTCCACATGCAGCTGCTGGGTGACCTTGGGCTAGTCACACTTCTTTGAAGTCTCTCAGCCCACTCACCTCACAGAGTGTTTGTTGTGGGGGAGGAAGGGAAAGGAGAATGTTAGCCGCTTTGAGACTCCTTCGGGTAGTGATAAAGCGGGATATCAAATCCAAACTACTCCTCCTCCTCCTCCTCCTCCTCCTTTCAGCTCATTCTCTGCTATTGTTACAGGATCTGCTGCACAGAAACAGAGAAGCTGTAATAAAGCAGCCCTTTTTCATGGAACTCCTGAACTGGAATTGATGAAAAAAACTTGGCAAAAGGTAGAAATTTAAGTAAATAACAGTCACAATTGTATCTTGACAAAATATGTTATTTTTGTGCTTTTCACGTTTCATTTATGGTGTACACTTATCTGATTGCCTTAGGTTACCTGTAGGTGGTATATATTAATGTCCCAATGAAATTTCTGCACCAAGAATTTTTTTGGAAAAGAAAATGTTTTGCTTCAAAAATTAAACATGCAAATCAGTGGAATGCATGCGAAGTTCTATATTTTTAGTTTCCTGGTGTGGATTTGCTATATTGCGACCAGGGACGAAGCCAGTCTGGTCTGGGGCTATTAATTTGTGTAGGAATTTTTTTTTTTTTTTAGGTGGTTAGCCAAGTTTGATGTGAATTTCTTGTAGTCTTGGTTTATTAATGAGATTGGGCGGTATGAGAAGTCCTATAATTTTGTAAACATTTATTAACTTTGCAGAATTTATTCAAGCTACAATGTATGAAATGTGGCTGAACACCCATGCTCCTCTCCTAGGATATGTTGACAGACACAGTTTGAAATGCATCTTTATAAACATAAATACTTGAAACTGGTTTCCCCCCCAAAAAACCCAACACTGAATTCTTGTGAACATTTTATTGAGAGTAAGCGCAATTGTTTCAGTGAGACTGCCTAAAAATTTATATATAGAACCGATTTGGTCTGTGACCGTTTAATAAAATTTGATTTGATTTGATTTGATATATATAGAATCATAGAATCCTAGAGTTGGAAGAGACCACAAGGGCCATCCAGTCCAACCCCCTGCCAAGCAGGAAACACCATCAAAGCATTCCTGACAGATGGCTGTCAAGCCTCCGCTTAAAGACCTCCAAAGAAGGAGACTCCACCACACTCCTTGGCAGCAAATTCCACTGCCGAACAGCTCTTACTGTCAGGAAGTTCTTCCTAATGTTTAGGTGGAATCTTCTTTCTTGTAGTTTGAATCCATTGCCCCGTGTCCGCTTCTCTGGAGCAGCAGAAAACAACCTTTCTCCCTCCTCTATATGACATCCTTTTATATATTTGAACATGGCTATCATATCACCCCTTAACCTTCTCTTCTCCAGGCTAAACATACCCAGCTCCCTAAGCCGTTCCTCATAAGGCATCGTTTCCAGGCCTTTGACCATTTTGGTTGCCCTCCTCTGGACATGTTCCAGCTTGTCAGTATCCTTCTTGAACTGTGCTGCCCAGAACTGGACACAGTATTCCAGGTGACGTCTGACCAGAGCGGAATACAGTGGTACCATTTCTTCCCTTGATCTAGATGCCACACTCCTATTGATGCAGCCCAGAATGGCATTAATATGAATGGGCCATGAGATCCTGAGAACTCCTGATTCTGTCCCACTTAAACAGTTTCACATAGAATAGTAGTTTTTTTCTTTACAAAGTTGTTGCAGACCTTTAACAGCATATTTAGTAATGCGGTGCTGCTGCAAACCTTACCACTCTCTCTTCACATGACCGCAGGAAGAATCCTGTATTAAGATCCACTGGAATGAATGGGGTTAGGATGCAGTCGTTCTAGGCTCTGCCAGTTTAACTCCTTCTTTATTGGTTCATCCAGAGATATTCTGGGTGTCGCCCCATCCCATCCCAGCTGGAATCCCAAGCCTGCTCACCTGAGTCACATGACCTGGGACCACAGCCAAAATTAAGCTGGCCGAAAAGGTGCTGTAACTGGAACACTACTTTAAAGGCTTGCTTTTGCCCTCTGCCTTGCTTAAACTGACTCAGCCTGCCGTTGCCCCGCTCCTGAATGGAGTTTGGATATGCTGGCTTTATTTCTTTACGCCAGCTTCTTGTGTATAGTATTGCTGCCTTAATGTGCTACACAGCAAAAGATGCAGGCTTACGGTAATGGAGTTGGGAGGCTGCAAAAGACGCTCAGCCATTTACAGGCCTTTAAAGCTAACTATGCATTACAAGCTGCGAGAGGCAGTGAAGGATAGGCGTGCCTGGCGTGCTCTGGTCCATGGGGTCACGAAGAGTCGGACACGACTGAACGACTGAACACAAAATGCATTACATGTGTGGGACGCAGGTAGCGCTGTGGTCTAAACCACAGAGCCTAGGGCTTGCCGATCAGAAGGTCGGCGGTTCGAATCCCCGCGATGGGGTGAGCTCCCGTTGCTCGGTCCCAGCTCCTGCCACCTAGCAGTTCGAAAGCACGTCAAAGTGCAAGTAGATAAATAGGTACCGCTCCGGCGGGAAGGTAAATGGCGTTTCCGTGCGCTGCTCTGGTTTCGCCAGAAGCGGCTTAGTCATGCTGGCCACATGACCTGGAAAAACTGTCTGCGGACAAATGCCGGCTCCCTCGGCCTGTAAAGCAAGATGAGCGCTGCAACCCGAGAGTCGTTCGTGACTGGACTTAACTGTCAGGGGTCCTTTACCTTTACCTTTTTTATGCATTTCATGTACCCACATACAGAGCTGATGTCTCCCCCTCCCCTTTAGGAAGCTCTTTTAAAAAGGGCCATAGGAAGCTGAGAATAATAATAATAATAATAATAATAATAATAATAATAATAATAATTTTTATTTATACCCCGCCCTTCCCAGCCAAAAACCGGGCTCAGGGCGGCTAACACTAATTAAAATCACAGCAAAAACATAAAAACAATCAATTTAAAATACAGATTAAAATACAAATTTAAAAATTCAAAATTAAAACTGCAGTCTCATTTTCAAATAGCCCACCAATAAAAGAATGAAGCATAAGTATCAAACAGAAACCAACCCAAAGGCCAGGTGGAACAGCTCCGTCTTGCAGGCCCTGCGGAAAGATGCCAAATCCCGCAGGGCCCTGGTCTCTTGTGATAGACTGTTCCACCAAGTCGGGGCCAATACTGAGAAAGCCCTGGCCCTAGTTGAGGCCAACCTAGCATCCTTTGTTGCTCGGGACCTCCAAAAGATTATTATTTGAGGACCTTAAGGTCCTACACGGGACATACCAGGAGAGGCGGTCCCTTAGGTACGAGGGCTGAAAGCCTTTACTTCTAAGGAAAATTGCCCTGAAGGAAAGAGTTAAGGAAATTTCAATCATACCAGTGCTCTGCTCAGGATTCCAGCCTTCCTTTGCTGCTTTGCCTGAAATAGAAACAAAAGGAACCCAGCAATCCAGTGCTTCTGTGCATACATGTGCTTAATTTAAAACATAACTTGAGGAAGCTGCCTCCACTCTCTCTTTACTAAACGTTTCTTTCCTAAATGTGACTGGGGCAAGATCTACATTTATCTGTAAAAACACTTTTAAAAAAACACCCGTAATATCACTCTCAATGCAATTTTCTATTGATGACAGCTCGCAGCTCTGCAGCGCCCTCTGGTGCCACATTTTTATAATGCATTTTAACGTTATAACTGACCAGTGTAGATTAGTCCTGGGTAGAATCTCATTAGTCAAGGGGAGTAGAGTCCTTCAGATGTTGTTTGACTTCAAATTCTACTCCCAATGACCCCACTGTCCTCACTACCAATGACCAGGGATGATGAGAACTGGAGTCCAACAAAATATGGAGGGCACCATGTTGAGAAATGTTGCCTCCCTCCACCAATTGCTTAAAAAATGAATATTTTATTATGGTGACATTGATTATGTACTTTTGTAGTGCATACTTCTCATACTGCCCCCATCTCTGATAGAGAAAGTCTGCCCCTTTTATCACCCTGCCCTCCAGCTCTTTGCTCAAGTTTGTTTCTGGCAAATTATTGTTCATAGTCATCACTTGTAGAGCAGGATAAATGTACTAGCCAAGAAACTAGCCAGTTTTCTTTAAAAAAAAAATCATTTGTCAAGGGGTGATTGTTGCATTACAGCTTCTACATCCTTCACAATCTTTTTTTGAGCGATGACACAAATGAATACAGTACAAATAAATTGAATGCATATATTGTGTGAGTACCGAACATTTTATACAGGTGGAAACAGAGAAGAGGGGGGATTTAAAATGGGGGGTGGGTTTGGTGTTGACTCTGTATTCTTATAGAATGTCTAGGTTTTTAAAGAAAATATACAATAGCATTTGTTCTTGCATTATGTAGTGAGGCCTCAGATAATCGAGGGCCTGAGGAGGATTTGCATCCTAGGCTCATCTCCTTCAATATGCCGAAAATTGGAATTGCTGTTTGTTTCTCAGGCTGGGCTGCTGTGCTCCTTCCCTGGACAGATTCCTTCTGGTGTGCATTTCTGAGCTTTCTCCGGAATGCTTTTTGCTGACTTTGTCAGTGCCCACACATTTTCATTTCCTTCTCTCTCACTTCCTCTTACGTTTCCCCCATAAAATTTTAAACCCCAGGGGGCCCAAGCCTGTTTTTATCATCAACCCATCCAAAGTCTCTTCTTTCTTCTGTCTAACTTATCTATATTTATAAGGTTACTTCTTCTCAAAGGCAAATTTACGTCTGGCTAATGCCTTTCCTCAGCAGTGTTTCGGGAAGCGGAGGCACATGATAAATAGGATGCGGTGTTAAACCTCCCGCTGAGCTTCAATGGTTGCTGTTTTGTCAGCCTTTGGGTTGCAAACAAGGAAGGATAAGGGGTGGACAAGAGGTTTCTAGGCAGATAATCCGATAATCTGAATAACTGCATGGGTGCCCTGGTAACAAACACTTTGAAACCCTGATTTATCAGTGAAACAAACACAGTTCTGAGAGTTTTAAGAGTCAGTCCTATGCACGCTCACTCTGAAGTAAGAACCACAAGCTTTGGTGAATTGAAATCTAGCAGTGAGAGGCTTGTTCCATCTGATGTATATATCTCTGTTGCCTACCGTAGCTAGACATTTGCGGATAAAATCATTTGCATCGATTGTGGTCAAGTAAAAATACAAGGATGTATTCCTTGTAAAATTTCTGTAAGAACCTGGAGCTGGGGGACTTGTCCTCAGAGGTGTACCTAGTGGCTGGCAAAACCAAACCCCGCCGGGAGCACAGACCCAAGGGGCATGTGTGCAAAACAATCACTCCCCCCCAAAAATAAGGGACTTACTGATTCTGTGTTACATGCCCCTCCCCAAAAGTAATAAATAACCTCCCCATGTTTAAAAGATATAATAATAATAATAATAATAATAATAATAATAATAATAATAATAATAATAATTTATTTGTACCCCGCCCATCTGGCTGGGTTTCCCCAGCCACTCTGGGCGGCTTCCATCAAATATTAAAATACATTTAAAATATCACAGTTTAAAAACTTCCCTAAACAGGGCTGCCTTCAGGTATTTTCTGAATGTCAGGTAGTTGTTTATTCCCTTGACCTCTGATGGGAGGGCGTTCCACAGGGCGGGCGCCACTACCGAGAAGGCCCTCTGCCTGGTTCCCTGTAGCTTTGCTTCTCGCAGTGAGGGAACCGCCAGAAGGCCCTTGGCGCTGGATCTCAGTGTCCGGGCTGAACGATGGGGGTGGAGACGCTCCTTCAGGTATACTGGACCGAGGCCGTTTAGGGCTTTAAAGGTCAGCACCAACACTTTGAATTGTGCTCGGAAACGTACTGGGAGCCAATGTAGATCTCTCATGTTATGTGGTCCTGGCGGCTACTCCCAGTCATTAGTCTAGCTGCCGCATTCTGGATTAATTGCAGTTTTGTACTTTTATATAGAATTTTTGGACTTCTCCTAGAACAAAGCACCATTTCTCCAGCCTGGAGTCAACAAGAAAAGGAGAGATTAACGGGGAGGAGGAGAGTCTGTGCAGCCTTTTGCTCCTTCGTTGGGTTTGGGACTCCAGCTGGCAAAGCAGCTCTGGGCAGAATTAAGGGGAAGGGGAGATGAAGGAAGCAGCGACAGCACCAGATCCGTAACCAGATCCCTATACTTGGGAAGTAGGTGGGGGGCCACATTCAGCCCACGGGGCAGGGGAAGAAGCAGCAACTACTGTGGCTGGCAGAGCTGCAAGGCTGCCTTGTCTTCGCTGCAAAAGGAGCTGCTGCCTTTGAGGAGCAGGTGGTCTAAGCAGGTTGTCAGCTGAGAGCTCCCAAGCTGGGCATCCCCTGGGTCCCTCCTTCTACAATTGGGTGAGCAGCATGCATCTCTCTCTCTCTCTCTCTCTCTCTCTCTCTCTCTCTCTCCATCTCTGTCTTACTACAAAGGAATTTCAGAAATAGACTGGAAAGTGAAGTTGCTGAATTGCAACTTATCACCAAACTTGAAACCATGGAGAGACCTGGTCTGAACAAAGACATTGTATTCTTACCTCATTGCATTCTTACCTCATAAAAGCCTACTCTAGACACCCAGTGAAGTGTAAGAACAACAGATCGGTTGTTTCTTGGCAAAGGTGGTAGAGAGGGTAATCGTAGGGTGGGAAGCTCATGACCAGGACATGTAAACAGGGCTGTTTCCAAGGGTTTGGTGGAGGAGACCAAACCCTACGCCAAAGGATAAATGGACATAAATCTGATATCAGGAATCACACAAGACAGAGAACACTTCAATCTCCCAGGACATTCTATAAAAGATCTCAAAGTAGCTGTCTTAATACAAAGGAATTTCAGAAATAGACTGGAAAGAGAAGTGGCTGAATTGCAACTAATCACCAAACTTAAAACCATGGAGAGACCTGGTCTGAACAAAGACATTGGATTCTTATCTCATTATACATGACAAAGCTATCTTTAGCCATCTCACCCCTTGCTTTTTCCTGTAAGACCAATTGCAGTCGTTAACAGTCGTCAACAGGTTTTCCACACCCATCAGCCAATCCACCCATTCCCACCACCCTTCTGAGTAATACCCCTCCCCACTCTCTCACTATATATAAGGGTCTGGTGACTTCTGTTTCAGTGTATCTGAAGAAGTGTGCATGCACACGAAAGCTCATACCAAGAACAAACTTAGTTGGTCTCTAAGGTGCTACTGGAAGGAATTTTTTTTTATTATTTTTTTTGTTTTCTCTCTCTCTCTGTAGTGTGTGTGTGTGTGTGTGTGTGTGTGTAAGAGAGGAAATGGCGAGGATTTCTCCAATCAACAATCTACACTCCACACATTTTAGGCAGTTTGCAAAAAGGGATGGAGAAGTATTTATTTCATTATTTACCACATTTCTCTTCCAAGGATATCAAGGTGGTTGGTGCACATGGTTCTCCTCCCCCCTATTTCGTCCTCACAACAACCCTGTGAGGTAGGTTACGCTGAGAGAGAGTGCGTATCTCCAAAGTCACCCCCTGAATTTCATGGCTGAGTGGGGATTTGAACCCTGTGGTCTCCCGGGTCCCTAGTCCATCATTCTCATCCATTCTGTAGTTGAATGAGCCAGTGGACGTTTTTTGCAGCTTATGAATAGTTTGGAATAGTTTTCTAGGTCCCGGCTAAAAGAAAGAGCAAGCTGTTTCTGAAGAGAGCCAAACTCCATCTTGGACACAGCAAAGGCATATACTTATGTAGGAATCCACTTCTCCAACTGCGGGCAGGTCCGTCTTGGGGTTGTGGTCCATCTGGATGGCGAGTTTGAAGTTTGATGGTCAGATCCTGAGGCAAGAAGTGCTTTGTCCCCCACCCCACTAGATGGGTAGATTGAATGCCCACTGGCGGTGGACTCTCAGTGATTCATGTTGAATTTGGGGAGTTGGCTAAACATTTACTGTCCCGTCATTCTAGTTCGATTTAGGTAAAAAGTAATGCAAAGAGAGCTGCTCTTTTCATAGAATCATAGAATCCTAGAGTTGGAAGAGACCACAAGGGCCATCCAGTCCAACCCCCTGCCAAGCAGGAAACACCATCAAAGCATTCCTGACAGATGGCTGTCAAGCCTCCGCTTAAAGACCTCCAAAGAAGGAGACTCCACCACACTCCTTGGCAGCAAATTCCACTGTCGACAGCTCTTACTGTCAGGAAGTTCTTCCTAATGTTTAGGTGGAATCTTCTTTCTTGTAGTTTGAATCCATTGCCCGTGTCCGCTTCTCTGGAGCAGCAGAAAACAACCTTTCACCCTCCTCTATATGACATCCTTTTATATATTTGAACATGGCTATCATATCACCCCTTAACCTTCTCTTCTCCAGGCTAAACATACCCAGCTCCCTAAGCCGTTCCTCATAAGGCATCGTTTCCAGGCCTTTGACCATTTTGGTTGCCCTCCTCTGGACACGTTCCAGCTTGTCAGTATCCTTCTTGAACTGTGGTGCCCAGAACTGGATACAGTATTCCAGGTGGACACAGTATTTTGTTCTTACGGTTTCTGATACACAGAATTAGGAGTGGGTTGTCGAGAGCCTCCTCTGTTTAGCTTCTAATTCAGAACTACCCCAGCGCACAGATTCTGGCACGCAGCATCTGTTACTATTTCTGAATCCAAGGTACCTTGAAGCTTTGAGGAGGAGAGGGCAGAACAAAATATTTGAAAATTGTTGTATTACACCATTACCTAATATCAATTACAAAATGCCCAAAGCTCATCACTTGAAGAAATCTTTACTAATCAACATGTGTCCTTAGAAAACAGACAGGTCAAGTGCTACCTGAGTATTGCTAGGTAACAGACTTGACATTTTTCCTCGTCTTGTGGCAGTTAAGGAGAGAAATGCTTAAAATACCATTTAAGTTGCTCCCTGTAGCGTAATTACAGCCTTTTCGGTAAGTGAAGTAATTTTTAAATTATAGATTAGTCCAGTCATTTAATTTGATGGGAACAATTGTGGTTAATTTTACAATTCCTTATGCTACCAAAACAGTGACAAAAATGGTTTTGTATCTGACAGCCTTTGCTCTAAAATGTCTGTTAAAACAGGTGGTTGGGTGTTGTTGGTTTTTTTTTCAAATTAGAAAAAGACAAAACTTACTTTTGTTGAACAAACATCTTAAGAAAGATTAATGCAGGGAACACAGATAAAAAAAAATGAGGCAGGGCCTGCTCCTCATTCTGCTCGTACAGACCTAAGAATGTGCAGGTGGAGCCATCTTGGAATTTTTGAAACGGTTTAACAAAAGGACTTGTGGAATGCGTGTGTTTTTGCAGGAAGCTGTGTAGCACCTCCTGTCGAAGACAAACACTGGTTGGTAACCCTTGTTTCTATTTGCCAGTTTTATTTATTTATTTATAAAAGAAAACATCTAGATGGTATGCAGCTGTCAGGGATTTGTCCCCGGCTCAGCGCAGGGTGGTGGAAGGGCTCTTGGGATGTTACAGGGAGCGCCACCTGACCAGTAGCATCTCCTCCTCCTCCAGCGGAGGAAACAGTGAGGTCTCCAGTGGGGAGGGGGAGGCAGCCCAGGGAACTGAGTGCCAAGGCTCTGGGGATGTTAGAGAGACCCTGCATCCCCCTCACGCAGCGGAAGAGGAGGGAGACACGCCATTTCCGTTGCCCCAAATGCGTAGAGGGGTGAAACGAAAAGAAGGGAGGCGGAGATTTCATATCCTGAAACTCATACGTTGGGGTCAAAACCGGAAGGGGGCACTCCCGAATTCTGCGGACGTTTGAGACAGACATGAACTTTTTAGCTCTGCACTGTAAATAGTATGCACAATAAAACTACTGAAAGAAAGGTCAGAGTTTTGCCTGGTTACTCAAGAGCAACTACCTAAGGACCTTACAGCAGCCTATATAAAACTACAATAAACATGAAAGCAGAAAATGGGATAAGGAACCGGCCAGTTACATAAAATTCACCTGACTTAAAGGGTCTTTGGCAGTCAGATGTGCAGATGATCTAGCCATAGTTGGTGAAAGTCAACAAGAACTACAAATATGCTGTCAGATCTGCAGTTTTGTAATGCTTGTTGTACGGCCCTGGTTTCAGTAGTGTTGAAAACTCTTCACAATCGAATCCAGTGTATACAGGTGTTTTTAAATCAGTATGTTAATATGTTGTGGGATATCCTTTTCTAAATGCTGTTTGTTCATTGGGTTGATATTCATCTAATTCTTATTAATTTCTTGGTTAGTAATTATTTTGGTTAGCAACTTGTGCATGTGCAACAAGACGCTTATTTTCTTCTGGAATCAATGGAGACAGAACATTTGTTTTTGTTTTTTTGCACATACTCCATACACAATCTGGAGCTATTGCATTTCTTCCCCCTGGTTTCATTCTGAAAGTAAAAGCTCATTACAGATTGATTCTGCATTATGGCTTTGTGTGCCTATTTGAAAATAGATGTGATGTTGTGGGTGGGCATATACCAAAATCTTCTTCATTCACCTGGGGCATGGACAACAATGAAAAGGTATGGATAACCTAATCAAGGGGAGGGTTTTCAAACGCATGTCAAGTAACCACACTCCCCCTTGCGGATGGCGGGTTCTAGAATCTAGATTGAAGGCAACTTGTTGAAGATCTACCTTCCGAGAGAGAGATTTGTGCTGTGTAACAGCCAGGCATGCTATCTGGCAGGCTGGGGGGCCGCCCTCCAAGTTTTCAAGGAAAATTAGATGCCTTATTATGTATAAGATCCAATCATGGATCTCCCAACATTTTAGTTTTGTTTCAAAGCAGCTACAGAGCATTCCACTTCTGACTGCAGCAGTGGCTGTAGGTGAGAAAGTGTTTCACCCTTTCTTGTTGTGCTGTTTTCCTGCCCAGGCGTGGGGGCAGAGTACACACACATCCTTATAGGGTTAATAGCAGCTTTTGTGAAGGGGTATTTAACTGGGAGAAAGGCAGCAGTGGACTGGTTAAAATTGTTGTTGTCGTTCAGTTGTGTCCGACTCTTCGTGACCCCATGGACCAGAGCACGCCAGGCACCCTACTGCCTCCCGCAGTTTGGCCAAACTCATGCCAGTCGCTTCGAGAACACTGTCCAACCATCTCATCCTCTGTCGTCCCCTTCTCCTTGTGCCCTCCATCTTTCCCAACATCAGGGTCTTTTCCAGGGAGTCTTCTCTTCTCATGAGGTGGCCAAAGTATTGGAGCCTCAACTTCAGGATCTGCCCTTCCAGTGAGCACTGGTTAAAATACCCCCTGCGAAAGGCAGACTCTCCCAATGGCTGCCTATATATATATATATATATATATATATATATATATATATATTCAACAGCCACTTATTTCACATATAGTTTGACCCTGAATCTGGAGAGAGGGAGGGGGATAGAACAAGTATTCATAAAAGCAGAGGTTTGTCCCTGGTCTTTATTCTATCTTGGGAACAATGTGTGTGCGCAAACTTGAGACTCCCGCCTCTTGTTGTTTTCCTCCTCCCTCCCTGCCTCCCTAGCAAAATCTGCTTTTGGATGCTACCGGTGTCTGTTCAGTGAGTCAACTAATGGCAGGTGCCTCCTTTGTCGGCTGAATGCTCGAAAGAATAGGCTATGAATTTGCCGTGTCTATTTTACTCTTCGGGAATCAGTTGCAGCAGTAACGGCAACCTCGTGAGGTGAAGGTGATACTGAAATGAAACTGTTGTTCCCGTTCCGTATTGCCATCTGCTTCTCTTATGGTACATTGAATTTCTGTTCTGCGTCTCAATTTAATTACAGTACATTTAACACAAACATGACCTGGTTCAAGCAGATATTGTAGGCTTTTACACCCTGCAGCATCTCTACCTGTCCTGTAGCACAGCCAAACACTAGTACCCCCCCTTCCCTAACTCCTTGCACATTTGCAGACAGTTTGCATGTACAAGCGCTGGTGGAGGAAGGGGTGTGTGGTGGGGGCGGTTCGCCCCGGGCGCCATCAATGAGGGGGGTGTGACAAAATGCAACCCGGCGCTGCCTGTGGAACCGAGCTGGGTTGAGTTGCATTGTGATGGATCCCCTTCCCAGCGATCAGCTAGGCTCTCACTGCCCGTCCCATCCATGTCCCACCCTTGGGGGGAACCCTGCCTTGCCTCCCGAGCAGCAGCACAGCTTCGAGTGCAGCCGCACGCACGCACACACTGAGGGGGTGACATTCGGCGCGCCACCTGCCCACGACTCCCAAGCCTACTCCGAGCCATCGGGGGAAGGCGGGGAACTGCGCCGCTTTGCCAGCAGCCTTCCCCCTTTGTTTTGACAGCTTGGGGGAGGCTTGGGAGTCGTGGGAGGGCGGCGCGCCATTGCCCCCCCCCGCACTCCCAGGCTGCTGGAGGAGGGCAGGGCTTGGCTTTCTTTGACGGGGGAGGGAGGCAGGGGAAGAAGGTGGGGTCTACATTGGATAGCTGCCTGCATGGCTTTCTTTGATGGGGGGTGAAGGGAGGAAGGAGAAATTTCAATGTGGGAGGGTGACAAAACAATTTCTGCACCGGGTACCACCTGACCTTGCTACGCCACTGTGTACAAGGGGTTGTAAGAGCACAAGAGAGCCCTTTTGGGATGGCCCTTCTAATTTGTCAGCAGATTCTGCCCAAGAATCTAATTTGTCCCAGATTCTCTCAGATTCTGAGAGCCAGTGTGGTGTAGTGGTTAAGAGCGGTAGGCTTGTAATCTGGTGAACCGGGTTCGCGTCTCTGCTCCTCCACATGCAGCTGCTGGGTGACCTTGGCTAGTCACACTTCTTTGAAGTCTCTCAGCCCCACTCACCTCACAGAGTGTTTGTTGTGGGGGAGGAAGGGAAAGGAGAATGTTAGCCGCTTTGAGACTCCTTCGGGTAGTGATAAAGCGGGATATCAAATCCAAACTCTTCTTCTTCAAGGGCAACTGCTGTTTGTGATTCAGAAGCGAGAAGCCCATTTTGGGGTAAAGACTACGCATGTACAGAAGACTATTCGTGTACAGCCAGAATTACCATACAGCAGCAGCACATCGCGAGCCTGCTTTTGAGTGTCAAGCACAGGACTAGCGTACTCAAAGCATATGAAAACCTCAACTGCATAGCTAGCCTAGTACGCAGAGTCTGGTTAGCTAAGTCTGGTTACCATTTGGAGGTGTGCACACAAAATAGTACAGGAAGAAACAAAGGCTAAGAGGGTAAAGCTAAGCCCTCGCGTTGGAGTGCCCTCGTCTCACCAGTGTGCCCCAACTTTGGCTCATGGGATGCCAGGCAAAGGTAGCCTGCAGGAGACCCAGTAACAGCAGCCTGAGCAAACCCTAAAATGAAACGGAATAATTTTTTTAAAATACAGATTTTGTCTGAGAAGACAGAAGCTTTGCACGCTTATGTAAAAGGCATACCAAGAAGATAAGCACTGAGGTACTGAGATCTTTGCAGCTCGGTTGCTTGCCATTGGCAGCTGAGAAATGCCTTTTTATGTTAGCTAGACAATTGCTCTTGGGAGATGCCTCTGTGGCAGAAAGTGAGAAGGTGCTGCAGGGAACACATAACAGGATCCTTCATGAGATATGCAGATCCGGCTGCTGAGTAAACACTTCACAGGAGAGACAGCAAGAGGTACCTTAAATCACTGAATAAAGTTCCAGAGATTTTTTATTTTTTTTAATCATAGCCAGGAATAGGAAAAATACAGACAACTCGTGAGTCCCTCCTCTCCATTTTTAAACTGTTTTAAGTTTTAGTCTAAGGCTAAGCTTTTAACTGTGATTCATTGTTGGATGACTTGTCCTTTACTTCAGCTAATTTTCTCTGGTGGTGGATAAACATTGCTGGGTTTTGTTTTGTTTCTGTAGCATTCAGAAGAATTTTGAGAAATAAAGAGGACTGCAAGGCAGTAAAAATATATATGAAAATTTACTATTTTGAGCTTCACTACAAACTCAAAAACATTTGACAGCAACATGTAGGGTTTTACTTAATTTATTCATCCTGATGCAGGTATGTGCTACTGACCATGCAAGTGCGCACTACTGCAAGTCCTGCAATGCAGAGTATAATGCCCTCGTGCATTCCTTAATTTTTTTAAAATGCGAATCAACCATATTTCAAATAGACTAGAGTATGCATTCTTAAAGAGAGAGAGAATGTAAGTCTGCTTGCCCTTACCCGGCACAGTGGTGTTGCGGACTGGTGCTGCCAGCCCGACACAACCCAATGATGGGCAGCAGCCACCAGCTATCAGAGAATAGTGGTACTATTACTATTATTACAATTACTATTATTAATCAGGCCTAGGAAGGCATTGTCCAAGCCTTCAGTCTGTCTTGGAGGTCTATAGCAGACCCTCACAGTAAGGTCTTCATTGTTTCCCTCTCCTATAATTTTTACCTATATACTCTTGGTCTGCCTTCCATGTTCCAGGTCTTGGATCTCTTCACAAGTGTATTCATCCTTTACATATTGTGCGACTCCTCCTCCCTTCCTGTTTGATCTATTCCTTTTGAACATTCCAGTCATGAGTTTCATCTCACTAGTTTTCAGTAATGTCTACTAAATCATATCTGCAGTCCTGTATTAAAAGCTCTAATTTGTCTTGCTTGTTTCCCATTCTCTGTGCATTAGCATAGAGACAACTGAAACCATGAGTCATTCTTTCCAGTTGCTTCCTTCTTGTAGTTTCCTGCCTTTTAGCAGGTTTCTGGAGCACTACCTCAGTTTTCTGTGCATCAGTGAAGCTCTTATCCCCAGTACCAGGTTTTCCCATGTCTCCTTACCCCTTAGGATTCAGTTTAAAGCTCTCCTGATCAGGTTTGGGAGACTCTTAGCAAACACAGTATTGCCACCCACTGTGAGGTGCAACCCATCTCTTACCAGGAGTCCTTTCTTTCCCTTCTGTTTTTTTAACAGAGACTTTTGTATGTATTTGGAACTCTAAAGAGAGAAACCAAAATGTTTATTTAACATTATTTAACATTCAAAAGGAATCAAAACATAAATCCAGCCACTGGTGATGCAAAATGATACGGCTATTCTTTCCAACAAATGAAAATAACCACCTTACAGTTCTTCTGTTCCAGTGCTATGTTTTCTGCAGTCATATTTATTCATAACTGTTCCATCCAGAATTTCCACCTCCGGATTGGGACCCATGGGAATAAGTAGGGTGAACATGTGAATGCCATCCGTAGGCACAACATTGCTTTCAGTTGCCTGTATATCTGGTGCACAAGTAAAACTGGATTGTGACAAGTGTGTTCTGTTTGTTTTGTGGCAAATCTGGGTATTTGACATGCTTAGCTTCGGTTATACTAGTTACTGTAAGTATGCCATTAACCCAGAATTTTCGAAATCTTGATGGAAGACATACATGTAAAGAGACACAAATGTACATGACAAAGCCCCTGGTGGTTTACAGGTGAAACTCGAAAAATTAGAATATCTTGGAAAAGTCCATTTATGTAAGCAATTGTTTTCATTAGCTACTGGAGTTTAATATATGAATTTTAACAGGGAGAAATGTAAAGTACTACACTTGGGCAAAAAAAATGAAAGGCACAAATACAGGATGGGTGACACCTGGCTTGAGAGCAGTACATGTGAAAAGGATCTAGGAGTCTTGGTAGACCACAAACTTGACATGAGTCAACAGTGTGATGCAGCAGCTAAAAAAGCCAATGCAATTCTGGGCTGCATCAATAGGAGTATAGCATCTAGATCAAGGGAAGTAATAGTACCACTGTATTCCGCTCTGGTCAGACCTCACCTGGAATACTGTGTCCAGTTCTGGGCACCACAGTTCAAGAAGGATACTGACAAGCTGGAAGGTGTCCAGAGGAGACTGGATGGCCCTTGTGGTCTCTTCCAACTCTATGATTCTATGATATGAGATAGACTCATGACATGCAAAGCGAGATATGTCAAGCCTTTGTTTGTTATAATTGTGGATGATTATGGCGTACAGCTGATGAAAACCCCAAAGTTGAAATTGTTAATTTGGGGTTCTCATCAGCTGTACGCCATAATCATCACAATTATAACAAATAAAGGCTTGACATATCTCGCTTTGCATGTCATGAGTCTATCTCATATATTAGTTTCACCTTTTAAGTTGAATTACTGAAAGAAATGAACCTTTCCATGATATTCTAATTTTTCAAGTTTCACCTGTATATTCCAAAATTATTGTTTCAAGAGAGTTTGGGGGTGAGTGGGGGAAATGTATTTTTCTCTCTGGGTTCTGTTCAGACTTCTTGTGTGTTAAATGATAAAACAGTATAATTTATTCAATGAGCATCCTTTACCTTCAAGATTGGAGAGTGATGCACATTTTAGAACCAACTTCTAGGCAGAATGAAAAATGGAGACATAGTTGTTGAGATATGGTGGCATTTTGTATATGTGCAATGACGGGATCTGCTTTTTAAAAATTATTATTATTATCACCAGCACAGCGACCAGCAAGCTTGCAAACTTACTTCCCTCTGGGTGATGATTTTGTACTGCATATGCTTTTGTTATCACTATACTGGACTTCCATAATGCATCGTGTTATGGAATTCCAAATCGTGCTATTTTTAGATGCTGGTTTAGTCTGACTGCAGCTGCCAGCATGATCCAAAAAAGAAAAGGGAAAAAGAGCCGCACATTTGTCACATGTTAAGCGCATCCACCAATTAACAGTGATCGGGATTTAGTTTAAAATACTGCTGGAATAATATTTAAAGGAGCAATCACGGCAACAGCTATTTATCTTTTGCAGGTTGTTGTTTTGAGACTTTTTATGTCTTCCTGGGTTCTCCTTCTTGAAGGAAGTTTGACATATATGCATCATCAGTGCTCTATTCAGAAACTGGGGCAGTCTTACAACATGTTGGGCATTGCTGGAATTGAGAATAACACATCAACACATAACTTGCTGAGAACTAAATTGCTTTAGTTCTTTAGTACGTTGGCCACCTCATGAGAAGAGAAGACTCCCTAGAGAAAAGACCCTGATGTTGGGAAAGATGGAGGGCACAAGGAGAAGGGGACGACAGAGGATGAGATGGTTGGACAGTGTTCTCGAAGCTACTAACATGAGTTTGGCCAAACTGCGGGAGGCAGTGAAGGATAGGCGTGCCTGGCGTGCTCTGGTCCATGGGGTCACGAAGAGTCGGACACGACTGAACGACTGAACAACAACAAAATTGCTATTTTGTCTCTGGTATTATGAACACTCTCTATAGATTGTGCATACCTGTTGCGTACATTGCAATACTGGCAAAATCTGTTATAGCCATGTGCTAAGCTAGGCCGTCGGGGGTAGGTTGAGTTTGTGCGAGTCACAATGATAATGATTCTCTGGCAAATTGATGCATGCTACTTGCAAAATGGAACATGGTTAGAAGCTATTTCCCTGGGGTTGCTATGATGGAGAAAAACTGCTTTCAGCTTTGCCACTTCCAATCTGAATCTTCATCCCTCAAGGGCCAATAATAAGGTGAGTGGAGACCCAAAGATTGGCTCTTTCCTAAATCAAAGACGCTGTTAGGTGGTGAGTTAAGGGAGCCAGAGCCTCAGGATCAATCCTCTCTTCTCCCATTTTGCATTTATACACCTTGTTCAACAGGGCAGGTGGGTGCTATACCAAGCCACTTGCCATCTTAATTTGCCCAGAGGTACTTCGGTTAGATTTAGTATGTACATAAGAAGCAGTTTTTGCCAAATAGATTACAGGCGGGGCAGATGGCCCAATCCACATATACTATACTGGCCCCAGAAAATCTTGTTGATACCTCAGCAAGCTGCCAGCAAGAGCACAGTTTCTTTTTCTTTTTAATCTCTGAAAGCCCGGACTAAATTGGTGGCTGAAATTTTGTTCCATGGTCCTGTGCCCAGAATCAATTGACTACATGTCAAGGTCCCCACCCTGGAAAACTCAGAACATTTCCTTTTCACTTTATTAAGGAGACTTTCTGGTTTCACACTGGGCTTGCCAACGCTCAACCAAGAGCTCAAAAGTGTGGCCACCTGCCGGTCTTCTGGCCTGTTGAAGTAATACGGAGGTGGATAGGTGAACTGGGCCACCGAGGCCTTGGCTTGTGGTTTTGTCAGTTGACACAGCCCCATTCCACGCTTGAGTCTTCGTTTCATCCCGAGAGCTTTGGTTGAAGCATTTGCTGTCTATAAAAAAACCAGCAAGGTAAAAGCTGTGAACTGTGCCGCATTTCTAGCTACAGGCCAAATGCTTTATTCATAATGCTGCAGAACGTTTGTTTAAAGAGTAACTAACGCGCTGTTTGTGACTCTTGTCCTAAAACAGAACACACTGTTGGCTTATGGTGGTAACATTCTACAGTGTGTTCCCCTTGCAGGCATGCTGATGCAGATTGAGTTTTCTGTCACAAAGAGAAATGTAGGTACCTAATTTTAAAAGGTTCGCCATTCTTTACTTCAAGGCTGACCACTCGCCTTTGCTAGGGATCGTTTACCCTAAGCCCAGACGTCAGCTCAGCAGCGACTGGGGGACACGTTGACTTGGCTGGGTTGTAATTCTGAACCTTGCTCTTTCCCTAACAGTAGGCTCTGTACAGCACATATTTAGGTAATCATGACATTTCGCATGTGCAGAGTGTCATTATCTCCATACTGAAGATCACCTGTTACTCTCTGCACATCTGTGGTCAGAGAAAGAGCTTCTAGAATCATAGAATCCTAGAGTTGGAAGAGACCACAAGGGCCATCCAGTCCAACCCCCTGCCAAGCAGGAAACACCATCAAAGCATTCCTGACAGATGGCTGTCAAGCCTCCGCTTAAAGACCTCCAAAGAAGGAGACTCCACCACACTCCTTGGCAGCAAATTCCACTGCCGAACAGCTCTTACTGTCAGGAAGTTCTTCCTAATGTTTAGGTGGAATCTTCTTTCTTGTAGTTTGAATCCATTGCCCCGTGTCCGCTTCTCTGGAGCAGCAGAAAACAACCTTTCTCCCTCCTCTATATGACATCCTTTTATATATTTGAACATGGCTATCATATCACCCCTTAACCTTCTCTTCTCCAGGCTAAACATACCCAGCTCCCTAAGCCGTTCCTCATAAGGCATCGTTTCCAGGCCTTTGACCATTTTGGTTGCCCTCCTCTGGACACGTTCCAGCTTGTCAGTATCCTTCTTGAACTGTGGTGCCCAGAACTGGACACAGTATTCCAGGTGAGGTCTGACCAGAGCGGAATACAGTGGTACTATTACTTCCCTTGATCTAGATGCTATACTCCTATTGATGCAGCCCAGAATTGCATTGGCTTTTTTAGCTGCTGCATCACACTGTTGACTCATGTCAAGTTTATGGTCTACCAAGACTCCTAGATCCTTTTCACATGTACTGCTCTCAAGCCAGGTGTCACCCATCCTGTATTTGTGCCTTTCATTTTTTTTTTTTTTGCCCAAGTGTAGTACTTTACATTTCTCCCTGTTAAAATTCATCTTGTTTGCTTTGGCCCAGTTCTCTAAGTCTGTTAAGGTCATTTTGAAGTGTGATCCTGTCCTCTGGGGTATTAGCCACCCCTCCCAATTTGGTGTCATCTGTGTAAGAGAATTCAAGTACTGTATGATTTTCAGACAAGATTGACTCCATCCCTCTTATTTAGAAAAGTGCCCCTTTATGTTCAGTGGCGCACAGAAGGTGTGCATAGAATTGGTTGGTGGATGATAATAATAATTTTTAAAAAAGCTTGATGCCCCCACCACAAACCTAGCCTTTGGTCCTGAAACAAAAACCAGTGGGACTGATAAATTAAACATACAAAACTAACCCAATGGCAGGATTAGGTTTGCAGGACAGCACCTTGAAAGTAGGACCTCTAAGGCTGCAATACTCAGCATGCATGTGAGACCGAATTCAACATAGTGGAGCTTACCACGGAGTCAATACATACAGGGATTGGACTGAACTTTCAATGCCTTATGAGGAACGGCTTAGGGAGCTGGGTATGTTTAGCCTGGAGAAGAGAAGGTTAAGGGGTGATATGATAGCCATGTTCAAATATATAAAAGGATGTCATATAGAGGAGGGAGAAAGGTTGTTTTCTGCTGCTCCAGAGAAGCGGACACGGGGCAATGGATTCAAACTACAAGAAAGAAGATTCCACCTAAACATTAGGAAGAACTTCCTGACAGTAAGAGCTGTTGGACAGTGGAATTTGCTGCCAAGGAGTGTGGTGGAGTCTCCTTCTTTGGAGGTCTTTAAGCGGAGGCTTGACAGCCATCTGTCAGGAATGCTTTGATGGTGTTTCCTGCTTGGCAGGGGGTTGGACTGGATGGCCCTTGTGGTCTCTTCCAACTCTATGATTCTATGGTTCTATGGTTCTAGCGAAAGATTGGCTTGCTTAATTATTCCATTGAAATCAACATGAGTTGAAATGCTTCAATTGATATCAAGGTCATCTCTTTTTCTGCCCCAGCCCTGTAAGTTTGACTCTGCGGAGGTTCAAATGGCATCTATGTGAGCCAATGCAGCTGCACTGACTTCGTTTTGGCTGCAGGTGAAGAATGTGTGTGGATTTGGTTTTTTACTGAGATGGTGCATTTGAGGAGACACTTAGAGGAAAACAAAAATGTGTGACGGTGGCTGCAAGTTGGTATTTTGGAGAATGGAGTGAAAATAAATAAATCTCCCCCTGAACTGAACTTCCAAGAATATCCATCCGCTTTCTTTTGACAGACTGGAAGTAGAATGGAGACGAGAATCCCTTTGAAGACGCAGATCCATTGATCCCAATCCACTTCTATCAAACCGATCTTGTCACTTTTAAAAGCCCTGCTGTAGAGTTAAGTGGGACTTGCAGCCAGGGCTGTCTTAAGCATATCTGGCACCGTGGTGCAAAGATCCCTCCGGCGCCCCCGGCAACTCCAAAACAAGGGAGGGGGTGGTGGAAAATGTCCTCTGCCTCCCCCACCGCCACGATCCCCGGTGTGGTGGCAGCGATCAAGCAGGAAAACATGCTGGCGGACTTGATCTCTGGCGTCGGGGCGCCTGGGAAGGCTGTGTGCCGCCTTTTGCCAGGAAGCAGGAGGAGGACAACGACCGAGGGCAGGGCCGTATTTAGCAGATGCAGAGTCTTGGGAGGGAAGCTGCGCACAGTTTCCATCCTAAGCCTCTGCGGGGATCACTCTCCTCCTGCGGAGGCTTGGGAAGGAAGCTGCACGCCCGCCAGCCATATAGTTGGCGGGGTGCAGCACCCGCTCGCTAGGGTGCCCCTGAGAGGCTGACGCCCTGGCGCAACAAACCACCAGGACCAATTGGAAAAGACGGCTCTGCTTGCAGCCAAATCCTATGAACGCGGACCCAGCTGCAAGTCCTATTGATTTGAAAGGGTTTCGCAGCCTGATCCTATGCAGGCTTACTCAGAAGTAAGTTCAAAGGGATTGCAGCTTTAACCTAGTTCAACACCACGCTGTTTCGCAGGTCCCTTCCACTGCTGCCTCCTCCTGCCCCCCCTCCCATCAACCGCTGCTCCGAAGGAAGGAGAGCTCGGAGCCTGGTCTGCCGCCCACCTCTGATCTGCCGCTGAAGTGCCTGCCTCAGCCAGGCACACGGTAGAGCCGAGTTCTCTGTTTGTGGCTTCTGTATAAGCTTTTGCACATTGCTCTCTCAATTCTTGGATTGCAAATAGAAGATTTGGAACGCGGAATGGTCTGGTAGATTTCCATGCGCCGTTTTTGTGCTGCTTACTGTACACCGGTCTGCTCCGAGTATTGGCAGCATAGGTTTATATTTTTCCAGTTCTTGTATTTCCCAAGGCTCGGTAGTAAGGCTGGATGGGACCCAACGGAGAAGGGATGGGGGAGATACACCAGTGTTAAACGCAGTGGGGTTTACTACTGGATATACTGCATATGCCCGGGACTGCACTGTGCAGGTTTTGATGCAATACAAATATTATTACGATGCCAGCGTATTTAAAAATAAACTGGTCGTCGGTCAATTGTGTGGCATCCTAGCCTTAACTCTAAAGGATGTTAAAAGTTATCCCAAGGTGGTTTCCCCTGCCTCCCCCTTACTGTGTTTAGCAGGCAACAGTTTTCTTCAAGCTTTCAGTATCAATTAATATTTAACTTTAAGAAAAAATTCATTTGTAGCCTCAAGTCCGCCCATCCAGTGTAAGCCAGCTCACTAAGGCAGCTGTGCAGGTGCTGATAAGACGTAAACTGCTGAGAGGTTGCTCAGCCCAGAGGCTGTGCGTTAAACAAGTTATTATATAGCACTATTTGTTCTGTTCTCAGACAGCAAAGGCGGTTGTTGCCTTAACACCCTTTCTGATGCCTTTGAATGGTGCGTGGTCCAAGCTGCTCCAGAGACCCAACTGCGACTGGCCAGCCATCGCAAGGTGGATTACCCACCACAATCTGCCTTGAAGAGATATTTTAAAGTAGTATTTAAATTGTTGTTTTTAATTTTTTTCTTCCAGAGCATACCCATTCCAGGGGTGAAGGGCACTTACATTTCAAGATGTCAAAACAGTAGCAGGCGAAGAAGTGAAAGTGGAACGAGCTGAAGAGAACCTTCTAGAACCATGGCCACAGGTGAATGCCTCCACGTGATCATCGGTGATGTTTTGTGTTTGATTTCATTCATTGCCTCAGCGCTGGATTTCAGTGTTTCTGCTCTTCATCAGAATGTGGCATCTCCCTGAGATCTGCCATCTTGACCTGGCGCTTTTTTCCCTGGCACCTTGCTAATGTCTTCATTTTGGTGCGAAAGCGAAAAGCATTCTAAATTGGTTATTCTTGCAAATGCATCAATGTCCTTGGGAATTTGTTTCCATAGGAACCTTTGCCCTTATTGGATTAGGTTTCTTTGTGCACTGGTTTTTGTTGGTGGGTTGCTGCACTGCAAGTTTCCCCACAGATGAGCAGGAGAGGATGACTAACAAGAAGTCCTAAAAACCCTACGCTGCAGCAATTGGACAGATTATTATTTTTATCTTTGGCTAATTTGCGGATTGTCGTCCTTGCTTCTTTGATTATAAACTAAGAAGGTGTTTTCCTCCCCTCCTGCAGCAGCTGATGGTGTGGGCAGCATAGCTATAGATACCTCACAACTTAACATGTCAGTCACTGAACCAGCAGCTTGGGCAACTGCGATGAATAACCTGGGGATGGTTCCAGTGGGACTGGCTGGACAACAGCTGGTGACGGGTAAGATTTTCATTGAGATCTGTTGCACTGGTTTATGGATTTTTCTTGAACCCTAATTGTCTAATTGTTTTTCTGAAGGTGCATGCTTCTTTTTTCAGTGTGCTCCCAGAACATTTCCCCTCCCAAAGGCATAGATTCCCTTTCTTAATATTGTGAAGAAAGTGTTTAATCTCTTGGTATTAAAGGTAAAGGTACCCCTGACAGTCCCAGGGATGCGGGTGGCGCTGTGGGTTAAACCACAGAGCCTAGGGCTTGTCGATCAGAAGGTCGGCAGTTTGAATCCCCACAACGGGGTGAGCTCCCGTTGCTCGGTCCCAGCTCCTGCCAAAAAGCACGTCAAAGTGCAAGTAGATAAATAGGTACCGCTCCAGTGGGAAGGTAAATGGCGTTTCCGTGCGCTGCTCTGGTTCGCCAGAAGTGGCTTAGTCATGCTGGCCACATGACCTGGAAGCTGTACGCCGGCTCCCTCGGCCAATAAAGCGAGATGAGCGCTGCAACCCCAGAGTCATCCGCAACTGGACCTAATGGTCAGGGGTCCCTTTACCTTTACCCCTGACCATTAGGTCCAGTCATGGATGACTCTGGGGTTGCACGCTCATCTCGCTCTGTAGGCCGAGGGTATTAACAGCCATCTAATCCACGATACATCTTAAAGTTGGTGGAAGCTGACAAAAGCCCTTGGGGAAATTTGAATCTTTAAAGCTGCCAAATAATCTCGTAAGACCTGTTCTGCATTGAATCCGAAAGAGGAGCCTCATAACAGATATATTTAACATTTTTAAAAAGCTGTTTCCCCACCCCCACATGGAAGCCTTTGCTAATATTCTACCAAGGAGCAGCATGGGAAATTGGCTAAAAGCTTCTGCAGAGAGAGGATGAGCATTGTTAGGCTGACACAAGAAAGTACAGCTATAAATAGAGACGTTATAAAAATCTGAATCCCAGGTATCTGCCAACACCATCAGGTGAGTGGACCTGAGAAACCCTTTTCTTATTCACTCTTCACTGAGACCTTTTTCACACGGTAGCCTCTGTAGCCTGACATTCCACTAGTGTCTTCTGAAGGAAACACGAGGGAGGTTGAAATCTCTTGACCTACAGTGGTCCTATGATGGGTTCCTACAGCACTCAACTCTCCCTGCACACATTCCTGTTGTATAGTCGTACCTCTGGTTATGATTGCTTCAGGTTGCGTTCGTCACGGGATACGAACAAGCTGAACCCGGAAGCACCGGAACGGGTTACTTCCGGGTTCGGCAATTTGCGCATGCACAGACGCTCAAAATGACGTCATGCGCAGAAGCGCCAAATTGCGCTGCGTACATGCGCAGACGCGGCGCTTCAGGTTGCGGACCTTTCAGGTTGCGAACAGGGCTCCGGAATGGATCCCGTTCATAACCAGAGGTATCACTGTACTTGGCATTGCACACCTCCCCTTTATACTTCATGCATTTACTGAAGAAGAAGAAGAAGAAGAAGAAGAAGAAGAAGAAGAAGAAGAAGAAGAGTTTGGATTTGATATCCCGCTTTATCACTACCCGAAGGAGTCTCAAAGCGGCTAACATTCTCCTTTCCCTTCCTCCCCCACAACAAACACTCTGTGAGGTGAGTGGGGCTGAGAGACTTCAGAGAAGTGTGACTAGCCCAAGGTCACCCAGCAGCTGCATGTGGAGGAGTGGAGACGCGAACCCGGTTCCCCAGATTACGAGTCTACCACTCTTAACCACTACACCACACTGGCTCTCTGCAATACATCTTGGCTCTTTAACATCCCCAGACTGCATGTCTTCAATTGTGAAGTGCTTTTGAGTTTCCAATAAAGGGCAGAGATTGGGGAACAATCAGAATGAAGAGTTTCATATCCGCCACTCCGACTGTTTATGAATGGGTTTGGGTTCACTGGGAGAAGAATGAGAAGATCGGATCCTTGTGCCCCTAGCGTCTCCAAGTTACAAAGCTCTTGGGTACCAGGCTTGGGAAAACACTCCCGTCTTACATTTTCATGGAATCATAGAATTGTAGAGTTGGAAAGGGACCCCAAGGGTCCCCTACTGCAGGCCCCTGCAGTGCAGGATTCACAACTAAACCATCCATGGCAGATGGCCATCCAACCTCTACTTAGAAACCTCCAATAAAGGAGAGTCCACCACCTCCCAAGGAAGACCATTCCACTGCCAGAAAGTACGTTTAGTTGAAATCTCCCTTCTAGCCTTTGGAGCAGGAGAAGACAAGCTTGCTCCATCTTCATGTGACAGCCCTAGAGATATTTGAAGATGGTTATCCTATCTCCTCTCAGTCTCCTCTTCTCCAGGCTAAACATACCCAGCTCCCTCAACTGTTCCTGATGAGGCTTAGATTCCAGAGCCTTGGTCATCTTTTGGTTGCCCTCCTTTGCACATGTTCCAGCTTGTCAACATCCTTCTTAAATTGCAGTGCCCAGAACAGGACACAATACTCTAGGTGGGGTTGGAACCAAGGCAGAACGGAGTTGCTGGGGAAACTCAGCCAGATGGGTGGGGGTATAAATAATAAAATTATCATCATTACTTCTTCTCTTATCCAGAAATCCAGAAGTACAATCTCTTATCCAGAAATCCACACAGTTTATTGTTCATGCTAAGCTATGGTTTAGCTTAGACTTAAATTCAAACAAGTCAATGCATAAGAACAGAGGTCGGCAAACTAAGGCCTGTGGGCCGGATACAGCCCCCCCCCCCCGGCTTGTTAATCCAGCCCGAGAACCTTGCGGACCCTGCCACCCACTCAGTCAGCTCCTGCAGCCAATCAGAAGCTGCGGACACATCTGGGCGCCGCCCTTTCCTTCCCGCTGAGGCAGCTGTGCGGGAGGAAGCAGTAGCAGCGGCGCAGCAGGGTGCTTCTGCGCATGCGCGAGCGCCGAAACCTGGAAGTAACCCATTCCGGTACTTCCGGGTTTGGTGCGTTCGTATCCTGGAAACGCGCAACCTGCAGCGAGCGCAACCCGAGGTATGACTGTATAACCAGATATTATGGAAAGTAGCTTAGTTTCTTGTTCCTGTCGTAGGAGTCTTGCCATCTTGAAAGATAGCTTCTGCAGATGACCTCCACATTCAAGCCAAGATATAATGGTTGAGGTGTTCCCTATGGTACCCTGGACCTACGTTGTGCAGGGCTTTGCCTATTCACACAAAGACCTGGAACCTGACTCAGTATTAGATGAGCAGCAGGTACAAAAGTTTTAACTGTTGTGTCACATGTTGCCAGCCCGGTGTCCCCATCAGCATTCTGCATCAACCAGAGCCTCTGAACCAGGCCCAAGGGCAGCCCCACATAGAAACGGTGGCAGTAATCGAAGCTTGGGGTTCCCAATGCATGGACTGCAGTGATCAGGCTGTCCAACCAATCTGAGAAAGAATGGACTTCTGAAATTGTATTTACTGGTCTTTTAGGGTTGTATCCAGTTAATTCGTTGCTCTCACAGAACGACTTTCACTTGTGTGACGGAAGTTCTTCTGCTCTCGCACACCCCCAGATCTGTCCCGGGGGCTCCCCCAACCCTCCAAAGTTTGAAGTTTACAGGGAGAATGTGAGGAGAAGAGAAAGGGAAGTTGTCTTGTGCAAACACAAGTCATTCTGCGAGAACCATGTCTTCGTTAGATTCAGCCCCTAATTAATTTTTTTTCCAATTCAGGGTGTTTGATTCAGTAATGATTTAAGTGCTGTATTTTGAAAGTAACAATCCAAAAGTGAGCGTGGTGTGGTGATTATAATACATGTCCCATTTGAAAATTAATGTTTCATGATATTGAAATTCTTGACCCTGGATCTGGGATTTATTGCTAGTTAATTGTAGACAGTGGGTTAGTTTGTGAAATTGTCTAGTTCTCAATGAGTCGATAAATTCGTTACTGGGCAGAACCACTTCAGGCATGGGTGTAGCCAAGATTTTTGTTAAGGGGGGCAGACCTTTTGTTGGCGGGGGCAGAACCCCAGTTAGCTATGTGTTTTTATTGATTTTTATTGATTTGGGGGCAGCTATTAGAGGATGAGGCAAACGAAGACCCCTTTAGAGGAAAAAATTGGTGTGTCCGAGCCCTTGATGTCACACACCTGCAGACTCAAATCCTTAAAAAGCCATTCAGCCATTGCAGCCATTGGTTCCATAAGGTAACAACAGGCTGTGTTGAGAACTTTTGGCTCTACATCATATGATGGTGTAAAATTGAGTAGATCCATTAAAATCCGTTTTATAGGACAAAATAAACTCTAGCACCACATTACGTAAGGTCTGGACTGTTGGCTGTCACCTCTTCTGTAGTCATAATTCGCGATGAGGATTAAAATCCAGACTTCCTCCATAAATAGTCATTATAAGGAACCCCTGCCTGCACTGTATGATCACGTATTAGAGGATAATTCTTCTGTGTTACATGATTTCCACCCCTTTGGATGTACATTTAAAGTTTTTGTCTGCCAGCCTCTGTCGATGCAGCAGTAAGCTTGAACACTTTATAGCCTAACAGGGAAACTCTGTGAACAATGGAAAGGCTTTAAAATGGCGTGCAACTTCTGGTTTGTTTTTCTATAGCGCTCTTGGGACATGGTTTGCTTGGCCTTGATGGCGAATCAATTTCCAGCGCTGCTAGCCTTTTAGGACTCAAAAGTACCCTATATAATTCCTTATTTATTAGTGCTGTAAAATTGGATTTTAAATCTAAGCAAATGTCAAGGATTTAAATGGTAGCAAAGTTACCGATTGTATGGAATCTCTTTGGCTGTTCGCTCTGTCAGTTGCTTTCTTCTTTATGTCGCCTACCCTCTAAATTTGCCACGCATTTAGTACTCAGTGTATGCATTTTAATGGGACGCGGGTGGTGCTGTGGGTTAAACCACTGAGCCTCTTGGGCTTGCCGATCAGAAGGTCGGCAGTTCGAATCCCCGCGACGGGGTGAGCTCCCATTGCTTGGTCCCAGCTCCTGCCAACCTAGCAGTTCGAAAGCACGTCAAAGTGCAAGTAGATAAATAGGTACCACTCCGGTGGGAAGGTAAACGGTGTTTCCGTGTGCTGCTTTCCAGTGTTTTTCAACCTTTTTTGGGCAAAGGCACACTTGTTTCATGAAAAAAATCACGAGGCACACCACCATTAGAAAATGTTAAAAAAATTTAACTCTGTGCCTATATTGACTATATATAAAGTAATTTTTCAATTTTTCCCACGGCACACCAGGCAACAGTGTGCCGCGGAACAGTGGTTGCAAAACACTGGCTTAGTCATGCTGGCCACATGACCCGGAAGTTGTACGCCGGCTCCCTCGGCCAGTAAAGCAAGATGAGCGCCGCAACCCCAGAGTCGTCCATGACTGGACCTAATGGTCAGGGGTCCCTTTACCTTTACCTTGTATGCATTTTAATCCTAGAATATGATTTATGGCTCCTTAACGATGTAGTTCTTAGAACTGTTAAATGCTGATCAGTCTATTGTGCCTAAAATTAGGGTTGCATAGATTTTAGTTTTACTAAATGGCGATTAATGAGCCTAAGTTACCTATGTCCATTAATTTCCGTGTGTCTACTCTGAGTAGGACTAGTGTTAGCTACAACCCTAGCTTACCCACAGTTTGATGTTGTTGTTCTAAATTAACTTCAGTGGCTGAAACATTTTTTGACAGGTGGCCATCTGCCGCGGATGTTTTAGCATTCCTGCATTGCAAAGGGTTGTACTAGATGACTCTCAAGTCCCCTTCCAAATCTGCAATTCTGTGAATGATCTAAATAATAAAAAATATTTGACACGCATTTTGGTTAAATATTAGGATTTATTTCCTTAGGCTTCAGAGTTGTATAGGCTTCATCAGGCATTCAGCTGAACACGTGAACAAAGTGTGGACCAGGGAAAGGGTCAGTACCGGATTTACGTATAAGCTAAACAAGGTATAGTTTTTGGCCCCACTCTCTTGGGGGCACCCAAAAATATTAAAGGCGAAAAAGCACTGGATTTACATTTCCAAAATATAAGATAAAAAACAAATAAAATACCGTATTTTTCGCTCCATAGGGCGCACCGGACCATAGGGCGGACCTCATTTTTAGAGGAGGAAACAAGAAAAAAAATTTTTTCTGGTTTTCCTCCTCTAAAAGCCCTGTTTTTTTGAGGATCAGCTCAAATTTGTGCAGCTTTTTTTGCAAAGGGAAAAGCCCTGTTTTTTTGAGGATCAGCTCAAAGTTTTGCAGCTTTTTGCAAAGGGAAAAGCCCTGTTTTTTGAGGATCAGCTCAAAGTTTTGCAGCTTTTTTTGCAAAGGGAAAAGCCCGGTTTTTTTTAGGATCAGCTCAAAGTTTTGCAGCTTTTTGCAAAGGGAAAAGCCCTGTTTTTTTGAGGATCAGCTCAAAGTTTTGCAGCTTTTTTGCAAAGGGAAAAGCCCTGTTTTTTTGAGGATCAGCTCAGATTTGTGCAGCTTTTTTGCAAAGGGGGAAAAGCAAAGCTTCTTTTGCAAAGGGGGAAAAGCAAAGAGGAAAAGCCCCATTTTTATGGGGTTCAACTCACATTTCTGCAGCTTCTTAAGGAAAGGGAGCCTTTTCTACAGTTTCCAGACAGATAATCTAATCAGCCAGTCACATGTCGCTGGGGAAACAAACAACCTCCCTCTGCAGCACATTCAACAATGGAGGCCTGGGCAAGAGGGCGGGGCTGAAAGGGAGCCGGGGACTCTTATCTCTCTCCTGATCTCTTGCTGATCAGCTGCTGAGCGGGTCCTTTCAACACCCCCTTTTCTCTTTGTAAAAAAAAAAAGCACGATCTGCTTTTGGCCCCTGGGCAATTCGGCTCCAGGGACCACCATTCGCTCCATAAGACGCACAGATATTTCCCCTTACTTTTTAGGAGGAAAAAAGTGCGTCTTATGGAGCGAAAAATACTACACACAGCAGCAGTGTTCCATGTTGTGTAGGCTCCTATGATGTAAGTAATGGGCCCCGCCTGCTAGCCTGCTCCCTAAAACATCACTGGTTCTCTTCCATGTTATGACCCTCCCGATCGCTGGCATTCCCCATGTTGGAAGGTCTGTAAGCAGCTTCGCTTTGTGTTTGCTTGAGTGCATGTAGACCCGCTTTACCTGCTGAGGTTCATTTGAGCACATCATTAGATAACGTACGGCCAAGGAGAAGGCGGAAAAGAAGGAACGTCTTTGTTGTGCCCTCAGGTCTTCTCCAGAGAGGTCTGCTGTATAGCCCAACACTATGGGTCTTTTGGAGATATATTAAGATGCTTTTGTTGTGAAGCTAGTTTAATAATTTGTGTAGAAAAGCATGTGCTGACAAGTGTTTTTAGACAGCAATTTGTACATCCATGGGGAAAGTCTTCTAACCCAACAGCAGCTGAAACCCAATTTGGATTCCATCAACCACTCTCTCAAATCTGTCCTAGCGAAAACTGCTGAGACGTTTTTGCTCCTAGATTATCCACATGGTTTCCTGCTTGTTTTTTGTTTTGTTGTTTTGCTTGAAAATGGCTTTTTTTCATAAGCAAATATCCTTATATACTTGCAACAAATGGCGCACACGTGCTTCACTGGCACGAAATCATCAAATCCTTTTAACTCTAATGATGTTACTCTCGTTTCCTGTACTTCTAATTCGGTTTCAGCAATGTCATCTGAGTTTTTGTTTGGCCTTCCACTCATTTGTATACATTATGTGAGGAACAAAAGGAAACCCTCCAAAGCATTTTTTATTTCACTTGTAATCCGTTTACAGTTGGGAAATGGCTATCCTTTGTTTGCCTCTACAGAGCTGAGGAGAAGATGGTATCACGAACATGTGTTTTTGGGTGTCACAGTAACAGTAATTAAAAGCATAACTTTGTTGGGTTTTTCATAATCAAAAGAGCTGGTTTTTAAAAAAAGCATGTGCTGGCTCTTTAACCTCATCCAAAGACGGAAGAAACTAACCTGCTATTTATACAAATATGAAGTTTAAAACCACAAAAGAGCAAGCAGATGCTCTGATTTAATAGCAGCCAGGAGGCACTCTAGCAATACTCCAGGGTTTTGATATGTCTCTTGGGGCATTTCTTTGCTGTTATCTTGGAAGCAGCAGAGCCCAGATGCCACAGCACAACAAACAGCTTTTGAACCCTTTTCTCTCTCTTTCAAAAGGAGCCTGTTACGTGTCGCTGCTGTTTAAGTAACGAAAGAGAAGTCAGTTGGGCAGTTCTAGCTAGAATCTTCATTGCTAAACCATTTTGTCGCGCTTGCAGAGACCCTGGTGGCCTAGCCATTTGCTCCAGGATTTCCTCACACTACTGCACTACTCTCTGCCCACTCCTCACCCCTGTGGCAAGAGGAGTACATTTACTCAGCTCATTGGTTGCTAAGTGCAGAAAATAGAATCAAATTCTGAGCGCTGTACTAAAAAAGACATTTATGGGTGGGTGGGTGGGGTGGGTTGTCAGTGCTTTCTCTCAGTTTGAAGAAGAAAGAAGAGTTTGGATTTGATATCCCGCTTTATCACTACCCGAAGGAGTCTCAAAGCAGCTAACATTCTCCTTTCCCTTCCTCCCCCACAACAAACACTCTGTGAGGTGAGTGGGGCTGAGAGACTTCAGAGAAGTGTGACTAGCCCAAGGTCACCCAGCAGCTGCATGTGGAGGAGAGGAGACGCGAACCCGGTTCCCCAGATTACGAGTCGACCGCTCTTAACCACTACACCACACTGGCTCGAGAGTGCTGAAGGAAGCACAGTCTGTTAAGACACTGATGTTACCTGTGTGAAACCTTGCTCAGAAATTTAATTATTTATTCATTCATTTATGAATGAATGAATGATAGCAGGGACATAGAAGTCCTGTTCTAACAATAGGGGAACGTATTACAGACTAGAACCTGTGTGAAAACAGAATTCTTGGTTGCATTATTTATTAATGTTATTATTATTATTTATTAAATTACTGTACACCCATCCTTCCTCCAAGGATCACAGGGCGGATAACAATAGAAAAACACAAAAATATATAAAGTAGTAATAAACAAAAACAACAACATCCTGGGAACTTCCGGGGAGGAAGACGGTGGATTAGTCATTGACTGCTGACACTTCTGTCAGCGGAAATAATTATGCAGTGATTAAAAGCAACCAAGGCATAAATTTTGATTGTCAAAGCATGCTTTTGAGATAAGCGGGGCATTGGGGATTAACTTCTTATGCGCAGAAGAAGACATTCATCAGATACAGTATAATGGCCAACAGGAAATGGGACTGGAGTACAGTATATGGAACTGGGTATGAAGATACAATAAATAATTATGGACTACCACACTGTTGGGATTTGTTGGAACCCTTGGAGAGAAATTCATCATACTGGGTCAGATAAGAACTATGATTGACATTTAATGATAATTTAAAAATGAAGAGCTTCTTTTGGACTTTTTTGGGGGAAAGGTAGATGCGAGAGGACTGGGAATGAAGATTGAAAAACCTTTGTCTAGCAGCTGGAGAAAGAGCTGGACAATAGTACAGCCAGATGTTATCTTGGAGTGCATATTCTGAACATTTTGAATAACTGTTACATACATAATTGGCAGACAGAGAATTGGCAGCCCTTCCTGTTTCTTTTTCATTAATTCCTTTACTATCTTCCTTTTCTATGATTTTCCTTTATACTTAAGTTTTGTTTTGTAATTTGAAGTTCTCTATCTTGGAATAAGGAAGATAACACCCGCCGTCAACAGTTTTATGCTCCCATTGTGAGTTTAACTCCTATGTGAGGTTTCTAATTGTTAACCATTTAGGACATTAAGGAAGTGAAACACTTCAGTCACACTTCTGTTTCTGTTTCACACCTTCATAGTATTCCTATTCTTGCTTTCAAACTACCTGTTTCTTTTCTTTTCTTTTTGTAATTGTGCTAATAAGTTGCATGTAGATCAGCTTAGTTTTGATTACCATAAATTCAAAATGACAACCATTTTTGCATTTATTGTGAACACAAAAAATGGGAAACTCTTAAAATGTAACAAATCCTTAGGTAAAAATGTAATAATAATAATAATAATAATAATAATAATAATAATAATAATAATATTATTTATACCCCGCCCATTTGTCTGGGTTTTCCCAGCCACTCTGGGCGGCTTCCAACAGAACATTAAAATGCAATAATCTATTAAACATTAAAAGCCTCCCTAAACAGTACGTTTATATGTATATGTATATGTATATGTATATGCATATGTATATATGTAACAGTCGTATTAAATTGAGGAAATGTTGAAACCCTACCCCCCTGAAAACCCTAAACGGTGATTCCTTATACGGGCACAATTCACGTTAAATATATATTGGTCAACTTCCAGAACATAGATTGCCACTGGGAGCAAACCTATACCTGCAGAGGCCTTCTGTGGTACCTGTGGGGTCCTGTGTCTGGCCCCCAGGTCAAATTAGGCTCAAAAGAAGCCCCTTTCAATTCTAATTGTGCAGGGGGGGGGACAATTTTGGGAGGAGGTCACAGCTGAAGAGGGTGAGGTTTTTTTGCAAATGTCCCTGTGCCTCAATTAGGCTTCAAAGAAACCTTCCGCTGGTTATATTACAGAGTAGATTTCAGATGTCACATCCCAAAATGGCCCCCACTGCAATTAAACTTGAAAGAAGCCAAGGTCTACTCTTGACTACAGCTCAGGGATGGGTTAGAGAGGAAAGAGCTTCACCATGCCAAGTCAAGTCCAGTCTTTGATCCTGCACATTAATGATCTTACTTCCAATGTATGGTCCAACTATGTTAGAAAGGGTTGTAACTTTGCTTGCTCTGGCCAGTTTTTGGCCTGTTGGGTTGAAAAGCTGAAAGTCAGTAGATACTGTTTACTTATCTTGCTGTGTATGGGTTGGGTCTTCTTCTTCTTTGTTTAGGGATTAATTTTGCTGTTTAAAATTGTATTTTATTGATATAGTTTTTATTAAATATTTCAAAGATTTCTGTCCTGTCTTCCTATAAATATGCTAATTATCCATTCTGAGCCACTTAGAGCATCTGGGAAATAAGTCTTTAGTATTATAAATGCAAATAAAGACTTACTGAAGCATTTTTTTTATTACAAATAAATTTAAAAGGCATCGTTATGCAGCAAGACAAACATGCCAATGGTCATAAGTGACACAAATACATTTTTATTTAAAAGAATTGTCTGCCGAATGAAACCTCTGTGACATAATTTGGTTTAATCTATTTTATATAAGAATGGTATTAGTAATTGTATTATAAATTGGTATTGTTATAATGAGGCTACTATTGGATTGTAATTGAAAACTAATTAAAAAAATTGTTTAAAAATATTTTTTTTAAAAAAACAAACCTGCCCCATTAAAGCGGCTAGTAGTTTTTTGCTGCTCATAAAATCAGCGCATTATTGAAATCACTGTCAAAGTGATTTCAGAACCAACAGGATGACAAATAATACTTTTTATATCAAATTATTATGCGTTGTAGTCCTGGGGGATGATGAAGTAAGACAAGTAGAGAGGTTACCAAAATGAAAGAAAAGAGGAATATTCTAACAGCAGTTTTGTACATCGAATAAATAATTGTGGAAGATGTATCAACATGCTGCAATCCAGTCAGGATGAATGCTCAATAATAACCTCCCCACAAAAAAGATCAGAATTAATGCTCAAAAAAGACTGGATATAATTTTTTTTTATAATATTTTATTAGTTTCCACACTAAACAACCAATACACAATACATCACACAAATACATTTTAAAAACACAACATAAACATTAAAAAACAAAACAACAAGAAATAGTAAAGAAAACCTATACATACCCACACATAGACACTGGAACAATAGATAATCATTGTTTAATTCTAGTTTCAATCTTCTTTAGGGGGACTTCCCCCGATCTCTCGACTGCGTTCAATATTAATGTACTTTGGTAACTTTGTAACTATTTTCTTAACATTCACCATTATTCTTGATAATCTTTAAAATACTAACTAATCATAAAAATTCATTACTTAAACAACATATACTTAAGCATTTTTTAATATCTAAACCATTCATAACTTTGCTTCTCGTATACTATTTTTTATCAAAGACTGGATATAATTTAACCCCCATGTATGCTTTGAGTGAGCAAATCAGGATGACTGCTCAATAAATAGGTTGTTTGGAGGAGCCCGAAGTCTGGATTTAGCAGTTACTGACAGAGAGCTAAACATATTTTAAAGCTAGCATCACAGCTGTGTTCTTCAAAATATGCTGTTCTGTTTTAAAGGTAAAAGATTTTTCCTTCTGTGAATAATGAATAATGAAACCATTTGTTGTTAGAACATATAACTGCTGCATTTTAAAGAGGTGATTTTTTCTGCTGTATGGCTTACTTTTAAATCCCATTGCAGAACCTAAAACGAACTTCGGGTGAGCCATTTCTCATTTCTATAGATATTTATAGAGAGTCTCATGGACTGCAAGAAGATCAAACCTATCCATTCTTAAAGAAATCAGCCCTGAGTGCTCACTAGAAGGACAGATCCTGAAGTTGAGGCTCCAGTACTTTGGCCACCTCATGAGAAGAGAAGACTCCCTGGAAAAGACCCTGATGTTGGGAAAGATGGAGGGCACAAGGAGAAGGGGACGACAGAGGATGAGATGGTTGGACAGTGTTCTCGAAGCTACTAACATGAGTTTGGCCAAACTGCGAGAGGCAGTGGAGGATAGGCGTGCCTGGCGTGCTCTGGTCCATGGGGTCACGAAGAGTCGGACACGACTGAACGACTGAACAACAACAACAACAAATAGATATTTATCAGTTTTTCTATATCTATGCAAATAAAAAAAATCTTTTGTGTGTGAACGATGTAGAATATGTACATTCCCGGGCCAAGTTTGTTAAGGGGGTGAAGCAACTTGTTTCTTCTGTGGGTCCTTCCTTTCCTATACAAGGGTCTTCTTCTCCTTGCTGACCTTATCCTCTGCGTCCTCACTCCCCCCTCTCCAGCCATTACAAATGCCTCACTTTGCTTGTGAACTGGCCAGTGTTGGCTGAAGTCCTTCCAGTTGAGATGAAGAGGAAGCTTAGGTGGCAACTGAGTCGTGATTGTGTGTCCCTTGTGTTTGTGGGGATGTTTAGGAGTGTGGATGAGTATATATTATTTATATATCTCAATCCCAGCTTGTGTGAGCAAGCTCCAAACTTAGCAGAGTTTACATTCCCTTTTAAAACACAGCAGAAAACGTTTGCATAGGCTTGCTTAAGCCAGCTATATTCCTGGTATATTCCCCTTGTTCCCTCTTAAAAGTAAAGATACAAAACAGCACTGATTATTAGATATAAAATAGAGTTTACTTACAGACATCCATGAGTCACAGTACAGGCAAAAGAGAGGCAGACAAACTTAGATAAATGTATTTACATGCAGTGAAGCTGCTTCCATAAGGGAACAGCCTTCACCTCTGCTTCTCTCAGCTGCAGGCTGAGAGAGCATCCTGCTTCTTCAAAGGACGAGGCAAAATGGAGAGTGATCTTTGGGATGTTGTTCCCAGGTAAGACCACACCTACTTCTGGTTCCTGTAACTCAGTCCAGGTAAGCAGGAAGTTAAGCCTGGAGGACTGAGTTACCTTCATGTCCTCTCTAGGAGTGTTGTGTTTGGCTGCTCTGTGTTTACATCCCACAGTGTTGAGTGCTAGCGATGGCTTGGAGATGTGGGAATATGTTTTTTGGGTGCTTTTGCACCTGGTTATTTACGGTTATCTATGCTTATTTGTGTTTACTTTATAATATCCTTCATCATCGGAAGGAAAGGTAGAACAAGGATCCGACGGGCAGTTCACTGCGTGGATCCTTCCGCGGGCAAGAAAGGCGCTTTACTTTGAATGGGGTAACGGTCATTAGTCTTCTTCCCGCCAAAACTTAGCATGGTAACAGAACTGTAATTGGTTGTTATGCTTGTTATGACGTCACTTTACTCTTTAATAAATAGTAGCCGCTCCCTGTTTGTGGTGTGGAGAAAGCGCGAGGCAAGCCGAGTAAGAACACCGTTGCGTGGCAAGCCCAGATAGAAGAGAAACTGAAACCAGCCACGCAGGGTAGCGGCAGGCTTCTTCATCAGACTGCAGTCTCCGTTGTCTTATTTAACTTCGTTTTTTATTTTAAAACCTTTTATTTGGCTACTTAGTTTTTGGCCATAGTTTAGTTCTTTTTCTTCTTCGGAACATTCTTTGGAACACAGACGCTAGCAGAGGACTTCGAGGCAACTACGATCCACGAACTCACAACCTAAAGACCTTCAGACAGCAGCCGGCGGACCCCTTTTTTCACGGCGCGGTGGGAGCGGGACTCCAGGATTACCGGCCGTCTCATCCGCAGGCTGCCCCAGCAGCTGTTGCTCCGTGTGTAGCTACACGTGAGGCATCGGCTAACCCCACATGGAGATTCTCCTGGTACGCTTCATAAATGAGCCTGGAGAGGTGGCCTTGAGTCTAGGATTTTAGGTTTCCAGATTCACTCCTGTGAAATTGCTACAGCCCTTCTCTGGCAGCCATTGATTAGGCCCAACACGTAAAAGGTCAGATGTGGAATTCATGTTTCTGACCTTCTGAAGTCAATCAATTTAATGGTGTGTTTGTTTCCTGCAGAAGCAAATCGCTCATTTGCTTGGTGAATGCAGAAGCTTTTCCTTAAATTAAGTTCCAGTCTCATACTTCGTGTACCACTAAGGCAGCATATCTAAGAGCTGCAATGTATCACCAAGAGATACCACCTGGGCAGCTTTATAAGCTTCACCAGCTGGCTTAACGCATACCATCCAAGTGTCCCTATTTTCCAAGGACAGTCCTAGATTTACTAATGCTATCCCAGCTTCTAATTTTATCCTGGAATGTCCCTATTTCGTCAGCCAGTGCTGCCACCACAAAGCTCAGGGGGAGAGGATGAGTCGGTGCTTGTCCTGAGCTGCAGCGGTGGCAGTTGCAAGGGAGCACCTCCACGGTGCCTCTCCATGGCTGTTGCTGTCAACATCTTCCCTTGGGCAGCTCATAGTGGCTGATGGAGAGCAGACGAGGAGAAGGAGAGGCCGCTGCCACTGAGGCCTAGTCCCATGTGACATGCTGGTTTTGAGGGGCAGGCAAAGGGCAGGACCACCTTGCGCCCACATCTACCGTATTTTTCGCTTCATAAGATGCACCTGAACGTAAGATGCACCTATTTTTTAGAGGAGGAAAGGGGGAAAGCCCTGCTTTTTTGAGGATCAGCTCAAAGTGGTGCAGCTTTTTTGCAAAGGGAAAAGCCCTGTTTTTGAGGATCAGCTCAAAGTGGTGCAGCTTTTTTGCAAAGGGAAAAGCCCTGTTTTTTGAGGATCAGCTGAAAGTGGTGCAGCTTCTTTTTCAAAGAGGAAAAGCCCCGTTTTTATGGGGTTCAACTCACAGTTCTGCAGCTTCTAGTCCTACAGCCATTTCTACAGTTTCCAGACAGATAATCTAATCAGCCAGTCACATGTCGCTGGGGAAACAAACAGCCTCCCTCTGCATTCAACAATGGAGGCCTGGGCAAGGGGGCGGGGCTGGAAAGGGAGCCTTATCTCTCTCCCCGATCACTTGCTGAACAGCTGTTCAGCGGCTTCCTTTCAACACCCCCTTCTCTCTTTGTAAAAAAAAGAGCACGATCTGCTTTTGGCCCCTAGGCAATTCGGCTCCAGGGACCATGCATTCGCTCCATAAGATGCACAGACATTTCCCCTTACTTTTTGAGAAGGAAAAACGTGTGTCTTATGGAGCGAAAAATACGGTAATCACTGCTTCTGGAATCTGGCCTTTGGACTAGACTGCTTGCCTCTTCTTCATCTGCTCATTCATTTTCACCTCTGAGACCTTGACGCTTTCTGGGACTACACTATTCTGACTCTGGCTTTTTCCCATCTGACATTGGGTCCCTGGTCTTGATACCGCTTGGAGTACTCACTTCTGGCAGAGCATGGCACATTGTGATGCAGATGTTTGTCTAAAGCTGAGTTGTCTAGCCTGCCTCCGTGCAATGATATCTCGTGCTGGATTGAGTTGAAAGGCTGGCAGTAGCCAAGGGGATGGGAAGAAGGGTGTGGTTTTTTAGATGATTGTGTTGGATGGCTGAGAGATGGAGCTTGGGAGAACTAGCTTTGCCAGGAATTGCTGCCTCTCACTCATTGTCAACTTTTAAAATAATAAGCAGACGCATATATAATTTCACACTGCAGCAGAATTTCTCAGCAGAGGCTGGTTCTGAAGAGATTGCTCACCACTTCCCACTTCTTGAAAAAGATGGAACAAAACACTGAATCATGTTGCTGTGGAATATCTGCTTGATCTATTAAAAGCATCCCCTCCGCCTGCAAATAATTGGGGAGAAGTAATCTAGAATTTTACCTCAACTCAAAAACTTTAAATTGATGCAGGTTTTCAAAACTCTCAAGAAACACCAAATTAAATGTCTTCGCATCAAGAAATAGTAACAGTTGCTATAGAAAACAATTTACCATCTGGAAGCCAAGTAGGTTTCCTTTGTGTGTTGTTTTCTAATAGAACATCCAGAGACAAAAATGTATTGTCAGTACCAGCGAGGCTGAGAATTTCACCATATGTTAACGTCTTACTCAAAGGAAAAGGAAGCAACTCTCATTATTTTGCTGCTTACTCAAGATGCATTTTTAAAAATTATTGATGGAGAAAGGCAAGCATGGGAAAAGAATTAAGAAAAGATGTGGAACTCGTTTCCTAGTTCTGCTGGATCTCTCAGCGGCTTTTGACACTATCGACCATAACATCCTTCTGGACCGTCTAGAGGGGTTGGGAGCTGGGGGCACTGTTATACAGTGGTTCCGCTCCTTCCTCCTGGGCCGTGTTCAGAAAGTGGTGGTGGGGGATGAGTGTTCAGACCCCTGGGCTCTCACTTGTGGGGTGCCTCAGGGTTCTGTCCTCTCCCCCATGCTTTTCAACATCTACATGCAGCCGCTGGGAGAGATCATCAGGGGGTTTGGGCTGGGTGTTCATCAGTATGCGGATGATACCCAGCTCTACCTCTCTTTCAAATCAGAACCAGTGAAGGCGGTGAAGGTCCTGTGTGAGTGTCTGGAGGCGGTTGGAGGATGGATGGCGGCTAACAGATTGAGGTTGAATCCTGACAAGACAGAAGTACTGTTTTTGGGGGACAGGAGGCGGGCAGGTGTGGAGGACTCCCTGGTCCTGAATGGGGTAACTGTGCCCCTGAAGGACCAGGTGCGCAGCCTGGGAGTCATTTTGGACTCACAGCTGTCCATGGAGGCGCAGGTTAATTCTGTGTCCAGGGCGGCTGTCTACCAGCTCCATCTGGTACGCAGGCTGAGACCCTACCTGCCGCAGACTGTCTTGCCAGAGTGGTGCATGCTCTGGTTATCTCCCGCTTGGACTACTGCAATGCACTCTACGTGGGGCTACCTTTGAAGGTGACCCGGAAACTACAACTAATCCAGAATGCAGCAGCTAGACTGGTGACTGGGAGCAGCCGAGACCACATAACACTGGTCTTGAAAGACCTACATTGGCTCCCAGTACGTTTCCGAGCACAATTCAAAGTGTTGGTGCTGACCTTTAAAGCCCTAAACGGCCTCGGTCCAGTATATCTGAAGGAGCGTCTCCACCCCCATCGATCTACCCGGACACTGAGGTCCAGCGCCGAGGGCCTTCTGGCGGTTCCCTCATTACGAGAAGCCAAGCTACAGGGAACCAGACAGAGGGCCTTCTCGGTAGTAGCACCCGCCCTGTGGAATGCCCTCCCACCAGATGTCAAAGAGAACAACAACTACCAGACTTTTAGAAGACATCTTAAGGCAGCCCTGTTTAGGGAAGCTTTTAATATCTGATGAATTATTGTATTTTAATATTGTGTTGGAAGCCACCCAGAGTGGCTGGGGAGGCCCAGCCAGACGGGGTAGGGTATAAATAAATTATTATTATTATTATTATTATTATTATTATTATTATTATTTAATTAGACCAAACAGCAGATAGAATCAAAACTTTCTCATACTGAATTCTGAATTTTGCTCCAAGTGTGCCCAATTCTACAAATTGGTCTCCAAACTGGTGCCTTCCAGATGTTTAGCTTCAACTCCCTCAACATGGCCAATTGCCAGGGGTGATGCCAGTTGTAGTCCAAAATCATATCTGATTGGCACCTGTCTGAGGATGGCTAGACTAGAAGGTATTCTGTTTCCTTGATCAGCTGGTATTCATGGGCCAGCTGGTATTCATTCAATAAGCCATAGACCAAATCAAACTATATGCACGGGGGAAGGAGTGAAAATTGGGCTGAATGCTGGCTGTGACCACTTGTTGACAATGGAGACTTTTTTACTTGGGTTCAGATAACAGATGTGTCATACAGTTCAGTCGGTATCGGTATCAAGTTTATTGCTTATAGCCAAAGGCTGCTGCAATGTATACAATGTCATTCAGTAAAATATATACAAATTTGGTACAAAACTTAGAACATTTACATTATCAAAACATGACCTAATCAGCACGAAGCTATGGAAACACTTTAATATACTAATTAAAACATTAAACAATAAAATTTATAAACTAAAATCATCACGTGGCCACTGATATTTTAAAAGAAATATTAAATAATACAAAACTAAACAGTTGTGAACCCCATCAATTTCAAAGGGAGAGATTAGCATTTGCCGAAATCTCCCACAGTTCAGTAGGACAAGAAAAGTGCTTGCTTTTGGTTGCGTTGCGTCCTATGTAAGCGGTGTGTCGCTTAAGAAATGTGGGCTTGTGAATACTGTACCTGCTTGCGTTAATGGAAATAAAAAAGTACGTACACCGAATCCTTTTCAAGTGTAATGGAATCCTTGTTCTACTATTTTCCTTAGAAGACTCACTTTACAACGGAAAAGGTCATGTTTCATTTTTAAACCTGAATGAGGTTTGTTAGAAGGTTCATAAACACAGAATCGTAGAATTGTAGTGTTGGCTCAGCCAGAGATCTCCCGGATCCTAACTTGCTTCTTTTGGCTGATCTCATGTTAGGGTTGTGTCCCCTCCCCCCACTTTTTTTTTAACAGCAACCTTAGGTTTTAAAATATGAATAAGTGCTCACGTCCAAAATGTATTCTATGGGCTTTTCAGAGTTACTACATTATACTGTCATGTGGTTTCAGGACAAGGCATAGTGTTTATTTTCAAGCTTTGCTCTTTTTTGTCGTTTATTAGTTCAAGCCACAACTCCCAAGCTGCCAAACCTTGGATTTTTCATGTTACCATTAAATATTGCTGCATTGTGATCCGAAAGCTTTTGGGAATGCCCAAACAACTCGCCATTGCCTCTGAATAATTGATGGTATCAAATTGCTGCAAAGTGTTGCCAGGGGAAGGATCCGAAAGGACTGTTTCTTAAGAAACAAGCAAGTTTCATTTTTCTAACTCCCACCCACCCACACCCACACACAAAGAACGGGCTCATGAAGTTGCCTTTATAGTATTCAAAAATATCTGCTGTTTTATGTTTCACCGTCTTACAATTTTTGATGCTGTAGAGCAGACATCTGCTTTACCTTTGTAATGTTGCGGGGGGAGAAGGGGGAGGAGAGAGAGAGAGGGAGGGGGGTAGGAATGGCTTTCATGCAGTAAAAAGCACCACCCACCCTACTTCTCATCAGTCTCCCTGGCGGTTATGACCAAGGTTGTCTCAGGTGTGATGTTAGAGGTTTTGTGGTTTGGGCCACTTCAACATCCACACTGAGGATTCCTCACATCTTGCTTGAGAGTGCATGGCTTCCTCAAATGATCTTTGGTCTAATGCATAGAGCAGAGCTTTCCAAACTTTTCACGTCGGTGACACACTTTTTAGACATGTATCATTTTGCGACACAGCAATTCCGTTTTGCGTCATTTTGCGACACAGCAATTCAGTTTTACCAGCAAACTGGAGGTTAAACGAACCCCTTTCCAGCCCTGGGAGGAGCGTTTGACACACTAACTTGTCGTGACACACAGTTTGGAAAGCTCTGGCATAGAGCAAGTCATGCCCTTGATTTAGTCTTCACTCCGGGGGGAGGGGGTGGTCTTGGAAATTGGAGGGGGGATAATATCACCCCATTGTCATGGTCGGAACCACTTCCTGGTGAGGTTTGGCCTTGCAGCAATGATTCTCCCCTGCAGGATTGGGGAACCAGATAGAATGGTCTACCTTTGGAGACTGGTCAAATCAGATGGAGTCCTGACTGCTCTGGGTGATTCTAAGAGCAGGTGATCTGGTTGAGGCCTTTGTTTCACTATGAAACAAAGAGCCATTGACACGACTGCGCCCTCTGGTGCTGTGGAGTCATTACCCCCCTTGGTATCCTGAGGAGCTGCGGTAGACGAAATGAACCGGGCGAGGCATAGATTTCACTTAGGAACTGATTGATCACATCTTCAGAGTTGTGGCGCTGAGGACAGCGAAGAGATCCTTCTTCGCTGCCTCCATTGCACCCTTGGGGGGGGGGACTATCCTGCAGAGGTGTTCTGTGTCATCTGGAGGCTGGTTTCTCCTAACCAGATGGCTAAACACTTTGCAGACAAAGGTCCGCAGATGCCGCTGTTCTAGCAGTGCCAGCCGAGGTGTCTTAACACAACGTCAAGCCCATTGTTGTTGAATCAGTTCCAGTTCATGCAGCCTTAGGACGTGGACAGGATATTTGCAGCGATGTGCCCAACCACATGCTCATTATATTCTTGTCCTTCCTGGTTTTATTAAAGCTAGCCTGGATGGTGTGAATGGGTCAGATCAGATAAGATTTCTTTATTGTCTTTATTGAATGGGTCAGAGGGATGGTAAGTGCATATTTGCAATGATGGAGTGGTACTCTCTGCCCTTAAAGAGGCAGTGGTCCATCCACTTCTCAAAAAGCCCACTCTCCTCAAGAGGAGACTCTTGAGAGTCCCATGGACTGCAAAAAGATCAAACTTATCCATCCTTAAAGAAATCAGCCCTGAGTGCTCACTGGAAGGGCAGATCCTGAAGTTGAGGCTCCAGTACTTTGGCCACCTCATGAGAAGAGAAGACTCCCTGGAAAAGACCCTGATGTTGGGAAAGATGGAGGGCACAAGGAGAAGGGGATGACAGAGGATGAGATGGTTGGACAGTGTTCTCGAAGCGACTGGCATGAGTTTGGCCAAACTGTGGGAGGCAGTGGAGGATAGGGGTGCCTGGCGTGCTCTGGTCCATGGGGTCACGAAGAGTCGGACACGACTGAACGACTGAGCAACAACAAGACACCCAGTAAAGTGTAAGAACAACAGACTGGTTGTTTCTTGGCAAAGGTGGTAGAGAGGTTAGTCGTAGGGTGGGAAGCTCATGACCAGGACATGTAAACAGGGCTCTTTGCAAGGGTTTGGTGGAGGAGACCAAACCCTACGCCAAAGGATAAATGGACATAAATCTGATATCAGGAATCACAAGACAGAGAAACCAGTAGGAGAACACTTCAGTCTCCCAGGACATTCTATACAAGATCTCAAAGTAGCTGTCTTATACAAAGGAATTTCAGAAATAGACTGGAAAGAGAAGTTGCTGAATTGCAACTCGTTGTTGTTGTTCAGTCGTGTCTGACTCTTCGTGACCCCATGGACCCCATGCAACTCATTACCAAACTTAAAACCATGGAGATACCTGGTCTGAACAAAGACATTGGATTCTTATCTCATTATACATGACAAAGCTATCTTTAGCCATCTCACCCCTTGCTTTTTCCTTAAGACCAATTGCAGTCGTTAACAGGTTTTCCACACCCATCAGCCAATCCCCCATTCCCACCACCCTTCTGAGTAATACCCCTCCTCACTCTCTCACTATATATAAGGGTCTGGTGACTTCTGTTTCAGTGTATCTGAAGAAGTGTGCATGCACACGAAAGCTCATACCAAGAACAAACTCAGTTGGTCTCTAAGGTGCTACTGGAAGGATATATTTTTTTTACAGTATTTTGTTTTGACTATGGCAGACCAACATGGCTACCTACCTGTAACTGAGACTGAAGAGAGTGAGACTGTGTCTTTTGGATCAAGGCTGGTTGCTTATCTGAGCTGTTTGCGTGGGGTGGGAAAAGATACAGATCACCTACTTGCTTTTGTGACTTTTAAACTCTTGCTGGAGAGTGTGCTTAGCACCATGCAGCTGCCGACCTCAGAACACTCTGAGGTGGGTTTGGAAGGTACAGTGTACAGAACGGTTCCTGCCACTCCCCAGAGGGGGAAGAGATGATTGACGGTGGTAGGTGACTCCCTACAGAGCGGGATAGAGGCACCAGTGTGCGGAGGACACAAGAGGTGTGCTGTCTTCCAGGTGCAGAGATTCATGATGTGACAGAGAAGATGCCAAGTCTTATATACAACCTCTTCCTTCTGATTCATGTGGGTACAAACGATACTGACAGAGATTATCCATCTAAACTTTTAATTAAAGCAGCCTTACAGTGCAGGATACAGTCTAGCTGGATGTTTTCCCACATAGGCACCAGTGAAATGAATTGAACCTGTACAAGAGCAGCCAGGGGCGTAGCAAGGGGGGCCGTAGGGGGTGGGCCGCCCCATATTCCATAATGACAAATTATCAAGGAACAATTACTGCCCTACTAGGGCGGTTCATAAAAAAACTTTTTTTTAAATGCCTGCTCCAAAGGTCTTATCTTACTATACTAGGGATTATATAGCTATATATGAAATTTCATGCATATCGGTTAATATCTTGACCCTCCTCCACCAAAATAGCTGTTTACTTGGCTGTTTTCCTATGTCGTGAAGGCTGAAATTTCAGTTCAGTGGAGCACTTACTGTTCCCAACCCTAACCCTGTGGAAAGCCATCTAATTAGACTTTAATTTGATTTTGAGATGTTTTTAGGAGGTAATTTAATTATTGTTTGATTTTATACCAATGTTATGTATCTGATGTTGAGGAAACGCCAGAAAAAAACAGAGAAAAACACAGCAAAACTTCTTCTAAGACGCTATATCCTCTTAGGAATCAAAGAAACAGACACCATTTTTATTTTTCACACACTTCTACCATAAAAAACAAGCTGAAGAAGGCATCTATGCCGAAACGGGGCCCTGTCCTGGTCTCCCTGGTTTACACCTGACACGTATTGGAGAAGCCCTGACATCCATCTCTAAAAGACTTTAAGGAAAATTTTCATATGAAACTATTTGTTGTTTAAGACTGTAATTCTTTACAGAATTGATATTACGTTTGGAATTACTTACGAGTAAACGTATGTTTTTTTGTTAAAACTTTTGGCCAGAGTTCTTATTTGGATTCATTACAATGTATCTGATGTTAGCCACCCTGAGCCCGACTTCGGCCGGGGAGGGCGGGATATAAATAAAAGTTTTTTATTATTATTACTTGTTATTATTCCTTTGTAAGAAAATATGAAATAACGTAAAACCATTTTTGCAGGGGGGGGAATCAATGGGGGGGTTGACAAGAAATTTTCCGCACCGGGTACCACCTGACCTTCCTACGCCTCTGGGGGGGTGACATTTTTTTTTTGCCCCCAGGTACCAATTTACCTTGCTACACCCCTGAGAGCATCGCCATTCTTTTGCACAGCCATCGAGAATTTCACAGGACTGTGACCATTAATTGTATTATCCAGTACTATCCTAAATTTATATACTCTTTCCTTCTTGCTGCATAATTGGGTTTTCTCACCTACCCCCCCCCCCAGCCTCTGCCTCAGTGCTTGGCTGAAATGCCGAGGGAGGTTAATGTGAGGTTCAGGTTTTGGGTGCATGTGAGCAAACAATGATTTCTTAACAATAAATCTAAAGCCAGATGATCTCCGCAAGAAGGCCAAAAGTTATTTCAAAGGTGCTAAAGCGACTATTTTATTTTCCACCTTTGCAGATTCAATTTGTGTACGAGGCTTTGATCCAAACATCAACATGGTCACTGGAATAACTCCAGTTAACCCCATGTTGTCAAGTATGGGATTAGTAGCCCAGCCGCCGCCAGCGGAGGTGCCCGTCATCAAAGAAATAATTCACTGCAAAAGCTGTACGCTCTTCCCTCCAAATCCAAGTAAGTGTGCTAGGTTAATTTAATTAATGTTCCAAATCACTAGTCCAGTTCAGGCTGTCCTAATCGGTTTTTACCCAGGGTAACAATGGCAATTTAGTTATCCCTTCACTTAGCGTTTCCACAGGGAAAAAGACTTCACAATTTGGATAACATGAGGCAAACTTCCTTCCTTCCTTCCTTCCTTCCTTCCTTCCTTCCTTCCTTCCTTCCTCTCCTTAGCACAGCTCTGATATATTGTTGTTGTTGTTGTTCAGTCGTGTCCGACTCTTCGTGACCCCATGGACCAGAGCACGCCAGGCACGCCTATCCTTCACTGCCTCTCGCAGTTTGGCCAAACTCATGTTAGTAGCTTCGAGAACACTGTCCAACCATCTCATCCTCTGTCGTCCCCTTCTCCTTGTGCCCTCCATCTTTCCCAACATCAGGGTCTTTTCCAGGGAGTCTTCCCTTCTCATGAGGTGATATATTAGCATCCCACAATATAGGGAAATTTCACTTTATATCTTGTTCTATGTAGCTCAGGGCTGCCAGCATCTCTCCAGGACTTCACAAACAGGGAACGCTCCCAGGCCTACCTGGAGATTGAAGTTGGCTTCTTCTTCTGCACACCAAGCAGATGTTCTGCCACTGAGCTACAACTTCTCTGCAGGTCCAATATTTGCCCCAGTCCCCATCTAGGGGATCCTTCCTCACTTGCTCCTGTAACCACAGGTTCAGTCTTCACCCTCTTTTAGTAAACTCTCTCCCCACCCCACCCCACCCCACCAGGTTTTTTTTGTGATGAAGACTTTTATGTGATAGGTTGGTTTTGTGTCGTATATATATATATATATATATATATATATATATATATATATATATATTACCTTTTGTTCATTGTGATGCTCTTTACCTGAACAAAAAAAAAATGCTTTGATTAAATGGGAGCTGATAAAACAAACAGCACTGAGCACATAGTTCCTATCTTAATGGCAGAAATATGCGGTGTCAGCTGATTAATATTTTAATACCCAAATAAGTTCTGTGAGGACTTGATCTGATTAGATGCCTTTCTGATTATTCAGTGTTAAACTTTTATTTAAGCAATTTATTTTATGTCTGAAATGAATTATGGGGCTGAATTAGAAAGCAAGTGAGAACTTTAATTTTTCTCTTAGATCTTCCGCCACCTTCAACAAGAGAGAGGCCACCTGGATGCAAAACTGTGTTTGTCGGAGGATTGCCAGAAAACGCTACTGAGGAGATTATTCAGGAAGTCTTTGAGCAGTGCGGTGACATCACAGCAATTCGGAAAAGCAAGAAGAATTTTTGCCATATTCGTTTTGCTGAAGAGTTCATGGTCGATAAAGCCATTTACCTTTCTGGTATTTGTCACATTCTTCAAGGGGTTTCTCGTTTGCATTTTGCGATGTTAATATGCTGTTATGTTCTTTGACCTTTACCGTAGCAAGCGTTTGCCAAGCTCAGGAGCTTGGGGCAGAAACTGCAAGGGCACAGTCGCAATTACTCTATCCCTAATGTATGGTATTCCTCTTAATTCCAGGTGTGAAGGGAGTCTGTTGCACAGGATTCTGTGAGCACAGGATGCTCAACTCAAGGGCCATTCCCCTGATCCACTGGAGCCATTCCTATGGTCTTAGGTGTTCCTGTGTTCACCAGAACTTTCCCCTATTTTCTGCTGCTCTGTGATAATTCAGTAGAGAAGAGAAGCTCCCCACATGGTGCCACAAAACCATGGTTTCATATAGGGCTTTTTATATATGGTACTGGCCCTATTCAGTCAGGACAGCTGGTTTAGATATCAGTAGCCTGTACTGTGTTCTCTATAAACAGCTGAGTCCCAATCAAAACTTACCTGACTTACTGAAAATGGCTAAGTCAAATATATCTCTCAATCTGTCTTCTGTCTTCTTAGCTGATGGATTTCCTACTTCTAGGATAGGATGCGGGCAATGCAAAGTATTTTTAAAATCTTTACAGCTGCAGTTGCAAAGGGCATCTAAGGATATCGCCCAGTTGAGCAGGCATAAAAATCGCTGTGTAGACGATGGATCAGAACTGGGTCATTGATGCAAGTGGATAAACCAGGCACGCTAATGAGCAAGATAAGAAGAGACGAGGCTGTAAACACGGGGTGTAAATATATCACTTTGGGATAGGTCCATCCGTACTTAATGTGCACACCTGTGTAGACGATGGATCAGAACTGGGTCATTGATGCAAGTGGATAAACCAGGCACGCTAATGAGCAAGATAAGAAGAGACGAGGCTGTAAACACGGGGTGTAAATATATCACTTTGGGATAGGTCCATCCGTACTTAATGTGCACACCTGTGGTTGTGTTATTACACAGGTAATGACCCCACTGTAAGACCTGGTTTGCACATGCCGCAAAAGGAATGGGAATGAGGTAAAAGTGAGTCAAATGGACTGTACCACTTCAGACACTACATAGATGATGATAATCATCATCATCATCATCATCATCATCATCATCATACCTGTGTACAATGAAATTAATCGAGCCTCCCCACCCCCACAAACACTCAATCTCATTGCACTCTGTGTGCTTGTCGCACAACACACCAACCCCCAAAGTCAGTTGCACTGTATTATTTTCCGTTCAGCAGCCTAACAGCCCACGGATAGAAACTGTTTTTTAGCCTGTTGGTACAACTGATTATGCTTCTATATCACCTGCGTGAGGGTAGAAGATTAAAGAGGTGCTGGCCGGGGTATGAATCGTCCCTGAGAATTTTCCTCGCTCTCCTGAGGCAACGATCCCTTGCGATGTCATCTAGCAGGCTCAGGGGACAGCCCATTATATCATGTGCTGTGTTCACCACCCTCTGTAAAGACTTTCTGTCCGTGGCTATCAAGCCAACGTACCACACTGTGATACAATTTGAGAGGACACTTTCTATTGTGGACCGGTAGAAGGAGGTCATCAATTGTTGTTTAACATTGTTCTTTCGCAAGACCCTGAGAAAATGGAGTCTCTGTTGGGCCTTCCTAACCACCTGAGTTATATTGTTTTTCCAAGTGAGGTCTTCACTAAGGTAAACTCCCAGGAATTTAAAGGAAGAGACTCTCTCCACACAGTCCCCCGATATACAACGGGGCTAGTTCCCCTCTCTTCCTCCGAAAGTCCAACACCATCTCCTTTGGGATGTTCCTCCTCATCCTTTGGGAGAACCCCTCATAACCTATGTGAGGATCCCAAACTGTTACTGCATCGTATTACACCAGAATACTCATTCCATCGTTTCTCAAACAATACCAGAAAGAGGAAAATAGCTTTGTATTTACTGGGTCTCCTCCCCAGCTTAATTTTCGTAAAATAATGTAGCAAAGTTGTAGCTTCTAGTGTGACAGAGAAGCTGCCGTGGGTTTGGCAGATGCTTTGTTTTAATTGCACTGAATTACTGTTTTTCCTAGATGATCTTTATTATGTTTTCAAACATAAAACATTCTGAAGAGTGTAATTTTTCAAGCCTGCAATAGACAAGAGACATAAAAATAGAATACATAAGTTATTGCAACTACAATCTTCATGTTATATGAGGATACAGCCCTGTTGCTATCATTTACGTTATAAAGGTAGATCACACACAAATCCCAGATATGCTCTGCTGACAGAAGTCCCACACACTCCATTGAGGTTTCTGGTATAAACAGGGCCACAAGGATTGAGTTCTCACTACATATTTCATTTACTTATGCCAATTTACGCCATTGTATGTGGGGAAAAATCATTTTTAAAAATGAAGCAGTAGACTTGCTCCATCTTCCGTGTGACAGCCCTTTCAATATTTGAAGATGGCTCTCTTATCTCCTTTCAGTCTCCTCTTTCCCAGGGTAAACATACCCAGATCCTTCAATCGTATTTCATAAGACTTGGTTTCCAGACCCTTGATCATCTTGGTCGCCCTCCTCTGCACACCTTGCAGCTTGTCAACATCCTTCTTAAATTGTGGTGCCCAGAATTGGACACAATATTCCAGGTGTGGTCTCACCAAGGCAGAATAGAGCGGTACTATTACTTCCCTTGATCTGGACACTAGACCTCTCTTGATGCAGCCTATAATATCCCTTAGCTTTTTTGCTGCTGCATCAGAAGGTTGACTCATGTTAAGCTTGTGGTCCACCAAGACCCCTAGATCCTTTTCACATGTACTGCTAGTAAGCCAGGTGTTCCTCGTCTTATTTTTGTGTATCTGGTTCTTCCTGCCTAAATGCAGAACCTTACATTTGTCCCTACTGAATTTCATTTTGCTAGCCAGTTCTCCAATCTGTTAAGGTCATTTTGAATTCTGATTCTGTCTTCTGTGGCATTAGCTACCCCTCTCAGTTTGGTGTCATCTGTAAATTGGATGAGCATCCTCTCAGTTCCTTCATCCAAATTGTTTATGAAGACGTTGAACAACAAAGGGCGTAGGACAGGACCCCCCAGCCCCCCACTTGTCACTTTTTCCCAAGATAATGAGGAACCATTAATGAGTACTCTTTGGGTTTGGTCAGTCAACCAGCTACAAATCCACCTAACAGTTACCTCATTCAACCCACATTTTACCAGCTTCCTCACAAGAACATCATGGGGGACTTTGTCAAAAGCCTTACTGAAATCAAGATACACTATGTCCACAGCATTCCCCTGATCCACCAATCTTGTAACTCCATCAAAAAAGAAAGAAATGAGATTCATCTGACATGAGGCATTTTTGAGAAACCCATGCAGTACATACATTGATGCAGAAGATTTTAAAGGTTAACATTTCATTGAAGACAGAACTTTTCCTGGTGGGAATGATGGAAATACAATTAGAAAAGGACCGTGGAACATTATTTCAATATATGATCACAGCTGCCTGACTTTTATATACATAAAAGTAGAAGGGTTCATCATTGCCTACCACGGAAGAGTTACATTTCATTACAGAAAAATCGTTGTTGATATTTACTAAAGATTGGAAACCTCTTATGGACCTTTTTGCATGAAAAATAACTTGTGATATCTGGGTTCTAGGAAGAAAATAGAAAGTGGAACAGTTGCGTGTTACGTTGTAGTGGGTGATTTGAATATATAGCTGACAAAGAATCAGAAGTTCTCATTTTTCCCCCCTCTTTTCCGATTTTAATTTATTTCTTTTTTCTTCTTCTTTTCCACTTCTTGGTTTGCGTTTTATGTAGATTACCGGGTATGTTTTTTTATCTTTGCTATTTTAAAAAGATACTGGGTATTTGATATTAACATTTGTATATCTTTTTTCGAACTTTAATAAAATATAATAATAATAATTTATTATTTGTACCCCGCCCATCTGGCTGGGTTTCCCAGCCACTCTGGGCGGCTTCCAACAGAGATTAAAATACATGAAAATACTAAATATAATAAAGAGCGATGTCACATACTTAAAGTGAAATAAGGGTTATGAACCAAGATAGGTTGGATGATTCGTGTTAGTGTCTCAATTTTTCCTCATTATACTTTTTTATTCATTCAGTAAAAGGAGCTCAAACCTAGCCAATAGAAGAATTCTATAAATTTTGACTCTTGTCTTAATCAGTACACTGGCTTAATCAGAGCCAGTGTGGTGTAGGAGAGCCAGTGTGGTGTAGTGGTTAAGAGCGGTAGACTCGTAATCTGGGGAACCGGGTTCGCGTCTCCGCTCCTCCACATGCAGCTGCTGGGTGACCTTGGGCTAGTCACACTTCTCTGAAGTCTCTCAGCCCCACTCACCTCACAGAGTGTTTGTTGTGGGGGAGGAAGGGAAAGGAGAATGTTAGCCACTTTGAGACTCCTTCGGGTAGTGATAAAGCGGGATATCAAATCCAAACTCTTCTTCTTCTTCTTCTACACAAGTGTTTATATATATATATATATATATATATATATATATATATATATATATATGGGGGGGTAAGCAAAATAAGCTGTTAGGCAGCAATAAAAAATTCATTTTAACCAAGGGTGTCAGTTTATTGTGGAGTTGGTGCTTGCCTGAAGGCAAGTTTTATGCACCATTCACATGTTTTCCTCATTAAAATGTTGTCCCATACTTCTTTTCCCATTAAAACCAGTAGTGTGTGTGTGTGTTTTCCCAATAAATGGTGAATCTGAATTAAAGATGTGGCATTTTGATGAGGACGTTGTGTGGACGATGCAAAAACTTGCATGGGTGTGCAACACCGAGTCCACAATAAACTGCTGTGTGAAAGCACAGGGATCACGTTCAAAATATCAGTTTGTTTTACTCTATTATTGACAGTGCATTTGGCTCAACAGAAGTGTTATGTGCCTTCTATAATTCTATAACAGCTTGGTACGGTACAGCCTCCAAGAGAGACAAGAAAAGGCTCCAACGAGCTGTAAGAATTGCAGAAAGGGTAATTGGTGTTAGCTTGCCTTCAATAGAGACAATTTATGCTACCCGAGTTAGGAAGAGAGCAGAGAGAATTGTAGCAGATCCTTTACATCCCGGTCATCATCTGCTTGATTTACTTCCATCTGGACGTCGCTACAGGACTTCATATACAAAATCGGCCAGGCACAAGAATAGTTTTTTCCCTTGTGCCATTAAATTGTTAAATTCGTAGTTGTATAGCTGAAGGGGAGGTAAAATATGGGTGGGGTTTCTTTGCTTCTTTGTATTGTGAGAGGAACAGTGTCTGTATGTTTACATTGCAATGTAGCCGAAACAAATTCCAAGTATGTTGGAAAATGTACTTGGCCAATAATAAATTATTCCTATTCCTATTTCCTATTCCTATTCAAAATGCAGATGGGTGCATTTCTTTATTTAAGCCACTGTTAACCATTTTTTTACTCTAATGCAGGTTTTCCCCAACTTGGGTCTCCAGCTGTTTTTGGACTACATTTTCCATCTTCCCTGACCACTGATCTTGCTAGCTAGGGATGATGGGAGTTGTAGTCCAACAACAGCTGGAGACCCAAGTTGGGGAAACCCTGGTCTAATGGTTGCAAATTGTGGGAATACGCTTTAGCGTTTCCGCGCGATAGCCGCTGCACTGATCCTTCCGCGCAGAAGGAAAAGAAGATCTGGCCGGAGTTGGAGTCGGGATCCCTCCGCCATCCCAAAAGCGTGCCAGGAGGCCTCTGGTTAACGGCTGTTAAGGGTTTTCCCGCCCGGAAGGGCTCGTTAATGCTAAGTTGTAATTGCTTTATTTTGGCCTCCTTCTGCTTCTTTGGCCGCCTTTTGCTTTCCTTGCTGCCTATCGCTATCTTCTTCAGCCCTACTGCAATTCATAAAACTCCTCACGACCTTCAAGAACCTTCATAACCAGCCGGAGCAGGTTCTCCCAACAACTGGTTATCCCAACAGCAAATAGCAATAAGAGGACAGGCCCCGCTCTCAAGTCTAAAATATGACATAAATGGGAAAAGGTGCTGAAGCTTACATTTGTCCCTACTCAATTTCATTTTGTTAGCTTACACCCAGCTATCCAATCTGTTAAGGTCATTTTGAATTCTGATTCTGTCTTCTGTGGCAATAGCTACCCCTCTCAGGAAGAGGAAGACAGCAAACTCAGACAATGGGTTTCACATATGGAGTATTTGCAGCAGCCAGTTCAAAGAGTGAAGGAGCTGAGCTAGCTGAAAGGGCCTACAATCCTCTCTTCCTCTTTTTATATCTGGGTGGAGTGTTGTTGGCTTCTTGTTTTCCACATAATGAAACCACCGTTTTAATAGGCAGGCTTCAAGCAAACCAGCAAGCACAGGTGTTAACTCATTGACATGATGTGACACGTATGGACGTAAATAAAGGAAAGGAGACCTGACGTGGTTTTTGCTTGTTGTTTCCAGGGTATCGCATGAGATTAGGATCTAGTACGGACAAGAAAGATTCAGGCCGACTTCATGTTGATTTTGCACAGGCAAGAGACGACTTTTATGAATGGGAATGTAAGCAGCGGATGCTGGCCCGAGAGGAGCGTCACAGGCGCAAAATGGAAGAAGATCGGATGCGGCCCCCATCTCCGCCCGCCATAATGCATTATTCGGAACATGAAGCAACTTTGCTGGCAGAAAAACTGAAAGGTAACGGGACATTTCCCAGCCATGTTATCTGTCACAATAAGTTGTGTGCATATTAATGTGTAACAAAGCTGGTCTCACTCTTAACTTCCCTATAGCTAAAACAAAATAAAAAATAAAAAAAATTCCTTCCAGTAGCACCTTAGAGACCAACTAAGTTTGTTCTTGGTATGAGCTTTCGTGTGCATGCACACTTCTTCAGATACACTGAAACAGAAGTCACCAGACCCTTATATATAGTGAGAGAGTGAGGAGGGGTATTACTCAGAAGGGTGGTGGGAATGGGTGATTGGCTGATCACCAATACATGGGGACGGCGACGTGGGATTGGTTGCTGCTGCGAGCCAGAGATTGTCAGCGGCTACTGGGTGTGTTATTGGTGGCTGCGGCAAGGGCTGGTTTTGATTGGCTGTTGCTGCTGCAATTGGGCGAGCAACCGACGGTAAGTCGGGTGAGCGGATTTTGGCAATCCACCCCCCTAAAAAAGCTCAACAACTCTGGGCAATCCTCCCCACAAAAAGCTCAGCAACCCCATCTTCTTAATTTGGACTCCCGAAAAATAGGGGGCATCTTATACTGTGCACGGGGGTGAGTTATACACGGGAAAATACGGTAGATGTGCTTAAAAATAATGGCAATGTGTTTTCCTTTCACACATGATACCCTGAATGCACTTAGGGGTGAAAAATGCAAAGACGGTCAAGAAGTTTGTAACAGTTCTTGTTTATTATATGTTATCTATTGTAAAATTACATAAAATGAAATAAAAATATAAGAATAAGAATAACAACTAAAAATGTGCACATGGTGGGTAGATGGAAGATAATTAACTGCTCAGTTTCCAGATTCTTGTATTTGTCACTGTTTTTCACAACATGGGAAGCAGCTGGGTTCATCCCACTGCTCTCCACCTCCTCCTCTCAGGTTACTGATTTCAAATACTGTTAAAAATCACACAGCACCTAGACGGTGTGGTACCATTTCTACAACAGACAGAAAAACATTACATGGTCTGCCAAGTCCCTCAGCAATTTTCAAATGGTTTCCGATGGAAAAAAGTGACAGTGTTTGGGCTTTTGACCTTGCTGTGGACTTCAGGTGGTCAACTTGCTGGCCCAAGGGGCCTGGTAGGAGTGTTTTTTATCCATTTGGCAAATTGGCACCGGCCTCTTGGTTTTTTTCGCCTACCTCGTAGCAATTCGTCACAACTTTATGGTATTGGCGGTTAGGCATTGGAATATATAATATGTGGTGTATATGTGTTGTGTGTTGGTGGGCAGGTTGTGGCCATCACCTACCTCCTAGGGGTATCCCGTTAAGGGGATTCGGCGGTCATGGATCCTGTCCGATACCCTCCTGGTGGCTAGGGCCATGGCACAACCCCCGGTGACATCAGGGGAAGCTTCCAGTTGTATTTGCATCAACAAGCTCCTCCCACTGGTCGTTAACCCTAAGGTGACTCCCCGCCAAGTGGGGTGGAGTCAAGCGTTGTGCTCTTCTCCAATGCCTAAAGCCAATACCTCTCACATGCTATAACCAATAAAGTTGTGGCCTTATTTTGCCCATTAACCTAAAATCATGTGTCCTTGTGTTTTATTTACTCCACGCGGGTGGCGGGTCATCGACTCGCAACCGATTCTAAGCTCATACAGAACAAGATGCATTGCCCAGGGTCACACAGCCAATGAGATGGCTGCAATAGGGAATACCCAGCTTGATAAATGTGCAGTGCCAACTTTGTAGGCCAAAAGGACCAATAGGTTGGTTCATATTCAGTGGAATTTGCTGCCAAGTTGGTTCAAATTCAGTGGAATTTGCTGCCAAGGAGTGTGGTGGAGTCTCCTTCTTTGGAGGTCTTTAAGCGGAGGCTTGACAGCCATCTGTCAGGAATGCTTTGATGGTGTTTCCTGCTTGGCAGGGGGTTGGACTGGATGGCCCCTTGTGGTCTCTTCCAACTCTATGATTCTATGATTCTATATTTATGGTGGCACCTCCACAGCCCCTGCCACAGAAGGGCTACTGATTTTGGTGGCTATGCAAAGGCGTTGGATCTCACAAATAGAGCTTCTCTGAGTGTCACCCAGCAGTCACCCCTCTCAAGAGGGTGGGGGGGGGGTTTGCAACATGAGAGCTTAATCTGCAGATTTGAAGACCTGAGGTTCAAACATTTGAACAGATACTTTACATTGGACACCCAGATGGTTGACTTTCATCAGCTGATGGCATTCAAATATATAAATCACGGTTTTCGAGACAAGTCTGTGTTACAAGGTTTTAATGCTACTTCCCATAAGTATGTGTATGCTTGAGTAATTGACATGCTGCCATCAATGCAATAATTTCTTCTAAAATATACTTTACAGTTGGAGAAGAATGACTTTTTTAATATAAGAAAGTGCTCCAGTATACTAAACAACAACAAAAAGATCAGTTATGCAAATCAATTCTACCTAAGAGCATTTATAGAAGCAACAAAGCATTCTATTTTTTATTTTCATTCCTCTGAAGTAATATTTTTGAACCGTGTCAGCTTGACTCTGAAGGAAAGGCTGCAAAAGGCTGGAAACCAAGCCCAGCTTTTAAATTGGATTCTATTATTTGCGTTCCATAAGATATCTCCAGCAGGAAAAAAAATAAATTTACTGTCGGGGATCCAGGTGAACTTACAGAAGCTTAGGAGGAGATCTGGTGTTCTATTTTCAACGAAGATAATTATTTCAGCATGTAAAGCCACTGGGCAGTCGGCTCATCAATTTAGAAAGCAAGGAGTGGAGATGAAATTAGGATTTTAAAAATAACCCGTAGAGAGGGCATTATGTTAGGTAATGTAGTTGAACTGTGAATAATTTCCCTCTAGCACTTGTTAAATTGTTAGCAACTTGTATCTCCTAATTACAGAACCAATGAAGATTTTTCTCCTTGTACAGAACCGTCAATTAACTGTTAATAGGCTTGCAGGCCCATGCAGCTTGCCGGTGATGCGGGCCTAGATTTTCCTGTGAGCACTCAGAGAATTTGCGTGTCAAGGTCCCCAAGCCACCCACAAATAAATCACAAATCACACATAAATTTTGTTTAAGGTTTTTGGCATAATTTTGGCCACAACTTTTTTTTAAATTAAAATGCAAAATGTGAGTGGTTGCTTAGGCATTGGTTGCAACTATATGTCCCTGCCCGGGAACAGAACTGATAGCCACACGCTGGCGAAAGTCAGTGAGAGAAAGCATCTTCGGGAGAGAATGGAGCTGGGAGCCAGACCCTCGCCTTTCCCCTAATGTTCCAAGGGCTCTTGCGTGGCCCTAGCCCCTTCCTGGGGGTATGGACAAAAGCATGGCGAGCCCCTGGATTTCTTTAACGAAAAACCCTGCAGCAGCAACATTGGAGGGGCAGGCACAACCAATCCATACCAGAAGGTCGGCGGTTCGAATCCCTGCCACGGGGTGAGCTCCCGTTGCTCAGTCCCTGCTCCTGCCACCTAGCAGTTCGAAAGCACGTCAAAGTGCAAGTAGATAAATAGGTACCGCTCCAGCGGGAAGGTAAATGGCGTTTCCGTGCGCTGCTCTGGTTCGCCAGAAGCGGCTTTGTCATGCTGGCCACATGACCCGGAAGCTGTCTGCGGACAAACGCCGGCTCCCTCGGCCTATAGAGCGAGATGAGCGCCGCAACCCCAGAGTCGGACACGACTGGACCTGATGGTCAGGGGTCCCTTTACCTTTTTAACCGCAAACTTACAAGTTGTGACGATTTGCTACGCAGTAGGCAAAAACCAAATGGAAAAATTCCTTCCAGGCCCTTGCCCCAAAGCAGATGACCCCATGACAGGCGTAGCAAGGTCAAACGCAAAACCCTGATTATAGGGAGGGTGGGTGGGTGATCCGATGCATGCAGCGAAAAGAGAAAGCAGCTCCCATGGACTGCAAGAAGATCAAACCTATCCATTCTTAAAGAAATCAGCCCTGAGTGCTCACTGGAAGGACAGATCCTGAAGCTGAGGCTCCAGTACTTTGGCCACCTCATGAGAAGAGAAGACTCCCTGGAAAAGACCCTGATGTTGGGAAAGATGGAGGGCACAAGGAGAAGGGGACGACAGAGGATGAGATGGTTGGACAGTGTTCTCGAAGCGACTGGCATGAGTTTGGCCAAACTGCGAGAGGCAGTGAAGGATAGGTGTGCCTGGCGTTGCTCTGGTCCATGGGGTCACGAAGAGTCGGACACGACTGAACGACTGAACAACAAAATATCGTCTGAACTGTCAGTGAAAAATAAGCAACATCAAAATCTCCCCAACAACCCAGAAGAACCCAAACACTGTCATGGCCATCTAATCTATCCTGCCCAACAACAAAAGGGGTGTCTTGGTAGACCCCACCGCAACATGTGTTCTCCATGAAGGAGAACACACTTTCCCCAACCCCGCAACGTTGCACACACAATTGCAGCTGGGCTCAGCAACAACCAATGCTGTTTCCATCCAATTGAATGGTTTTGCAACTGTGGAAGCTTGCATTTGCTACCTGTTTAATGATGATTATATATATTTTTTAAATCTCATTTTTTTTAAAAAAAAACCCTCACTCTAAACAGTTGTCTCTTGAATGTTACTAGTGAGTGGCCTATAGTGGAATAATAAATGTGTGGAATTTTTAATATGTTGACTTTTGAAACGTCAGTGGAGTGACAATATTTATTTAGAAGTCTACTGCGGAATTACAGCTCTCTTGTTAAATTATAGGGATGGATCTAGACAGAAAAACGCAAAAGACGTGCTCGTTTGTTCAGACCCATTTCCCCCATTCTGTGCCGTTGGGTTTGCAGCCTTCACATTGTGCCTGCAATGACCCACTTGATTGGAAAGCATTGTATAATAAAGATACCTATTATAATAAACACCACATTTTTCTGTTTGCTTTAACTTCATTTCCAGCTTATTTTCCTCAGTTTACATGTTGCTCTGTGCAGCAAATGTCACATGAGAATAGCATTTGCTGGGTTTTTATCTTTGAGAAAGAAAAAGCGGCTTTAGAAGGCTGCAATTTCTTTCTTTCCCCCCCAAAAAATTATTAATTTTCAACATAACACATACGAAAACACTACACAAACACTACATACAAAAGAAAAAACAGTAATAAAAACAATATAACCAAACAAAAACAAAAATAACTATTTAAACCTGTCTATTCTTCTATATAACATTGTATGTGGACTTCCTCTCGTCCTCTCTGGCTGCTTTCCTTGTAAATCATCTTTAGTAATTTCCTTACCTTATTGATATTCTAACTTAAAACTCTTATCATCTTTTCTTATTTTAATTACCTTATCATTACTTCCTCTATTACTAAATCTAATCTAACTTCTATATCTGTAGCCTACCTATTTCTACCTGTCTGCATTTAAATACTTATTTTAGCTTTTTTTTTTTCAAATATACTTTGAATTTAGTCCAATCTTTCTCCACCGCGTCATCCATCTGGTTTTGGAGTTTCCCGGTCAGTTCAGCGAGTTCTGAAGGCTGCAATTTCAAGTGAAGTAGTTGTTCGACTCATTCCATATTGGCTATGTTCCCCATTTAAAATTGCTTCCCTGTTTTCTTTCCTTGGGCTCAGATGAGGAGGGGCAAATGGCGACGTAGAACTAGGCATTTATAAGGAATACAAAGTGCCATCACTCCATGTCGCTTTGCTCCATTTTTCTTTGAAAATCTAATGGAATGTTTGAGGCAGCTCCTCCCTCCAGACGGCGGAATGAGGCAGTGGCGCAACGTATCGTCAGTGGCCCTCCAGGGTAGGGTTGCTACCCATCCCTTAAAAAAACAGGATTGGCCCGTTTTTGAACATCACCGTCCCCTGTCCTGTTTGGGATGCCTTTTGTCCCATTTTCAAAGTCATGAAAAAGGTCACTTTGTGATGGCCTGGGAGTCAGACTCTGATGTTGAACCTGAGGGATCCCAGCCTGCACAGGATTCCCCGCCTCCAGAACCAGCTGAGCCGGGGCCAGGGCTTGAGCCTGAAGGATCCCCACCTGTGCTGGATCCCCAGGTGCAGGATCGGGGCCGCCCTAAGCATAGGGCCAGATAAAAGCCAGCCAGACCCAGCCCAAGTTGCGTGAGCAACTTAGTTGCAAGCGTATGCTCAACCTGCAACCTTGTGCCTGAACCTGCCTTGGACCTTGACCTGCTCCCTGCCTCGCTCCCCGCCGGACTGACCTCCTTTGGACCCCTAGACCCAGGACTGGACTTGGACCTCGCTTTACAGACAAACCCTTGGGCCAGCACACACTTCCACCAGTGGCCTGGTCCACCTTTATCTATCTCATCCTGGCAGGGTTGAAGTCATGGGACAGGGAGTTACAGCTAGTCCTAGTTTTCCATTGAATGTCCGAATTACCTTTCCGGTTGGTACCAGTGTGCTCAGTTGGTCGGAACTTAAAAATGGAAAGTGTAATGCTGGTGGTCAACAAAAGTGGTTTAAAGACTGTCTCATGGCAAATTTTAAAAAAATGTAGTATAAACACCAACAAATGGGAAACACTGGCCTGCGAGCGCTCCAGTTGGAGAACAGCCTTTACCAAAGGTGTCATGGGCTTTGAAGACACTCGAACTCAGGACGCAAGGGAGAAACATGCTAAGAGGAAGGCACGCTTGGCAAATCCACACCGTGATCAACTCCCGCCCGGAAACCAATGTCCCCACTGTGGAAGGACATGTGGATCCAGAATTGGCCTCCACAGTCACTTACGGACTCATTTTTAAAACTGTGTTTATGGAAGACAATCTTACTCAGCGACTAGTGATCGCCAGAGAAGAAGGAAGAAGCTCAGTTTGTAAAACCAGGCTTTCAATTTGTGCTAAAACGCTCTCCCTGTTATTTTTAAAAATGAAATGTTTGTGGAATTAAATATTTAAATGAAAAAGTGATTTAGTCAATGTGTTAAAATAGCCACACTTCCTTTTTGATCAACACCAATTTAGTACCATGTTAATTTCCCCCATCCCCTGCAAATATTTTAATTAGCACTGGAACACTATTATTATTTTTTTGCCTACCTTTTAAAATAAGCTAATAAAGCCAAGCGATTATTCAGTAGTACCTAAATAAGATGTCCTTAGCACAAATTAAAGAACCAATTTATTAAAGACAATTGAAAACATTGATTAAAAAGCGGTGTGCTCAGAATTGTCCCTTCCCAGGGCACATGCCAATGTCATGCTCATTAGTAAAGATAGCAGCATACACACACACACGTAAAATTATCCCCCCCCCCAGGAAAATCAATTACAACTTGGCATCCCAAGACATTTGGATACCTGAGGTGAACCACAAATTACTGCCCGCTCCCCACCAGGGAAGAAGGGGTGAGTGAACAATGGGAAAATAAATATCTTTATTAAGATCTTGGTTGCCTCACCTTGTCTCATGGGTGGGCAGACCCTGGCTCAAAGCTACAAGGCTGGAAGGCTTCAGGGTCAAAGCACTTGGCCACTGAAAGCGCTATAGACAAAATAAATTAATAGTTTACATTTAAATGATTCTTCATCTTACTCTGACTGTGAGCAGGGAGAGCCTTAAAAATCCTTATCATATAATTATTCCCAGAGTGAAGCTGCTCCATATTGCTTTATTGGACGAAAATTCAAGCCACAACATTTTACAAGACTCATAGTAATTAGGACTTTGGATGACAATTTATAAAGTTTTATGTTAGGGTGTTAAGTGAAGTCTAGTGTAAGAAACATCATAAATGTTATTTATGAGACTATTAATTCATAAGGGCAGGAGCGTATTCGTGGCACAAAGCATGTCATCGTAATTTGAACTTCTTGAATTGATTGTAGATGACAGCAAATTTTCAGAAGCTATTTCGGTGCTGGTTACCTGGATCGAGCGGGGTGAGGTGAACCGTCGGACGGCCAACCAGTTCTATTCCATGGTGCAGTCGGCAAACAGCCATATCCGCCGACTCATGAACGAAAAGGCAACTCACGAGCAAGAAATGGAGCAAGCCAAGGAGAACTTCAAAAATGCCTTAACTGGGATCCTCACTCAATGTAAGTAACACCCGTTAGTCCTGTGGTGGTGGTGGGGTGTTAGCTAATCGGTGGTGGTGTTGTAACCCTGAGGGTAAGTAGTTTTGATATAGTCCCTTTCACTGTGGAAGATCAAGGACCATTCATAAGATTTTACTTCTCAAGGTGAGCAACGTTATCTCAGTGGTGCTGTTGTCGTTTGTCAGTAAACTTGAAGCAATGGAAAATGTCAGGAGACTGACCGAGCGATTCCTCTGTCATCTGCTGTGAGCAAGCCCAGTTATTTTTGCGTTGAGATTCATCTGATAGCTTCTTGGAGTTTTGTAGGAAGTGGCACTTGGTTTCACTCTTTGGGGAGGGGATTGTAACTAGACAAACAATAAAAAGATGTCTAGCTCTAGGAAACGAGAGTACATCCAGGCCACAGAAAACCCATCCGCCTTTACTGAGCATCTCAACTGAGACTCTTTGCCCTCAAACAGTAGAAGGACCTGAAGTTCTGATTAGAAGCAGCAGATGCTACGACAAAATGGTACCATATTCCAGAGGAGGTGGAAGCCGTCCCAGTTTAAACCCATCAAAGCAGGTCTCCCACCTGATTCCTGTGGATGTGATTTGTTTTTACTGTTTTTTAGTTTTGTATTGTAAATTGTTGTAACCTGCTTAGGGACTTGCTGGTGAAGAGCAGGTGGTATTATTATTATTATTATTATTATTATTATTATTATTATTAACAACAACAACAACAACAGCAGCAGCAACATGATGGGTTTTTTTTATTAAAAATTTATAAGATTTTCCAATTAAAAAACACAAAACAATACATGGTTAAACTCTCCATACTCCCCCCCTCTCCCACCAAAGGGAGCAACAAATACAAAACCCCCCTCTCACAGAGGTAACAAAAATCATTTCACGTTTAACCTCATATTTTCCAAATCATAACTTAAACCTGACCCTCTTCCTGGGTCAGTTAATTAAATTCCCATCATTACTTCCTAAGGTGACTTCCTCATCCCACCCCCCTTGCTGATTTCCAAATTATCACATAATTCCAGTTTTCTTCACATCTTTGAATCTAATTTAAAAAAAAATATTCCGCTCATCATTTTTTTAAATTAACATTTCTCTACCTCCGCCTCATAGTACTTCTGTATTTTCTTATTCTCTTAGCCAAAAATTTTTCACATTACTCATATTTCCAAAACCATTTCCCTTGTCTTGCTCCTCCCTCCCTTTTGGTCTCGAAATTTTGTCTCTCGTAACATTTTCCGTTGTCGCAGTGTCCATGTCCAATTGTCATAACCATAATAAAATAAAATATCATTTTAAATTCCAATATTTTACCCTATACCCGCCCTTTCAAAAAACCTGCCCCATGAGTCAAAAGTGGCAAAGTCCTGTAACTGTCCATCTTCTCGCAGCCGTGTAGCCTTCTCACGATACAATGGCAGCAACCTAAGTAAGTCATGATGTTTTATATAAGTTGCCTTGGGGATCCTTATAGATTGCCAGGTGGCAGAAAAATCTGATAGATTGCCAGGTGGCAGAAAAATCTGATAAATAAATTGGCAAGTGTGAGTACAAATTCTGCCTTGCGCACCAATTAATTACCCAACGGGTTTGTGTGCGTAAAATAGAATCAGTTCCATAACCTTAATGGGCCTTCCTCATAAAAAATAATCAGAATAATTTCTTGGCAGATTCTTTTCTCCTTTTTTTGTAATAAAAAGTACTTCCCGCCCCTTTAGTTATGAACATTAAAGCCAACTTTAGTTTACTTAGACCAGTGTTTTTCAACCACTGTTCCGCACACTCGGCACACTAGTGTGCCGCGAGATGTTGCCTGGTGTGCCGTGGGAAAATTACTTTATATATAGTCAATATAGGCACAGAGTTAATTTTTTTAACATTTTCTAATGGTGGTGTGCCTCGTGATTTTTTTCATGAAAGAAGTGTGCCTTTGCCCAAAAAAGGTTGAAAAACACTGACTTAGACCATGTGGAAAATAGCTTGGATCCAGTAAATTGGCAGACAAATCACCTCAGTCAAAGCTTCTCAGTATCCCAGCGTGGAGAGTCGCCTTTTCAGAGTAGCGAAGGTTAACCCCCTGTTTCCACTGTTCCCCCCACAGAGAAAATGTGATAACCAAGATTTGCCGTATTTACTAGAGTCTAATGCGCCATCAAATCTAATGCGCACTTCAGTTTTCAGAACCTTGAAACCAAAAAAAAGAGTGAGTATTTGCTGGCAAATGTAAATGTGCCATCAAATCTAATGAGCACCTTAATTTTCGCAACGTGATTTGGTGAGCATTAGATTCGAGTAAATACAGTATAACTTAGCTATCATTAGTCACCACATAATTATCTCTGTCGACAGAGTGTCGACAAGAGATGTCTATTGCGCCACCTTCCCTCCCTGAAAGTCCCCTCCAGGCCTAATAAGTGTGCCATATCACAAGTGTTAAGGCATTCCTGAGTTTTACTCAAAGGTTGCCTGTCCTCAAGAAGCTCATAGTCTGAAGGACATAGCCAGACAAGGGGAGTGGCTATACATTATTTCTTTCAAAAGAATGATGAACATGTATTTACTAATCAGTATTTAATTAATTTAGCAATCCGTAATTAACCTTTCTTAGGTTAATTATCTGTAACTTCAACCTTGGTGTGGTTTAGAACAGCGTAGAATTTGTTTTTCTCTGCCAGACCCCTTTTCTTGAAGCTTGGCCTTTGTTAGCTAGGCTGAATGGGTACAATAAAAGCAAAATAATAAAGATCGAAAACATTTTATATCTAGACTCTCCCTGTTTTCTTTAGTATGTTGGTTAGGTGTTAGAGTCTTGTTCCCTTTTTTTAATGTAACATGGAAGTTTACTGGTCTTGCTGAGTTTGAGATTTATCTTATGGGAAGGGTGTCTTCAGAACCTTGTGTGACACCTGCCTGCCCATTGCTTTTGTTGTAAAATGGAGCACATTTTGTGTTGAAAACATTCCCCAAAGATTTTCCTGGGGACATTTTCTTTTCTTTTTTTTATTTTTGCAAGCCATTTGATACTCCTCTCTCTTTCCTCTTTATCCTGTTCTTCCAAAGTGTAACAAGAACCGCGACTTCATTTCTGGTCGGAGATGCTTCTGAATTATTGATCTCAATCCTCAGAACATGGGACGGTACATGTTTCGTGATGGAGTCTGAGGCAGATGGAAGGGGAAGTATTCCCCAGATGTCACAGAGCTATCTTTGCCATTGTGCTTTCTCATTCCAAGAAAAGCCAGTGCAGAGAGCAAGCTGTATCAACGGATCAGAACAGTTCATGCAAATACCGTGGAGTGGTGGGTTAGTCTGTGAGCCAGAACTCTGATACTGGGCCAACTGGTGCCAAGCAGAGATGAAACAACATTTTTTCATCTAAAAACTTATTGCCTGCAGTTTATAAATATGCATGCTGGATTTCTATAACTTTCAACTTTAAGAGGTGCTAATTTGTATTCGATCCAAATCTCTAACTATTCGTCAATTTCCCAGTTATTTGTTGGATGCAGGGCACTGGCACAGTATCTCATGAAATCTTGTTGAAATCTGAGTCCTGGTTTACAGAATAGGCTTTTGCAAGATCCGAGGAGTGTCAGTTTACTCCCTTGAGTAATGATTCAATTACTAGGTAGATGGAATTGTATGAATATTCCCAAGAAAAAATGGTAGTCATCGGTCTCTGCCCATTGAGCCCTCCTGCCAGCCTTTCCCTTGAAAAAGAGCATTGGAGGGGGAGCGCCCCACATGAGTCCAACACTTCCTCTCCCCCTGGCAAACCTGGTCTTTCCCAATGGAATGCACCCTATTTGACTCCGCTGCTTAAAATCCAACAGAAGGGCTGGGCAGTGCCATCACATTGGGCCCCCATTAGGCCTCGGCAATCTATTGATACATCGCTCAGAACCGGTATGAGGACCGCGATGTCGGCTTCACTCAGCGGTATATCACTGGTGAAACCGCCACAGCTCCTGAGTCCCTCTGCTAGCAGCATCTGCTAGAGGGAGTCGAGAGTTCCTGGCTATCCCCCCACCTCTCCATCTCGTTCTTCTCTCTTTCTGTCAATCAACTGCATTTCACACATCCTGGTCCAGACTGCAGCAGGCTTAGTGAATTTTGCAGGGGTTGCAAATGATAGCAATTATTATTATTATTATTTTAAAAAATTATTCAAGTACGGGAATTTTTTACATACATCATATTATCTCCTTCCAATTTTTAAATTTCCCATATAGTTTTTTTCCTTTTCCTCCCTAAATATCCATTGGAAGGGTTCAAACAATTGTCCTCAGCCACGGGCATAATGTCTTTAGTTTCTACCGAATGTCTTTTGTTCCAGTAGTTTTTATCCATTGAAGATAGGGGTTCCATCTGTTCTTCATCGTAGTGGACTTGACCCTCCATGTTGTTTCCTGTGACATGACTGCAACAATGTCCGACTGGATAAATTCAAACAAATAACTATTCCAGACCTCTACTGTCCATTTTTCTCTATCTTTCCAACCTAAAGCTATCGTTGCTTTTCCCATTATTATTATTATTATTAATTAATTAATTAATTAAATTTGTATACCACCCTTCATCCACAAATCTCAGGGCAGTTCACAACATAAAAATACAATGTGAAAGCACAAAATGCATGATAAAAGCAAGAGCAAAAAAACCCCCAACAAACCAAAACCCTTTCCCTCCCATTTCTTTCTCTGGCCTCTGCTAATGCCAGCAGATTCTCATAGCCATATGCTGTGTGCACATGAATCTCTGCATATTTACCTAGTTCCCAGAGAGTTGGGAAATTCAGAAGTTGGGCCAAGCAACAAGAGATTGAGAAACACTGACTGCACTGCAATATTGTGTCACTTTACCAGTGGATAATTGTAGACTCGGGACTTAAGATTTCCACACACTGGACTTCCGGTTAGGTGCCGAGTCAATGGCGGACGGGAGTCCGACGGCTCCGTCCTCCGCTAGGCGATAGGGATCTCCGTGCCTGCGCCACGGGTCCCTTAAAGCCACGGGAAGAGCGTCCCGTGGACCGACGGCTTCGTGGGTCCCAGACGTGCTGTCTCCGCTCCTGATTTACCCTCGTAAGGGGGAGAATCGGGCGAGCGGAGCCCCAGCACGGGACTGAAGAAGCGACTGCCTGCGGAGGATCAAAGCAGCGATCCCGCCAGACCTGAGCACCCGGCACTTCCTACATAGAAATCTCCAAAGAAACCCTGTAAGTTAAAGAATTGGATTATTTTACAAGTTTAAAGAGCATCGCTTGCAGAGGGAATTGCAAAAGGAAGCCTGTTCCCTTTGAACTGTTTGCGCGAGCTTGGTAGCGTCATAAGATCAAAGCCGCGACTAACGGGAAAGTTTTGCGAACTCTGCCAAACTTTTTAAAAGTGGATTAAAAGTTGTTTAAAGGATGTTTAAGGACTTAAAAACAGTTGATATGGCAAAAGAAGATGCCCCTCACCCTCTGGATTAGGATTCCGGGTCAGTAGCGGGCTGTGATACACTGTTGCCATTTTTTCTTTGTTGGTGTCTCAGTGACTGTTTACCAGTGGAGACATTTTGACTTCTTTGTAACCAGATACAAGCTACTTTATGGACTTTGGCGGTAACACTGCAAGTTAGAAACTGTTACTGACTTGGGCTATATGAAAATAAGCCCTTCTTGGCTTTAAGGAATTTATATTTTGAAAAACTTTAACTCTTTGCCTAAAAGCTGGATTTTTGGGACTGGTGTGGGCTCCTGGCTCAGCAGTCTCTTTGTTCTCAGAACTGAGCTGCTGGCCACCTGGTGTTTACTTTTGGGACTGTTGGCCTTCTGCTGTGAATGTCTGAGATTGTTACCATAGCAACTGGAGTGACCTTGAGATTACAATTGCAGAGCTCACAGGACATGGACACTAGATCAAAAACAACTGGTGCTAGCTCTGCACAAAAAAGAGGATCTGTTTCCCTAACTCTGCAGGAACAAATGGAGAAATTGTTTGCTAGTGTGGCAGAAATTGCTGCAGGACTGAAAAGTGTTACTGACGGGTTGAAGCAGACACAAGACCAAGTTTCATCAGGAAATACAGCAGTGAATTCAGCAATAGAAAAATTGCAAGCTGATATAAAAGCTGATATTAAAAATTCTACGCAGACCCTGGAAAAATCAATTGGGCAAATTGAGGAGAACGTAAAGAAAAATAGAGAAGAAATTAACAGGATTGGGCAGGAGGTGACCACCTTGAAAAAGGACTCAGAGGAATTTAAAGTGGTCAAGGAAAAAATAAAAAAGGTGGAAGAAAAATTGGATAATTTGGACTTGGAACAGATAGAGAATATTGGAACACGACAGAGAACTGTTGAAGAGTCTCTCGCTTTTCTGCAGCTACACCAGAGAGAGGGCAACATCCGCTTGAGGGGTCTTCCAGAACTGGAAGGGGAAGACCTAAAAGCCTATATTGTGAACCTATTCTCAGGATTTTGGGAGGTAGAAGAAGTTAACGTCTCAGCGCGCATAGTGAAGGCCTTCAGATTTGGCCCAAGAGGTTCCAGAGGAAAGAAAAGTAACAAAACAGTTAGTGACTGTTTGATTGTGTGTCACGACCGACACGATAGGGACTTCTTTCTGGACTTGCATTATAGAAACAACCTGGTGGTAGAGCAGAACAAAGTAATTTTTTATAAGGATATCCCCAGATTTTTCCTTGACAAAAGAGTTCCTTACAACGATTTGGCAACTGAGCTTAGAAAAAGGAAAATTCCCTTCAGTTGGGAATTTCCAGAAGGCCTGGCATTTACATTTGAAGGAAAAAAGATAAGAATAAGGTCCCTGGCGGAGAAGCAAAAGTTTTTGGATAAGCACCTGGAACAATTTAAAGGCACACCACTCGACCCAGCACAACTTTACAGGTTCCCAGAGGTATTTCCACTACCGCCGGGACCACCAAGTCTACCAAGTCCAAGCCAGGATTCAGAGAAAGATAAGAAAGGAGAAGCAACTGGAGGAGAAGACTAAAGAAAGGAAAATGGCGCTCAAGTTAATGACATGGAATGTCCGGGGATTGAATCAGAGACCAAAGAGACGCAGAGTGTTTTACAGCATAGAAAAGAAGAATTTGGATATAATATGTCTACAGGAAACCCACATAGCCCGACGTCATAGAAGATTACTACAGAACAAAAAATTAGGCCAAGAGTTTATATCATCGGACAAGGTCAAGAAGAGAGGAGTAGTGATATATGCAAAGGAGAAATATAGCCCAAGACAGCTTTTTAAAGATGAAGAAGGGAGATACATCGCAATTGAAATAAACATACAAGGCGAAAAACTTTTGATTCTGGGACTTTACGCACCAAATGATGGAAAGTCAATTTTTTATAAGAAAATACATGATCTGCTGTTGGACTATTTGGATTACAAATTAGTTTGCCTTGGAGATTTTAATGGTGCAGTTTCCACATTAATGGATAGATCTCAAAGAACCAAATTAACGAATGATGGGAAACTCCCAAAGACTTTTTTCGAAATGGTGGACAATTTGAATTTGGTGGACTCTTGGAGATTAAAAAACCCTACAGATACAGAGGCAACTTATTTTAGTGAACCTCAGCAGTCATGGTCGAGGATAGATTATATTTGGATTTCGAACGAATTGGCTCCAAAAATACAAAAGGCAGAAATCGGCTCCAAAACTCTTTCAGACCACAACCCGGTACAGTTAAATCTAAAACTGATTTCCAAGGATTCTTTTAGATGGAGAATGGATGACGCTTTGATGAGAGACACCAAGCTAGTAGAAAGAGCGGTGAAAAAGATGAAAGAATACTTTCAGATAAATTGGAGTTCCGAAGTGGAGAAAAGAATTGCTTGGGATGCAAGTAAAGCTGTAATGAGAGGATTTCTCATTAGTGAAAAAGCAAAAAAGAAGAGACAACAAAATGCAGAAATGGAGAGAATATTGAAATCAATTAAAGAGAAGGAAAAAGAATTAAGAGGACATCCCAGATGCGTCAAAATTCAAAAAGAAATCAAATACTTGCAATCCCAATATGCTAATATCATGAATCAGGACATTGAATGGAAAGTGAAAATGATGAAGCAAAGAACATTTGAATCGGCCAATAAGTGCGGAAAACTACTAGCTTGGCAATTGAAGAAAAGACAAAAGGCAAATGTCATCAATACTTTGGTAGTAAATGGAAAAAATGTGGAGAAACCGGAGGAAATCAGATGGTGCTTTCAAAGATTCTACAAGCAACTGTACAAGGAGGAGAAGATAGATGAAGCAGAAATAGACCGATTTCTGGAAAAGAACGGATTGCAAAAAGTCCCAGAGGAAAAATTAGTTACTCTCAACCACCCAATATCGACACAGGAGATAGAAGATGCAATAAACAACATGCAATTAGGGAAGGCCCCAGGACCGGACGGATTAACAGCAAAATATTACAAGACATTGAAAGACTGGCTATCGCAGCCATTAAGAGAAATTTGCAACAAGATACTAGAAGGAGATAGGGCACCAGAGACATGGAAGGAAGCCTTTATCACACTGATTCCAAAACCTGATACCGACAAGACTCAAATGAAAAATTATCGTCCAATATCCCTCTTGAATGTGGACTATAAAATTTTTGCAAATGTATTGGCTACAAGGCTGAAAAGAGTGTTGAAAGACTATATACATAGAGACCAAGCAGGTTTCTTACCAGGCAGACAAATTAGCAATAATACGAGAATTATTGTGGATATTTTAGAAAAACTGGAGAGAAACATAAATACAGATGCGGCACTATTGTTTGTTGATGCAGAGAAAGCATTTGATAAAGTTTCTTGGACATTTATGAAAAAGAATTTGGAAAGGATGGGAGTTGGTGAAAAAATTTTGAATGGCATTAAGGCCATCTATACAGAACAAAAAGCTAAAGTAATAGTAAACAGTGTGATATCGGAGGAGTTCGAAGTTGAAAAGGGAACTAGACAAGGATGCCCTATCTCCCCGTTGCTCTTTATTACGGTCCTGGAAGTCCTCCTAAACATGATACGAAAGGACAAACAGATAAAAGGAATCCGTGTGGGAGAGAAGGAATACAAACTACGCGCCTTCGCAGACGATTTGATGCTATCCCTGCAGGAACCGGAAAGCAGTGTCCCCAGAGCCTTGGAAATAATCGAACAATTTGGACTTGTAGCTGGTTTCAAATTAAATAAGCAGAAAACCAAAGTTTTAGGAAAAAATATGAGTGCAGAACAAATTCAAAGAATACAGGAAGGCACTGGCCTCAATTTTGTTAAAACAGTAAAATATCTAGGTATCAATCTCACAACCAAGAATCTGAACCTGTATAAGGACAATTATGAAAAACTGTGGATGGAAATAAAGAAAGACATGGAGATATGGACAAGATTGAAATTGTCGTTAATGGGAAGAATTGCCGTGATAAAAATGAATGTCCTACCAAGGATGCTGTTTCTATTCCAAGCCATACCAATTTTGGACAAACTGGATTGTTTTAAGAAATGGCAAAAGGACTTATCAAGGTTTATATGGCAGGGCAAGAAGCCAAGAATCAAGTTTAAGATTTTAACAGACTCTAAAGAGAGAGGAGGCTTTGCCCTGCCGGACTTAAGACTTTACTTTGAAGCAGCGGCCTTTTGCTGGCTAAAGGACTGGTTTAAACTAGAGAATGTTGATGTATTGGACTTGGAAGGACATGATAATATGTTTGGTTGGCATGCATACCTTTGGTATGACAAGGTTAAGATACACAGAACTTTTAAGTCTCATATAGTTAGAAAATCCTTGTATCAGGTCTGGAATAGATACAAAGACTTGTTAGAGAGAAAGACCCCTAGATGGATCTCTCCAGTGGAGGCCAAAGCCTATAAGAGACCGAATATGTCTGCAAATTGGTTAAGATATATGGACATATTGCAGCAGGAAGGGGACTCTTTTAAGCTAAAAAGCTACGACCAAGTGAAAAGTCAGGTCCCCGACTGGCTGCATTATCATCAGGTACATGAAACATTCAAAATGGACAAAAAAGTTGGTTTTCAAGTAGAAAAATCAAAACTGGAAACAGAATTGATAGAATCGAACTTTAAAAACCTTTCCAAAATGTATAATCTATTGCTAGAATGGCATACGAAAGATGAACTGGTAAAATCGTCAATGATAAGTTGGGCGAAAGATGTAGGACATAACATTATGATGGATGACTGGGAGGGATTGTGGCAAAAAGGTATCAAATTTACGGCTTGTCATGGTTTAAGAGAAAATATAATGAAAATGGTTTACAGATGGTATTTGACACCAGTTAAAATAGCTAGGATGAATACCAAAATGTCAGATGTATGTTGGAAATGTAAACACGCGAAAGGTACCTTTTTCCATATGTGGTGGTTGTGCCCAGCGGTGAGTGCTTTCTGGGATAAGATTTATAATGAACTCAAGAAGGTAATGAAGGTTACCTTTTGTAAGAAACCAGAGGCATTCCTTCTGAGCATAACCAATGAAGAGATACCCAGTCAGGATAGAGTGTTTTTTATGTATGCCACAACAGCAGCTAGAATTTTATTGGCAAGAACATGGAAAGGCGAAGAGATACCAACGGTGGAAGAATGGCAGATGAAGATGATGGAATATATGGAACTCGCAGAACTGACCGCCAGAATCCGGGACCAGAGGGAGGAGAAGGTGTCACGAGATTGGAAGAAATTTAAAGACTACTTAGTTAAATCAGTAAAATTGAATATTTGAGCAGAATTAAATAGAATAGCGGCTTTAGCAGGTATATGTTAGATAAAATTGTTATTAAGATATTTTGGTGTGAAAGATCTAATTGTCAGAAAATGTGTTAAGATTTAGAGTTTTAGTTAAGATATGATTAAGTAAAGTAAAGCGTATTAAAATTGAGTAAATGTGAATAGAATAAGATACAAAGCTACCTAGAAAATATAAATGATTTTGAAGACAGTGGAGGGAATGGGGGAAGTCCCCTAAAATAGAGAAGATAGTAATAAGAGAAGTAAGAGGATAAGTGTTAGTTTATAGGTTTGTATATGTTTCTTTTTATTGTGATTGTTGGATTGTGTTTTTGTGTTGTGCTTATGCATTGTATTTCTGTATTGTTAATGTTGTTGTTTATGTTATGTTTTTTCTTTGCCTTAATAGAAAATAATAAAATCTTATTAAAAAAAAAAAAAAAAAGATTTCCACACACTATGTCACCAAATAATCTCTGTTGCAAAGCCGTGTTCTTTGGAAAACATCAGCCTTTCTGCTCCAAAGCTGGCCTGCAGACACCAACTCATTAATTATCGTATCTCACCTTGACTGCTATAATTCTTTCTGCCAATTCGGTTGTCAGACTTCAGCTTTTTCAGAGCTCAGCCGCCAGCTTCTGACTAGGATCAGATTGGCGGTGTAAATCCCCACTTTCATGGGATCTGAACCTGGGCTGCCATGGAGAAATGAACCTGGGACTTCACAAGGTGAATGATGTCCTGACATTACTGCCGGCCTCCACTCTCTGATCAGAGCCCCGTTTCTGACGAGGGCTTGGTCAGAGCTCAAAGCAAAGTATAGTGGCTCTGTGCCAGATGGCAAATGGGTGGGCCACCCTCCCTCAACTGTCCGTTGGTTAGAAAGACAAAAGGCCAGAATGGAGAACTGAGTTATGTGAGCTGGATGCAAAAGCTACAGGCTGGAAAGGGGGAGAGAGAGAGAGAGGGAGAGAGAGAGATGCCTGATTTCTGCTGGAACCCAAGGCTGTGAGCTTGGGAAAAGCAAGACCCTCTGGAAGGTGTTAATGCTATGAACTCCTCCATCATAGGCTCAGGTTGTATATATAGTAATACCTCTGCGAACATCCGCCTTGTCCAGCGTCCATTCCAGTGAACGTCCGAGGCATACCCAGAAGTACCGGAACTGGTTACTTCCTGGTTTGCAGCTCGTGCATGCGCAGAAGCGCAAACTGCTCTGTGCGCGTGTGCAGACGCAACACTTTGCCCTGCGTCCTTTTCGGCTAGCGGCCGGGGCTCCGGAATGGATCCCAGCTGCAAAACAAAGTACGACTGTATGCGTAAATAAACCATCGATCCTAAAGACGCCGCCGTCTCTGCTGTACCTCATCCCAAAGGAAACACAGACCCTGAATAAGCACCTGGAAGCACTGGAATCTGGCACTGTTCAGAGATAGGGGTGGCATGCAACGGTATCTTGAAAAGGAGAGTCTCAACCCCCATTGCTCTGCCCGGACACTGAGGTCCAGTGCCAAGGGCCTTCTGGCGGTTCCCTCGCTGCGAGAAGCCAAGTTACAGGGAACCAGGCAGAGGGCCTTCTCGGTAGTGGCACCCGCCCTGTGGAACGCCCTCCCACCAGATGTCAAAGAGAAAAACAACTACCAGACTTTTAGAAGACATCTGAAAGCAGCCCTCTTTAGGGAAGCTTTTAATGTTTAATAGTTCCAGTTACAGATGGGTAGCCGTGTTGGTCTGCCATAGTCAGAACAAAATAAAAAAAAAAATTATTTCCAGTAGCACCTTAGAGACCAACTGAGTTTGTTCTTGGTATGAGCTTTCATGTGCATGCACACTTCTTCAGATACCATATCTGAAGAAGTGTGCATGCACACGAAAGCTCATACCAAGAACAAACTCAGTTGGTCTCTAAGGTGCTACTGGAATGTTTAATAGATTATTGTATTTTAACATTCTGTTGGAAGCCGCCCAGAGTGGCTGGGGAAACCCAGCCAGATGGGTGGGGTATAAAATTATTGTTGTTGTTGTTGTTGTTGTTGTTGTTGTTGTTGTTGTTGTTGAAAAGGGCTTGCTTTAGGGCCAAACCAGAGTTGACAGTGGCACCCGTCTTTTGTTCACTCATTTCCCCATTCACATATAAAGAAAGTAGAGGAGAGATAGGCCTACATCTTCTTCCTTTTCATAAGGATATGCAGGCCCTGTGCTCTGTCACGGAAGGTCCCTTTTCCTCAGCCCAAATTGCTTCTGGTACATTTCCTGAGGTGAGTGTTCCCCTCGTCTGGGGACAAGGTTGTCAGCTTGGAGGAAGAATCAAAGTGCGAATGGACAAGGCTCCTTTTAACCAGAAAAGGCGGGGGTAGACTTAACCACCCAGACAGAGCTGCAGCTTCCGTCAATCTGGGGTTATCTGTTTCTGAAGGAATGCAAGAAACCTGCCATACCATAGCTTAGTCTATACATGGCACTGGCTATTCCAAATTCCTCTCTGCTAGAGCTATCCATTGGCGCTGAACAGTGGCAAACCATGGTGAGGTAATCATACAGGGGAGGGTTTATTTACGCATGCATACAATCTAAGCCTGTGATGGAGGGGTTCAGGGCATTTACACCCCCCCAAGAGGGTATTGCTTCTTGCCACAGCCTTGGATTCAAACAGAAATCAATCACAGCACGCTCTCTCTCTCTCTCTCTCTCTGGTTTCCCAGCCTGCAGATTCTTCCAGCTTCTAGTTCACCCATCTCCCCTCTCAACTGTGGCCTTTGTCTTTCTAACTACCAGTCAATTGAGGGAGGTGGCCCACCCATTTTCATCTGGCACCGAGCCACTGTTTTTGTTCCATTACTGGCTCACTGGGTAGCTAGTGTGGCTAATCCAAGAATTGGAAAGGGGCCCAGGCATTAGAAACGTCTCAGCATACAGCCTAACACCCACCCACCCCCCAAGTCTATCACAATACTGTTGAGAAATAATCTATTTCCATTTATCCATGCAATTTACAGAAAATACAGTGATTTTCATTGAGAACATATCCTTGCCTCTTCTATCTTCTCAGGATACTTTTAATTGCCTTTCAGTGCTTCCGTTATTGACAGCAAGACAAAATGTTGCATCTGGCTAATGAAAATTTTATATGACATTAGATTAATCAACAGATGCTTGTTGATGAATATTTAACCGTGCTTATTGCATTGCACTTCTGCTGAATGACGCTGCCCCTACGCCGTTCTCGTTCAGAATCATTGTACCCTTTTCCCTTCTGAAGCTCGCATTCGTGTACGCACCAATGTTTTCCTCGCCCAGAAACCCTTGAGAACTCTTACTGGTTCAAGATGGGTGTTGCTTCCTTCAAATATGCCGGTTTGTTTTCCTCACAACACAATGTATTCTGTGAGTCACAATCCCGTTTGTGAAGCGACAGTTGAGGAAACGAGCGAAGGGAATCTCATTTTTTTTTCTCTTTTGGGCTTGATGGCTTTATTGGCAACGTGAGGGCGAAATGCTAATAAAATAATGCATTGATGCCGTGCTGTGTGCATTTAAAATGCAGGGGAGATGCCAAATTCAGCAGTTCCCTCAAGACACCTACTAAGATGTCCAATCTCTTATCTCAACCAGGCAGGGGCATAGGAAGGGGGGGGCAGAGGGCCCCGGGTGCCACTCTGGGAGGGGCGACAAGATGGCCCCTGCCTCCCCCCAGGTGTAGAGTGGAGGAGGGTGCGGCGTCCATACAGGCAGCCTCTCTCGCACGCTGTCTGTACAGGATGCTGCCCCGGGTGCCGGAGAGGGTTCCTCTGCCACTGCAACCAGGGCACGGCTGGACCCTGACTTCTCCCCAACTGCTTAAACTTTTCATTCCTCCATATCCTTGTGTGAAGTTCTCCATTAAAAACCCATATTGCTATTGTTCCGATATGCTTGGAACTGAAACAGCTGCTGCAGATTCTATTTTAGAATAGAAAATAAATCATAATGATATAGACCCAGCATAAGCCTTACAACCCAGCAGGGGGCTCTACCAAAATCATTCTCTGTAACACGAGGGGCATTTTGCAAAAATCAGTAACGTAAGAGGCAGTCTTTTTCCGGCAGTCTTGGGGGATCCACGTGAGAAGGCTGTGAATGCGTTCATTCGGTGATCTCTGATTATTTGTCACATTCGCCAGCGTTCCTCTCGCTGTGGGTGTACCCAAAGCAACGTCAGAAAATAGCGCAGATCTGATTTTATAAGTGAAAACAAACACAATAAAAGGCTTGAGCTTCTTCCGTTCCTTCACGCTCCAGTCTACATCATGTTGTGAAGCCATCAGTATGTGGTACCTTCCTGCAAGGCTGAACTACCAGCCTGCCAAACCTTTAGAAAATGCCCCCCCCCGGCCCAGTTTAGCACTGCCAACAACATTGGCCCTTTCAGAGGTGGCGGAGAGGGAAACAAGTTAAAATTACAGTGGTACCTCAGGTTATATACGCTTCAGGTTAAGAACTCCGCTAACCCTAGATGCAAAGGGACCTGACAGGAGGTCAGATTTGTGGAATTATTTTTATATATATTTCTTCTTCTTCTTTTGTGAATATGAAGGTATGCATGTTTTATGTATACCTGTGTGTGTGTGTGTGTGTGTGTGAAAGAGGTGTTTTGTTGGGGTTTTCCTTTTCTTTTTTCTTTCTTTCTTTCTTTTTTTTTGGAAAAGGGATCATTCAAGACATAAAAAGACAAATTACAGATAAGATAATGTTGTATGTAAAACTTTATTTTGTAATGTCATACAATATAGTTGGATTAAGATGCTTCTTTTTTGTTTAACTAAAATAATCAATAAAAATTATATATATATATATATATATATATATTATATATATATATATATATATATAATATAAATAAAATACTCTGCTAACCCAGAAATAACACTTCAGGTTAAGAACTTTGCTTCAGGATAAGAACAGAAATTGTGCTCTGGTGGCGCAGTGGCAGCGGGAGGCCCCATTAGCTAAAGTGGTGCTTCAGGTTAAGAACAGTTTCAGGTTAAGAACGGACCTCCGGAATGAATTAAGTACGTAACCAGAGGTACCACTGTACATGTAGGCAGGACTAATGCCTCTGTTTGCATTAGTGTGATCTTTAAACCAGGTGCGAGCTGTTAGTGGCAGTGAAATTTGCAGAGCACAAGAAATAGGAAGTCTCTTCCCCTGTTCCTTGCAATAAAGCCTTAACATAAGACTCCACCTCCTTCACTTTCAGTTGCTGCAGGGATCTTCTCTCAGCTGCAATGTAGGTTGGGGAAAGGAAGGAAAACCAAGAGCCTTTTGCATGATTTCCCACTCTCTCCAAATCTCAGTGCAAATGAGATAGTTCTGTTACACTAGGGGCGCGTTGAATTTTTCAGCTTTCAAATTCCAAAAAGGAGAGGTGCCAAAGGGTTATAACGTGACTTGGGAATTCAAAGTATTTTTTTTTGTTAAATTAATATAATTCCGTTTTGGTTGGTCAAGAACTATATAAAAATACTGACTTTTAAACATTTTTTGCGGAATTTCTAAGAATTTTTAACTTGTTCATGATTTTTTTTTCTAAAATTGCATAAAAATCATTAGAAACGATTGCCAAGTACTTGCAGTTATATTATATATTAATACTTTTATTTTTATATATTATACCTATTTTATATTAAATTGCATATTGCAAACACACACACACACACACACACACACAAACTTGCTTTCACTAAAGGCAAGAGATTGAAGACAGCTTCTATTGGACCACATCAGATTGGTTTGCCAGACCTGCCTGAGTGTAACAGACAAGTCAAAAAGTGTCAAGAAGAAGAAGAAGAGTTTGGATTTGATATCCCGCTTTTCACTCCCCTTCAGGAGTCTCAAAGCGGCTAACATTCTCCTTTCCCTTCCTCCCCCACAACAAACACTCTGTGAGGTGAGTGGGGCTGAGAGACTTCAGAGAAGTGTGACTAGCCCAAGGTCACCCAGCAGCTGCAATGTGGAGGAGTGGAGACGCGAACCCGGTTCCCCAGATTACGAGTCTACCATTCTTAACCACTACACCACATTGGCTCTCAAGAAGACGAGAGAAGGTGGCTTTCTGAATGTAAGCAGAGAAGGAAGCGAGCGGGATGCTTCAGTGCCATCAAATGAAATAATTTTCTGTGCTGATGAAAATGAAGAACAAATAGCTGGTGCCCAAGATGGAAATGATGGCAGTTATGAATTGGCATTAGGAAAACCAAGAACGCCTTCCATAAAAAGGCAAACGCAATACAAATACATAATGTTGCTGTGCAAGAGCATCAGATACAGCGTTGGCCTCCGTGCTACAGCTGCCATCGCAACAGACCCCTTTATGGCTGCTGGCTTGATCACTGAAGAAGGCAAGAGACTTGTAGCTGATCACGATAAAGTCAAGAAAAAGTTATGAAACTTCTGGATCAAGACTTGGATGATCTTTGTTAGAAGTGTGAAGTTGACAGCACCTTCTTTGACAACCATGCATCCTCTCAGAACAGCAGTGATCCAGGTGGAAGATACCTCTCTCTCTACCTCTTCCCTCTAGAGCAGGGGGTCAGCAAACTTTTTCAGCAGGGGGCCGATCCACTGTCCCTCAGACCTTGTGGGGGGCCGGACTATATTTTGAAAAAAAAAATGAACAAATTCCTATGCCCCACAAATAACCCAGAGATGCATTTTAAATAAAAGCACACATTCTACTCATGTAAAAACACCAGGCAGGCCCCACAAATAACCCAGAGATGCATTTTAAATAAAAGCACACATTCTACTCATGTAAAAACACCAGGCAGGCCCCACAAATAACCCAGAGATGCATTTTAAATAAAAGCACACATTCTACTCATGTAAAAACACCAGGCAGGCCCCACAAATAACCCAGAGATGCATTTTAAATAAAAGGACACATTCTACTCATGTAAAAACACGCTGATTCCCGGACCGTCCGCGGGCCGCATTTAGAAGGCGATTGGGCCGCATCCGGCCCCCGGGCCTTAGTTTGGTGACCCCTGCTCTAGAGAAAGGCTCAAAGAGAGAAAAACCAGCTGACGTTATTGCCAATAATCTTGTAGATTTCATGAAGAAGGGCATTGATAAGCACCTGTAGGCCATTGGAGGTGATTCTACCAGTGTTAGCACTGGCGGGGAGGGTGGAGCCATGCATTGGGTAGAGGTCAAGCTTGGTCTTCTGGTTAGTTTGTGCCCTCCACACCAACAGGTAACATTGGCAAGATGCTAGACGCAGCTACAGACCTTGAAATTGATCATTCGCCAAACTCTCAATCGGAGAGCCTCTTGCTTCACTGAGTTTCATGTAACATGTTTGACATGCCGGAAGGCAACTCCAAACCAGCTTGTGAAGGACATTGCTTAAGTTCCATACAAAATTCTGTGGGTGCTGCAATTGTGGACACACTTTCCTTGGCGCAAGTCCCACTGAAGTCAGTAAGGCTCACTTCTAAGAGACCATACCTCTTAGACGTGCGGGTGGAAGCACATGCAATCTTATGCTTGTTCAACATTTAGATTCACACTTCATATTTAACAAAATGTATCATAAATGAATTCCTTTTCGCATGATTTTTTTTTTTAAAAAAAATCTGTATAAGGTTTGATTTGTGGTTGGTTTATCCTAATATATGAAAAATTGGGAAAAATGAACTTCTAGTGCCTGGGGCATGGGTTGAACTGCACATTTCTATACGGTAAGGCAAGGTATCCAATTTTAAATTCAGCTCCCTAGTGTGGTGTCAGTACTATTTGTAGTTACTTCTCACAGATAGTGGAACTCACTAACATTTGCATTAAAAATTGCTCTCTGCAGAGCTGAGAATTAGTGGGTTGTCTTTTTAGCAGATGACTATTCTGATTTCATTAGGGGTGAAAATGCATATTTTTTTCACAACCAGAAGTTTGGCCACTACATGTTGCCAAGCAACTCTCTTCAGGGCAAACATGGAAACAACCATCTGTCTATGGGAATTAAAATACTGCAGTATTTTATTTTTCTACTTTCATGCATCGAAATCTTTGAGTGATCACAGAAGTTTTTATAGTTAATTTTAACACCTGTAGAAGAGAGCTCTCAGCCATTTTCATAATCAGGAACTTCAAAGTTCAAGGGTTTCAGCAGAAGAATCATAATTTTCCAACTTGAACATTTCCGGTCGGAAAATGGTAGAATATCATTTCCTTGCATCTTCAGGAATGTTTTCTGCTTGAATCTTCTGTCACTAATTAATTACGCACAGATTGTTGATTAAGTTTAGTGCTCTTTGCACTTATGATAAGACAAAACAGAATTATGTCTGGAATCTAAATTTCCTTATTAATAAACTAGATCCCTTAATGACAACCATTCCATATTTTCCTATATTTCCAGTTTAATTCAATAAAGCTGTGAAATAAATACAGGCAGCTAAAGCAGCTAAATGCACTGTACCGAACATTGAAAAGTGTTGCTTTTTTGATTTATTTTTACTCCGCGTTGCAATCATATTAACTCCAAGACTGCTTGCAACACATTGCAGCAAAGCTAAAAGCTACCCAGCGACACCAGTTCCCTGACCAGTGAATGAGGCCAGGCTTCTCTTCAGCTCTGTAGCCCCAGGGACAGTTGGCAGCTGGAGCAGAGCATATTTTCTGCTTCTCCACTGGCCAATGGATGGAGCCAGGTTGGTCTCCCCCTTGCTACTGCTGTTCTTCTTTGGAAACAGGGGGTTAAGTCTCCCAGGAGCCCTCTATGCCCTGGTCAGACTCTGCTTCCCTGCAACTCCAGGCAACTGACAATTGGAGCGGAGCCTTCTTTCTGGCTGCAGCAGATGGGGAGTCATTTGACCAATGGCTGCAGCTAGTCTGCCAATTGCTAGAAGCCAGAGTGTCTTTCACCTCACTTCTGAAGTCCCAGGGCAACTCACAGTTTTGTCCGTGAGGTCATTTTGCTCCCCTGGTTGTCAGGTTTGACATTGCAGCAGCACATTTGCTTGGCAGTCACAAAGGTCCTTCTCTGGAAAATAAAAAAAAACATGATTTGGAAGCTCTGCTGTCCCCATGTCTGCAAATATCCATCACGTTTAACTCTTGATGGATCTGTGTATCCCTAAATCCGACTCATAGTGCTGCATTGTGCAGCTTCGTTGTGTGGAACGATCACTTTGGTCCCCGTGTTAAGTAAGATGTTTGCTGACACGGTGCAAAAAGTGAGAAGCCGTTCTTTAAATGGGCAGGTAACATCCAGGCGAGAGGTAATGCCACGAGATGGTTGCTGTGGCCTAGGCTCAGGCAGCAGCTTGGAAAATGCCTGTTTAGTCAGAGAAAATGCATGCTTATCTTTCGGTAATCTGTGTACAATTGGTGTAGACTAAGTTATGGAGACAGACATGAAGGGGGACACCTCCAACAGTTCTGAAATGTAAGTACAGAAAGACACTTGATTGGATGGATATTGGTGATGTCGTTTCAGCAGTGACATCACCCATAGACTCCTAGTGTCTTTGCTTTGCCTTTCTCTAGTGCTCACAACATAAATTGCTTGTCTTGTTTGACTTCCTTGTTCACCAAAGTTGAGCAGATTGTGGCCGTTTTCAACGCCTCCACCAGACAAAAAGCTTGGGACCATTTCTCGAAAGCTCAGCGCAAGAACATAGACATTTGGCGAAAGCACTCTGAGGTGGGTGAAATTTCTTCTCTTTTATCCATCATCTCGTAGCCTGGACTAAAGCAGGCAGGGAAGCAAGTTTGTCTGCAGTTGGTTTGTGTTGCATTCAGCAATATCTGATTGCTGCAATTTTGGAGGAAAGTAATTAAGAACTGGCTATACGACCTCTTGAGAGAGTGCCTGTGGTCCCATTCACCTCTGTAATGATGTAAGTTGAAATAAAACTGCAGGGGAGAGAAGCCTGAACTGCCTGGAGGAGCATATTTACCATACCAAAACACTGAAATGATGGAATTAGCCAGGCCACTTTAAAATTCTTGCTCTACCTCTGCCCGTAATTTATATCGAAATTTTATTCTATTACTGAAAAATGTCGTGACAAAACAAGTTTCTCATTTTTCATTACTTTCCATATTAAAAGGGTCTTCCTGTTGAGATATATCCAGATTTCTTAATAATTAGTCTAGACAAAATGAAGGACCCACCTCCCCTTTATTTTTTTGACAAAAATAAAAAATGAATCATTTGCATTGGCCACAACTCAATGAGCTATTTTAGGTTCACCCACCACAGCCCTAATACTATAGGAAATTCCAAACTTTTTTCTTTGAGCAGCAGCCTGGCAAAGTTGCATTAAAATATTCTGTGGTTGTTGTTGTTTTTTGTTTGTTTTTTGCCAAACTTAGAAAGCAACAAGATTTTCTAGCATCCAGGTAACAGGAGAGATCTGCTTCATTTTCTCTGCAACAACCCAGCTACCGTTTTGAAGTAGGGTTGCCAACCAACTTGCAAAAAAAGGGGGGGCTGGCTGATTTGGGGGAGTTTCCTCTGTCCCAGAAGGTAGAGCTAATTTTCCTAACTAATTAAAGTTAGTTTTCCTAATCAATTAATTAATTAAACACCTGCAAACTGGGTAGGACCATACATTGTCTTCCAAGCTATGGTTTTCCCAGTAGTAATGTACGGAAGTGAGAGCTGGACCATAAAGAAGGCTGATCGCCGTAGAATTGATGCTTTTGAATTATGGTGCTGGAGGAGACTCTTGAGAGTCCCATGGACTGCAAGAAGATCAAACTGAAGTGTTTTTTGATTGTTGGAAACGCTTCAAACCAACTTCTGCACACTAATGGTGTCCAGCAAGCTTCCTTCAGTGCACGCACCTCTCCTGTACGTTCTCCTTGCTTGCTTCACCTGTGCTATCAGCAGAGTTATCTTCTCTTATCTTCTCTCACGCAGCGGGGGTGTGCATGCCAGCATATTACAGAAAACAGAGTCCAGCTTCTTTCTAATCTAGAAGCTTTATTTTACAAGGCATAAATCATTACATTCCGGGAGAGTCGCAAGCCATGTTGGTGGCTTCTCCCTTCTCCGTTCTCCGGACACAGAATACAGGAAAACAAGTATCACATTACAAAGTACAACAGTACACAGAGCATCCGGTGACGCTCTTCCTCCTGTGGGTGGGACAACCGGTTGAGCTTGTTAACTCTAAAAGCTCCAAACCTCTACACCCCCTCTTGTCCCGCACACAGGGGCGTCGTAAGCTTGCAGCTTACACCACACAAGCCCTCACAGAACCCCCCATGACGTTGGAAGTTCCTGGGCTTCGTGAACCCAACCTTCTGGTTCACCTGACCAGGACAGTACTTCAGCTTCTCCAAGCCGGTCTGAACGCACACGTCTCGAAAGAGAACGTCTAGGTGTTTGGGTCTGGCCTTGACTTGTCCAGACTCTGCCAGCAACAAACAGAGTTGGTTGTCCTCCCAAACCATCACGGGCAGGCAACTCTGAACGCAGATCTCTTGGACCAAACACCTATAGAACTCCAGTTCCCTGCAAAGCACTGACAACGCACTGTACCTGGCTTCTGCACGAGAACGAGCAATGAGGCTCTGGCACCGGGACTTCAGCCCGCCTAGAGCTCCTCCACACTGTACAACCATTTCAGACACAGATTTCCTGTCCTCGGAATTTGCCCAACCGCTGTCGCACAAGCGTGTGAGCTGGAGCTCACCGGTAGCTGACAACTCCGGGCAAAACTCCTTAGTCTCCTGCAAACTCTGGAGCACTCTCTCCATGCCATTCCAGGCATGCATACTGGGATTTGCAGCCTCCTTGCTGAACAGATCCACAGCAACTGCTATGTCAGTCCTGCTCCACTGGGAAAGAAACAACAGCTTCCCAGGAGCTGACTTAAACACCTCGGGGCTCTCGAACTCAGAGCGTTCCCCGGTCTGACTGTCCTCACCTAGACACGTCTCCATGGGTGTTCTGACACTAGCACATTCAGACACTCTGAACTTCTTCAGCAACTGCACTAACTTGCCAGTCTGATTGAGCAAGACACTACCGTCTTCGGCTCTGTCTACCTGCACACCTAGGTAAACACCAACAGGGCTTAGGTTCCTGAGCTGGAAAGACTGACCAAGCTCCTCTGCGAACCGTTGCACCTGTCCCCTGGACTCCGCCAGGTAAAGCATGTCCGCACCGGACTGCAGAACTAGCTCCTGCTCTGGGCTTACTCCTGCCAGAAACAGGCAGCTATCAGCACAACTCTGGCCGACACCCAGCTACCCCAAGTCTGAAAGGGTTACCACGCGTCCCTTTTCTGTGGTTCATGTGGCTGTCTCTGAAGGGAAGCCAGAAGCTAGCCTGGGGGGAGCGTGTTGTTCTGTGTGTTTGGTTGATGCTTTCTCCCACCACACGTGGTCTGCGTTGCTCAAGGAGTCAACTGAGGCAGCACCACTGGGTGGAGAGGTGGAACAGCGGTTTTCTACTGGAGTAGGCTGTTCCCAAGTCCTCTGTGAGAGCGGGAGTAAGCACAGTGTGACTAACCTGCTTTCTTCACAGGTATGTGGTCTTGCAGAGAGGCAGCAAAGGATGCTGCATGCTGCCACTGAAGACATGCTCTTGGATGCAGAGCTTCCACAAGGGTTCTGGGTGGAACTGGGTGGTACCAAGGTTCCGAAAGTGTTTGTCTGTGGGTGCGAACCCAGCTTGCATAGCTGGAGGTTTGTAAGCCCAGATAGTGACCAGACACAGGTTCTAGTCAGCAGGAGTGCTGAATTCTGTGAGCAGAATGGATTGGAACACATCCCTAGAAGCCCTGATGTTCTGGATGGTCCTGTCAGTGCTGGACAGGCTACACCTGCTGCTGGTGGCAGTGGTCCAGGTGGACCAGCCCCAAAAGGGGGTATTGCTGTGGCTTTGGCACCTGCTGGTGGCTCGGGCCGAGTTCCCGGTCATCACCAGGGTGCAGCGCAGCTAGGGGTGACTCCAAGGCAGCAGCCTGGGAGTGCACCCGCAACTCCTATGTCACGGACTAGGAGGCAGGCCACGCATGGCGACTCTTTGTGTGGCAACTCTTCTCCAGGAGAGCCTGGCGCAGGTCTCGTCCTGGGGCAAGAGGGGGGTTCTTTGGCAGTGAAGCAGGAGCCCAAAGGCGCGCCAACGTCATCCTTGAGTGGTTCAGTTAGGATGCACGGGCGCGGCAGGTCTGTAGGTGAGATGCCTGACGTCAAGGACGTGCAGGTGGAATCCAGTGCAACTGGAGCAAAGGGAGACCCTGAAGTGGTATCACAGCGGTCTGCACGATCCACTGAAGGGATTCTGCCCGAAAGGTTCACGGCCACTAGCGTGAGTGCTTGTTTGGTTTGGTGTGAACCGGAGAGCCTTGTGAAGGTTCAATGGGTATCTCAAGGTGAGGCCCAGAAATGGCATGATGCCATGGTAGAGCAGGTAGGCTCAATGCGGTCTTTGGGTGTTGCACAACCACGACGCTGTCAGAAGGTCGTTGGGTGTGCAGACTCAAGACGGCAGCAACTGGCGAGTTGCAGTGCGAGGCTAGGTCAGTAGCCAGAGGTTTCACTCAGGAAGGGGGTCCATTGTTACGAGGTACTGGACGCGCCCTCTCTCAGAAGCGAAACCACGCGCATGCTTTTAGCGGTCGCGACTCAAAGCAGCTTTGAGGCAAGCCACTTTGGTTTGGATGCCTGTTTGGATTCCGACCTGTGAGGAGAGGTACGAGGTACCTCCGCCAGGGTTCGAAGGACAACGGGCCGAATCAAGTGTGGAGTTTGCACGAGGCAATCAATGGCTTGAAGGAGTCAGCCAGAGATTGGTCCTCAGGCGTGCAAGAAGCTTTGAGAAAGCTAGGTGTCAGCCAGAGTTGTGCTGATAGCTGCCTGTTTCTGGCAGGAGTAAGCCCAGAGCAGGAGCTAGTTCTGCAGTCCAGTGCGGACATGCTTTACCTGGCGGAGTCCAGGGGACAGGTGCAACGGTTCGCAGAGGAGCTTGGTCAGTCTTTCCAGCTCAGGAACCTAAGCCCTGTTGGTGTTTACCTAGGTGTGCAGGTAGACAGAGCCGAAGACGGTAGTGTCTTGCTCAATCAGACTGGCAAGTTAGTGCAGTTGCTGAAGAAGTTCAGAGTGTCTGAATGTGCTAGTGTCAGAACACCCATGGAGACGTGTCTAGGTGAGGACAGTCAGACCGGGGAACGCTCTGAGTTCGAGAGCCCCGAGGTGTTTAAGTCAGCTCCTGGGAAGCTGTTGTTTCTTTCCCAGTGGAGCAGGACTGACATAGCAGTTGCTGTGGATCTGTTCAGCAAGGAGGCTGCAAATCCCAGTATGCATGCCTGGAATGGCATGGAGAGAGTGCTCCAGAGTTTGCAGGAGACTAAGGAGTTTTGCCCAGAGTTGTCAGCTACCGGTGAGCTCCAGCTTCTTTCTAATCTAGAAGCTTTATTTTACAAGGCATAAATCATTACATTCCGGGAGAGTCGCAAGCCATGTTGGTGGCTTCTCCCTTCTCCCGTTCTCCGGACACAGAATACAGGAAAACAAGTATCACATTACAAAGTACAACAGTACACAGAGCATCCGGTGACGCTCTTCCTCCTGTGGGTGGGACAACCGGTTGAGCTTGTTAACTCTAAAAGCTCCAAACCTCTACAAACCTATCCATTCTCAAAGAAATCAGCCCTGAGTGCTCACTAGAAGGACAGATCCTGAAGTTGAGGCTCCAGTACTTTGGCCACCTCATGAGAAGAGAAGACTCCCTAGAAAAGACCCTGATGTTGGGAAAGATGGAGGGCACAAGGAGAAGGGGACGACAGAGGATGAGATGGTTGGACAGTGTTCTCGAAGCGACTAACATGAGTTTGGCCAAACTGCGAGAGGCAGTGAAGGATAGGCGTGCCTGGCGTGCTCTGGTCCATGGGGTCACGAAGAGTCGGACACGACTGAACGACTGAACAACAACAACAAAGAGAGAGGATATGCAACAAATGGGTGAGGAGGAGTCACACCAGCTGGCTGCCTTTACTCGCTTTAAAGGTAAAGGAACCCCTGACTGTTAGTCCAGTCACGGACGACACTGGGGTTGCGGCGCTCATCTCGCTTTACTGGCCGAGGGAGCCGGCGTACAGCTTCCGGGTCATGTGGCCAGCATGACTAAGCCGCTTCTGGCGAACCAGAGCAGCGCACGGAAACGCTGTTTACCTTCCCACCGGAGCGGTACCTATTTATCTACTTGCACTTTGACGTGCTTTTGAACTGCTAGGTTGGCAGGAGCAGGGACCGAGCAACGGGAGCTCACCCCGTCACAGGGATTTGAACCACCGACCTTCTGATCGGCAAGCCCTAGGCTCTGTGGTTTAACCCACAGCGCCACCCGCATCCTTTACTCGCTTTACCTTTGCCCAACCCTCTATACTGTGCCCCCCTTGACCACACCCTAACAGAAAGCCACCTTCTCTCATCTTCTTGAGAGCCAGTGTGGTGTAGTAGTTAAGAGAGGCAGACTCGTAATCTGGTGAACCGGGTTCGCGTCTCCGCTCCTCCACATGCAGCTGCTGGGTGACCTTGGGCTAGTCACACTTCTCTGAAGTCTCTCAGCCCCACTCACCTCACAGAGTGTTTGTTGTGGGGGAGGAAGGGAAAGGAGAATGTTAGCCGCTTTGAGACTCCTTCGGGTAGTGATAAAGCGGGATATCAAATCCAAACACTTCCTCTTCTTCTGTGTTGAGCAGGAAAGGTCTCAACATGAAAGCAAGTAGAATCTTCCACATGATTGTGGGCCCCAGTGAAGCAGGGCTTCCTCCCATCATGTGGAGGTTTCTACTTGCATTCAACAGAACCTAAGTAAAACCCTCCTGCAGCGCTTTCCAGTTGAACATGGGAAGGTCAGGCTCAACATGCGCAGGGATGCTGGGGGATGGCACTCGTTCCATGCTCATGCCCACGACTTCACTTTAAGCAGTTGCACGTTCAGGCAAACATGGCTTCAGTTTCTTACACAACATTCTCAGCACGAAGGTTGTTTCCTGCTTTCCAGTGTAACCTGGCTCGTGCTGTGATCTGCGGGGGCTTGGAGTCATGTGTGACTGGTGTTGCTCGGAGGTAGGGGGATTTTAGGGACATGGGACAACTGTGCACCTTAAGAGAGTGTTTTCTGTGAGCTCCACCCCTGGGTGCATGCAGGCTCTGCCTTGGGAATAGAATCTGCCTGGGCACACACTGAATCCACATCCTGACCCTTCCTTAGGCACCAGAATGTTGAGAGGTGACCATCCTATTCACCAGGACAAATGTTTTGGATGCCAGTGTGTACTGGGCACCTGAGTTTTTGTATCTCTCGTCCCCGTACTTATTATTATTATTATTATTAATAATTTTATTTATACCCCACACTCCCCGGCCAGGGCTGGGCTCAGGGCAGCTAACACCAAATATGAATTACAATAAAACGTAATAGGAAAAACAACAACAACAAACAAACAAACAAACAAACAGTTAATTAAAATACGGCTTAAAATACAGCTTAAAATGCAGCCTCATTTTAGTAGTAGCCCATAAATCAAGACCATAAAGGGAGGAAACATCAGATATTCACCCGAGCCAGCTATCCATGCTGGTCCTACATGGGCCAGCAAAAAAGCCAAGGGAAAATTTATATACCAAATCCCATATAAGGGGTCAGAGTGAGTCTAAGCCAAAGGCCAGGCGGAACAGCTCCATCTTGCAGGCCCTGCGGAAAGATGTCAAATCCCGCAGGGCCCTAGTCTCTTGTGACAGAGCGTTCCACCACGTCGGGGCCAGTGCTGAAAAGGCCCTGGCCCTAGTTGAAACCAATCTAACCTCCTTGAGGCTTGGGACCTCCAAAGTGTTGTTATTTATGTTATTAAGGTCCTCTGCGGGTCATACCAGGAGAGCCAGTCCCATGGGTACATAATGATTTGTTCTTGAAACCCAAGTTTCACGTGCAGCGTGGTTGCTCAGAACAGGGCTGCTCGTGGGGGAAGAGTAGACAAACTAAAATCATATGGAGTAAGACTAAGCATATATTTTTCTGAAACCGAAATCCACAGAAATGAGTGGGTCTCCCATTGAACCTTGGCATTAATTGAAGAATTAAAGACTGTATCTGCATTCACACAGAGAGCCATGCACAGAATGTTCACACCTTTGTTGAAAGGAAGGTTTTCAATTTAAAAATGTAACTTACCTGTTCAGCCATGTGCCACGATTGAACTATAACTGTCAAATAAACCTAGGACTGCAAAAGCGATTCTCTCCCCTGTAGAAATGTATTTTCAGAGGATAAGAAATCTGGAACTATTGTGAGCAAACAGCATTGTCACCAAACTCTGTTTAAATGGTCATGCTTCTTTTGCTTTAAATTCAGTATAGAACGCTATGAGACTTTTTTTTTGGGTAAAGTAAGTACCACCGATGTTTGCTTCTTCTTTAAATTTTTTGAATCAATTTGCTTGGCACTCTCGTTAGTTCAGCATGTCAGTTATTAACATCACAGTCCTCTTAATGTTTCCTTGCCTAACAACAAAAAAAGTTTAGAAGGTAAGATGCATTTATTTAACTATTTTATAATATATTTGTAAAAGAAGTGTTGCATGTTTATAGCTCGAAAAAGGAATAAAATTATGCTGTGATGTAAATCATTTGGGTAACATTTTAAGTGCCCATTAACAAATGCTAAATTGAACAGTGGGTGCAACAGCTACATGAATAAACGAATCCCTTATTATCTCTGCTGTTATGGTGCATATCAAATAGCTTCCTCATAATGGGGTCCTTCATATATAATGGTAGCCTTGATTTATTAGCAAGGGTAGCACTAAGAATTCATACCAGGGGCAACAATGGCATCAGATTTTCTTAATCTGGAAGCTGCTACGTAGCTGTTGCTTTTCTAATCTGCCACAGATATATAAACGATGAAGTTTGTTTGTTTTACATATTAGCTGCATTGACAAAATTCAAGAGGGAATTAATTTGTTAGCATCTGAATTTTTCATGCGGCAAAATGACGCTGGAAAAGTCTTTCTAGTAATGTAAATCTACAAAACATCTTTGCTTAGTTAACAATGATGATTCTCCTGTCTCTTGTTGCTGTGTTATCCGAAAGCAGTACAGAGGGCGGGGAACAGCACCTCAGGAAGAGCCCGTGGTTTGGATCCAAAGATCACACAGCAAGAGCAGAAGGCCGCTGGGTTTGCATGCTTGGGAAGCTGGTAGTTTTTCTTCTGCTCTGAAGGGATCTCTGACATTCTGCTTTTCTGAGGGCATTGGGAATTTGAGGAAAGGTTCGCCCAACAAACAAAACTGCCTTCCAGTTGCGCAGTGGGATCTTTTCATCGCCGCCAATATCTCCAAGTCAATATTTACGTTTCTTTTAGGTGACTCCCTGCCTTTCTGGTGTATCGGAAGAGACCCTGTTCACTTTGCTTTCCCCCTTCTTTCTCCTTGACATAAATGTTTCATGGTCCGTTCTGGTGGCCAGCTGTTCCATGCAGGCACATAATTGGCATGGTTCCCAGCTGACAACCCAGCCAGAAGGCCAGGGGAGGATCTGGAGCTAATCTTCATTGGTCTCGATTCAGCACCTCGAATTATATGATGCCAGCATATTGTTTTGGTATCCGGCTGCAATAAATAATTCCTTATTTTTGTTCTAACTTCATCCCATATGTTGTTGTTGTTGTTCAGTCGTGTCCGACTCTTTGTGACCCCATGGACCAGAGCACGCCAGGCACGCCTATCTTTCACTGCCTCCCGCAGTTTGGCCAAACTCATGCCAGTCGCTTCGAGAACACTGTCCAACCATCTCATCCTCTGTCGTCCCCTTCTCCTTGTGCCCTCCATCTTTCCCAACATCAGGGTCTTTTCCAGGGAGTCTTCTCTTCTCATGAGGTGGCCAAAGTACTGGAGCCTCAACTTCAGGATCTGCCCTTCCAGTGAGCACTCAGGGCTGATTTCTTTAAGGATGGATAAGTTTGATCTTTTTGCAGTCCATGGGACTCTCAAGAGTCTCCTCCAGCACCATAATTCAAAAGCATCAATTCTTCGCGATCAGCCTTCTTTATGGTCCAGCTCTCACTTCCATTTGAAGAATGTGCATGCACACGAAAGCTCATACCAAGAACAAACTCAGTTGGTCTCTAAGGTGCTACTGGAAAGAATTTTTATTTTGTTTCCATACATTACTACTGGGAAAACCATAGCTTTAACTATACGGACCTTTGTCGGCAAGGTGATGTCTCTGCTTTTTAAGATGCTGTCTAGGTTTGTCATTGCTTTCCTCCCAAGAAGCAGGCGTCTTTTAATTTCGTGACTGCTGTCACCATCTGCAGTGATCATGGAGCCCAAGAAAGTAAAATCTCTCACTGCCTCCATTTCTTCCCCTTCTATTTGCCAGGATCATCACATATATTGCCTCCTAATAGGACTTCTTTCTGGCATTGATTAGGGTTCAAGGACATACTTTTGACATGTCGTATTTCCCTTCCCAAAACACCGTATCACAAGCTGAGCAGGCCCTCAGTACTAAAAGTAGTTTGCTATGTGTCAGGGAAATACCAACCTGTTTGTCGGGATACCTTTGACCTGGGATGTAGAGCAAATGATTTGCATGCAAAGAATTTCAGGTTCAAAACCTGGCATCTCTAGTTAAATGATTTCTGAACGGCAAAGACCCTTACATAAAACTTTGGAAAGCTGCTGCCATCTGAGGAGACAATACAGGGTTAGATGGAACATTTTTTCTCATTCAGAACAAGGAAGCTTCATATTGTTAACCCCTTGGGGAGGGCTCATAACTCGGGAGTAGGGCAAACCTTTGCATACAAAATATTCACACACACCCTTCATATCCACTTAACAGCTCATAGGCAGAAGATTTGAGATAGACCCATGGTCTGAGACTTGTTGCTGCCAGTCAGAGTAGGCAGCCCTGCCTAAGTGGATCACTTGTCTAAGTGTAAAGACAGCTTCATATTTTCGCTAGACGGATTCCTCTTGGGCAAATAGTATTCGTTGGGTAGTTATATGAATCCAGCACTTAACGAATCTGGTTCCCTATGAGGGTCACATCCATTCTTAAGAATACGTTTAACAATATGCGTATCACGATGCAGATATCAGCGCATTATTCCAAAAGGCCCTTTCCACAACTCTCTCTGACTGTTGTTTGTACATTTTAGAATACAAGTGTGGTTCATTGCAGCAGAGATAGTTAAGCTGCTGCCCTCCAGATATTGCTAGACTGCAGCTGAACAACATCCTTGACTATTGGCCATGCTGGGGGGCCACAGTTGGCCCGGCCCGGCCCTTTGCTGTTTTTACAGTGCCAGAAACATTCTGCAACATCCAAGTATTTTTTATGTAAAACATGCATCAATCCACGTCAGAGCCTTTGCAGTAATTACTATTCCCACCTTCGCTATAATGGGTTAGATTTATTGATGAACTCTGGGTGTGTCTCTCAGAGGAATTCTTTCAGCTTCTCATTAAGGAATAAATAGCATGTTCTTTCAGTAACATTTATCCCCTGAAAGTGACTTCTGTTCCTTGTTTCAAAGATTTCAGACCACCTCTGTGGGAATTGGGCTCTTTGTTGATAGAAAAATTAGCTGTCTGCAGACTGAAAAGCACTACACTAATCACTGGGCTTGCATCCTTGTGTTGCACCTGACAGTATTATTAGGATAAAATAGAATTCCCTCAATCTTCCTTTTGCTGCTGTTAAGGAAGGCAGCCATTACACATGCTCTTATGCTTTTCTGTGAGAACAAAAGTGATCTGAGCTTTTCTGAAGCCATACATTTGCTGACTGCCTTCCCCGCCAGCCTTCCCTCGCAGCAACATCTCTGCTCAATCAATCCCACATTTATTCCAACCCCTTTTGGCGATATTGGCTGCTCAACCTCACATTTATTCCATAAACGCACACATTTCCACAGAGGATTAGGGGCTTCGTCTTTCTACTTACGGTGCACTATATTATCTGTCTGTTACGGACAAAATTTTAGAGATGCATTATGTGGAGGGTGGGATCCTGCTTGCTCGGTATGGAGAGCATACAAAATAGGTGATGGAGTATCTCTTATTGGAGCACCTTCTGTCAAAGGACAATGGAAAATTTCACATTGCACAGAACTACGAAATACGACCATAGTATTCAACACAGAATCTGGTAACTGTCACAATAACCCAAGGACCTGAAGTCTGTAACCTTCAGGAGGACTAGGATACAGTTTACTAAATAGGTAGTGGAAATTCTACTCTGGGTACCTGTACTTTTTAAACTTCTTTTATATCTCAGAAAAGATTGTTGGTTATTTGGCCAAGGGTCCTAAGATTTCTGAGGAGCCAGTGTGGTGTAGTGGTTAAGAGTGGATAGACTTGTAATCTGGTGAACCGGGTTCGCGTCTCCGCTCCTCCACATGCAGCTGCTGGGTGACCTTGGGCTAGTCACACTTCTTTGAAGTCTCTCAGCCCCACTCACCTCACAGAGTGTTTGTTGTGGGGGAGGAAGGGAAAGGAGAATGTTAGCCGCTTTGAGACTCCTTCGGGTAGTGATAAAGCGGATATCAAATCCAAACTCCTCCTCTTCTTCTTCTTCTTCTTCTTCTACTCTTCTTCTTCTTCTTCTTCTGATACAGAATTCCAGAACCCTTGGCTTGATGGACAGCAAAGTCAGTTACTATCAACAGGCACAATACACAAACAAACAAACAAAAGTTGAAACTGCAGCAAAGTACCGTATTTTCCGGCGTATAAGACGACTGGGCGTACAAGACGACCCCCAACTTTTCCAGTTAAAATATAGAGTTTGAGATATACTCAACCACAGATTCTCCACCCGGCGTATAAGACGACCCCCGACTTTTGAGAAGATTTTCCTGGATTAAAAAGTAGTCTTATACGCCAGAATATACAGTATTTGGCATACAGCAATTTTCCCTCCCACGGCACACGTGGTATATGCCCATCACAGACCATCAGCCGTCACTCTGAAGAGATTGGCTTGAGCCCAATATATAGTTACTTGTGGCAGGAAAACTATTCAAATAGCTTTTACTCACCATTTAACTGAAGTGCTTTAAACGTATTTATATGTTCATGTTATAATTGATTTTTATATTAGGATGTATTATTGTTTATTGTAACATTTTGATTTCTTATTGAAAATAGATATAATTAGCTGACAACCATTTCACACTACAAAACATAAAATGACAAAATGACCACTTAAAACCACATATCAATGTGCGTGTCTCAATCTAAATCACTTTTAAATCCTTCAGTGCTCTTTTTTTTTTTTAAGGGTTTTGTCCTGTTTATAAATCGATGAGCTGTCGAAGAAATCAGTATAACTCACCAAGTGAGGTTTGGGTCTTTGTCATTTTTTAGGAACTCAGGAATGCTCACAGTGAACAGCTCATGGGGATCCGTCGGGAGGAAGAAATGGAAATGTCTGATGAGGACAGCACTGACAATCTCAGTAGTAAAAAACTAAGAGTGGATGAATCAGGTAAAGCTGCAAACCCCCCAACCTTTACAGTTTTTTTGCAACATCAAAGGGATCTATTCAAATTGTAAATGCTATTTCTGCTACAACCATGGTGTGCTAATGCTGTTGAGAGGAGCCACCCGTACCTTCCACGGGCCAGGAAATATGACGGTCACTTAACGTATTTGTCAAACTCTGACCTTTCAGCTGTACAAGCTGGCACCAGACTTTTACCCCTCAGCAAAAGTCTGTCGAAACAACAGGTAAAGGATTCCACTTTCTGAGAACATTTCTGCATGATTATATAGCCAATTAAGAGGAGGGCAAACTAGAAAATGGACTCTGGGACAGCCTATTGATTTATGAGGAAATGTTTGTGGGAAGTGCCGTAATGGTAATCGTTCCTCAGGTTCCTGTACTTTTGCCCTGTTATCAGCTTAATGACTTGTGAGGGATGCATCAATACTGAGCCTTCCATCTTTCTACCCTAAAAGACAATTCTTTGCCAGAAAGTGATTTTGTTCCTTCAAATCAGAGCTGGGCTATATATGTGATGTGCCCAAAAGTGCAGTTCTATGATCCCTAGGAGGGTGGCCTTAGGACAGATTGGATCTCTCTCTCTGGCCTCAGAGCCTCCCTTCCTACGACCTTCTCTGAAATTCTGGACTAACCAATATTAGAGTTAGTAACACTGGGAGGGCAGATCCTGAAGTTGAAGCTCCAGTACTTTGGCCACCTCATGAGAAGAGAAGACTCCCTAGAAAAGACCCTGATGTTGGGAAAGATGGAGGGCACAAGGAGAAGGGGACAAGGAGAAGGGGACGACAGAGGATGAGATGGTTGGACAGTGTTCTCGAAGCGACTGGCATGAGTTTGGCCAAACTGCGGGAGGCAGTGGAGGATAGGGGTGCCTGGCATGCTCTGGTCCATGGGGTCATGAAGAGTTGGACACGACTGAACGACTGAACAACAACAACACTGGGAGGTCCCCAAAGGGAGAGCGTTGAGGGTGCGCCAGTAAACAGTTGGTCTCCAGGAGGCCTTAAGTCATTGTCCCATGGCATGCTGGCTAAGCATGGGAGAGATTCAGCACACCCCTGCCTGAATTTCTCCCTCCCTATCCGCATGTATATCACTCTGCACAATCATTTTAGGATTGCCCTGCAAAACAAGGCATTACAATGTTGCTTGAAAACAACAATTGAAACTTGCGAAATGGAAAACATTCTCCATTGAGACATTCATTTCAGGCTCATTTGTTATGCAATCTCCACTGGCATCTTATGCCTGCAGTTTAGTAGTTGTGCTGGGGTGGGTGTTGAGTTTTGGGCTGGGTGGGGTTTTTACAGAGGTTTTGTTGTTGTTGTTGTTTTGTTTTGTTTTGCCTTTCTGATTCATTTTCCGTTGTTTGCATTTAGTCTTTCCTATCAACAACTTTAGTCTTCTAATACTTCTGTAAGTAGATTAAGCAGAGAGTTTGAGATTTGCCCAGGGCTTTTCAGAGAACAACTTAACTGAGCAGGTATATGGATTCTATTAATAATAATAATAATAATAATAATAATATTAATAATAATAATAATAACCTTGCATTTCCCACCTGAAAACCATACCCTTGGCATGGCATCCATGGTGGTGACGTGGTTAAGATCAGCAAGTGCCCATTGGAAAGTTATCACTTGATTCCCACTTTTATTTAAAGTAAATAAATACTATCCCTAAGTTTAAAACATACTTGGCTCACCAAGTTAAGGGAGCTGAAAGCAGAGGTGAGAGAAGCCTACTTTGCCTGGTTCCTTTATGACCAAGATTTCAAACCTAGATAGCAAATTATATTTTTGTTTCTCCTAGTTACCAGTGTGGTGTAGTGGTTAAGAGCGGTGGACTCGTAATCTGGTGAACCGGGTTCGCGTCTCCGCTCCTCCACATGCAGCTGCTGGGTGACCTTGGGCTAGTCACACTTCTTTGAAGTCTCTCAGCCCCACTCACCTCACAGAGTGTTTGTTGTGGGGGAGGAAGGGAAAGGAGAATGTTAGCCGCTTTGAGACTCCTTCGGGATAGTGATAAAGCGGGATATCAAATCCAAACTCTTCTTCTACCATTAGAGCTCATCTACACTTCCTTTTGTGTCGCCCTTTCTAGGCACAGGCACAGGATTTCCAGGTCTATGTCCAAGCAGATTTTTCTTTTTTGCCTTGCTTCTTTCCCATTGGCAACCCACCAGAAACCTGATTGCTGTTTGCTCTGATTCAGCAGTAAAACACAGATTTTTCCCGGAGATTATAGTGGCAGAAGATGAAGAAGAAATGCTCAGACACAGACCTGGAATGAGCCCTAAGAGAAGCTTAACTGTATATTTGACAGGTCTCTAACTCTGAGGTACATCCATATAGCTCAAATTGAATTCATTTTTAATTTTATACTTGCATTCGCTTCACATTATAGGAGAGAAGCAGAACAAAAATATTTATTTTTTTTAAAGTGAGAGCAAAATTACTCTTCCTAAGCAAGTGGAAACAAAGTAAGTATGGGATTATATTCATTGTAGAACTAACTACATTCAGGCATGATAAAAGTATTATGCTGTATTGCTGCAGTTCGGGGATCTCCTACAACTGGCTGTAGGTTTTTTCCTAATCCTCTGGGCACCATGCACGAATCACCTCCATGCCGCAGGAAGCCCACCTCTCTAAATTTGTAAAGTTGAAATCCTAACTGATGATAACAGGAAAGTGTAGACCCAAACAGAACTGGGAACCTGGACCTCAGTTCAGAAGAACCTGAGTAATCCCATCTCTGAGTAAATAATATCATAGCGGGTTCTGTACTATCATCTTGTATCAAATCCTGAGATTTATTATCTGATCACAACAGCTTGTGGTTTTACCAGTCAACTGAGACAAGTTTGTCACATTATTACTTGATAACTGTCGCCCCAACTAAATTTGCTCTTAGGCACTGACAATCCTAACACCTGTTTGCCACATCTTGGCGCTGTGGTGTAAACCACAGAGCCTAGGGCTTGCCGATCAGAAGGTTGGTGGTTCAAATCCCCATGACAGGGTGAGCTCCCGTTGCTTGGTCCCTGCTCCTGCCAACCTAGCAGTTCGAAAGCACATCAAAGTGCAAGTAGATAAATAGGTACCGCTCTGGTGGGAAGGTAAACGGCCAGTAAAGCGAGATGAGCGCTGCAACCCCAGAGTCTTCCATGACTGGACCTAATGGTCAGGGGTCCCTTTACCTTTACCTTTATTAGCACATGGAACACAGGTTTATTGGATGAGATCCTAAAGTCCTTTGTTATCTCTCACGCAGCTTATGTTCCCTATTGTGTTTTTAATATTCTGTTGGGAGCTGCCCAGCGTGGCTGGGTATAAATAATAAATTGTTGTTGTTGTTGTTTGTGGTTGGGGGAGAGCAAGAAAGAGGCTATATCCTTCTCCCTCTGGGCTTCCCCTCATCTTCTGTCCTCAAATGTTAGATGCCCGTTAAGTTGCGCTGGGTGCGGAGCCTTGGGGGCATCTCAGGGAACGTCACAACTATGATATGGCACGTCAAAGTGCAAGTAGATAAATAGGTACCGCTCCGGCAGAAAGATAAACAGCATTTCTGTGTGCTGCTCTGGTTCACCAGAAGCGGCTTAGTCATGCTGACCACATGACCTGGAAGCTGTACGCCGGCTCCCTCGGCCAATAAAGCGAGATGAGCGCCGCAAACCCCAGAGTCGTCCGCGGCTGGACCTAACGGTCAGGGGTACCCTTTACCTTTACCTATCATTCTTATTCTTCAAAGAGTTGTGTATGTTTGAAAATATCCACAAGGTAATTGGGAGAAGGCTGCTTCTCGGTTGTCACAAGGCCCTTCCAGTAAGACCTGTGCACACCCAAACTGGTTTCTCTTCAGCTTCAAGCAAAGGTTGAATGTCTGACTCAAATGGGCTGTGAGTGTGTTGCTAAAAGAACTATATTTAGAATGTATATTTCATATTCATTCTGCATGAGCATTTCTAGGGCAACATGCAAGCAGTTCATGGTGTGGACATCTTTTCGGTAAGGATTTGTCCTTCATTGGGCAACGTGTTTGCAGCTCCTTTCATGGCAGAGTTCTTGGTTTTCTCCTTCAGTTCACATCACCTTGTTTGTTGTTATGCCACACAGTTAACCTTTACTGGTCCTTGACTGATTTACTTAAAGATTCAGGTACCTGTTCTGTGCTGGGTCACTAATCTAGACCTAGGATAGCTATTTAGGTTGGCCCTAAGGCTATTTCACCCCAGACAGGGGGGAAAACAGGTCTCCCAGCTTGCCATTATGTCTCTTCTGTAATTTTATTTGGAGGAGAGATCTCTGTGTTACCCTTGGGAAGCCTAAACTCTGGGGGCCACATATAGCTTTAATTAATACTGTATTGTTTTTAACATTTGATTGGGAGCCGCCAGATGGGACGGGGTATAAATAAATAAATAAATAAATAAATAAATAATAAATAAATTAATATTATTATTATTATTATTATTATTATTATTATTATTATTATTGCCAAAGCTGTTGCCAGACAACTGTCTTCTACATGTTTGCATGCTCGTGTCTCCCTTTGAAAGTGACACAAAAGGTGGGACTCGTTCCATTGTGGAAATGACAGGGATTATCTTGTCTGCAACAACTGAACAGTCCTTAATGTAAAGGCATAAAGAATGCCAGATAAAATATCATTTGTGTTTGTGTAGAAAAAGCGAGCTAATGTGCCGTAACAATGGGCTATTTGGGATGCATTCATCTATTGGGGACGGACGGACCCAGTTGACTATTCTTTCTAGATTTGCTTTCTTTCATTGCACATGGAGTCATCTGGTTTGCAGAATAGAGATTCTTAAATAGTTGTTCCGGATTTAGTAACAGCGGATTGGATATTTGTGGGTGGGTTTTCAAAGTGTGGCCACAATGCTGCAGCTTTTGGAGCTGCAAGTCAGACAGAGGTGATTCCCCGGAGGGGAAACATCCCATTTGTCTTTTTTCCGGGTTTTCACCAATGGCATGTACTTAGCTAAAATGGTGATTGTCATAGCAGAAATTCTGCCTCATTTGCATTGCTGCTGATAGAGAGTGGAATGAAAAACAAAAGTGGCTGCTTGCATAGAAGACTCCGTTTAAAAAAGAGAAAGAGAAAAGAATGGGACACTGACCAAATTAATTTATATAAAAAGGGGGAAATTAAGGCCTGCCTACAGAAGCAATTATTCTGGAAGGAAGAAACTCATGCCAACCATAAAAACTGTAGATCAAATACCTATCTTGTAGGATCTCGCTCCTCTACCTTTTGGCACTGAGAGCAAAGATCTGGAAGTAAGAGACCCTGAAAGTAATTTTAAGAATTATTGAACTGCAGCTGTGTGCATGCAGCTAGCTGGAAAGATTTTTTTTGCCCCTAGGATATATTTCTAATTTCCCATGTCATAGAAGGGTAGTATTCTTATTTTCCTAATGTAGCAGTGGCACACGGAGGTCGTCTATTACAGCTCCAATAAGTGAAATGCTTTAGCAGAAAAATGGTATTAAATTGGGGGGGGCATGTATTTTCTAACGGAGGGCCACAAAATGAAGAACCGAGAGCATCACTGGCCATGAGCTTGCTTGACCACTGTCAAATATTTTGGGCTGAGCCATATTCCTGCAATGTTGCCCCTGGGTTATTTGATTATGTTTGGAGCTTGGCTGTCGGGGATGCTCATCATGTGAAAAGTGGCTACATGCAGGCATCAACAAATCCGCATCAGTTCAAAGCCGACAGAAAAAAATTGTATGAGTTTTGCAATAATAATGATGATGATAAATCCCCTGACGTAATGTATTTGTGTGGGGGCATTTTCCCTAAATAGAGGCCTGACTGTACATAATTTAATGCATTTTTGTACGCTATGTTTGGGTCACAAATGTCAGGTGGTAACCGCATCACCCCTAATTATTTCACTGTATTAAGGAAGCCAAGTTTCTTCCTTGGCCAACATCATAAGTAGATATGTGGGTTTTGTTTTTCCATTTCTGCTGTTCAGCACGGTTGCATTAGCCTTTTAGTAAACGAAGGAGCATCTGGCTTAGACCTGCCGTATTTTTCGCTCCATAAGACGCACTTTCCCCTGCTAAAAAGTAAGGGGAAATATCTGTGCGTCTTATGGAGCGAATGGCGGTCCCTGGAGCCGAATTGCCCAGGGGCCAAAAGAGGATCATGCTTTTTATTTTACAAAGAGAAAAGGGGGTGTTGAAAGGACCCCGCTCAGCAGCTGATCAGCAAGAGATCGGGAGAGAGATAAGAGTCCCCGGCTCCCTTTCAGCCCCGCCCCCTTGCCCAGGCCTCCATTGTTGAATGTGCTGCAGAGGGAGGTTGTTTGTTTCCCCAGCGACATGTGACTGGCTGATTAGATTATCTGTCTGGAAACTGTAGAAAAGGCTCCCTTTCCTTTAGAAGCTGCAGAAATGTGAGTTGAACCCCATAAAAACGGGGCTTTTCCTCTTTGCTTTTCCCCCTTTGCAAAAGGAGCTTTGCTTTTCCCCCTTTGCAAAAAAAGCTGCAAAACTTTTAGCTGATCCTCAAAAAACCAGGGCTTTTCCCTTTGCAAAAAAAGCTGCAAAACTTTTAGCTGATCCTCAAAAAACCAGGGCTTTTCCCTTTGCAAAAAAGCTGCAAAACTTTTAGCTGATCCTCAAAAAAACAGGGCTTTTCTCTTTGCAAAAAAAGCTACAAAACTTTTAGCTGATCCTCAAAAAAGCAGGGCTTTTAGAGGAGGAAAACCAGGAAAAAAATTTCCTGTTTCCTCTTCTAAAAACGAGGTGCACCCTATGGTCCGGTGCGCCCTATGGAGCAAAAAATACGGTAACTATAGACCACACTACCTTTTCTGCTTGGTTCACTGAGAGCAGAGAGAGAGATGTACCTGACCATAAAGAATGGGGTGGATGTATGAGGCTGCCTTAGACCGAGTTCTACTGTAATGTCTCCTGAATGGCACAGCTCTCCAAGTCTTTCCGACTTTCCCAGGAAATTGCAGAATGCACAAAGAAGTATGCATTTCATACAAAAGAGATGCAAAATTTCTGAGTATGATTTCTGAGATTCCTTCACCTGGATATGCCAAGGACCGAACCTGTGACTTTCTATAGGACATGTGTATTCTACTTTCATGGTTCCTCCCCATGGAACACGACAGAGAATACAATCTAAAACATGCAGGGTCCAGCCTGCTTAGATTTTGTACTCTGGCTACTAATCTTGGACTCTTGAACCTTGGTCCTTCATCTTGGAAGTTTCAGTGTTTGAAGAGGCTGGTGGACATGGCTCAGTCTGGGACCAAACAACCATCCTTAGTTGTACTACTTCAGACCACAGTCTGATGTGGTCCAACCCAGTCACAGATATCTAAGACAGGGACCTGGCTTCTCCTCTCTTCTCCAGAGAAGTTCTGAGACCTCCGGCCAAGTGCAGGGAGAACATGCAGTTCATGCGCCCATATCCAGTCCCAACATCAATTGCCAGCTGGTGTTCCAGGCTAGAACGAAGGCCTTCTAGAACCTCCTCTGACTTTTCTCTGGGCTGCCCCAGGTGTCCCCTTCAGGAAAGGGAAGTGCTGTAGCTAAGCCCTGTTCAGGCATTTACCTGCCCCACCAAGGGCAAGGTATGCTCTCTCCACTGCATTCCCATTGCTCAGCCCCATCAACTTCCATGAGTTGGAAGGGCAACTGGGGGAGTTGTAGTGGAGAACCTGCTCTCCTCATTGGGCTCCCCGTATGATTTATAACCCTGCCCAGTTAGGTTCTGCATTGTGCCGGGAGCTTACATGGGTAGAGCAGACTTCAATCCAGCAAATGGCTCAAAAATTACTCAAGGGAAATTATTCAACGGCCGTAAATAACGGAGATTGGTTTTCAGGGAGCTCACAGGTTGGGGACAATGTTCTGGTTCAGAAGGTTAAAGAAAGAGAAAGAGGCTTGGCTATTATTATTATTTTTTAAGGTTCTGCTCTAAGAAGAACTGACAGAAAACATGAGGGTAGAAGAGGAAACATATGTGATAACTGGGGGGGTAGGTGAATATTAAATTATAGCGTTTGAGATCCTAAAGGAAAGAGAGCAGGAAGACACAGTATAGGCTTTAGAACGGCAGGAGCCTAAATTGAACAGGAGATAAAGGAGAAAATTGAGTTATTTTGGGCAGTGCTAAAACAGTTGTTTTGAAAGGTGTTTTCTTGAAGGTGTTAAGAAATGTGGGAGTGACCCCTGGATGAAATTATTTCAACAAGGGACATCCTGTTTTGGGGCATGGAATGGGACTGCATCATCCATCCAACTGGGGGATTCTCAGAAATGCAAAGACCCTCCAGTAGAGAGTTGGCATTGTTCGGCAGGCTGTTTTAGGACTAATTCTAATACTTTTCATGGTCAGTCAGTGACCGCTTACATATAGAAAAGAAGCATTAGCTTGAATTATTCATTCAAGAGTGCAGGATCCAGGAGAGAAGACAGCAGCTACTGCACTCCTCTCTGGTTGTGTTGCACTGAGCCCAAGCCATGGTTTAACTTCATGTGTCAGCTGAGCCAAGGCTCCTAGTTTAGATCCTGGACGAACCACAAGTTAGAAATCACAGAACGCAGACCTTGGTTACAGCTCAGAGTCCGTCTGGAGAGAGCTAAACCTGGGTTTGGATGGCACATGAAGCCAGCACAGCAGCAAAATTACCAGGGAGGAACGAAGCAGACACAATCTCCACTCCCAGAACTCACATGCTCATTCATTCACGTTTCGCTTAGTGTAATATGTGAACCAAACCAATTGGAGTTTCATTTGAGAGCAAGTTATTAATATTGAATAACTTCTGTGCAGGCAGCTACAAAATAGCTGACTTAAGGCATCTGGTCTGCTAAATGTGGATATATTTAACATCCTGAGCTGAAAGAGAACATCTGTGGCAAACTGCTCAGTTTGTAAATTTGAGTGTTATAAGATGGATGCATTCATATATGAATCATATTTAAAAGGAATCTAAGACTTGGCTCATGAGCTCTTACGAACTAACAATACAAGTGCAATCCATCCTGAGGAGTATCTCCATATTTAGAATCTGGTTATTAGATTATGAATTGTTGTTAGTTTTTGTCTAACTTTTCATTGTTCCTTTATTTTTTGCCATGTAGGTGTTATAAAACCATTTTAAAAAACAACAACCCAACCTGTCCATATTGATGCATTCATGGAATGACAATTTGGGCGGCAGTGGCAAAAAAAGATATTTATTTTTTTACAAAAAAGAAGTAGAGGAAGAGAAGAACAGGACACTATCCTGATAGGGATGTGAATTGCTTCTTCCCCAGTGATCAGATTGATCATTTCATAAACGGGGAGGGGGCAATAATCAGCTGAGGATGAGGGACTGTGTGCAACTGAAAGGGTGCAGCCATTGGCGAGTGAAGCTGGCCCTCAGGTCAAAGGGGGTTAGGCATCCTTGCTTTGAAATTGTTGTTGCTGTTTAGTCATTTAGTCGTGTCCGACTCTTCGTGACCCCATGGACCAGAGCACGCCAGGCACTCCTGTCTTCCACTGCCTCCCGCAGTTTGGTCAGACTCATGTTGGTAGCTTCGAGAACACTGTCCAACCATCTCGTCCTCTGTCGTCCCCTTCTCCTTGTGCCCTCCATCTTTCCCAACATCAGGGTCTTTTCCAGGGAGTCTTCTCTTCTCATGAGGTGGCCAAAGTATTGGAGCCTCAGCTTCAGGATCTGTCCTTCCAGTGAGCACTCAGGGCTGATTTCCTTCAGAATGGATAGGTTTGATCTTCTTGCAGTCCATGGGACTCTCAAGAGTCTCCTCCAGCACCATAATTCAAAAGCATCCATTCTCCGGCGATCAGACTTCTATTGCAAGGTAGATATCACAAAACAGGCAAGGGACACAAAGCACACAAGATATTTAGGGCAAGGCAGGAGACGTTTCTTCAGTGAAGAGCTTTTGTTGTGTAGCAAAGTTCCTGACTTCAGCATATCAAAGGACACCGTCATACTTCAATTCATCACAGCAATGAAAGGTTTATTAACCTTATTCTTGTTTTTTTTAAAGAAAGGGAGAAAGAAAATAGAACTTTCAAGGAGACGTATTTAATAAGGGCTTTGGAAAAATTGACGGCCTAACTACAAACTGTATTGAGACGCCTGTGGTGCTTTGATGCCTTTGAACTGCCAGAAAAGCTATTATCTAGATTACATTTTATTATGTTTTCTGGTTTTTCATCCTGATAAGGTTTAATGCAGGATCATTACATATGAGAATAGATTTAATCCTGTTTTCTTAGCAGGCTTTAAGGACACCAAGGGGATTATTCATATAATAAGATGCAAGGTTGCTATGGAAAACTCTATAGCAACCCAACATCTTCACAAAAGCAAGCAGCCACTTGTGACAGCAATCTAAATTTACATTTATTTTAGTGTCATTTTTATCGACACTCTTAGTCTCTCATTTTGACAAGATGCTAAAATATATTTTTGTGCCTTTGCTTGAACAAAATTAACACTGTAGTACTGGAATAGAAACAGTTCATAAAAATATTGGGAAATAATAATAACAGTAGTTTAGCAAAATAAAATTCTAAACTAACATAAAAGAAATGCTTGTATTTTCCCCACAAGAAAATATTGCTACTTTTTCACAAGCATTATCATTTATCATTTATTATTTACCTTGCAGTAATGTACTTCATAATGAAGTGTAATGTAATAGTCAGAAAACCTGCTACTAAATATTTGTGCTGGCTAAATTGCCTGGCATCAGTGGCATCAATGCATATGGTTTGAAATTAAGAGGCCCTGGTAGTTATATACTGAATACACCAAGCCTCAGGATAGAGGTGTGACAGATCACATAAGCAAGGCATTCTCTATCTAAAATTAAGCACTGATTTTCAAGGTATGAAAAGGTGACTTACTTTGACAGAATTGTGCCCTAATTAAATGGCTTTCTTCTTATACCATGAGCAATGTGTGGCAAAATATTTTAATGAGGAAATGAATTGTAATAGATTTTATGCACTCCTGAAATATATGGTTTCTAGCTGTATTTCAAGTTAATATCCAGCTGTTCCTCATTCTGCTAGGTGATGTATTCCCAGTACTCAACCCCAGACTTCCCCAGTTAATTCATTCTCCTTTCCACACAAAAAGTCCAAAAGGGATTCTCCAGTTGTTGTTGTTATTATTGTGAAATGTTAAGAATAGTCTTCCTCCAGTCCAGTATGTTGAATTTATCTAAAAAATAAATAAAGAATCCAGCATCCATTATTAGCACAATAATCCATAGTTATTTACTAGTTGTATATTTATTAATTAATTCCTACCCAATTCCATATCTTCCAATCCCTTTGTATGTTGACCATGATTTTCCATCCTTATTTAACAGGAGAGAATGAGAAAAAAGAGGCTCCTTCTCTTTCCATTTATTTATTTCTTTTTCCATATTTCTCTCTCTTAATTCACTCCAAATTGTGCACAGAATCCTTTCTCTCCCAGTTCTATCTCTGCCATCTCAAAATGTTTCTTAATGTCTCTGTCAATGGTTTCATCATAATTCCATCGTTTTGTCTGCTTTGCTCTTCCAGGCACCTGTGTGGAGGTCCTCTCCATTTCATCATCTGCTGCCTCCCGCTTTACTATTCCACTCTCATGTTCTGGCAGATCTTGATCAGTACACACCCTCCCCACAAAAAAGGCTCAGTGTATTCTTTGGTCTGGTCTTTCTCTGATCAATTTCCATCCACCATTTTATCCGTCTTGGCTCTGAGCTCTTTCAATTGCTCATCCAATAATTGCTGCACAATACCAACAATCAGTGCTGTGTTTTGTTAGTTTGTTAACAGTCTGCACCTTGAAAACTTGCATCTGTCTCTTTCAGAAGTAAGTGCCTTCTTTTCACGGATGAAGTTTCATTTTTGCCAGCAAACCACAAAAGGGAGAGTTAAAAGTAATATAAAATGAAGAATCTTAAGAACCAGAACTCCCCTATCCGTTTATAATCTTTTAAAAGTCAGAAACAATTAGAATAAGCTTTTTGCTTTATTTTTCATTCTGTTTGTTAAAGCCTCTTCTTAGGCCAGCAGACAGTTTGCATTCCAGTTGAAATATTAATTGGCAGACCAATCACCACTGTCATAATTCATCCCAATCTCCAAAGTAATTAAAAGAAGGGAATTTTAGCTGAACTGATGGGCTGAGGCTATTCAGGGCTATTATGTGGTGTCTGGGCATGATGGTTGTTCGGGAAGGAGAAATGGTTTCCACTGAATGGAAACCTTTAACGGCGCAGACTCATACCACCAATCTTACCACTGATAGGAATGTGCCTGGCTCCAGTAAACAAAAAAACCCAAAACCTGGAAGTAGCGTGATTTGAGTGCTTCTGCGCATGCACGAAATGCGCAGAAGTGTTCTGCGCATCCAGGAGTTGCGCGTGCTCCAAAAACGCTTCCAGGTTGCAGGTGTTCTTAACTCGAATGTACGCAACACAGAGCGTACACAACATGAGGTATGACTCTATTTGATTTCTCTTTTTGTTAAAAACAGCTATAGGGGAAGTCATACTGGACTGGGACACAGACCCCCTTCCCACTGACATTTCTCTAATTTTATTCACCTTTCAAAGCTGCTGCTTGACCAAGGCCAGAATATCTGTGGTGCAACTGGAGCAATTGTTTTTTATTAGCATGGTTTGTCTTATTACTGCACTCCATAAGCTTTTTTAGCTGAAAAGTGAGTGCTCTCTCTCTCAGTTGTATAGCATACAAAATAAAAATACTGATGCTTCAGGACAGTGGAGTTTCCTCTCGCCCCTGGTGGCTACAAGCCTAAAATAACTCCTTAGGAATCAGCCGCCTGTGCACACTAACCTGGGCATAAGCTCAATTGAACACAAGTGGAATTTATGCATCTGGAACATGCAGTCATCAGGCCAAATTCAGATTGGTTCAAGCCTTGAGGCTGTACTCATTTGGGAGGGGGGGCACAGAAGAACATGACTCTGTATCGTACAAAGATGCATCGCTCCCGTAAGAGGAACCATATTATTATTATTATCATTTATTTATTAGTTCATTTATTAAATTCCCACGCTATCCTTCATCTGAAGATCACAGGGCAGTTTATTGTAAAGGGCAGTTTTACAGTATGGCGCATGGTTTCGTGGCTTCCCCGGGAGAGGAAGTGAGCAAAAACAGAGATGAATGAAGTGAAAGAAAGTTTAATCTGTGTAACGACACATGTTCAGAGTATTTTCGTTTTTGTTTATTAAAGTTGGCAAAGTGTGTTGTGTTCCTGGTGTTTTGCTGAGAGTTGTGAAACTCTGCCAGCTCAAGAATATTTTATTGTAGTCCACAAAAGCTTATGCTGTAATTACCATATATACTCGAGTATAAACCAACTTTTCCAGCACATTTTTGAATACTGAAAAAGCCCCCCCCCTCGGCTTATACTCGAGTGACGGTCCCACCTTTTGGGCTGCTCCTTCCTCCTCCACCGCCCTTGTCGCTGTCAGCAGCAGTGGAGGAGGAACGAGCAGCGCCCTAGGTAGGCGGGGGATGGGAGGGGGGAAAGAGAGAAGCCCCTCTGTTGTCGGTGGCGGAGGAGGAACAAGCAGCCCGAAAGCAGCCAGGAGGTTTGTGGTGTGCTGAACCGGCTTATACTCGAGTCAATAAGTTTTCCCAGTTTTTTGTGGTAAAATTAGGTGCCTCGGCTTATATTTGGGTCGGCTTATACTCAAGTATATACGGTAATTAGTCTTTAGACTTGCTATGTGGCACCTTTTGGGGGAAGAAAGGTGTCCTCTTTGGGTAATTGCACCAGGGCCCCCAACCACTGTAATCTGACTTTGCATTTGACTCACGGGAGAAAATATATATTTAAAGGTGGACATGTGCTGCCTTTACAGAGGATTGTCCTCTGTTGGAAGGTGTTCTGCATTTCGTGTAGTTTCGAGAGAAATAATGCTAAGAAGAGAAGGCAGGAAGGACTTGGAAGTTGCTCGCCAACCACAAGGACAGGCCAAGCAGGCAGTCGGGGGCACCTGGTCACAGTGTCTCCCCCTATGGTACCTCCCCCTTTGGCCAATGGGAGCTGTCGCCCAAAATATCTGTGGAAGGCACCAGGTTGGAGAAACCTGACTTAGAGGAAGGTGTTTCTGGATTTCTGGGCATTTTATCTTTTTGTCTCTGTCCTGGCAGCAGGAAAATTAAAAGAGAATTGAATTTGGGCCTCTGGTGTGCTTTAATGTAATTTTAGAACTACGCATGCCCTAGCCGTATTTGAGAACAGCTCTGAAATCCTCTAAAGATTCCACCATGACTTGAGATGACGGGAGGCTGTGCCTTTGTTGTGCTCTCCCTGTATCGCTCTCTGTGCCTCTATTCCTTCCATCCCTCTAAAGCAGTGGTTCCCAATTGGTGGCCCAGGGGGTTCGCCTATTCTACTCTGGGGAACCGGGTTCGCGTCTCCACTCCTCCACATGCAGCTGCTGGGTGACCTTGGGCTAGTCACACTTCTTTGAAGTCTCTCAGCCCCACTCACCTCACAGAGTGTTTGTTGTGGGGGAGGAAGGGAAAGGAGAATGTTAGCCGCTTTGAGACTCCTTCGGGTAGTGATAAAGCGGGATATCAAATCCAAACTCTTCTTCTTCTTCTTCTTCTTCTTCTCTTCTTCTTATCTTCTTCTTCTTCTTCTTCTTCTTCTTCTTCTTCTCTGGGGCTGCGGCACCATTCACATAGCAAAAGCTGCCATAGAGAGTTCAAGAATGTCAAAAGTAGGGGATCCATGGCTTGGCTTTTGAAAAACAGGGAGTTCACAGTACTTAGCTAATTGAGAACCACTGCTCTAAAGCACACAAACACCTCCCACTTAAGACAAACACTTTTAATTCTGCATATGTTCTTAAGAATCTGCTGTTCTTTACCCTTTAATAAATATTTCCCTCCCCCCGCCCTTCTCTTTAAAAATATTTGAATAATTTTATGTGATTTTAGTATTTAAAAAAATGTTTCGGGAGTCCCCGGGGTATTGTTTGGTCTGGTAAAATACCCTAAACACCAGCTGTTGGGTAGGCATGCATATAAATAGGGCTTGGATCAAAAGCATTGCATCATTTGAGATGTGGGGGGCTCTGCTATTTAGAGCGGGGGTGGGGATTAAAATCCCAGCAGACCTCGGGCACGTCTAAAGCAGCATTTTAGATCTTCGCCTTTGGTTTCAATCTAGGTAAAACTGGTTGAGCTGATGTCCCATTCAAGTGGGCCAGAAGTTTTCCCACGGCAACTATTTTCAGCTCCTTAAGAAAGCTTCCCACACAGTTGGAGATTTATGGGTTTAAGACAACAGAAACATAATAATTAAAACAAAATACACTATAGGCTTTCTTTCTTTTAATTCGCTCCATTATTAATCACCTCATGAGATGGCCCCAAACTGCTCCATTTCTCAGCTGAAGAGAGGCAAAGCACTTTATGTTTGATTAATGGCACTTGAGAACTTGAGGAAAATGTTCATGTAATTTCTGGGTGAGAATAAAACATTACGATATGATGAATTAACCTTCTAAAGAAATTGTTTAAAATCATGCCAACAAGTGTGGGGAAATCTTTCTCTCTCTCTCTTTTAACCAACCACAGAAAATTATATCAATTATAAGGAACTAATGTTTCCATACTTTACAAAAGATATTCTCAAGTAATTTTATTATCCCAAAATGTCTAGTCTTCTCCAAGTGTAACTTCAAAAAAAGTAAGCAGGCCAACAGGGAAGGAAACTTCCAGACCCTTGGTATTTCAGGGGGTGAAATTCAACTGCATACCAGCCAATTCAGATTGGACAATTAAAGGGCCTTCCAGACTGGTATTTTACTGTGGCACATTAGAGTTAGTTGTGGATATATGCTGTATGGAAGTGAGAGCTGGACCATAAAGAAGGCTGATTGCCGAAGAATTGATGCTTTTGAATTATGGTGCTGGAGGAGACTCTTGAGAGTCCCATGGACTGCAAGAAGATCAAACCTATCCATTCTGAAGGAAATCAGCCCTGAGTGCTCACTGGAAGGACAGATCCTGAAGCTGAGGCTCCAGTACTTTGGCCACCTCATGAGAAGAGAAGACTCCCTGGAAAAGACCCTGATGTTGGGAAAGATGGAGGGCACAAGGAGAAGGGGACGACAGAGGATGAGATGGTTGGACAGTGTTCTCGAAGCTACTAAGCATGAGTTTGGCCAAACTGTGAGAGGCAGTGAAGGATAGGCGTGCCTGGCGTGCTCTGGTCCATGGGGTCACGAAGAGTCGGACACGACTGAACGACTGAACAACAACAACATATGCTGATTAATAAGTTGTTCCGCGATGTGTCCCTAACACAACCACATTATTCCTGTCTGGAGAACCTATAGCACAACAAATGCAGGACAAAAAAAAAAACCAACAAAAAACAATAGTGTTGGTGGTGTGACATGTTACAGGATTTCAGCAGGAAATTACAGGATATGGACTGACTGAAAATGAAGCAATTATATGCCTGCCCCAACACATTTGCAGGTGCAAATAATATTGAAAGTAGGGTTGTATATGACTGCCCGGATCACACTGTGACCACAAATAATCATGAATGTGCAATAGAAAGAACATCTACAGGGGCCGAAAGTAGATTTGGTGCTCTTTGGTGCTCTGGACTTTTTGCAGTACAGAAAGTGATGGTAAAGTGCGTGAGAAAGTGTGGGATAACAATGAGGAATACAGGTGATCAAAAAAATAATATTTAATTCAAAAGAATGACAAAGTTAACCAGGAATTTCAGAACGCATCCGTGGTTTTTTGAATTCCTTTCTCTTTACAGTACCTCATCTTCTATATAACATTTGTACCTGGGCAGGACATCTATGACCTGTTGTTGTACATTATGCAGTACTCATCTTGGCACTGTAGATTGATGGCCTCTTCTGACACCATGTTGCACGACATTATGACATTGTGTCCTTTGTTGAGACGGCGATTGTATATTACAGTGTCATCTCTGCAGTCACTATAAATATTTATGCGTGTCAGCTTCCGAACATCTCCTCTTGGCTCTTTTCTCATATTCTGTGTTGATAACACCTGCTTCGGCTTACTCCTTTTTGATGGGCTGGCTCTGATGGGGCATTTGCAAATGTTATTTTACTCTGGTTCAGGTTATCATACATTCTAATACACATGCAGTTTAGACTACTAAACTGAGGATTAAAACTTGTTAATTTCCCTGTCATGACATGAATATTTCATTTTTTTATAAGAATTTTATTGGGTTTTCCATACAAACAACATAAAACAAACAACAAACACATTACAAATTACACAAAAACAACCAAATAAAACACAAAAACATATCCACCTATTTACTCTTACTTCATTTCTACTCTTATTTGGGGGACTTCCCCCATTCCCTCTTCTGCGTTCAGTTCTAATTTACTTTAGTAACTTCTTAACTACTTTAATAAACATTCACCATAATTTTCATCTTAACCTTAACTCATCATATTTCTATCACTATATCTTAATCTTATCACATTAATCTTAACATCTTATATTTCTATCTTATACTATCTTCTAAAATTTCCTTTAAGCTTCACTTCTTATATCCTACTTCAGCCTAACATTGTAATAGCTATCGCCTATTATATACACTGATTTTGACATGAATATTTCATTGGCACGATCTCAGTCCCAATAAGAGCACCTGGGGATTCAGACTTGATGGCAGTTCCTGCTCCTGCTCCATCTCTCCTGGGTGCCTGAGAGATCAGTGTAGCTATAGGGTGTGCATCACTCTGGTGTGTCAACCTGTCCTTGGGGTCTCCTGCATCAGCTGACCTCTGCCCTTTATCTCACAATCCCTACCCCTCTCCTCCCCTTGTGAGCCAGTGTACTAACCTGCCCCCATCCCCCTCTTCAGATCCTTCCAAAACTGGAAGTCCTCGGGAAATTGCCTGCTACTAATGAATTGGGATGGTGAGGAATTAATTTGAATCCCTCATACTAACCTATGTATGTCACCGCATCCTATTAGCATTGCTTCCCTGAACTGTGATCGCTGCTTACAGCTCTGTTGTGAAAGTAATTTGAAAGGTGGCTCACACATACCTTCCTGTGCTGCTTTGTACGGTGTTCCAGGCAATTATTTTCCACCAATACTTCCGGGGATGTAAAACTGGTAACCATTAATAGCACCATGTTCCTTTGTTTTGTTTTTCTTTCTAATAAGAAAGCTGGTTGACCATATTTACCGTGTTCAACAAAGAAAACCAGTTGATGTCATTCATCGTGATGCATCTGGATCATAGCTGTCAACTTTTCCCTTTTCTTGTGAGGAATCCTATTCGGAATAAGGGAATTTCCCTTTAAAAAAGGGGAAAGTTGACAACTGATCTGGATCCCTGCTTAGCCACAAGGTTCAGGCTTCCAGGATCTCAAAGCCTTCCCAGTTTGTAATAAGAAATACTTCAGCATTCAGCTTTATGTTTCTGCAAGGGGAAATGGACTCTTTTACCGAAGTATGTTCCCATGCCTTTTGAAGTTCATGCTGAATATAATTTACGTATACTGCTCCTGTCAGATGACAATTAAAGATTCCATAATATAGAACGTGAAGATTATGCAATCACTGGCGTAAATCAATAACCTTACTTATGAATGCTCGTGGAATTGTTTGCAGTTATAAATTTGATTACAGCTGTTTTATAGTGATGTGAATTCCCAACAGTACCAGAATAAATAATATACAATATTTATTTACTAAGCCAAACAGTCCTCGATGTTGCCGAGAGGAGAATTTTTCTGTAGGAGCATAGCAATGTCCCTAAAATGCTAGATAACACATTTGCTGTCCTGTCTATATTTATGCTCAAATAATTTATTTAAATAATGTTGCGGGTGCGATCTTTATAGCTTCCTGCATTTTGCTACACAAATTTCAGTCTACACTGCAGACGGTGCAATTCATTTGCTAAATGTAATTTCCATCTCTGCATACTAATCGATTTCCTCACAAACACCTGCTATCTGTTATGATAATAAAGCTGCCATTCTAAATTGAAAAGGGGCCAAATGCAGCTTCCTAAGGAAATGACTTAAGTGTCTTTCAATGCTACTAATGCAGTAATGCTTCTGTAGTGCCAACATTTTTTTTTCCAGAGCATTTGCATTTTATATCATTTGGTTCTGTTCCATAATTTCTCTGTCTATGCATAGCCCAATGCTAAGGAAAGAACTCCAAAGGGGGAAAATTAATTTTCATCTCTAGGCTTTCACTCTAGTACTGACCCGCAGTGTGTCTGCAAATTGGAAGCAAGGGCACGTTTCTTGGAGACTGGAGATTAGGCAATATTGTGCACATTCTCCATGAGGTCTGGTGAATGTGCACAACGGCTGGTTGTTATGCACATTAACCGCTCACATTACCCTCAACATATATGAGTATAGGGCTGTTATGCAGAAGATGGAGAGACTTGGTTTTGTTGTTTTGTTGTTGTTGTTGTTGTTGTTGTTGTTGCTTCAGAGAGCTAGATTAGAGCCAATGGATGGAAACTGCAGGAAAGCAGATTTCAGATCAACATTAAGAAAAACTCTCTAACATTAAGAACTTTTCAGTAGTAGAATGGACTGCCTCAGGAGGTGGTGTGTAAGCAGATGCTGGACACTCATCTGTCAAGGATACTGTAGTTGCATCCTGCACCACAGATCCTGCACTGAGCAAGGGTTTTGACTAGATGATATTGCTTCCTTCCAACTCTATGGTTCTATTATTTTCCCCAAAGATGCGCCTAATAGAAATTACCAATCAGTGTCATTTTGGGAAATGTTTTGTTAACTTGTACAGCGGAAACCAGCTGAAAGTTTAACCTGCGTTCATGTTGTTGTTCAGTCGTGTCCGACTCTTCGTGACCCCATGGACCAGAGCACGCCAGGCACGCCTATCCTTCACTGCCTCTCGCAGTTTGGCCAAACTCATGTTAGTAGCTTCGAGAACACTGTCCAACCATCTCATCCTCTGTCGTCCCCTTCTCCTTGTGCCCTCCATCTTTCCCAACATCAGGTCTTTTCCAGGGAGTCTTCTCTTCTCATGAGGTGGCCAAAGTACTGGAGCCTCAACTTCAGGATCTGTCCTTCCAGTGAGCACTCAGGGCTGATTTCCTTCAGAATGGATAGGTTTGATCTTCTTGCAGTCCATGGGACTCTCAAGAGTCTCCTCCAGCACCATAATTCAAAAGCATCAATTCTTCGGTGATCAGCCTTCTTTATGGTCCAGCTCTCACTTCCGTACATTACTACTGGGGAAACCATAGCTGTGTTCATAGCTGTTGTCTATTTTTCTAGCGAAATAGGTGTAGGAATGCCTCCCTTGTTCTCTTATGATGGCAATGGCGCCCACCTGAGAGGTGCCAGAACTGAGTTCCACTGAGCTCCAGCTGAGGGGTGGGGAGCCCTTCCTATTCCACAATTCTCTAGTTATCTTTCAGTTTTGTGGTTGGGGTGTGTGGATGCGGTGGAGATGTCCCTCCACGTAACCCAAAACACTTTTACCGGTACCCTCCTAGAGAGGGATGCTGGGGTCAGACCTCCAGCGTTGAGCCCCATGTCCCACCTGCCAAACGTTGAGGCGGGACGAAGTATATTGCCAACCATGCTGCAAAGATCCTGAGCCAATCCAAGTGGGGCTTGAAGTCACCACCAATCAGCTGACCGGTGCTGACTTCAAGCATTGTAGGGACCAATAAGCGATTAGGAGCTCCCGGGTGGAACCAATCCCAGTGGAGATTGCATTTGGCACCACATCTAAAATACGCCAGCCCTACTTTCCACGGAACAATTCGGAACACCTTTTGAGGCCCTCAGTTGCAGAGGAAGGAAAATAACGCAGAAAAGCAGGCCAAAACCATGGTTTGCCTGTTGTATGCTTGCAAGCTCATACCGGGGCTTGAGTTCTAATCTGTGGTTGACAAGACCATGTTCCGTTGTGATGTCTGAATTACCATATTTTTCGCTCCGCAAGACGCACTTTTTTCCTCCTAAAAAGTAAGGGGAAATATCTGTGCGTCTTATGGAGCGAATGGTGGTCCCTGGAGCTGAATTGCCCAGGGGCCAAAAGAGGATCATGCTTTTTATTTTACAAAGAGAAAAGGGGGTGTTGAAAGGACCCCGCTCAGCAGCTGATCAGCAAGAGATCGGGAGAGAGATAAGAGTCCCGGCTCCCTTTCAGCCCCGCCCTCCTTTGTTGAATGTGCTGCAGAGGGAGGTTGTTTGTTTCCCCAGCGACATGTGACTGGCTGATTAGATTATCTGTCTGGAAACTGTAGAAAAGGCTCCCTTTCCTTTAGAAGCTGCAGAAATGTGAGTTGAACCCCATAAAAACAGAGCTTTTCCTCTTTGCTTTTCCCCTTTGCAAAAAAACTGCAAAACTTTTAGCTGATCCTCAAAAAACAGGGCTTTTCCCTTTGCAAAAAAGCTGCAAAACTTTTAGCTGATCCTCAAAAAACAGGGCTTTTCCCTTTGCAAAAAAGCTGCAAAACTTTTAGCTGATCCTCAAAAAACAGGGCTTTTCCCTTTGCAAAAAAAGCTGCAAAACTTTTAGCTGATCCTCAAAAAACAGGGCTTTTCCCTTTGCAAAAAAAGCTGCAAAACTTTTAGCTGATCCTCCAAAAAAACAGGGCTTTTAGAGGAGGAAAACCAGAAAAAATTTTTTTTTTCTTGTTTCCTCCTCTAAAAACGAGGTGCGCCCTATGGTCCGGTGTGCCCTATGGCGCGAAAAATACGGTAAGCTTCTTTCATGATGCCCTTTGCTCCCATCTGTGTTCTGCTGTAAATTGGCTTATCTAATATTATCTGCTGGCCTGCCAAGCAAATGAATTTCTTGTTACCTGTTGAATGCGATCCCATTATATTAACTACCAAGAGTGTTCCTCTTCTTTCAGCGTTAGCTGCTCAAGCTTATGCACTTAAGGAAGAGAATGACAGTCTCCGGTGGCAACTGGACGCTTACCGAAATGAAGTTGAACTCCTAAAACAAGAGAAAGGGCAGCTCTTTCGAACGGAAGAAAGTCTGACAAAGGACCAGCAGTTGCAGTTCTTGCAGCAAACGTTACAAGGCATGCAGCAGGTACTCCTTAACTAGAGGTTTGAACTGTTTTTAAAATAATCCTCCTAAACTGACGCATGCTGGGGGGCATACATGCAATTGAGAGCAGTCACCAGAAAGACCCACCCCCCCCTGCCAAATTTGGCCCACTGCTCTGGAAGAGAACTGATTGTTACTCCTTTAACCCAAACAATGGAGAAGCTGGGTGTGCTCATTATTTGAAATTTAACACATATTTTTTTTAAAAAAAACCCAAAACTTTAAAAAATTATCTGCCTTTTCTTTTCTTTTCTTTTCTTTTCTTTTCTTTTCTTTTCCTTTCTTTCAATATGTGCATGGTCCTCTCTGTGGTACAGGGAGTGTGCAATCACAAACTAAGATTTTAAAATGAAGGGTGTAAAGCGTAATTAAATGCCAGGGCAATATTTCAAAAGAGGAAATAGACTTGCTGGTATTTATCCATCTTTACATAGAGCCTATAGAGACCCAGGTGGCGCTGTAGGTTAAACCACAGAGTCTAGGGATTGCTGATCAGAAGGTCGGCAGTTCGAATCCCTGCCACAGGGTGAGCTCCCGTTGTTCGGTCCCAGCTCCTGCCCACCTAGCAGTTCAAAAGCACGTCAAAGTGCAAGTAGATAAATAGGTACCACTCCAGCGGGAAGGTAAACGGCGTTTCCATGCGCTGCTCTGGTTCACCAGAAGCAGCTTTGTCATGCTGGCCACATGACCCGGAAGCTGTCTGCGGACAAACGCGGCAGCTCCCTCAGCCTATAGAGCGAGATGTGCGCCGCAACCCCAGAGTCGGACACGACTGGACCTGATGGTCAGGGGTCCCTTTACCCTTTACCTTTACATAGAGCCTAGGGCTTGCCGATCGGAAGGTCCCACGACGGGGTGAGCTCCCGTTGTTCGGTCCCTACTCCTGCCAACCTAGCAGTTCGAAAGCACGTTAAAGTGCAAGTAGATAAATAGGTACCGCTCCGGCAGGAAGGTAAACAGTGTTTCCGTGCGCTGCTCTGGTTCGCCAGAAGCGGCTTAGTCATGCTGGCCACATGACCCGGAAGCTGTACGCCGGCTCCCTCGGCCAATAAAGTGAGATGAGCGCCGCAACCCCAGAGTCGTCCACAACTGGACCTAACAGTCAGGGGTCCCTTAACCTTTACCTTTTACATGTTCTCATGTTCTCAGACACGTTTTTTTGAAACTACATGAATTCTGCTGTTGGAGATGTACAGCAGAAAGCACCAAGTCACTAAGATAAAGGTGCAGAGAGAAGAATTCAGAATTGCCCAAGCATTGGAGAGTGTATTCCTAGTTGTTTGTGAACGTGGAAGTAGGAACCAACAAAGGCCCATTGACACTTGTGTCCCCGCATTCTGTGTTGCAATTTTAAGTACAATGGGTGGCCTAATAGGTGGAGAATTGTGCTTTACTAGGAACAAAATAATGCTTCAGTGAGGGGGAAAATGAGATATCCCTACAACCAAGTTCCAGCTGGGAAAAATACATTTTTTATTCCTCTGCCATTTTTATTCCTCTGCAACTGCTGGGAGAAGGATATTTATATCTACTTCAGCTGCACATAAGGACTGCACATTATTTATGCAATTATCTAATATTTTGGGAAAGCCCTTTCTCTGAGGAGGAAGAAGCCTATCAGCGAAAATATGCATTTTTTTTCTGTTGAAAAATAAGGTAAATATAGCAACACTGGTTTATTTGCAAGCTGCTACTACTACCAGTTTTTCTTTTCTCTCTTTTTTCTTTTCAAGATTTCTTCCCACATTTAAAGGACTAGGCAATCAAAAATTGTATTATCACTTTTTCCCCCCTTGGGTATAAAAATGGCAACCCTTGCAATTGATATTGTCTGGAAATGAGAATCCATTTGATTTAAGGGCAGTTCAGGCGCTGCACTTATACTTTTTGGGATAATTCTCTTCATAGAGCTACGTTACAGTTTAATTTCACACCCGGTATGAGATCTCTAACAAACAAATGGAAATAATGTCCTGTATCCATGGTAACAAATGAGATATGCTTTACCTGATCTCATGATGGAACTGAATGAGGAAACGACAGAATTTAGCTCTGGAAAAAAGGCGTTCGAGACTTATCTGATCCATTCCCTTGACCTTAAAAACAGGTATTCCATCCAGCTCACATCTAAATTAGGAGCAAATTGCTTTTGGCGTCTGTCTCAAGAGACAATAGAGGAATCTGCCTTTCGGGGAGTGAAGTGAAACTGTTGGAGAGTTACAGCGCCTGCTGTAGCTGTAGTGGCCAATACGAGACATGTTTTGTTGCATCTGGGGCAAGTGAAGGCGTCCAGTTTTGCTGGTGCAGAACAAGATTTGCAGCAGAAGGTCCTCATGTCCCATAATCCCTGTGCTTTCACAGATAGTTATTATTCCTTATTACCCAAATTGTGATCACAATGTTCAGGTAAAGTCAATCACCACTGCATGAAATTCAGCACCTCCTCTTTGACCCCAGGCTTCTGCCTCCAAACGTCTCTTTCTCAGCCATCCACTTCTTGCCCAAAACTGCACATTCCCTCCTGGTTGGGTTTGTTTCTGTTTTTCTCCCCATCATATCTGTGCATATTCTTCTCTAGGATATTCTGCTTCCGCTCTAACAGGCTCCTTCCACCTCCTTGTCCCTTCCACTGCCCACATTTTCGAAGAAATATATGGAGCGTCTGTGCTGAATCAGACTCTGGCCTAGGGCTTTGTCTTCCTTAGGGGTCAACCTGTTGCTCCAAGCTCACAAGAAAACATAGTACTAATTCCCGAAGTTTTCCGCAAAGTTTTTTTTCTGCCCCTACTGACTTTTCCTCCTTCCCTGCCAACAATAACATGCCTAATCCAGCCCCTTGCCCTTGAATGAGTTTTTCACCTGCGCATGGGAGATTGCATTGCAAACTAAACTGGGTTCTCAAAAAAAGAGTCATCTGCACTGCTCGATATGATAGATTTATAGAAAGGATGGTCCTTTTGGAAACGAAATATGGATTATAATATTCCACTCTTTAACTCCCTCTAAAGGTAACTTTGCAAAGGTGAAGAGGGGAGAAGATACGGGGTTTTTTTAAATAAGTTTTTATTTTTTCCTTTCCCATTTTGCAGAAAGTCTAAATAAGAATAAGAGGGCTTTTAAAAGAATGGTATTAAGGAGAAAATAATATTGGCTGGGCTCTGTGAATGGATCTGTAAACTAAATGGATTGTGGGGGTTGTAATGGGATATGGAGATTATTGCCTCCTGGTTTCTGATTCATATTATGCTCTGGGGGAACAGGATTCAGGAGAGTGGACTCACCTGAATGATGCTTTCAAGGACTGGTTTAAGAACCTGATGGCAAGCTTTTCATTGAGTGTCCATTTGTAATGGAGAGACAGAGACAGAGAGACTATATAAGGTTGCAGTTTCCTATATCTCATATCACTACTCCAGAAACTGGGAGCAGATCTCAAAATGTAATGTTGAGTTTTGTTTTGCTACTGAATAGCTGGTTATGATTTTTAAAAAAAACAAAAACAACCAGTTACCATTTCCCCCTTTAATCGGATCATTTCACATGACGTGCCATCTGTAACCTGACAGTTATTAAGATTCTCAGGTTCTGTAGTTGGGGGGATGGACGGACGGACCTTAAAACACTAGTGGGAAAAAAATGGCAACGAATCATTCAGTATGGATTGCAGAATATTTCCAGAATAAATGTTGCTTCGGCAGCACACATACTAAAATTGGAATGATACAGAGAAGATTAGCAAGCTAAATGTCATGCAGGGTTCTGGAAAGAGGGAATGCATTATATTCTAAGATGTTGTGTTATTCTGGTGTAAGAGATACACATTTCATGCCAGAGTTGGCAGATAGGCATTTCTTGAATTGGGGAAGGAATGAGGCAGCGGTAGCAGAGCAACTTACTGTCATGATGTTTACTGGGCATTGGATTGAAATCAAGTGAATGAAGTCCATAGGGGTGGAGTGAACTGAGATAACGCAGGATAAGCCAGATTGGCAATAAGGTGTATATTATTATTATTATTATTATTATTATTATTATTATTATTATTATGCAATCTGCACACTGCTCTTCATCCTAAGATCACAGGGTGGTCCACAACATAAAAAAATACAAGTTGAGAACACAAAATACATCATAAAAATAGGAACAAAAATTAACCAATAACCTCCTCCCAGAAACACATTTGAAAGGATATATATTGAGGATGAGGCAGTTGTTCTCTTGACCATAGATACTCACAACTTTTTTAATCAGTGCATAGTCAAGTTGTGACCTTATTTTATGTGCAGTACGCTGATAATTTCGTACAGTAGTTCTTCAACTGTGGTCTAGGACTGCTGGTGGTTCACGGTTCATTTCAGGTCCTTGAAACTGTGCTGAGAATATCGGAGGAGAAACATTCTGTGGCATGTCCACATTAATATTCATATTTATTTTTAATTATATTTATACTGCTTCTAAGTGGACTCTGGAGGCTATCACATGATTTCAGATCCCCCCCACCCTGAGATCTTGTGAGAACCTCCCAAAGCCCAGTAAGCAAGCCTGAAACCTTAAAAGCTCTCTGCCTTGCTTGGGGCAGGGGTGGGGGTGGTAAGAACCATTCAGCGTACCAGCTCTGAAATAAAAGAAACAATAAAATACCGTTAAAAATTATGGTATCTAGCACCACCATTACAATTACTAGAACAGGCAGGAAAAATTCTTAAGTCCGCCGAGACACTTGGCAATTTTCAGTTGGTTCATCGGGGGTGGGGTGGGGAGTTTGGGAACCACAAATGTATTTGATATACAGTACCTGTACATACCACACAATATGAGGACATGGGTAGCGCTGTGGCCTAAAACACTGAGCCTATGGCGTGCCGATTGGAAGGTCGGCGGTTCGAATCCCTGAGGCGGGGTGAGCTCCCGTTGTTGCTCCTGCCAACCTAGCAGTTCGAAAGCACGCCCCAAAGTGCAAGTAGATAAATAGGTACCACTCTGGCGGGAAGGTAAATGGCGTTTCCGTGCGCTGCTCTGGTTTCGCCAGAAGCGGTTTAGTCATGCTGGCCACATGACCCGGGAAAACTGTCTGCGGAAAAATGCCGGCTCCCTCGGCACTGGCGAACAGAGCTGCTTGGCCGCCCAGCGTGGCAAACGCGGGGGCACCCCCCGGGGGCGGGGTGTTGCTCCGCAGCGCGCATGCATCATGACACGAATGGCAACCTTAGGAGCTACCGCAGCCTCCGTACAGACGGGGTGCTGGGTGGCGGCTTGGGAGTTGCAGGGGGTGTCTCTGAGTGTCACCCCCCTCCAGGGTGGCACCCGGGGCGGACCGCCCCCTTGCTCCGCCTCTGTCCCTCGACCTGTAAAGTGAGATGAGCGCCACAACCCCAGAGTCGTCCGCGACTGGACTTAATGGTCAGGGGTCCTTTACCTTTACCTTTTACATACCACACAATATACCACAAAATCTCAGAATCCTGTGTTGAATATATATTAGCGGGAGGGTGTCCTTGTGTCTTTCATTGAGGCTGGTCTGAGGGACACTGCAGATGGCGAGGAGAGAAACGTTGGTTTGCATTTAAAGCTAGGCATTTGTCTAGTTCTGGGCAGCGGCAAACCACAATACGCCACCAGTTCAATGAAATATTCTTGAGAATGGCAAGGCCTGCTATTGAATCAGTAGGGTATGCAAGAGTAATTCAAATGTACCTGATCCAGTACACCCCGAAGCCCCAGATTACTCTTACTCGGTTGTAGCTTCCTATATAAGTGGATTGTGTTTGTGCATTATGTGTACCAATTATCAGATGAACTTACACATTCTCATGTTTAGAGAGGATAAGACATTGTGGCAGGGTGCAACTAGCAACAGTTCACACAATCCTGCATTGCCCTTTGGAATTTGCGTATGCTTGGGAGCATTTCATGGTTGTTAGCATTCTTGGCCATGCTGACAATATTCATTGCAAAGGCTTGAGCAATCCAGCTTTTGTCTATTAGCACTTTCTATATTTAATGCTTCAGAAACACTCAAGATTGGTTTTGAGATGGTGATTTTTCTGTGGTGTATTTATGAGATCTGAGACTTGGGGTGATGGTTGCGGGAAGAGAATGAGCACAGGGTTTCAAGAAATTAGCTAAACTATATGCAGAGATCACTTTTAAGTGCTGTTTTCACCTTTTTGAATTACGCTGTAAATTACTCTGTAAATGACAGCAGAGACTTGGTTCTATTCATCTTAGAACCCCATTGCAAGAGCTTTAGCTTTAACAAGGCTCATTCAATCTACCCATCCTGTGGCGGCATCCAGGATCTACAGGTTACAGCCCCTGGCCTTGATTTGCTTTGCTTCTTTCCTCCCTTTTTCTCCCCCCCCCATCTGCACTTCATTTGAGCATTGGCGAGAGCGTTCGTATTGCAGCACCCCCTAATCAGCTGCACATTCACCAAAGGCTGAGTTCCAGTGAACTCATTGGGGATTACTTCTCAGTGTTGGTGCTGACCTTTAAAACCCTAAACGGCCTCGGTCCAGTATATCTGAAGGAGCGTCTCCACCCCCATCGATCTACCCGGACACTGAGGTCCAGCGCCGAGGGCCTTCTGGCGGTTCCCTCATTACGAGAAGCCAAGCTACAGGGAACCAGACAGAGGGCCTTCTCGGTAGTAGCACCCGCCCTGTGGAATGCCCTCCCACCAGATGTCAAAGAGAACAACAACTACCAGACTTTTAGAAGACATCTTAAGGCAGCCCTGTTTGTTGTTGTTCAGTCGTTCAGTCGTGTCCGACTCTTCGTGACCCCATGGACCAGAGCACGCCAGGCACCCCTATCCTCCACTGCCTCCCGCAGTTTGGCCAAACTCATGCCAGTCGCTTCGAGAACACTGTCCAACCATCTCATCCTCTGTCGTCCCCTTCTCCTTGTGCCCTCCATCTTTCCCAACATCAGGGTCTTTTCCAGGGAGTCTTCTCTTCTCATGAGGTGGCCAAAGTATTGGAGCCTCAACTTCAGGATCTGTCCTTCCAGTGAGCACTCAGGGCTGATTTCTTTAAGGATGGATAGGTTTGATCTTTTTGCAGTCCATGGGACTCTCAAGAGTCTCCTGTTTAGGGAAGCTTTTAATATCTGATGAATTATTGTATTTTAATATTGTGTTGGAAGCCGCCCAGAGTGGCTGGGGAGGCCCAGCCAGATGGGCGGGGTATAAATAAATTATTATTATTATTATTATTATTATTATTATTATTATTATTATTATTATATAGTGAACCAGCACAGGATAATTTAAGTAATTTGAGAATTGTCTGTATTTGACCAAATACTTCACCATACATTAAAATCAAAAATATTAAGATGCTTTATGGTTCCATATTCTGTGAACCACCCTAAGAACTGCAGGTATAGGGTGGTATCTAAATAATAATAATAATAATAATAATAATAATAATAATAATAATAATAATTGAAGGCAGTGGATTTTGCTTTCACTTCGCTATTTATAACAATTGTCCACTCATTAATAGGTTTGAAGCTGACCTGCCGAACAGCTTATTTAAAGGAAGTGGTGTTGGGGGGTGAGTGTTTGGATCCCTGGGCTCTCACTTGTGGGGTGTCTCAGAGCTCCGTCCTCTCCCCAATGCTTTTTAACATCTATATGATACTGCTAGGAGAGATCACCAAGTGGATTGGGCTGGGTGTTCACCAGTATGCAGATGATACTCAGCTCTATCAAATGCTATTTTTTCTAGAAAAAGAGGTGCCAGACTCCCTAGTTCTGAATTGGGTAACTGTGCCCCTGAAGGACCAGGTGTGCAGCCTTGGGTCATTTTGGACTCACAGCTGTCCGTGGATGCACAGGTCAACTCTGTGTCCAAGGAAACTGTCTACAAGATCCATCTGGCTGAGGTCCTACTTGCCTGTGCACTGTTTTGCCAGAGTAGTACATACACTGGTTATCTCCTGCTTGGACTATTGCAACGCGCTCTACGTGGGGCTACCTTTGAAGGTCACTCAGAAACCACAACTAATCCAGAATGCTGCTGCCAGACTGATGACTGGGAGCAGCCATTGGGACCACATAACACCTATCCTAAAAGGTCTGCTTTGACTCCCAGTATATTTCCAAGAACAATTCAAAGTGCTTGATGTTGACATTTAAAGCCCAAACTGGACTCAGCCCTGTATGCCTGAAGGAGCATCTCCACCCCCATCATTCAGCCCAGACACTGAGATCCAGCTCTGAAGGCCTTCTGGTGGTTCCCTCACTGCAAGAAGAGGAGAGGGCCTTCTCAGTAGTGGCACCTACCCTGTGGAACACCCTCCATCTTGGTCTCACTAATGTGGACCAAAAGAAAGCAGAGCAAGATGTTTTGCACCAGCTTGGCTGCAGGAGTTGCTGGAAGAAGGTGGTTGGTACAAGGCACCATCCAACCATCTTAAGGCTCCACTCCAGATTTGTGTAGGGTTTACTCCTCAGCATTTTACTTCTCCTGAAGATATCCCACAAGACACTGGAGGTTTGTGATTAGAATTTTCCTTCTCCTGGATGGGCTACATTCCCAGGTTGACATGCCCCATCTTCTTGCCCATTGCGCCCGCTATTGGTCTCATCCGCTCAATCAACCGGAGCCTGTCTTCACATGCAGAGGAAGTCCCTAAGTCACTGAGGGTTTGAGACCCATTGGCTACCCTCACCTGGTTTAGATGGCCAGTTGAAGCCATTGCCAAGGTGTGGCTGCTGTCACATGCAGACAGCTGCTAGGAGCTACAGGTGAGAGCTGAGTGCAGGGTAGGGACCAAAGGTGGACAAACTACCCCAGCTGGAGGTTGTGTCCCCTGCCAGAGGTACTACCCCTTCTGCTAACACCCCATACACCTCACATCTATGTGGGGGTTTGCAGTACACACAGTTGACTGCTTCATCCATGTTCAAATTGGCATTCACAAGCAGCACCATCAAGCTGGAGCTCTGGCTGGCAGGGCAACCCAATAACTCCTGGGTTCACAAGGTCCCCGTGGCCTTGAGATGCCCAACCTTTCTCCAAATCTGGTCCTACCATCCTCAGTACCTATTTCTTTATGCCTGTGACTACATTCACTGGTACACTCTGGCATCCTCCACTTTTCCATCACTGCCCAGGCACATACTGCCCCCGTCACGTTAGAATAATCATGGTATGCTGAGGAATGTGTTTTCAGGGAAACCACATGCTGAAAGTCTGCCTTCATCCTGTTCTGTGGTTCCATACTGGACTGGTCAATATGACGCCTGTGGCGATCACCCAAACTTAGGATTGGCATAGAAGGAGTTAAAAGGAATAACCAGTAAGAACCTTTAGGGGGCGGAGTTATGTGGGCTATATAAACCCCTCCCGGGGAAGGAAGGGGGTCTTTTGTCTTGTCTTTTGGTCAGGGTCTTGGTCTTTGTCTTGGGGGCTTGTTGTGGGTATTGGGAAGTTGGAAGGAGGGTGGCAAGGGAAGGAGTAGGAACAAGGGCGGGAGAAATCGTTGGGCACTGTTGTTAACAAGAACACAACCAAGAAAGAACTGTTTATTCAGAAACCACATGCTTATGTACTAAACTTCAAATAAAACAGTTTTGTTCCAATATTCTCCTTGACTGAACTGAGTGAAGTAAATACCAGACAGACTGGTTGGTGGCAGCGGTTAATTAATAAAGTGGTGAGTGCAGGTATCAACGGACCGTTAAACGTCTGGGGGACCTGTGCGGGTTGAGCGAACCTCCACAACGCCCTTTTTGGAAAGCTTAAGAGTTCCCACATAGAGACCATCATCGGTCATCCGATCTTTTGATAATTCTGAGCAGCAGTTTCCTTTTTTTTGCAGGCTTTGTTCTCACAGACGCAATCCAACTCTACAATAGCAGCTTGGGAAGAAAAGCCATTTTTGCCTTCTTGGCAACTCGGCATTGATGAATTTCAGATTATGGGTTTGGGCAGAATGAGGTGGCTGTGGCCCAGTGACTAATTATATTAAAGGACTGCATGAGTAAATTATTTAGGGGCTGAAGTGTTTACCTCGGTATTATTAAAATCAGAGTGTCTACAAATAAGGCTTTGGCTCAGATGGATGTGACAGCTCCTCTGCAGATGGCATATCCAACCAAGCGTTTGTGTTCTAATGTGTGGTTAAGCTATTTGTTACATTAAGAGAAGTGCATTTCTCTACTGAGTGGCAGAAAATGCAGACAGATATAATTTATGTCTTGTTCAGCTTAGACACAACAGTCACAGCAATAAAAACAGAAAATGAACAGTGTTGCTTGCATGAGACTCTGCAATCATGAATGTTTATTCACGAGGCTCAGGCATCAGGAATCAGAAACATCTTTTTTTTATTTTTCCCGTGCAGCAATTGTTGAAAATCCAGGAAGAATTAAACAATAAAAAGTCAGAACTTGAGCAAGCTAAAGAAGAGCACACGCACACCCAGACGATACTGAAAATTCTTCAGGACCAGGTGAGTGTGAGCCCTATTAGCAGAGTTGGGTTCATTGTGCCTTTGTACTGAAAACTTGGCCCAGTAGCATTTGAAATTAGTGCAACACAGATTCCTTTGTGTCTCTCTCTTGTTAATCACATATGTTCCATGTCCTTACAGCTGTTTGCCTATGTAACTGGTTTTAAAAGCGCACACAGTAGAGTTGAAGAAGACAGTGTCAAGGCATAATGGAGCCCTGCCTCTTTGGCAGCGGGAGATCTTTCATCTCATCCCTTGTAGCACATTTTCCTCCACACAAGATACCAGCAATGCCTGAGTGTTTTTCTATCTGAAGACAAATGGATTTGGGGAAAGCTAAATATGCCGGAAAAGCAAACGTATTTCAAATAAAACAGCCATTTCTTTGAAGACCAGTAGCGGGTAAAATGAGTTTAGCATCTCCTGTCTCATTCATGCAGATGCATGCGTGCAGGAAAGTGAATCATGATGACAGCAAAAGATCCCCAGTGTTTCTATACACTTATCCGACAGTGGCAGGAAGCAAGCCTCTTATAAACCTAACGGTTCTGTTGGATGCAGTTTTCTTTGATACTGTATGATGCTGAAAAGCATGGTCCAGGGTGAGACAGTTAAGTCTGTAATAAGGGGATAACCTATTGATTCTGGAATAAAGTATTGGACACAGTTACGTACCATGTTCATGTGCTACATTTGTGCTGGAAGTTTAGAAGTGCTTATATTGTCAAGATTGCCATTGTCCGTATTCTTTTCTCTCTCCAAGATGGTCAGACAAGCCAGGGAAGGGATAGCCTGCCATGTGTATAAATGTGTCTGCCCCACCCTAAATCTGGGTGATAGGCATTTTTTTAAAAAAAATGTGCCCCCTTCAGGCAGCTTTCACTAGTCTGGCCCACTTCCATTATCTGAGCCATGCTGGAAGAAAAATGTGCGGGTTAACAAGAGTCCAGAAAGGTACATTGTGGGAGAGAAAAGATTCAGCACATTCCGTCGTAAATAATGGACCCCATCCACTGCTTTAGGGTGGGGACCAAATATGCCTGCCTGGTTCACAAAGACTCAACAGAAATCCCTCATTTTATGCTGGGAAGATGTAGTCATTTGCAAAAGACGTTTTGGCTAGCAAAGAAAGACAGCTGCGTCTTTGCCGGTTTGGTGCCAGAACTCAGGCTACTGATTACTCGCAGTGTTTCAGAAGCCAAACAACATTTACCCGGCAAGCATGTCCCTTGCATGGAAAGGAGGCCTCTGTTTCCCAGCATAAAATCCAACTCAAGTTTGTCCTGTTACCTTTCAAGCCCTTTGCCGCACACCTTAAACTTTTAGATGATACCCTCTGTGATGTACAAGAAAGGTGCCACAATCCAAAATATTGTAATTTAGTATTCCTTTCCTGAGATTTTCAGGTTTTGTGTCCCAAACCCAGGGGGAAACACATGCCTATGCCCCTCCGCAGTTCAAGCTGTTGTGCCACGAGGAGAGGATGTTGTTGTTGTTGTTGTTGTTGTTCAGTCGTTCAGTCGTGTCCGACTCTTCGTGACCCCATGGACCAGAGCACGCCAGGCACGCCTATCCTTCACTGCCTCTCGCAGTTTGGCCAAACTCATGTTAGTAGCTTCGAGAACACTGTCCAACCATCTCATCCTCTGTCGTCCCCTTCTCCTTGTGCCCTCCATCTTTCCCAACATCAGGGAGTCTTCTCTTCTCATGAGGTGGCCAAAGTACTGGAGCCTCAACTTCAGGATCTGTCCTTCTAGTGAGCACTCAGGGCTGATTTCTTTAAGAATGGATAGGTTTGATCTTCTTGCAGTCCATGGGACTCTCAAGAGTCTCCTCCAGCACCATAATTCAAAAGCATCAATTCTTCGGCGATCAGCCTTCTTTATGGTCCAGCTCTCACTTCCGTACATTACTACTGGGAAAACCATAGCTTTAACTATACGGACCTTTGTCGGCAAGGTGATGTCTTTGCTTTTTAAGATGGCAACCCCTAAACATTCTTCTCCTTGCTTGTTAATTTGAGATCAGTGTAAGTTGTTTGTTGCAGGTTTTGAAGTCTTAAATGGATCAACACAAATCTTGCCTGTTACAGGCACTGAACGATGTAACAAGAGCTCTGCAAGGTGTGTTGCCTATCTCTAAAGCTTTAGGAAAGAGAGGACAGATTCTTTAAGACAGCAAGTAAGGCCAGCAACTGCACTTCCATTAGGCAACCTCATTTCCTCACGATACAGCTGTGGTTTCAGGCAAGTTGTAATTGGTCAACTGAGAAATTGCCTGCATAGAAAAGGGCTGGGAATTAAACATTATGTCATTGTAGTTGGACCCATTTTAACTGAAGCTGATAGAGCTTTGTAATTTTGGAATCTAATTGAAGTTAATTCATTCTTGATTATCAAGAGATTAAGCAGCTGCCTGAATTAAACAAGGGACCACGTTTGATAACATGCCTTAATGACGCAGCCGAGGACTTTCACACGTGCTCTCAGAAAGGCTTAGTGGACTCTTGCAAGGATGCCGTTCCTAATACTGAAATCTGAGCATCTGCAGTGATGAACTTCCCCCCCCCCTATCTAATATTCCACAAATTTAGGCAAGGGCATTCTTGCACATGTTTAACTACAGGGTATGCAATATTTTTTAATTGTTATCCACTCATTCTCCTTGTTAAGGATCTCAGTTGTTTTGTAATCTGTTGGTTAAAATTGCATTCATTATACAATCCATTTGTTAGAATGAACAGCCTGGGTGCCTTTTCATATCTTTGGTTAATATGCCAGTTGGGGCCTTTCTTGGATGGAGAAAGCTTGGCCAACTATCTAGACTACTGCAACGCATTGTACACGGGGCCACCTATATAAATGGTCCAGAAACTGACATTGGTCCAAAACAGGGATTCAAGATTAATAGCTGGGATGGGTGTTTTGACTATACAGCACTGGCTCCCAGTCGATTATTGGACTGCTGCCTAATTTAAGCTGCTGAAAAACCTTTAAAAGCCCTAAACAGCTTGAGACCAGGTTACCTGAAAGGGCACGTTCTTGTTAGAGATTTCAGAGTTGCCTACGTGCAGAAATGCAGCTGTCTATCTCCAAGCAATTAAGCAATTAGCTAGTTGGCAGAAAGCCCAGATCTGCTCTCTCTCAGACCCTTAGCAACGACCTTGTGATTGGTCAATGATTTCCTGATAAGGTGAGCTCTGTGTGAGAGCTGTGTGGTTAATGTGTGGTCAGGTGTTGAGGTGGAAAGTGGTCAGTGTAGAGAGAGAGAGACAGAGAGGAAAAGATTTTATGTTTTGTTTCTTTTATTTTGTAAAGTCTGTAAATAGTAACTTATGGATGCTAGTTGCTTCAATCAATAAATACTGTATATAGTTATCCAGTGAGTTGCTGAGTTCCTGCGTTGAGCTGTCTAGTCAATTTCACAACAGCCAGAAGCTTCCAGAAAAGTCTGCGTCTAACTCTGCGGTGTCCAGGAATACGTTATACTCCTGACACTAAATCTTAAGAGTTCTCCCATATATACTTACCCAAACTTAATATCATTTTTGGAGGCCCTAAAGAGGCAATCCTAATAGCCCCAAGATGGGCTGGACATTTTTAGTATGCAGACCTAGTGAAGCGGGTGGCTGTGCAGCATTTCTCCACCTCTGCATCCAGCACCAAATTCCAAGCTTCCTGAAACTGACCACCTGAGGACTGAGCAGGAGTTGCTAGCCCATCAGGTCACAAGGTTGGCCTCCAGGATAACTGTAACAGGATTTACCAGCTTATCTGGTAAGCTAGGAAGGCTAACTGCCTAGATATTCTGGAGGATGGACCAGCAGCACTGGCAGAGGAAGAGGAGTGCGGGAGAGCGCACCGCCCCCGTCAGTATGATCCCAGTGGGGTGCCATCACGGCTGACCCCCGCCCGCGCTGGGCGCCACGCCCCCCAGGACACACACCCCGCCCCGGGACACATGCCAGCTCCACCCCTGCCTGCTCTCCGCCACTAACTAGCAGTGGGTCTTCAGCCAACTAGAGAGATGTATACGAAATCACAAAATCGCCCTCACCCATGATCATTGGCCGTGCTGGCTGTGGCTGCTGGAGTCCAGTAACATCTGGAAGGCTACAACATCCCCATCTCTGCCCTATTGCCGTCCCTGAATGGCTACCCTGCTTCCATGGTGTGGTGTTGCGTTTTCTTTTATACTTAGAAAGATATTCCCTCTCTCGCTTCCTCTCTCAACGTCTTGTAGTCACGCGGAATCTGAGAGATCATTCCGGTTGCAACCGTTTGGGATCTGAATGAGCTGCTCTTTCCTTCTGCAGATGCTTCCACTAGAAGGAAGCCTACAGTATCATAGCACGTCAGCCTTTTGAACCAGTCAAAACATATTGCTCAAAAGCAATCATTAGCTAGCTGCAATTTAGCAAGCAGCAACTTGCAACCACAGCAAAGTTTCAAATTAATAGCAACAAGAATGGAAAATGAAATCATTTATTACTCATAAAAGCCAATTTTACATACTTTTCATGCCCTGAGACTGCTTTCAAATCTTATTATTTAAAAAATAATGATCCTGTCTTAGAATTTGCTTCCTTTTATTAGTTTTTATTTTCAGCTAACCTATCAGGCCTTATGTTAGCTTCAAGCTGGCTCCAGCAAAAGCTGAAACTATATGTTCCATCTGTTTTGCTCGTTGGGAGCCTTATAAAAAAATGGTGCTCCAAATAAATCAACAATAAGTATGTGAAGTACTCCAGTAAAAAAAAATATTAAAAGTTTTTTTGTCTTCACAGTTAAAAAAAAACACCAAGGAGTTAGCAGAGACTAATGGTCGTGACGAATCTCAGGCAAATGTAGGTACAACTTTGTATTTCTTTGTCAAGATCCCATGCTTACTATTTGCACTCTGAAATAAAATTAACTGCATTGAGTTAATGGCTAGGGAAACATCTGCCTTTCCTTGGAATCATAGGTTCACTTCCAAGCATGCTTATTTCAAGACAAATGAACTGAATTTCCCAATCTACCTTTTGGAATTAACACGTCTCTGGTAAGAAATGCTTTGTAGCATTCATTCACAACAAAGCTTTCTTGTTTTTCACTACTGAAAAATGTATGGGACCTAGAAGAATTGTGAAGAATGAAAAGGAAAAAAAAAAAAACCTGCAGCTTTCAACCATGAGTTTTCAGAATCCTAAGGTTTGCTCTTTAATTCTCGCAATCCCCAAAGCAGCTTTCTAGACCTCGTGGTAGCAGTGAAGTTTCAGGGCCTAGTTACATTTTAATTATTCTGTTACGTTTTAACCATTTATACCTCATCTTTCACAACTTTCTCAGGGCAGCTTACAACAATGCAGTAAAAACAATAATATAGTAATATAATACAGGCAAGAACACTTGCAAATCTAAAATAACAAATGGCAGAGCAGAAAATGGCTTGTGGAAGCCATTTGGAGCCGAGAAGTGCTGGGGTGTCTTCCCCTTTAATTACAGGTAGGTAGCCGTGTTGGTCTGCCATAGTCAAAACAAAATAAAAAATAAAAAAAAATCCTTCCAGTAGCACCTTAGAGACCAACTAAGTTTGTTCTTGGTATGAGCTTTCGTGTGCATGCACACTTCTTCAGATACCTGAAGAAGTGTGCATGCACACGAAAGCTCATACCAAGAACAAACTTAGTTGGCCTCTAAGGTGCTACTGGAACGATTTTTTTATTTTTTATTTTGTTTCCCCTTTAATGGCTGCTACCCCATTCCAAATCCCTCTCCCCAAATCTACCTTTCCCAGGAAAAGGATTGATTTTGTTACATATAGATGCAACATGCAGTCCTACCCGTAAAATTGGTATGCTAAAGACCACTGGCGGAGGAAGGGGGAGCGGTGGGTGTGGTCCGCCCCATGTGTCATCTCTGAGGAGGGGGGTGATATCCCGCCCCGCCCCCCTGGGACTAGCTCCGCCTCTGCTAAAGACCCTGAGCTGAGTTGCTTGCCATCCTTACCTGATTTTCTGTGCAGAGGACTTCCTGCTTCCTCCTTCAGCTGCTCCCCCATGTGACAAGGACTGAGGAAAGCAAGAGTGAAGAGCCAGTGGCACTGTCTTCCAGGAGACTCTGTCTGTGCTTGTCAGCAAGTCACAGATCAACATGACAGCTCTGCAGTAGCACCCGTAGTCCCTGAGGGAGACAGAAAATCTGGCCACCTCAAACCTTTCATCCTCCTGTAGGGATGATGATGATAATTTGTTATTTCTACCCCATCTGGCTGGGTTTCCCCACCCACTCTGGGCGGCTCCCAACAGAATATTAAAAATAGAATCAAACACTAAAAACTTCCCTAAACAGGGCTGCCTTCAGATGTCTTCTAAACATCAGATAGTTGTTTATTTCTTTGACATCTGATGGGAGGGTGTTCCACAGGGTGGGTGCCACTACCGAGAAGGCCCTCTACCTGGTTCCCTGTAACCTTGCAGGGAGGGGACCGCCAGAAGGCCCTCGGCGCTGGACCTCAGTGTCCGGACTGAGCGATGGGGGTGGAGACGCTCCTTCAGGTCTTCCTTCAGGGAATGTCAGCTAGGAGTTGGGGAGAAGAAGGCTGTGGGCTTGAGGCACTCTCTCTCTCTCTCTCTCTCTCTCTCCTCCTTAGCTCCACAGCATTTTCTGCTTTTGCACTCTAAAGAAAAATTGCTTTGTTGCAGATTTGGAAGTGGTTCCAGAGAACTATAACTGAGAAATAGGGGACATAGGCTCCAATAATAATATTAATAATAAATAATGCTGAAGCTTTCATTTGCTGCAGTAATGAGCATCATTGATTGATGAGAGCCCTGTAAAGAGCATTTCAAGATTAATACTTCTTCTAAAATGGTGGTTAGTTAATATGCAACAGTGACTTTTTTGGGGGAAAGCTTTCAAAACTACATTTATTACTAAGGAAAGTTTACAGTTCTTTCCCCCTTGAGGCTAGTCTCTAAATCTGAGCAGATCAAAATGCCCTGAGAGGGAAGGATTTTGTGGCTCCTGCTTGGTTATTAGTGGTCTCTGGTGCATTTAATGGGATTAGTACCTATTTGATACAGTTGACAAGTTGGATTTAGCAAATACCCTCATGTTCAGCGCAAGATCCGTGTGGTATTGGCAAAGAAATGCAGAGGTGCCTGTCCCATATTTTAAAATATCTATGAGAGGGTGTTACTTAAACTAGCATAAAGAAGTGAATTCCAGACATGGCTGACAGCCAAACTGTCATCGCATGCCCGACAAATATGCCTTGCAAGAAATGCTGATCTCTTAGCATTGCTGTGTAGAAAATAATCCTCCTCAGGACCTGTGAAGCTCCTCCTAGCTTGAAGCTTGCCTTGGTAAGCATCTTTGCAGGGCAATCATCCTTGTTTCTTTTCCTGTTTTAAAAAATAAAATAAGATTGCAGGCAAATTAGGCAGGCTTCTTTAGTGAAGTAATAATAATAATAATAATAATAATAATAATAATTTATTTGTACCCCACCCATCTGGCTGGGTTTCCCCAGCCACTCTGGGCGGCTTCCAACAAATAATAATAATAATAATAATAATAATAATAATAATAATAATAATAATAATAAGGGTGGCTAACACTAATTAAAATCACAGCAAAAACATAAAAACAATCAATTTAAAATACAGATTAAAATACAAATTTAAAAATTCAAAATTAAAACTGCAGTCTCATTTTCAAATAGCCCACCAATAAAAGAATGAAGCATAAGACAGCCATCTGTCAGGAATGCTTTGATGGTGTTTCCTGCTTGGCAGGGGGTTGGACTGGATGGCCCTTGTGGTCTCTTCCAACTCTATGATTCTATGATTCTAAGTATCAAACAGAAACCAACCCAAAGGCCAGGTGGAACAGCTCCGTCTTGCAGGCCCTGCGGAAAGATGCCAAATCCCGCAGGGCCCTGGTCTCTTGTGATAGACTGTTCCACCAAGTCGGGGCCAATACTGAGAAAGCCCTGGCCCTAGTTGAGGCCAACCTAGCATCTTTGTTGCTCGGGACCTCCAAAAGATTATTATTTGAGGACCTTAAGGTCCTACACGGGACATACCAGGAGAGGCGGTCCCTTAGGTACGAGGGTCCTAATACATTAAAATGTCGCAGATTAAAAAGTTCCTTAAACAGGGCTGCCTTGAGATGTCTTCTGAATGTCAGGCAGGACGGACGCCACTACCGAAAAGGCCCTCTGCCTGGTTCCCTGTAGCTTTGCTTCTTGCAGTGAGGGAACCGCCAGAAGGCCCTCGGCACTGGACCTCAGTGTCCAGGCAGAACGATGGGGGTGGAGACGCTCCTTCAGGGGCCGAGGCCGTTTAGGGCTTTAAAGGTCAACACCAACACCTTGAATTGTGCTCAGAAACGTACTGGGAGCCAACGTAGATCTTTCAGGACCGGTGTTCTGTGGTCTCGGCGTCCGCCTCCAGGCACCAGTCTAGCTATTGCCCTTTCGTTTCTGCTGGACCGATTTGCTCCATCACCCTACACCCAAGTCAAGGCAAAGTGGAAAGGGAACTGGTTTGTGTGTCCTTCCCTTGTTTGGTGGTTGTTTGGTGCTGAGAGCCAGCAGAGCAACATCTCAGAGCAGGAGTAGCCAAGGCGGTGCTCCCCAGATATTGTTGGATCCCAGTCTTCCTCAGTCACAACCAACATGGCCATTTGGGCATTGTAGTCGGACAGTATGAGAAGCCACCTTGACTGAGAGGCTTTTAGTACATAGCAAAGAGCTGTGGGTACAGGAAATTCTGCCTCTTTCTCTTCTTGCCTTTGGTGACAGAGTTTTCCATTTGATATAAAATTCTTCATCTAGACTATTTCATACTCTATTTGTTTTGCTTCATGATCAATTTTGACATCTGTAGTTTTAGATTAGAGTGTTGTGGTGGTTCTGGTTCCCCATGATAAGAGACAAGGAACAGATAAAAATTAATAACCTTTTATGTACAATGTGGTCCAGCACAGTCTTTATCTGGCAGGTTGGGGGCCCCTAGTGCGTCACGGCCTGATCCAAGGAGGGTGACAACAGGAGTACTACCACTATGCAAATACATGGGAAAATATTGAGAAATGAGTCCCCTAAATGCACGTTTGGGTTAAAAGGGAGTCCTTTATGCACGTTTGGGTTAAAAGGGACGCCAAACCCCACATATATTAAGTAAAATAGAAGCATCGTCACCCCACCCCACCCATCTCCCCATCCCGCCCACCTCTTTCCCCCTTTTCCTCCTAATGTCTCAACAAACGAAATTGACTTGTAAAAATGTTACATGGAAAAAATACGAGAGAGACATTGCACTACCTTTGTAAATCAAGAAAATCTTTAATAAAAAATACTTTAAAAAAAAACTCCCACCCATCTTGGACTGCCTTCTCTTTCATTATTTCTGACCACATTGGGATATCCTGTGTTCGGGCAGTATTTTTTACAATGCAGTCTATAAATTAGAGATTTATAGAGATGTCTATAAATTAAGAGATTTCCAGCTCTTTTATAGTGCTATAGTTCCCAGGATGCTGTAAACAGGAGCCTTGCAAGCTAAACAAGTTTTGAAACTGTTTTTATATATATATATATATATATATATATATATATATATATATATATATATATAGTATAGACTATCCTAAACATCAACATTGATTTCTTCTTAACCCGTTGATTCTGTCATTACATATATGAGCCATTTTCTTGCAAAAACAGCTCTTGGTAAATGCCTTTTCTTAACTGAATGCTTTTCTTTTTCTTTTTTATGAAGAATTTATTAGCATTTTCATAACACAACAGACACCCAAGCCCACACCTACAAATATTAAACAAATACAAATACATATATTGCCAGGATTCTTCTTCTTGTTTGTATACCTAAAGAAAAAATTTCTATTTCCGAATCTTGACGTTTGACTTCCCCTGCCTTTTCACCTTCGGTTTTAAATCCATATTTTACTTTCTTAACAGCTTTTTTCTAAATAAACCAAAAATATTAACTTCCATTAAAGATAACACAATTATCTTAATCATCATATTCTATCATAAACCTTAACAAAAAATTCTTATAAAATCTAAACTTATTTCTTCTGTCCTTTATCATGCTGCTATTAACATAAAATCTCAATATCTCCTTACTTATTCAGAATAAACTTATAATTAACAACCTTCACCCTCCGATTTCAGATACCATAACAGACCATTTAGATTTTACATTTAATGCTTCACCCCACACCCCCTCTGTCCATTGTCTTTCTCTGTCTTTCGCCGGAACCAATCTTCCATTTATCTTCTTTTCCCAATGTCCACAGATCCAGACAACATTACCACAAACCTTGCATCGAGCATCAGGATACACATCACCTCTTTCTGGGCTCCTCCGCTTCTTTGTACCATACTTCTTCTTCTTGTAGATATCTTAATTCCATGTCCCTTGCCCCCGAGCTCCCACCTCGGGGACTGGATATTGCAAATTTTACCATTCCGGGGCTGCCACCCCCAAAGAACGGGTCTTTTTCCCGGAGTCGCCCAGCCATTTCAGACCATCCTTCAAGCATCCCTTCTAACTCTTTGCCAAGGTTTTCTTCCATTGTGTAAAACTTTTGAAAAGCCTCCTCTGTGGAAAGTAGATTTTTTTTATTTATTATCCCACTCAAGACTTTCAATTTCCGATTAAGCAGTTCCAGTCTCAAGACAGTAAGCATTTCTTCATCCGTTAGTCCAGAGTTCAAAACAAGTTCAAACACAAAGTGCAGCATGTTGGGGGAAGGGGTGAGTGTCAAATTTCAGTTCCTGTCTCTTCCTTCCTTTGTTTCAATTGTTTCCCACGTCAGTCCAAATTTTCCATCGCCATTTTTCTGAAGCCAGAGCGTAAAGACCAAAACTTTTAAACGGAGATATTTTCTACCCACTTAATCCCCAGAGGGAAATCTCAGCAGTCTCAGTCTTCAAATTTCAAACACTTTGTATCCATTATTGTAGCAGCAGTCACTTAAACTGGTTATTTTCTTTCTTTCTCCCGAAGGGAAAGAGGCAGGCTCCCTTTCCTCTTTCCCCGGATCGTTGCAAAAATTAAAAGTCAATCAAATACTCACAACCACCGGGTTCTTTTAGATCTAAAGACAGGTAGAACTTAGACGCTTCACGGGATTTGTCGCCGCATATCCCGGTTGGGGCATGTCCCCTATAGCCCGGCTCCGTTGTCCCTTCACCCCCATCCCCCTTTACAGGGGGAGCGAGGGAAGGGTTCGGAGCCACACGGGCAAGCCGGGGAGCCCAGGGTGCGGGAGCTCCCGCACCCCACCGGAGCCCCGCTTGGTAAACTGGGCGCTTCGCAGCCGAAGCAGCCCACGACCACCCGCAATGGCGTCGCTGCCGGAAGTCCCTTAACTGAACGCTTTTCAAGCAGAGGTGGTATAGTTTATTCAGTTTGTTATGGAATTCTGAAGCTATGACCATCTCTGTCAGGTGCTTCAGTGTTTGTGGGGGGGTGGGGGGTCAGCCCATATTATCTCTGTGGCAAGGGGAGCAAAGACAGATGACGGATGGGTTCCCTTGCACAACTCTTTATTTATTTTAATGGTGTGCAAAAGAACTTCCCAGTGGATTGGGCTCAGAGCATGCTAATTCTGCGTCCGTGAGCAGCAGAGCAGCAGGAATGGGGTTCTTTGCTTGCCTTCTGCTGCGTATTATTCATAACAGAGCAAGAATAACTTAAGTGCAAGGCTCGGCCTGACAGTTGTGAAGCTATTTCACGAATGGCTGGCCAGGTGCATATGGAAATATTGGTTCCAGCTAGCTGCTTTTCGCATCGTTTGAAGTAGTCTCTCACCCGTTGCATTCTGCAGCAAGGAAAGCTAAACAGAAGGGGACTCTCAGGCCCCTGCGATGTTGCTCTGCTGGTATGTCTGAGCCAGTAACCAACTCCCCAGACTGGTGCAAACAGCACATGAAGGAGAAATTGCAAAGCACAAGGGGCAGGTCATGTGGCTGCTACTTCATACTCCATTTGAGGATGACTTGGCTGCAGTGGCTCATTGTTCTCAGTGTTGCTCCAATTGCAGCTACTTAAACCACAGAGTACAGGGCTTGCTGATCTGAAGGTCGGTGGTTCGAATCCCTGTGACAGGGTGAGCTCCCGTTGTTCGGTCCCAGCTCCTGCCCACCTAGCAGTTTGAAAGCACATCAAAGTGCAAGTAGATAAATAGGTACTGCTCCGGCGGGAAGGTAAACAGCATTTCCGTGCTGCTCTGGTTCGCTAGAAGAGGCTTTAGTCATGCTGGCCACATGACCGGAAGCTGTCTGCGGACAAACGCTGGCTCCCTTGGCCTATAGAGCGAGATGAGCACCGCAACCCCAGAGTCGGACACGACTGGACCTAATGGTCAGGGGTCCCTTTACCCTTTACCTTTTAAGCTAGGGGTGCAGGGACGTGGGTGGCGCTGTGGGTTAAACCACAGAGCCTAGGGCTTGCCGATCAGAAGGTCGGCAGTTCGAATCCCCACGACGGGGTGAGCTCCCGTTGCTCGGTCCCAGCTCCTGCCAACCTAGCAGTTCGAAAGCACGTCAAAGTGCAAGTAGATAAATAGGTACCGCTCCGGCGGGAAGGCAAACGGCATTTCCGTGCGTTGCTCTGGTTCGCCAGAAGAGGCTTTGTCATGGTGGCCACATGACCTGGAAGCTGTACACCAGCTCCCTCGGCCAGTAACGCAAGGTGAGCGCCGCAACCCCAGAGTTGGACACGACTGGACCTAAGGTCAGGGGTCCCTTTACCTTTTTTTTTTTAAACAGATTTTATTATTTTCTGCATAAACAACACATAAATCCAACACTTAAACACTTAAACAAAAATAATTGACAAAAAATAAAACAACAAGAAAAAGGAAAATATAAACACATTAAACAATATAGAAATAACAAAAATAAAACCCATACATACCCAAACCATAACATATAATTCATTGTTAAATTCTAGTTCCTCTCTTCTTTAAAGGGGACTTCCCCCGTGCTCTCAGCTGTATTCAATATCAATATACTTTGGTAACTTTGTAACTAATTTCTTAACATTTACCACTATTCTTAATAATCATAAAGATACTCACTTACCATTTATAAATCATCACTTAAACAATATATCCTTAGATATTTCTAAACATTTTACAGCATTCATAACATTACTTCTTATGTATTATTTTCCTCTAACATCAACTAGCTAAAGCCATATAAACAAACAGATTCTGCTTCAAATATCTAACTTTTCACGATTTTTTAAATAGTCCTTAAATTTCTTCCAATCCTGTTGCACCTTCTCCTCCCTCTGGTCTCGGAGTCTCGCGGTCAGTTCAGCGAGTTCCATAAAGTCCATTAATTTCATCTGCCATTCTTCGACTGTCGGAATCTCCTCACCTTTCCAGTTTCTTGCGAGTAGAATTCTAGCAGCTGTTGTGGCATACATAAAAGAACACTCTATCCTGACTGGGTATCTCATGGTTATACATGCTCAAAAGGAAGGCCTCTGGTTTCTTACTGAAAGTAATTTTCATTACTTTTTTAATTTCATTATAAATCTTCTCCCAGAAGGCCTTAACCAGGGGTCCCTTTACCTTTTAAGCCAGGGGTGCAGATCTTCCGGCACATAGCTCAGTCTTGGCCTGCTAGGGAGTCCAATTAGACGTGAAAGGCCATTTCCCCCAAACCATGCTCACCAGTCTATCAGCTGACAACATGGGTGGCATCAGCGGATGGGGGCAATGCAGGATTCCTGCATTGGGTGTACACACCTGTTCCCATTAGGGAACAAGCTTGCTCAGCCAAGGCAGCAGGATTTCGGGGTGGATAATAATCTGCATTGCTTTGCTGCTGCGAGAGCAATGCATGAGATAAATTGAATTACATCATTCTTATTTGCCTTGATTGTGAAATCATCCATGGTAATCTTCAAGCCTTAGCTAAATTTGCTGAGGAAGGTAGGAAATCCTAAAGAGACAATTACACAATCTTGACCTTTTTCCTTCCTCACCTCCAAGAAAGAAAAGGAAGATACAAAGCTGACCTAGTTTGCAATTGGGAACAGAGAGCTTCCGGAAACAGATCAATAACTTATAATTATCCTTTCCTGTAGCTGTAAATTAAAGTAAGGATCTTTTTTTATAGAGATGAAAAATGCCAGCAATACTTATTGAAATGGATAAATTCTACATAAGCACCTCTTTTATTTCGTTTTGTTTGTAAACTTTATAGGAAATCAATGTGTTGACGGTACCAGTGGTCAGCCAAGACAGAGAAAAAAATCCTGAGAAGCGAAGCCAGCCACTAAAATCAGAAAAAGAGGCCCTGTTGATAGGTAAGGTGGCCTTGGGCTCCATTTCTGAATCATGACATCGCTTGCAACAAACAAGGGGTGGCTGCGCAGGAATTAGCGGCCTTGAAACCACGTCTTACTGTGTGAGAGACAAAGAATGTAATTGTGACCAGATACATTTGGTGACAGTGAATAACACTGGAAATGAAAGCATCGTTGCAACGTTAAGCGTAAGTGTAAAATAATTAGATCAGTAGAAATGGCACAATCAGTGCAGAAGTTCCAGGCGTGTCCTAATAGTTTGATTCACCCATTGCTTTTTATTTAGAAAAAGGATAACTATACCCTATGGCCGCAGCAGTTCAGGTTTCATTGGAGACTGGGCAAATGAAAAATGACAGCAGAATAGTTTTCCTTCCTTCCTTCCTTCCTTCCTTCCTTCCTTCCTTCCTTCCTTCCTTTCTGCATATACCCTTCGGCTTCTCAAATGCAACCTGTCCCTGGCTCTTTTAGATTTTTTTAAAAAGGTGGGCTAAGAACCACAAAATGCTTGCGCGTACCTAAATTTTCTTCTGCTGTCTCAATAGTTGAGGTCCCCTCTCCACATCACCAACTTGCCTGTACAACAACCCTTTGTATATCCTCAGCAGTTTGGAGACAGACAGAATAGGAGAACATGCATTCACAAGACATCCAGAAGAAAACCAGTTTGTGTCAGGGAGAGCCCAGCATTTTGGCCACAGAACCAAATGCCAGATAATTCAGGAAGAGTAGCCATTTTAGTCTGAGGCAACATCATCTTGGCCCACAGTATCCCAGACCTCACCTGGAATACTGTGTCCAGTTCTGGGCACCACAGTTCAAGAAGGATACTGACAAGCTGGAACGTGTCCAGAGGAGGGCAACCAAAATGGTCAAAGGCCTGGAAACAATGCCTTATGAGGAACGGCTTAGGGAGCTGGGTATGTTTAGCCTGGAGAAGAGAAGGTTAAGGGGTGATATGATAGCCATGTTCAAATATATAAAAGGATGTCATATAGAGGAGGGTGAAAGGTTGTTTTCTGCTGCTCCAGAGAAGCGGACACGGGGCAATGGATTCAAACTACAAGAAAGAAGATTCCACCTAAACATTAGGAAGAACTTCCTGACAGTAAGAGCTGTTCGGACAGTGGAATTTGCTGCCAAGGAGTGTGGTGGAGTCTCCTTCTTTGGAGGTCTTTAAGCGGAGGCTTGACAGCCATCTGTCAGGAATGCTTTGATGGTGTTTCCTGCTTGGCAGGGGGTTGGACTGGATGGCCCTTGTGGTCTCTTCCAACTCTATGATTCTATGATTCTATGATCATGACCATAATCTGGTGGCTCCTAAAAGATGCAACTAGTTTTTATGTGGACTGAGCTTGTATCATTTGATGTGGAGAAAGAGAAAGGCCAGGCAGAGGAACTCTCTGGACGAAAGCGCGCACTACCAGCTTCTTATGGTAAAATGTGATATTTTTTTTCTTTTTCTACTAAGAAATAAGTGATACAGATAAGACAGACAAAATGGGTAGTTTTAAAATGGAAAAATAGAAACCCGCCTGAAAAAAAAAATGTTTCTGTTTGCTCACTAATCTGGATTAAACACAATCCATGCTGAAATTATTAGAGCAATTCAAGACAGTGCAATTTTGGATGCATTTGGTATTCAACATTTTCATGACAAGAACAACTGAAGAAGAAAATGCACAATATTCTCATTTCCATGCCTACAAGTTTTTATTGGTAAATTAAGCATTAAACATTAAGTATTTGCTGTGAAATCTTCCCCTTCATCTTGGTCAGCTGCAGTCATTGTTGAAAAGTGAGTGATTGCTTTTAAATCTTGTTGTCCTAATTGTTTAGCATATATAAGTGGCATAATTTTAGTAAGAAGCAGGCACAGTCATATGCAGACCTTATTTCGTTTTGCCCTGTTGTGTTTTGCCTAAGGAAATGTTCAAGTTTTGTGTTTGTTTTAATGCAGGTATCATCTCTACCTTCCTTCACGTCCATCCTTTTGGAGCTAATATAGAATATCTTTGGTCTTATATGCAGCAGTTGGATTCCAGGGTAAATTGAATTCACTGTTATCAGTTTTGGGTTTATAGAAATGTTAGACTGCATGTAACTGTGTGGAGCAGATGCAGGACAGAGGCAGAAATCTTAGCCATTCCTGATCAAAGAACTGTCCAAAAGATGTATTGAGTCCCATTCCCTACTGTTTTTGCTGTAAAAGCAAATTGATTAATGGGCACCCTTACATACATAGCCAGGAGCACCATTAAGATGTTTCAATCTGTCTACACAGTTCACAGCTGCTCAGTGAACTTGGCCCTAGAGGGATGAGCCACACTACCTGCTAAAGGGAAGGAAGAAACCCCCCCCGGCAGCTGCCTCTCCCAGACTGGCCATTTTGCCGCCATCCGTTTTAACAGGAGTAGCCAACATGGTACCATGCTGATGCTGTGAAGAACAACTCCCATCAGTTTCAGCCAGTATGGGCAATGCTCAGGGGTTGTGGGTCCAAAGCAATAAAGTGGCACCATGTTGGCCAGTCTTGTTAGACTCAAGTCAGGTAAGATTTGACTACCAAAAGTGTTACCAGGACATCTGTTGCTCCACTCCCTTCAGACACCAACCTAATTTAGATACGTGCTTCCAAGCAGGAATAGCTTTCCCCACAGTTGCCAGGACAGGGATCTTAAATCCATCCCTAGTTCATTCACAGATGAATGCCAAGTGTTTTCCCTGCGCTGTTTGCTGCTGTTGTGATGGGTGCAAAATATGTGCATTTCACACCGAAATAAAAACAGAAGGTGCAGCCATTAAGCCCTAGCAGAACCGGCAAATGTCACGAAAGCTTTTGAACAGTGTTCTCCTGGCAGGAATCCGAGCGTTCAGGCTAGGACAGCCAGAAAAAGGTTCCCATGCGTCAGAGGCAGCAAACATGGTTACAAGGTCCCTTTCAACCTTACTCAGAATTAAGGTGAAATGCACCAGAGTAATATCTGCACTGGGTGATTTGCAGAACTGCCCACCTCTCTGCACGAATTCTTCCGAGGGCAGATGAGAGAATGGCAGCGATGCAAACAGAGCTCTGCCTCAGCCATTATGGCAAGGGTCCCCAACTTCTCTGGGTTCAGGCGTACCTGGAAATCTATGAATTGTGACGGCAATATATCTAATGCTGGGGTCAGCAACCTTTTTCAGCCGTGGGCCGGTCCACTATCCCTCAGACCTTGTGGTGGGCCGGACTATATTTTTTTGGGGGGGGGTGAACGAATTCCTATGCCCCACAAATAACCCAGAGATGCATTTTAAATAAAAGGACACATTCTACTCATGTAAAAACACGCTGATTCCCAGACCGTCCATGGGCCGGATTGAGAAGGCGATTGAGCCACATCCGGCCCACGGGCCTTAGGTTGCCTACCCCTGAATTAGAGCCACACAAAGGGCAGTCCCATTCTCAAGTTGCCACCCTCCAGGCCTCTTGAGGAGGTACATGGAAAAGGGCCTTAGATTATGATCGCAGAGTCTTGGTGGGTGCATACGGTTCATTGATCTGACTAAATGTGCTCATGAATGCAGTTCTGCTACTCTCAGTTGGCCAGTGGTGGGAGCACCCAACATCAACTTGTAGAGAGATGAGAGGAGGGAAGTCCGTTCCTCACCACCACCACCTGAAAGGCACAGTGGCCTTTGCAATTTGCATTCTTCCCAAGGACTACTGCAGATGCTTTCATCTGAGCTGCGGAAGAATTTGGGGACTTCGACCCTTGCCTCTTATCTGAGGCAGGTTTTCATGAGCTCCGAAGTTCTTCTTAGGACCTGTCTCAAGAGCGTTCTGTAGACATCTCTAAGAGAAATGTAAAAAAAGAGATTGTATGGGTGGGGGAGACATATCAATTCATGGCATGAATTGCCCTAGACAAATGCTCATGAGAACCCACCCCTGGCAGGATCTAAGCATATCCGTCAATTATTTGAGATCACAAAATCTTTTGCTGTGTTTTCTTCCTTCTCCTAGATCTCTGCAAATGAAATAGAAATGCTTTTGATGAGGCTTCCACGCATGTTTAAGCAAGAGTTTTCTGGAGTAGGAGCAACACTGGAGAAGAGATGGAAGTTCTGTGCCTTTGAAGGAATTAAAACAACTTGACTGTGGACGGGAATGGAACTGTGTCGGGGGGAGAATGGTGGGTCATGGCAGGGGCAAGCTGAAGTATTAAAGGGCAACCCCTTAGGTTTGGCATAGACATTCCCAGAGTGCTCCAAGCCTGGTTTTAGTTGCATTTGTGATGTCCTCTTGTGAAAATGTAGTTGTGTGCCAGTTCCAAAAAAAAAGGGGAGGGGGGGAACAAAACTTCTGAAATGTGACAGTTCTGTTTCCTATGAAAACTCAAAATTAGCTCACTGAGCAAATGAGAAGAATTTTCGGTTACTAAGCTCCAGCGATATAAATGTAACATGTAGTAGATCTTCCTCAAGTTCCATTCCTGGGAGTCTTTCCGTTTAGTAAGAATACAAAAGTGATTTCACAGTAAGAGAAAGTATACCAAAAGCAAACTTGAAAATGTGTCTCGACGGTTATTGTATTTTGTAAATTAAGTTATCTCCTGTACCAGGGACTTTTGCCTTATTGCTAGAGGCCTGAACAAAAAAAAAAAATGTGGTTGGATTCCTTGAGAATGCTTTATCCAAAATATTATTTTTCTATTGTAACTATTCTCCGTTCTAAGTTCATTTAACATAGATTGCATATCGATTTTCATAAACATGTAAATAACGGAGGAAGTCAGTGTTATTGTATTGTATTTGGTATGTAACATTCAGGGTTATTGCATCCAAAAATAAGTATCCAGTTGCATTACTGTTACGGATTTTATAGCAAATATATTAATTTTTCCCAATAAATAGGACTTCTACCATAATGGCTTTTTCATGAGCTGTTATTTGATTCCATCTTATCAAAAAATCCCAGTTCAACATACCCTGTTTTTCGCTCCATAAGATGCACTTTTTTTCTCCTAAAAAGTAAGGGGAACTATCTGTGCGTCTTATGGAGCGAATGGTGGTCCCTGGAGTTGAATTGCCCAGGGGCCAAAAGAGGATCATGCTTTTTATTTTACAAAGAGAAAAGGGGTGTTGAAAGGACCCCGCTCAGCAGCTGATCAGCAAGAGATCGGGAGAGAGATAAGAGTCCCAGCTCCCTTTCAGCCCCGCCCTCCATTGTTGAATGTGCTGCAGAGGGAGGTTGTTTGTTTCCCCAGGACATGTGACTGGCTGATTAGATTATCTGTCTGGAAACAGTAGAAACGGCTCCCTTTCCTTAAGATTTTTCAGAAATGTGAAGTTGAATCCCATAAAAACGGGGCTTTTCCTCTTTGCTTTTCCCCCTTTTGCAAAAGGACCTTTGGCTTTTCCCCCTTTGCAAAAAAAGCTGCAAAACTTTTAGCTGATCCTCTAAAAAACAGGGCTTTTCCCTTTGCAAAACAGCTGCAAAACTTTTAGCTGATCCTCAAAAAAAACAGGGCTTTTAGAGGAGGAAAACCAGGAAAAAAATTTTTTTTCTAGTTTCCTCCTCTAAAAACGAGGTGCGCCCTATGGAGCGAAAAACCATTGCTGCCTTTCTGCTGCAGCAGAATCCAGAGATCCCATTCATTCTGCTGCTGTGCGTTAGACGTCTGCATTCTAGCACCGCCTGCAGGGGCGTGGCGTGTGTCCGGGGGCGTGGCACACCGCCCACGAGGGCGTGGTCGCATCCTGGGGGTGTGGCACACCGCCAGCAGGGGCCTGGCGCAGTGGGGGGAGCATGGTGCATGTCCGGGGTGGTGGTGGCCGTGATGGTACCCCCTCCCCAATGGTGCCGGAGGCATGCACTCCCCCCACCCCCCTGTTTCCTACACCAGTGCTAGTAGGGACAGAATAAAGTAATGCGAGACTGGATCCGGGGACTCACCAAAGGAGCCTTCCACATTACCTATTTTTTGCTGAAATGAACAGATTCTATCTTATCTATCATCCAACATTCATTTAATTAATATGCTGCTGTGGTGTAGTGGTTAAGAGCGGCAGACTCGTAATCTGGGGAACCGGGTTCGTGTCTCCGCTCCTCCACATGCAGCTGCTGGGTGACCTTGGGCTAGTCACACTTCTCTGAAGTCTCTCAGCCCCACTCACCTCACAGAGTGTTTGTTGTGGGGGAGGAAGGGAAAGGAGAATGTTAGCCGCTTTGAGACTCCTTCAGGTAGTGAAAAGCGGGATATCAAATCCAAACTCTTCTTCTTTATCCGAGGATTACAGGGCAATTTACAGCATAGTCACACACAAATACATAACAAAATAACAGGACAATAACCCACACATCCCCACAGTTTGAAAGGCCATAGATGGTTTAATCAGCCGAATACCTATGTTGCCTTAAAACTTCATCATCCAAGATTTCCTTTTTAACTTAAAAAACACAATATGAAGCATATACATTGCCACATTATGCAGGATATCTAGAAGACCATCAACAGTTGTTTATATCCTTTTCAAAGTAGGCTAAAGAAGTATATTTGTTGTCTTTAAACATTGTAGTAAAGTAAGAATTGTCCTCTTGTTTCTTTCTTGTTTTTTGAAAGCATGGTGTAGTAGAACTATTCTATTCAGGGAACAGCAGAGAGAGAGAGAGAGAGAGAGAGAGAGAGAGAGAGAGAGAGAGAGAGAGAGAGAGAGAAGTCTCACTGAAAGGTAGAATCTTGTTTCGCAGAAATCATTTGAAGTTAACGATCCCCCTTTCCTCAGTGCATTATAACAAAAGGATCATTACAAAAGGTCTGAAAACATGTTTATTTATGGTCATTTCCATGTCAAAATTATGGGGAACAACTTACGATAGCCAGTTACATCGGTTTCTCGTTGCAGTTATGACAGTAGAGGGATGTATTAGTTTCTGTTTTGAAAAATCTCCATATGGAAAATTTACTGCATTTTGGACTCACGCATTTGGAAACACTTGCATGTGACATCCCCACGGCTGGACTCAGCTCATTATTTCTTATTTTAATCAGCAAAGGGAGGGGACTATGTTTCAGTGGCAAGAGACAGCAAAATCTTTTACACTACAAGACATATTCGCTGAAATGAGGCCAGGTGGTAGCTGAGAATCGGCAGGAGAGTGACGGTGTTTTCATTTTCATTTTCTTTTTTTCTTTTTTTGGCAATGTGCATTTCAGAAACTGAAGTCTTATTTGTGTGCAGAACATGTGCAGTATAAGAACACAAGGAGCACTTCTTGTCCCCACCACCTCATGCTACCATCTGCTATAGCTACAATAAAATATCTGTTTTATTGGACTCCCATTGCCGTGGAACCACGGGAACTGCCCATTTCCAAATATATTTATTTCCACCCAAGAAGGAGTAAGGGAAGAGTTACTGTGATGGGAGATTTCTACAGTACAAAAATCCAGAGGAAACTTTCACTTCCCCAGTGCCTTCCCATCAAGTATTTAGTGAACCACAATATTGTGAAATCAGCTCTCAGTATCCCTCCAGGCCTCTTTAACCTGATCTATTTTGCATCTGAGGAAGCAGCATGGGTGGGCTCGTTCCGTATTGCTTGCTTTCAGTATGGGGGGGGGGAGAAAACAGGAGGAAAAAGAATGCCAAGACATGGCTAAAAAGCAACACGGGCAGCTGGTGTAGCTTATGCGCCAAGATGAGGTACAATCAGCTCACCCCTGGCTCACATATTGCCCACCTGGTCTTAGGCAAACCACTTTCAGCACAACAACTCCTGTCTGCAGCGCAAGTCTCCTCCACCTGCTCAAGGTGTGCTGTGCCTGTGTCAGGCATTTCGGAAGAGATGCTTGCCTAGCAGAGTCGCACACACACTTGCCCTGTTCCTGCCTCTCGGTGCTGAGCCAATAACTCCTGGGATAGCAGACAAAACGGCTTATTTATAAACGGACTATAAAAGTAATGGTTATTTTATTAACTGTCATGGTCGCCCCGGAATCTCCGTGTCAAAGGAGAGAAACTAGTGGTGCTCAGAACCCCCTACATGAAGCAACAAGCAACACACACAAACACAAAACCAATAATAAAGGAGTAAGCACACACACACACACACTCTCTCTCTCTCTTAAAAACAACTACGGAAGGAGCAATATGTCTGGTGTTACCATGTTGGAAACCCCAAGTTAAAATCCTAACACTTTATCAAATAAGATAATCACTGTGCGGTGGAGAGCTCCTGTGTCCCCTTTCTGTGGCTGGATCCTTTGGGCCTTTGCTCCAATCTGGAACCCGGCCTGACACATATTCCAAACCGTCCCTCGAATCTTGCACAAATGCTGAGTTCCAATAGGTTTATTCCTCAGCACAGAGGAAGCTGCTGGGGTCAGACTATTTGACCATTCACTTTGCCTGGCAATGGCTCTCCAAGGCTCTCCTTATCCTGAACAAATGGAGACAATTTTACCTTGCTAGCTTGCTCCCAATTTTCAATATTGTAAAAGTGTTCTGCTCTTGGTTTTATTTCTTCCATTTCATACAGATAAAAGAAGGGAAATATGGGCCTCATATGGGGACGCGGGTGGCGCTGTGGTCTAAACCAGTGTTTTTCAACCTTTTTTGGGCAAAGGCACACTTGTTTCATGAAAAAAATCACGAGGCACACCACCATTAGAAAATGTTAAAAAATTAACTCTGTGCCTATATTGACTATATATAAAGTAATTTTTCAATTTTTCCCACGGCACACCAGGCAACATCTCGCGGCACACTAGTGTGCCGCGGAACAGTGGTTGAAAAACACTGGTCTAAACCACAGAGCTAGGGCTTGCCGATCAGAAGGTCGGCGGTTCAAATCCCCGCGACGGGGTGAGCTCCTGTTGTTCGGTCCCAGCTCCTGCCAACCTAGCAGTTCGAAAGCACATCAAGTGCAAGTAGATAAATAGGTACCGCTCTGGAGGGAAGGTAAACGTTTCCATGCGCTGCTCTGGTTCGCCAGAAGTGACTTAGTCATGCTGGCCACATGACCCGGAAGCTGTATGCCGGCACCCTCAGCCAGTAAAGCGAGATGAGCGCTGCAACCCCAGAGTCCACGACTGGACCTAACGGTCAGGGGTCCCTTTACGTTTTATGGGCCTCATGTCAGACTGCTTAGTCCGAAGTAAAATAACTTACTTTCATCTTCTCTGGGAGTTTCTGACCCAACTCCATAAATCCCTTCTTACACCCATTACCTCCCAGTCTAGCAAGACTCATGTAAGTCCTTCAGCTGCTTGTTCTCCTCTGTGACAGTTTGTTATGTAATTAGTTTGTTATGCAATTTGTTTTACTGGAACTCTTATGAGTAAAATTAATTGCAAAGGAGGGAGGATCATCTTATCAACCCACATAGTAAAATATGTATAATGACAGTGTTCCACGTACAACACATTTACATGCAAATGGTCACCCACATAATTTACAAAGAAAGCTAGAAGCCAGCAATTGCAAGGAGAAACCCATACACAGGGATATAAATTCACAACATGAATTAGCCCAGAAAGATGAAAGGCAACTTGCTGGCGGTTATTTAACTCCTGAGCGGCTACCAGCTCACTGGCATATAGATTTGCATCCTGATTTCTCCTATGTGAAGGGGCAGAGGGGGTTCAGCCCAGCGCACGTGGCTCTCACTCTGATGGCAGACACAGCCACAGAAAACATCTTCAGTCTTCAAGACAGATTGTTGGCATCGGAGAACTGTGTTTCCCAGTTATTAAGGTAAAGGTAAAGAGACCCCTGACCATTAGGTCCAGTTGTGTCTGATTCTGAAGTTGCTGCGCTCATCTCACGTTAATGGCCGAGGGAGCTGGCGTACAGCTTCTGGGTCATGTGGCCAGCATGACTAAGCGCTTCTGGTGAACCAGAGCAGTGCACAGAAACGCCGTTTACCTTCCCACCAGAGCGGTACCTATTTATCTACTTGCACTTTGACGTGCTTTCGAACTGCTAGGTGGGCAGGAGCTGGGACCAAGCAACGGGAGCTCACCCTGTCGCGGGGATTCAAACCGCCGACCTTCTGATCGGCAAGCCCTAGGCTCTGTGGTTTAACCCACAGCGCCACCCATGTCCCTGTTTCCCAGTTATTACAACACTCTTATTAAATTCGTGCAATCTCATCCTGCTGGCCCCACACATTTGCATAACAAGGAACGTCAGATATCCCAAATATTAAGAGACAGTTTCAAGTCAGCAAATACTGTGGTTTGCTTTGTTTCTTTGGGGGGTGGGGGGAGAGACAGATATGCTGAGCACTGCAGCATGTGAGTGTATGTAGCAGAATACACGCTATGGACCTTGTATGGATGGTTATAGAAATATGCTTATGGATAAGGACACCAGCAATGAGGATTCAGGCCAAGCCCAATGTAATCTTTCTAATCTCTTGGTCTATTTGTGAAATTTTGGGAACATGATCACATTGAGTATAACTGACAGTGAACAGATTTCTGTGGTTTTGCATTAGTTGAATTCCTGGTCACGCTGTTGTGAAACATTTTGTAACCAAGCTACTGTCCCAAGTGACCAAAATATTTGGTTTCTAAATAGGCAAGAGTTTGTATAATTCAAAACTTTGCATATTACTGGACCAAGGGAAGTTGGTCACCCAGCTTTTTTGTATCTGGCAGAATTAAGTCCCTCATGACAATTGAGAAAGCATCACCTCATGGATTTTGGATGTGGTGCAACTCTCTTCCACCTCAAGTTACACCAGCTTGTTTTATCGTATTGCTCCCTTAATTTGTTACAACAAAACAACAATGGAGTTGGTTTCCAGTCCTTGGAAGTGGAAGCTGTAATAAACCTAATCTTTTCGGTACCACCAGACTTTCTGCCATCTTGTTGAAATTTTCGTTAGGTTCTTTGCATCCCTCAAAAAATTTCTTTACGTGAAAATGCATGGCAATTCTAGCCTCAGGTATTAAAAACTTTATTGACTGTGTGGAGAGTTTCTTCAACAGCTCCAGTTTTTCAACAGAACATTTTATGCAGGTGAGAGAGGATCCCCACAGCAGAACCTCAATTTCCCCGTTTTGGGTCCCATAAACAGCTATTCAGACACCCCTGAAAAACGCCCTGAGTAATTCTGAAACGCTTCCTTCCTTTGCAGGCCCTTGCTTGCTCCACCTGCGTAGCAACTTCCTCTTCTTCCATTGCCTGCAAAACCCAAAGCACAGTGACTATCGTTGGCAAAGATGTGGCAATCCTGAGGCACAATGGCCTCCAGACCCAATTAGGAGAACAAGAATCCCGTGAGTGATCAATTAGAGAACCTGCAGATGCAAACAACCTGGCAGCCATAAATCCCTCCATTCAAAGGCAGCTGCTGTGTTTTAATTTTTTGTGTATCATAAAGTACAAAGAAATGGATCTCATATTGATCTGGCTTAAGGGGTGAAGGCTGGTTCAATTGAAGAGGAATGAGAAACTCATTTGAACTCAAGTGGGTGTTTTTTCATGTTCTTCCTTTGTAAGCAGTATTTACATGGCAGTGTTCGTAGGACTGGCAAGGAGTAAAGACTTTCTACAGGAGGGCAGGGAACACAAGAGATATTGCAAGTTAGCTAGCTTGTTCACAGTCCCACCTTTTGTCATCCCCGCTGGTCTCCATGGGTCGCTCAAACACATGCAGCTTCTTCTTTTTTTCCCCTTAACTTTTATTTCAAAAATCCCATACATACGTCGATGTCTTAAACATAAATTGGAGACAAAAGGAATTAAAACTTGAGACAGAATGAGGCAGTTGAACCAGCATTGCAAGAACCACTTCACTTTGACACTTGAAACCCAGTTAAATAAGTTACAAAAACAGCTTTCCAGAAAAGAAAATAGAAAGATTAACATAGTTTGTGTGTGATTTGCTAATGATCTAGAGGCCACTATGGTGGTCAGAGGTCTGTCCGTGAACTGGCTGCTTTTGGTGCATACTGAGGCATCAGTTCATTGATTTTCCAAATGTAATCGGACTTTTCTGCACAGCCTTTGCATGTTTCACCCCAGTCATCTAGAATCTTCTTCAGTTCTTTGACTCTCAGTTTCTTCAGGTCCACAGTGCTCAAGTCAATCTGTTTATCATATTTCAGGTCACAGATCTGACTATCTTTCTTCTTCATTTTCTTGCAAACCTTGTCAACAGGGATGTGATTACTTAAGGGTTTTGACACCTCATTAGTTATTTTAGTGGCTGCATCACTGGTTGCTCCAATGTAATAGCACAGACGGTTCTCTTTGCCTTTTTCTTCTTTACAGGAGTTTAAAAGTTCTTTTTCAATACTGTTTGGTGTGAACTCAACATTCTTCTCCTTTAGGCTCTGGTAGAATCTTCCCAAGAATGAAACACACACTTCGCAGTCTCCTTCCCACAGAGCGTGGCTCTCCCCAGGGAGCAGGATCAAGACCAGCGCCGCCCAGAGCCCGTTGGCTGCCCGCATCCTACCTCTCACCGCCCGCCTCGGCCGCTCGCTCGGCTCGTACTCCACATGCAGCTTCTAAAACCCGTGGAGAGTGGAGACCAGCAAAGGCGCTCTGCTGCAGACATTACTCCTCCATCCATGGGCGTTGGCAGGAACCATGCAAGTGTGTGGAACTAGGAGCCCCATTCTCGCTCTATCTCATCGAGAGAGGGGTTTAGGCTGCCTGCGTAGAGCTTCTGTCTCTCTTCCTGAGTGTGTTGCTACGAAAATGTGATTCCTTCCCTTTCTTATATGGGAAAAGAGAATTTGAACCTAACATCCAGCACTGCCACTTCTTCTGCATCATGGCGATTCAACTCCTACCAGCTTCCGTGACTTTCTTGATTCGACCCCTAATCTAAATGTTCTCCCTAATCTAAATGGCACGACCATCTTCCATCCCAAAGCACACATTAATTTGTATGAAAGAACTGTCACTGCCAATTGCATCTGACTGAGGTTCTCTGGCCTTGTTTGATTTTAGTTTGATTTTATCAGGTGCATGGGAGATCTCATGGCCTCAGTGGTTTGAGGAGCCCCTCCATGTGTCCCCAACCCCACCTCCTGCAGGCAAGGCGCAAATGCAGCATGCTCATTAACACTATCCATGGGCAGATAAACCGAACAGCATCAAGGCCTGTAGTGAATAAAGGACACAGAGTGGGGGCGAGCAAACAGAAGGAACAGCATGTGGGAAACTAACAAACGTTAAACACCAAGCAGAGCTTTAAAAAAAACCCCACTGTTCATACTCTGTTTTACTATTCCATCCACTTTTAATGAGGGTGAACTTCTGCATGAAATGTGGCAAAAACATTTTTTTAAAAAAACCCTTGCATCACAATCAATCCAATTATTTTTAAAGAATAGTAAAAGTAAAAACAAAACTCTCAATTTATTTTACAAAAAAAGAGACTCGCCGTCTGTCCAGTGGAGCTCACTCACACAAATCGTGAAATAATGAAACAACAAAGCTGGCCCAGAGCTCTGCTAGTGTGCAGGTGTGGCCTTCAAGGAAACAGATCTGAGCATGTCCAGAACAGACGTATTGGTTCCTGGGTCTATCAGGATTGTCATCATGACAACAGGAGGGTGGGGAAAACTGCTAAGAGGCAGTAGCTCCATTAAGGAAGGGTGGCAAATTTGTGGCTCTAGAGACATTCTCGAATTACAACCCCACCATCCCTGACCGTTGGCCATGCCAGCTGGAGCTGATGAGAACTGAAATTCAACAACATCTGGAGGGCCACAGGCTCCTCATTCCTGCTGTAAATAATGTCTCATACTAGGGGCAAACAACAGCAGTTTCCATATTTCCTAGAGATTATTTTATTTTTTAGAATTCAACACACGGGATAACAAACTAATGGAGGCTTTGCCAACTCAGCAAATCCCTCCCAGCAGGAGCAGGAGAAGATTTTATTCTGCTCCGTTTTACTTGAGATGTTGTCATAGCCTCAAAATCCTTCCAACTGATTTCCCTTGGGACTGTTAGTACTTGTAATCCTCTTTATCTAGCTCCACTCTAATTACTTCTGTTATATATTAGAAATTAGGTTGTGGTTTGAAATGGACATTTTTTTGGTCAACTGCTCTGAATTAAATGGGAAGAAAATATGGCTTCATTCTAGCTTCTCTGCAGAACACCAGGGGGCACAAAACGCTAAAGTGTCCATTGGCCAGCTGCTGCGACCCACTCGCTTTTTCTGGTTGTGAGTTGATAAGGTTGTGGGAAGCCCGAAATGGAGATTGAAGCATTTAAACCAAAACATTTAATCATCTCGGTCTGTATGAATTTATTTTATTTATTGCATTTATCTATTAATTTTATTTCATAAAATTTATACACCCCTTGATTGTAAAATCCTCAAAGCAGGTTACCAATACAATACAATACAATACAATACACCACACACACACACACACACACACACACACACTAAAATTCAGAATGACAGGAACATGGCTGTGATTAATGTAGCCTTAGGGGCTCCTTGTGTCTTCATCTTCACTGCAGGGGCCTTAGTATGGGGACCTTTCATGCCAAAATCCTCCCCACTTCCATCCCATGCAACCAGATGATGTTTCTCTGTGCGATAGGGCATGAATTCAATTCAGTTTGCATTAAAACAACATGGGAACTTAACAGAGCCGTCTCACCCATAGAGGCCGGTGGCGCGGCGCGCCAGAGCGCCGGGCACCCCAGGGGCGCCCCCGCGAGCCCGCCGGCATACCGGGCTCCCCCTCCCCAACCCGCCCCCGCCCCCACGGGCAGGCGGGCACTCGCGCGCCGGCGGGCGGGCTGTAAGCCGCCCGCCCTCGCCTCCCGGAGCCCCAGCTGGAGCGCTGAAGCGGCGCGGGGCTTTGCGCGACCTTCCAGCACTCCAGCTGGGGCTCTGGGAGGCGAGGGCGGCCGGCTTGCAGCCCGCCCGCCCGCCGGTGCGCGAGCGCCCGTCCGCCCGCCCCTCATCCTCCGCCCGCCGGCGCGCGAGCGCCTGCTCCAACGCCACGCCCCTCATCCCCCGCTCGCCCACCCCCCCTCCCGAGGGGCGGCCAGCGCGGGAGGGAGGCGGGCGGAGAGGCGGCAGGCTGGGGGCGCCGAGGGATCGCTGCGCCAGGGCGGCAGATCCCTCTAAGACGGGCCTGGAACTTAAGCACAGCCATTCTTCGAAATTCACACTCATCCGAATTTTGCAATGCAATTCTGGAACCAAACAATGATTACAGAAATGCCTATATTAAGGGGAGTGTAAATAAAAATGAATAATTGAATGAAAGTAAACGGTATACAAACATGTGCTTATTACGAGAAATGCACACTAAAATGCTGGTGGGGGGGGGGTTAAAGGAGATTCCTGCAGATATGTGGACAACAATTAAAGATTGGAAAAATGAGAAATTAAGAAAACCTAAATTAACAGATGCATCTGTTCCTCGTTTCAGAGAAGCGTGCATGCCAAAAGTCCAAGGTCCAGCCTCTCGAATCTCCGGGCAGGCCTAGGAAAGTCTAATTTTCTGACACCCTGGCACCAGACAGCTTCTCTGTCCCTATCCATGTGTCAATGGACCTTTCAGTACGGCACACAGACCTGCTGCCACCCCCAACACCAACATGTAAACCATGCTGCTAGTTCCTAGAGGACTGGAAAGACTCTTGTACACCTGTAAAGCCTGGAGTAATAGCTGTGATTGAATAGAATAAGGAGCTGGAAAACAGAATTTGCAGTTGCTGGTGGCTGCCTCAAATGTCCCTTGTTGGAAGGGTGGGTCACAAGCTTAACTTAATAACTAAGAAGTACACCTTACTTGGAGGCATTTCAGTTTGATGAGAGTCCTCCTACCTGATGGGTGTGTGTGTGTTGGGTGTGTGTGTGTGTGTGTACATTGAAACTGTTCTCTGTAATTCTATAACAGCTTGGTACGCTACAGCCTCCAAGAGAGACAAGAAAAGGCTCCAACGAGCTGTAAGAATTGCAGAAAGGGTAATTGGTGTTAGCTTGCCTTCAATAGAGACAATTTATGCTACCCGAGTTAGGAAGAGAGCAGAGAGAATTGTAGCAGATCCTTTACATCCCGGTCATCATCTGCTTGATTTACTTCCATCTGGACGTCGCTACAGGACTTCATATACAAAATCGGCCAGGCACAAGAATAGTTTTTTCCCTTGTGCCATTAAATTGTTAAATTCGTAGTTGTATAGCTTGAAGGGGAGGTAAAATATGGGTGGGGTTTCTTTGCTTCTTTGTATTGTGAGAGGAACAGTGTCTGTATGTTTACATTGCAATGTAGCCGAAACAAATTCCAAGTATGTTGGAAAATGTACTTGGCCAATAATAAATTATTCCTATTCCTATTCCTACTTTAATGAACTGTAGAGAATGAACAGAGGAAAGGTTATGAATGAGACATTTGGGAGAGGAAGTGTCTGTGTGTGTACATAATAGTGTTAAGCTTAGTTTGAGTTGCTATTTTCTTAATACTGTTTTAGACTCATACACGCTTTGTTGATGATTCATTAATAATATAATAGGATTTATGCTGTGATTGCGATGTATGGACTATTTTTAGCTTCTGGTTTGCCAGTAGTGTTTTACAGATGGCAATTGCTTTATTGGTGTTTCGTTAATTAAGTTGCATGATTTGTGCTGCACTTGTGATGTTTTCTTAAGGTATTGTTATTTATTGTTTGTAAGCTGCTTTGCGATTCATGTGAAGGGAAAGCAGCATATGAAGTCTAATAATAATAATAATAATAATAATAATAATAATAATAATAATAATAAAACAACTCCTTTGTTATGCTACAGCCTGTTCTGCATAAAAACATTCCATCTGTTTATGGGTTTAATTCCACTGGAAGATGCCTAGTACATCATTTCCTTAGAAATCTCCACTTAGGCTCCTCTTTGCTGGCATTTAATAATGAAATATGGAGGGGAATTTTTAGGCTTCCATATCTTACAGATCTGCTTCCTGCTTTTCTGAGCTGGTTGCCTTTTGAGATTTCCTATTTCTGCCTATGTACCCATAACTCATCCTTGTGTTCTCCAGATTTTGGGGGACCTCCCTTCAGCTGCACCCCGTGTGCCAATTGTCATGCAGGAGAAGGTGTGTGTGTGTGTGTTGTATTTATTTATTTATTTATTTATTCATTCATTCATTCATTCATTTAATTTTATACAGCCCTTCATCTGAGGGTCACAGGGCAGTTTATAGTATAAAAGCACAAGAATGCATAGCACAGTAACAAAAAGGCCATAGATTGTTGAATTAGCCAAAGGCTAAATAAGAGGCTTCTTCTTTTTTTAATTTTTTTTAATCTTTATTGAAAATTATATCATACCATACAATAAAAACAAAACAAAACAAACTAAACAACAACAACAAAAATAACTGGCAATAAATATCAGCATAACAAAATATGCCAAATAAATCTTAAATAAAATATAACCAAACACATCTCACATATTCATTCACTCTAACAAAAAAATAAATCAAAACTCATTAATCCGACAAAATAAATCATAATACCTGCATTCAACACTCAATCTTATCACCTTCTTAGACTTCCACTTGCTGTCCTCTCGGGTTATTTGACTAAATCATTCTCTACTGCTTCCCTTTACCACTAGACCACATACCTTACAAATTAAATAACCTCCTATCCTTTTTTCCCCCTTTAACAATATGGAAAGTTAGAAATGGATCCACGTTTTTATGGCAGGGCACTGTTTTTTCATATACTCCCCAAATTTCCCCCAATAAATAAAGAGGATTCTTTTTGCTGGGTACCTAAGGATATGTAACAAACACACCAGGCAAACCTCCCTGGGGAGAGCACTCAAAAAATCTGGAAGGCACCAAGCTGACAAAAGATGTTGTTTCTGAAAATGAACAGTTACCATCTCAAGTGATTTCTGGAAATAGCATTGACCTTTACAATGGAAAGAACTTTACCCATGACTATGTATCTCTATATCTATCTGTGTCTATATCTGTCTTCTAGCTGCTAAATATTTCCCCCACGAAACTAGTCATTTGTACTCCCCTTTTTAAATGTCTCGTAGTGATATAAATGGTTTGTTCATCGTTAACAGAAGCAATAAACCTCTCAAGAATTGGTTGTTGACAAACACACTGCTATTCTGTTTAATATTCAGTAGCGAGCCCTAAGTGCTGAAAATCACCAATTTATTGCAGATTATTGCCTGAATGTGTTTCAGAAGCAAATGCAGATCATTAGAGCCTACAAGATAAAGTTTAAAATTAAAAAAGCTAACTAAAGCTACTGATTTTCACTGTGCCAACTAGTGACATACTCTTTTCTTTTTTAATTTGAATGTTAAATGAAGCTTTATTCATTTAAGGATTGCTGTTATCTACAAAAATAAAAGCTCTAACCCCTTCCCATTTTTCTTCAGCAGTAGAGAAAACAAATAGTTATGCATTTTAAAATGGGCGAAGACTTCACATCTATGTGTATATTTGAATATGCATATATCACAAGAGAAGCATACAACTCACGCAGTCTGCCGTATGTTAGTGAACTGCGCTTACTTCAATAGCAAAAATATATTTCGATGGATCGTGCCATGGATGCCACCTTTTTTTTTTTGCAATTAATGGAAGGGACCGTCCTCACCATAGCAACTACGCTTATCTCCAAAGAACGTTAGCCTCCTGCATTAGCAATTTTACATCCTTAAATATAAGAAGCAGTTGTCTGGCATTTGGCTAGATTATATTGTGTTATATATATATATATATATATATAGAGAGAGAGAGAGAGAGAGAGAGAGAGAGAGAGAGAGAGAGTTTTTCTCTCTCCAGCACTTACTAATGAAAAACTGAAAAATATGGTGAGATAATTGAAGAGCTAAGAACATACAAATCACACCACCACCCCTCATTAAGGGGACGGGACGGGACCAGAGGGCCTTCTTTCACTCTGATGTTCTCCTTTCACTCTGATGTTCTCCTTTCCACATGTGACCTCCCTGTTGTTGAGAACCTTTGCTAAGTGTCAGCCTTTTTTTTTTTTAAGGCTGTGGGCGGGGAGGAAAGCAGGAGGAGAAAAGATGAAAGACTGCAGAATTTCTCCTGATTGGCATAATATCTCATTTTGCATGGCCTCTATCCTTGTGCATGCAAATTTGAATAAACATTTATGGTTCACACTGCCAGAAAGCTTCCTTTGCACCTTGTTGTTATTGTTGTTGTTGTTTAGTCATGCCCGACTCTTCGTGTCCCCATGGACCAGAACACGCCAGGCACTCCTGTCTTCCACTGCCTCCTACAGTTTGGTCAGACTCATGTTGGTAGCTTCGAGAACACTGTCCAACCATCTCGTCCTCTGTCGTCCCCTTCTCCTTGTGCCCTCCATCTTTCCCAACATCAGGGTCTTTTCCAGGGAGTCTTCTCTTCTCATGAGGTGGCCAAAGTCTTGGAGCCTCAACTTCAGGATCTGTCCTTCCAGTGAGCACTCAGGGCTGATTTCCTTCAGAATGGATAGGTTGTAGGGAAACTGGTCGTTTGGGCGTATATGACACAGACCACTAACTGCCCTTATCAGAAAGACCATGCACCAACGTGCACCACACCTAAACTGGGTGCAGAGAATATCGCATGTAGACAGGCTCATTGATCCACGTAAACATGGCTGATGCAAGAATGTAGTCCACCCTACCCATATATGGTATTTCCATACCCCTGGCTGATGCAATGTAGTCCAAATATGATGAAATGTTCCTGTATGTTTTTGTATAAATGAAGGCTCCTAAGCCCTAAGAATCATCAGACTCTTCCAACACACACCGATGTGAGACTGATCATTTCGCCCATTGACGAGCCGGCTCCCGTCAATAGGTTTGATCTTCTGCAGTCCATGGAGACTCTCAAGAGTCTCCTCCAGCACCATAATTCAAAAGCATCAATTCTTCGGCGATCAGCCTTCTTTATGGTCCAGCTCTCACTTCCATACATTACTACTGGGAAAACCATAGCTTTAACTATACGGACCTTTGTCGGCAAGGTGATGTCTCTGCTTTTTAAGATGCTGTCTAGGTTTGTCATTGCTTTCCTCCCAAGAAGCAGGCGTCTTCTAATTTCGTGACTGCTGTCACCATCTGCAGTGATCATGGAACCCAAGAAATCCCAAACCGGAATTAAGATTGCCGGAAGAAATATCAACAACCTCAGATATGCTGATGACACAACCTTGATGGCAGAAAGTGAGGAGGAATTAAAGAACCTTTTAATGAGGGTGAAAGAGGAGAGTGCAAAATATGGTCTGAAGCTCAACATCAAAAAAACTAAGATCATGGCCACTGGTCCCATCACCTCCTTTGCACCAGAGGTTCCCAATTACTGAAATACTGTGGACCTCCTGTTCTTCAAAAGCCAAACCATTGACTCCCTACTATTGCTATCTCTTTGGTAGTTTTTGTTATGTGCCGTGGACCCCCCGGGGGCCACTGAACACCTGGTGGGAACCAGTGCGTTAAAAGAAGCTTGCAGACAAGCATGGCAGGACTTGTCCCGTTACCTACTGTAATCTCAGTAAATGTCCAAAGGGCCACAGACAGAGGGCAGGAAGTTTCTCTTGTTCTTTTTGCCCTGATGCTTCCTCTCTCAGAAGCCGCACAGAACGAAAACTGGGAGATAATGGGGGGTGGGGGTGGCAAAAGCCCCACTCAATGCCATCATGTGGCTGTGTGCTCATTTGTGCCTGAGCACATCTTTCCACCCCAGCGACAGGGGTGGAAATTGATTTCCTTATTTCCTTTCTCATACCCTCCAAGTGTCCCAATGTCATGTGCTGGGATTATTCTTAATCAGCTGAAATGGTGCTTACTATCTATCTATGTAGGGACGTGGGTGGCACTGTGGTCTAAACCACAGAGCCTAGGGCTTGCTGATCAGAAGGTCAGCGGTTCGAATCCCCGCGACGGGGTGAGCTCCCGTTGCTCAGTCCCAGCTCCTGCCCACCTAGCAGTTCGAAAGCACGTCAAAGTGCAAGTAGATAAATAGGTACCGCTCCGGCGGGAAGGTAAACGGTATTTCCGTGCGCTGCTCTGGTTCGCCAGAAGTGGCTTAGTCATGCTGGCCACATGACCAGGAAGCTGTATGCCAGCTCCCTCGGCCAGTAAAGTGAGATGAGCGCCGCAACCCCAGAGTTGTCCACAACTGGACCTAATGGTCAGGGGTCCCTTTATGTATCTATGTATTTTGATTTTCCTGCAGCTAGTAAGCAGTCTATGAATGGACTAAATAAAGGAACCTTCATGTCAGTAACTGCAAAGCAGCTACATGAATGAATGAATGCAGATCGCTTCAAGGCCTCCAAATGCTATCCATATGTTCCTCTGGTCAAAATGTGTTAAATAAATTAGAATACACACAACACCTCCTCCTGCCTTGGTTTGTAATGATATCCAGCCTGAAAGATGGTAACATCTGCAGAATGGTGCTTATTACGTAGGTGGGTAGGTAACCTCGAATTGCTAGATGCAGAGCAAAAAACAAAAGCCTAATTGTGTGTCATCAACATACATAGGTTGCAATTGAGCATGAAAACTACTTGCAGATGTTACATCTTGCCGCCTTCACACCTGGTTTGCAGCAGCCTACAAATTCCCAGGGCCTTTGCTGAAGTGCTGTCTTCATGCTAGAAATGGCATTTCAACACTCCGTGGAGAACACAGTCAAGGAACAAGTAGCACCCTGCCTGCATGCCTTACTCCCAAGATCCAATGAGCCCTTCAGTTGTTGAGCACTTTTGTATACAGGGAAAATGTAGTATCAATTCATCTTTTTAGGTTCATCTGGGCAGTTTTTTTCTCCCTTTTAACGTATCAGCACAAGCCACATGTAGGCCCTTTGGTTCTCATTGCATGTCAATATCCCGACCCCTCCCGTGGTGAAATAAAGACACAGGACTCAACAAGTAAGGTTAATGGGCATGAAAAGGCCACAACTTTATTGGTTACGGATGTTGAGCGGTATTGGCTTAGGCATTGGAACTAACCGACTATATCCGACTCCAGTACGTCGTGCTGGCAGTCCGGGAAGGGTTAACCACCGATGGGAGAGCCCTGCTGCTGCACATCAGCTAGGGACTCACCCTGTGGTCACCGATATGGGGCGTGCCTTTGGCCCTCACCTACCACGGCTTCGGACAGGGACACGCCCCCCGGACTCATTTAACGAAGTACCCTTCAGCATTTGGGGGAGGTGATGGCCCAACCTCCCCCCCCACCCTTCAGCCTTCCCGAGATAATCCAATGCCTAACCGCCAAGACCAAAGTTGTGACGAATTGCTACGAGGTAGGCGAAAACCACCAGGCCAAAGCCAATTTGCCAAGTGGGAAAATTCCTACCAGGCCCCTCAACGGCGACCAACCGTGGTCCATAGCAAGGTCAGGAAGAAACCCTGCCTAAAGGGAGGGTGGGCGGGGAAAACGTGTCAGCTGGGAGCAGGAAGCAAGAGGCTGAGCCCTGGCCACGCGCTTGTTTAAATGCAACCAGCCACGCCTGTCAGCCGCACCAGTTGTTCAGCCAGCCAGGCACCACACCCAGGACTCAGCCAATGGTGTCAGGGGATGGAGCCATCCCCTGTGCACGTGAAGGGCTCGTGATGCCTGCAACCCCCCTTCCTCTCTATGGGCGGAAGGGGCTTTCCCGCCACCAGAACTGGATCTGCAATTCTTCATGTTAAAACCATGAAATTCTTCCACTGGAAAATGTAAATTAAGAGGGCATGCAGAAGGTCAAGTGGGGAGGCCTCTGTTGGTGCAGACAAGTCTGGAGGAGATTCCTGCAGCATCACTTCTAGGTGAAAATGTTTCTGTGAATGCAGAATAAAAACCCAGGAGAAACCACCCACATTCCCTAATGTCTCATCAGACTGCTGTTTCTCCTAGTCTAGTGGATGAGAAGCTGCATTCATGGAAGCCATGGGATTCTTTGGAAGCATCCTTTTAGCCGTCCTTAATGAGAATACCAGAATCCGCTAATCCTGGTTTCTCTCTTCCCCATTTTCCCCGTTCTTCACGTTTCTTCATATTTGTGGTTTTTCTTTTAAAGTGCTGGTAGAAATTTGTCAGCATTTTAGTGCAAATTTCTCCAAATATGGAAATTTGGAAATGAGGCTTTGCCTGATGTATACATTTTTGCAATTTCTCCCGATATTAAGTGCATTATATTTCACGTTTACAACTATATGCATTTTATGCACACTTTCCCCTAACACACACGTTTTGTACACATTATTTGGTTGGAGAAGTGAATCACACAAGATGGATACACGTAGATTTTGAAGGATACCTGCGTTTCACTATGTACATTGTTTCAGAAAGTGCAAATCAGGTAGGTTCACATTAATACCCAGCCGAAATCTAATTTATCCTCCAAGTCTAGTAATGGGTAATAAAGTTTCCTGCAAAACAGTTTGCCCATTTCTCTCCGTCTTCCTGCAAAGTCACAGTGGTTGCAGGGATGGGTGAGAGACAACACACAGATCACAAAGGGTGGTGTTTTATATGAACATTTCCCTTAGGATAGTGGTACCTCGGGTTATGGACCCGATCCGTTCTGTTTCGTGCCCCGAAAAGTCTGTAACCCGAGCGGTGCTTTTGTGCATGCGCGAACTGCGCAGAACGCTTCTGTGCATGTGTAAACACTTCTGGGTTTGCAGCAGTTGCAACTCGAAAAAAACGCAACCCGAAGCAAACGTAACCCGAGGTATGACTGTACTCAGGAATTCTTTGTAACTTGCTGATAAGTTGGTGTGGAAAGGGTGCCTTGAATGCTGCAAGTTTGAAAACCTTTACTCCACTGTGTTGCACTTGGCTCTGCTAAACCCGTGTCAGAGCCTCCCCTATGTTTTCTAACATGTTATCGGAAAAATAAGTACTGTAAGCTTCCTAGTTGGAAAAAAAAACAAGGGGAAAGAGCTTTCAACTATTCTTCACAAGCTGCTATTGCAAAATAAAGTAGCCCTCTCTCCTGGCAACAGCAGAAAATTCTGACCATCCAAAATATGTATGTGCACGTATGTATTATGCATCTGGGAACCATACAGAAAATATAAAAAGCTGGGGAAAGCGTGAGCAATGCATCCTGAAGGCACATATGCCAGAAGGCAAATAAGCTTCCTTGACCCTGTTAAGTATTCCTCCAGGAGCTAGAGGGACCCCTGGCTGGCAAAGTGTCAAGGCCAGTTGGCAGTTGTGCAAGTTCAGCAGCAGGGCGAGGAGGCCACTCTGCCCAACAAAATCTCAATCCCAAAAACCATTATGGCGGTAGAAAGCCAATAGGTGTGGGCAGGGGCAGCCCAGGATGTTTTGCTGCTGTTGTCAAAATACCCCACCACTGCCCTCGCAGATCTGGCCCCCTCCCTGTCCGTGCCATCGTGAACACAGAGTTTGGGAAGTTTAGGAAACTGCAGAATTTTTTGGGTTTTTTTTTAAGGCTATATTCTCTACCATCAAGAATATCAGCAGTTCTTTTTTGAATAGAATCTGGGTGGCCAACAATTAAGGCAAGAGCTTTGCTCGGTTAAAGTATATATTTTTTAAAAATACTACTATGCCTATTGAGTGTTTTCCTTTGTGCTATAATAATAATAATAATAATAATAATAATAATAATAATTATTTATTTGTACCCCGCCCATCTGGCTGGGTCTCCCCAGCCACTCTGGGCGGCTTCCACCAAACATTAAAATACATTTAAAATATCACAGTTTAAAAACTTCCCTAAACAGGGCTGCCTTCAGGTATTTTCTGAATGTCAGGTAGTTGTTTATTCCCTTGACTTCTGATGGGAGGGCGTTCCACAGGGCGGGCGCCACTACCGAGAAGGCCCTCTGCCTGGTTCCCTGTAGTTTTGCTTCTCGCAGTGAGGGAACCGACAGAAGGCCCTCGGCGCTGGATCTCAGTGTCCGGGCTGAATGATGGGGGTGGAGACGCTCCTTCAGGTATACAGGACCGAGGCCGTTTAGGGCTTTAAAGGTCAGCACCAACACTTTGAATTGTGCTCAGAAACGTACTGGGAGCCAATGTAGATCTCTCAGGACCGGTGTTATGTGGTCCCGGCGGCCACTCCCAGTCACCAGTCTAGCTGCCACATTCTGGATTAATTGCAGTTTCCGGGTCACCTTCAAAGGTAGCCCCACATAGAGCGCATTGCAGTAGTCCAAGCAGGAGATAACCAGAGCATGCACCACTCTGGCGAGACAGTCTGCGGGCAGGTAGGGTCTCAGCCTGCGTACCAGATGGAGCTGGTAGACAGCCGCCCTGGACACAGAATTAACCTGTGCCTCCATGGACAGCTGTGAGTCCAAAATGACTCCCAGGCTGCGCACCTGGTCCTTCAGGGGCACAGTTACCCCATTCAGGACCAGGGAGTCCCCCACACCCACCCGCCCCCTATCCCCCCAAAACAGTACTTCTGTCTTGTCAGGATTCAACCTCAATCCGTTAACCACCATCCATCCTCCAACCGCCTCCAGGCACTCACACAGGACCTTCACCGCTATATGGAATTGGGCAATAACCAACTCTGGGAAGCAGCTTATCAAGCTGTTTTTGATTTTTATCATTTTCCAGAACTGAGATCTGCTTTGAACTTGAACAAGTGTCAACTAAGAGGTTGCCTCTTCTGGGTAGACTCCAGAAAGGACCTGCAACCCATTAGAAACACCAAATTTTCCCCCTTGTATCCAATCTTGAGAACAGAGCATTTTAGAGCTAGTTATCTGATCAAACTCACCAGCTTCCTTAAGAAATGCCTTTAGTAAGCTGCGTTTCCAAATGATGCCCATTGCAGACTTGGATGGCTGCTACAACAAGGTCCTATATGCAAACAGACTTTGCATTTGTGGTCAACCTCAGGTGGAAGACATCACACATTATCTGTTAGCCTGCTGGAGTGAACAAAGATTTCAGAAAGCAGTATCTATATTGCTTTCTGAAGCCTTGTTCACTCCGGAAGGCAGACACACCCCAGAAGAAACCGTCTGTTACTGTTGAGTGACAATAATACCTTTGTGAGTGACACACAAAGTGGCCCTCTAGGCACTGGCTGCAAAAACAAAACCAGGAAAAAGGAGTTAGACAATATCACTATAAATTGTTGTGGTGATTCAGAAATCAGCTAGATTTGGCTTTGTCAGTGTCTCTGGTAACCTCTCTTACATCATGGATGCTGGCTCACCGATGCTGGATGTTGTTTTATTGGTACAGATGCTGCAGGTTTAGTATGGACTTTGGCTACAATAATAAACTTATATTGTATTGCATTACAGTGGTACCCTGGGATGCGTACTTAATCCGTTCCAGGTTACAGTACATAACCTGAAAAGGACGTAACCTGAACAATTTGTTCTGCGCATGCGGAGACCGAAAAAAACCTGAAAAAGCTCTGCACATGTGCAAATAGCGTGTACACCGGGTTGCGCTTCTGGGTTAGCGGAGTTTGTAACCCGAAAAGTACGTAACCCAGAGCGTGTGTAACCCGAGGTACGACTGTATCTCACAGGGGAGGTCTTCCTTAACCAGGCTACCACTGCTGATGTCTCTCACTGTTTGGGCTCCTAGAAGCATATGCAAAGGCCCGGGGGGGGGGAAGCAAAGGAGTTTATTACCCATGCAAATATACTTCCTACAAGAACGGCACATGTGAGCTTTCTAATACTGAAAGTAAATTTTATTATTAAGTGCTTGAAATTACAAATTCAACTTTCTAAATACACTGAAGCTGAAGATCAGATCCAACATTAGCACTCAACACAAAACAGAAAGCTGCTTTACAGAAGGATGCTGCAGGATCTACGGTGCTTCCTAACAAAACAGAATCCTGGAGCCTTAATGTTTACAGCTTGATTCCAACAAATCTTTTGCTTCATTGATTTTCGTTGCCAAGTAAGGAGAGCCACCTAAATAAAGAGAAGAGAGAATAAAGTGAAGACTGCATAGTGTTGGATTTAACAATAAGCATACTCCTCAGTTATGATAAGTAAATTTTACATGTCATCTCACTAAGTTTCATTAACTTTCTAACAAGAAATTGACACAAGTATCACAATGAACCACAATCCAAAGGGCAATTAAATTGCTTTTTCTGATGGCACAATTCTATCCCTGTCTACTTGGAAGTAGAATCATAGAATCATAGAGTTGGAAGAGACCACAAGGGCCATCCAGTCCAACCCCCTGCCAAGCAGGAAACACCATCAAAGCATGCCTGACAGATGGCTGTCAAGCCTCTGCTTAAAGACCTCCAAAGAAGGAGACTCCACCACACTCCTTGGCAGCAAATTCCACTGTCGAACAGTAAATTCCATTAGAGTCCACTAGGGTTCAACTTACTCTCAGGTGTAGTATAGCATTTCACAAGACAACTGACTTCCCTAAATCTATTGACGGGCTAATGTCTCGTTTTGTTAGGCAATGGGTTCTCTGCAATACCCACAAGCAACATTTTGGAGTGTTGCAATTCAGAGCCTTCTCAGTGGTGGCACACCATTTGTGAAACCCTTCCCAGTGAGGCCTACCTGGTGCCAACACACTTTCAGCACCAGACAAAGATGTTGTGTTTTCCCAGGCTTCTTAATAAGCTGCTTGTGTTTCATCTTAGCCAACCTGGAACTTCTGCTGAAGAGCAATATAGACATCTTTTGAATGAATGAATGAATGAATGAATGAATGAATGAAGTGAAGCACAGATTTCTTCAAAATCATTCAAGTCCAGTGCTGGACTTTGAAGTCTATGTCAGGGCTGAGGAACATTTAGAACCCGAGGGCCATATTCTCTCATGGGCAGCCTTTCAGGGGCCACATGCCAGTGGTGGCCAGAGCCATGGATGAGGCTCTTCACCAGGCCCTGAAGTTCCCCACTCCTGACCTAGAGGCAAGGAAACACTGCTCTCCATCACAAGAAAAGTTAGGACTGGTTTCCCAAGATCAATTCCACAAGGACAGATGTATCGTTGTGCAGCAACAGCATGAAATTCTGAGCTCAGACCACAGGCAGATTAAGGTACCGCACCATGTTTAATTTATTTTTGACAGCATGCTTTGAAGGAAACTCCAGCAGGAATATTTTAACATAGAATCATTAGGTGCGCACTGCAAACATGGCCCATTTTTCAGTAAAGGCACAGGCATACCAGCCAAATGCGTCACATTAATGCTGTTATGCACAGAATACTGCCTTCTTCTTCCCTGTCCTCAACGCTGCCACTGCTTTCCAGTCCATCTAACAATCTGATTACAGTTCAGCAGCCTCGATGTTTGTTTTTTTCACTCTCCTCGAGTGCCAACCATCTGCCTCCTGCCACTGAAAATAACAACCAAAGGTCTGTTGTCAGGAGCTCACCATGCAGCGACAAACACCTAGATGTTTTTCTGGGACAATGTGCTTTCCACTGCAGAACATTACAAACAACCTTTTCTGAGCATCTGCTCAGAGGAATCACATACAATGGAAATTCCAACTACAGATTACCACGCTATGAGAACGCTGCACTTGGTTCCCTTCTTTTTATAGTTTTTAATCCATGTGCTGACCCCCCTGCATTTAGGGCCTGGAGGGAATGAGCAAAGATGTGCAATGCTGCACACATGTAGGCCCTTGCATAGAATAAACACCATCTGAAGCATGGTGCAAAGACATTTTACACACCCCGCATCTTGTATAACATTATGTTAGCATCAGAGAAACAGGAAGACAAGTGGGAAAGATATAAGCCACTCTGCAGCACTTTCGCAGCAGGAATCTGAGCATGCACACACAAAAATCCTAACATGCACACCGAAGTGAAGTCCATAGTGCCTTTACACTACACTACACAACACTAACAGGAACAGAAAATAACCCCAGAAATAATTAGTACATGTTGACAGGATTTGTTGTTGTTGTTCAGTCGTTCAGTCGTGCCCGACTCTTCGTGACCCCATGGACCAGAGCACGCCAGGCACCCCTATCCTCCACTGCCTCCCGCAGTTTGGCCAAACTCATGCCAGTCGCTTCGAGAACACTGTCCAACCATCTCATCCTCTGTCGTCCCCTTCTCCTTGTGCCCTCCATCTTTCCCAACATCAGGGTCTTTTCCAGGGAGTCTTCTCTTCTCATGAGGTGGCCAAAGTATTGGAGCCTCAGCTTCAGGATCTGTCCTTCCAGTGAGCACTCAGGGCTGATTTCCTTCAGAATGGATAGGTTTGATCTTCTTGCAGTCCATGGGACTCTCAAGAGTCTCCTCCAGCACCATAATTCAAAAGCATCAATTCTTTGGCGATCAGCCTTCTTTATGGTCCAGCTCTCACTTCCATACATTACTACTGGGAAAACCATAGCTTTAACTATACGGACCTTTGTCGGCAAGGTGATGTCTCTGCTTTTTAAGATGCTGTCTAGGTTTTAAGATGCTGTCTAGGTTTAAGATGCTTTTTAAGATGCTGTCTAGGTCAACAGGATACAGCTTCTCAAAGTGAGGCATCTAGATCACCTTTGGTTAATGTGGGGAGGGAGAGGGGGTAGAAAATTGGGCGGATGTTGCTATGCAGGTGGGTGAAGGGAAAGAAGAGAAAAAGAAGTGAAAGACAAGGAAGGAAAGTATACTCTGGTGAGATGGCAGTGGGGCATCCTGTGGCTAAAAGGAGAACTCTGAACCCCCAAACTCTGAAGAGGGGTAGGGACTGCATAGCTGTCAACCTTCTCTGCTATTCCCCAATGCTATAATAAGGGAATTTCCAGCAAAAAAAGGGGGAAAGGTTGACAGCTATGGTAGGGAGTGCTGCATTGCACATGCTCCTGATAAGGATCTCGACAAACAGGAACAGAAATACCTGGTAGATAGCAAACATATCGTGGAATATGGATGTAACAGCAACAACACTTACGACTTTTTGATACTGTATTATGTTCTCCCATCAGGATATTTTACCGTAGTCACTAATCAATATATTTTTATCTGTGTCTAGGAGCGTGTAAATATGTACGCCAGAAACTTGCCCCGGCGTTTATTCAGGTATATAATGCCTGAATACACAATATTACTCTGCCAGGGCATTGCTGTAAATTGGCTGGCCTCAAATCTCGTTGCTGAATGTGCAGTAACTGGGAGAATCCCAAGCAGATGATGTTCCTTATCTGTGTTAGCCTTGGAATCACTAAAGAGCATCATATAGCTTACACAGCATAGAGATTATAACCACAGCCTCTCAAAATGTCCCATGCAGGCACATATTACAACTGGATATAATATGGCCTCCGTCAGAGGATAATAGGCATGGAGACAGAGCACAAACACAAACTAGGCCACAGATATGAAAACATGGTATTATCTACATTTGTCAGCTGTGTATTTTCATCTCTTCTAATATTTGAATCTAATGTTATTTCACCCGTTGCGATCGCTTTTTCAATTTTTCAAAGCAAACCTCCATTAAGGAAATTGGCATTGCGCAATACATTGTACCTCCAGCATTCCCACGCTTGCTCTTAAGAGCTGTCAAGGCTTCTGCTGCTGACAATGATTGATGTCCAGGACATTGACTGATGCCGGCAGAAGTGTCTTAGCCAAGGCCCACCCCCTAAAAATTATCAGAATGAGCTTGACCTCCTGTGGGAAACTGGAATGGAAAAATCCCATGAAGGTCGCTTGGATAACTAAAACTTCACGCTGGGCCAAGAGATCTGATATATGTCCAGCCCTTTTGTGTCTTGGAATGATGGATGGGCTGGATGAAACGGAAGGAAGGATTGTGCCCGGTGCTGTCTCAAAAGCATTCTGCACGTGTGTAAGTGGGTGCTGGGGAGCCATTACAGTTTTGTGCCACTGCAGCTGAACTGCAAACCTCTTCCCTTTGCCCGTGACTCTGCAAGGTGTTAAGCAGCAATGCAGACTAACACAGAGGGGCAGTGTTTTGACCACGGAATTACACTTCTTTGTTTGCCTCCAAATGCATTTTCTTCCATCACTGTCTCGTTCCTGCATCTACAGAGTAAATCCAATTTTATTTATTTATTTAATGAATAAATTGCCGGTAAAAAGAGGGGCAGGAAGAAATGAGAAATGGTGTGGTCCACACCTTTCACCTTAATGAGGTCAGAATTAATTTTACACTCCTGAAATGAGAAGGAATAAACTATAAATCTGTCAACGAGATATAAAAGTCTTCACTTCCCCCCTTTTGGCTTTTTAAATACTGTGCAGCTCTATACCATCTGTTGTATCAAAGTACAAACAGCAACGAACATATGGGCTTTGCTTCTCAACCAGCTGTGGTGTAGTTAAAAGTTATAATAAGAGCTTTTTGGGGAGATACATACATTAAAAACCTGGCTAGTTAAAACATCTGTGCCTGGTTTTATAGTTTTTAAGAGCGCTAAAATCTAGTACATACATTTGTATAACATTCTGCTCAAAAAGGTGTTTGTCTATTTATGGTTGCACATACTCTGTTCATGTAGACATGGATTTTCACAGCTTCATGGCTAATGTTTCCCCTTCTTCAAAAGTGAGCTACTTCGCACAGTGGTTCTTCACGCTATGTTTGACAGCTACTTAGTTTGCGATCAAGTAAATGACCCCAAAGACATTCCTTCCAGCACCATACATTCCTTCCTTTGGATTACAGAGACCGGATGCAAATCTGTCTCATACTGCAGGCAACACTTCCAATATATGTTTTGAAAAGCACTGCACAGAATTTGTGAAGTTAGTGATTAGTGTTATGCTTCATACACATGTAAAGAGAGAAAGTCTGGCAGCATGTTACCTATCAACTAATATTTATGAAACTCAAAGCTTACCTTTATCAGGGTGATTCAAAAGCATGATTCTTCTGTGAGCATTTCTAATCTTGGCCTTCCCAGCAGATGGACTGTAAAGATAAATTTAGAGTGTTTTTTATCATAAATAAAGATTCTTGCGGGCTCTAAATTAGCAAAATTGTTTTCTTCTGATAAACAACATCTAGAGGTATTTGCCATCTGGTGGGGAAACGACAGCATTACATCCTTGAAGAATGAAGTTTCAAAGTAATCCACAGCTTTGAGTTTGGGGATCTTTCGAGAGTGGTCTGCGTACATTTACACACGAGTATTCACCTGTGCTGATCAGTGGTAGGAGGCACCTGCAAGCAGTGCCAACATTCAAAATGCACGGCACTGACAGAAAGTGTATTGGCGGAGCATGAGATGGAGAAATCCCCTCCTAGTGGTGCGGCAATAAAACTGCTAGCACAGTTGCAAAGCTAAGCAGTTTCAAATTGGATGGGGGACGGCGTGTTGAGATTCCTGCATTGCAGACGGTTGGACCAGATGACCCTCGGGACACCTTCCAACTCTTACCATTCAATGGAGACAGCGGACTATCAAATCAGACTGTGAGAGTACATCTTCTCCCCAGCAGGTCTACCAGCCTGGGCATTGCTGTGTTGCAGCAGCCCTGTTGGGAAGGGCGATGAATATCCAGCCCAGAGATCTATGAAAGGGCCTCATCCCCTTTGTCTGTTGTTTGGACAGCTGCTGTTTGTGAGGGCCAACTGGTGAGTCCTCTTCAGTGAGGCTGTCACAGAGTTTACTCCAATCTGTTTGTCAGAGCTCATGTTTGCGGAAGAGTAGCCTGGATGGGAGTAGGGCTCACGCCCACAAATACAGGTCTACATGCCTGGTTTGTCGGAGACTGAGTGCTTGTTATAATGTAGTTCTGCTTGTAGACATTGGGCTGTGTAGTTTAATGAAGTGAGCAGAGTGAATGATCATGGGCTTGGGGGAGGAAGCTGGGAGGCTGCTTGGCAGGGCTGGGCTATCAAGTAAAATATTGATGGGTGGGAGGGGGAGGGAATGGGTCACATGCGCTGCCGGGGGGAGGAAATGGCCCCAAACAACTGGTTGACCCATACAGAGACTAGGCACTCTGTCTACACAGGACTCCTTCTGACTAGCTCATGTGCACAAAGCATAATTTTAAGTCATCCAAGTTCTGAATCATGTGGAATTAAACATGTGCAAAACTGCACAAGCATAACTGAATGTGCCACTTAAAACTGTTTTTAATACGGAAGAATTAGTACCCAAATTTGCTATTTCCCCCCTTCCATCTTCATCCTTTTTGTACTGTCCAATTTAGTATAAGCCACTTTTTATTTTGTAAGCTATTTTGAATTGATTGGCAGAAGTATACAAGTATATAAAGGTAAATAAATACCAAGAGTTCTTTCAGCACAGCAAACTGGGTAATTTTTGCAGGCCACTTCTTTTAGTGATTTTTATCCTTAAAATCCTTAAAAATGTGGGCCTATCCCACATTTCACACTTTTCTTTCAGGCTTTGGCACTGAATAGATTCTGTTTCAATGCAAAACACTTACCTTGTGCCTAAAATAAGACTAGCTTCTCGATGATTCATTTTCTGTTCAAATCCGCCTTTATAATAGGAAGAAAGATTCTGTAGGGGAGAGACAAGATGAAGTAATTTGATCTGTGCGTGAGGTATAATGACCTTGATTCAATTTTGCAGCTAGGGCAAAAAGTGGCAGCTAGGCTACTCAACGCTGTGGCGTGCTGCAGTCGCACTGCATTGCTCTCAAACGAGCTGCGCTGCCTACCAATAACCAATGGGGGCAAGTTTAAGGTTTTGGTTCTCACCTGCAAAACCCTGTTTGGGAGTAGGTGATGTAAGGGAGCATCTTCACCTCTTTTGCCCTACTCAAGTGTTACAATCAGTTGAGGAGGCATTCGGAGGAAGAGGCTTTTCTGTGATGGCACCCTTCTTAATAAACCACCTCCCCTCTGCAGCTGCCAAAACTGATAAAAGTTTTGGTGCCTACAAATAATACATCTATGTTCCCAGGACTTTACAGGTGTTTTAATTCCAACAGATTGTTTGAGTTTCACCTCTGCCCTTTGTATATTGATTTTAATGTGAATAGTATATTTTATAAATTTGTTGTTACTCTGCCTCCAGACTGATGTGGCAAGTGGTATGGAATCATAGTTAGATGGGACCCCCGAGAGTCATCTAGTCCAACCCCTGCAATGCTGGAATCTCAACTAAAGCATCTCTGACAGATGGCCATCCAATCTCTGCTTTTAAAAGATCAGATTTGGTTTTGAAATATGATCAATGGAACAAGACTTTTGCTGTTGTTGAAGAGTCGTCATTGCTAGCGGAGATAAAATCACATTGTATCTACTGTAGTCATATTTGACACAATAGCTGAGAGAAAAAAGTAAGTCACAAGGTCTCTTTGTAGTTTTCAAAAATGATTCTTAACTCCTAAGTCCTAAAGTATTAGTAGGGTTCTCTTTCCTACGTTTTGTGTGATTCTGAATATATTGAACTTCTATTTAAAGCTGTAGCTTTAATATTGATCAAAGTCCCTTTGAATCTAATTTCATTTGCATTGAGGGATCAAAAGATTTCCTCCAAGCGAACTAGTTGATCTGGAATCTGATTTATACAACTAAACTGACTAAAACTGGAAATTGGAAGGATGCGCTTATTCGCTCTGCAGAAATGCGTAGGAATTACGCATAGTAATTGTTTACTATCTCAATCCATTATTTGAATGCACAATTTAAAAAAAAGATATGATTGGCAAGACCTAGGGAGGACTTGTGTGCACAGAACCAAAAGAAGGGGGGGAAAGTTAATATGGAAGACATGAAAGGGATAGTTGAAATAAAATGGTTATTATTTTTCTTAAAACTTAATTCTGCCTGTCCTCTTTCTAAACAAGCTTCTAAAAACTGGCTACTGCCTGCAAGACTCAAGGAGATGCTGTCATGCTCATCTGCCCTGGACCCTTTGGCTCAATGCTACATGAGGTTTAAGTGGGATTTGACAGACGAAAGCTAACTACTTTGGATTCTAGTGAAGGACAAGTAGGCTGGCCGCTTGCCTTGCACCCCCAGGTTTCACTTCCACCCAGGACTGGAGGAAATGTAAAGGAAATGTGGTGATCATATACCTGAGAATCCCATGACTGCCTGGCCAACCCGCCATGGTGGGACAGGAAGTGAATGAGTCCCTGTTCTGTTACAGTAGCCATCGCCTAGTTGGGTCAGGGTTAGGTACGTGAATACCTGTATTTTTCGCTCCCTAAGACACACTTTTTCCCTCCTAAAAAGTAAGGGGAAATGTCTGTGCATCTTATGGAGCAAATGTGTGGTGCCTGGAGCCAAATTGCCCAGGGGCAAAAAGCAGATCGTGCTTTTTTTTTTTTAAAGAAAGAGGAAGGGGATGTTGAAAGGAAGCCGCTGAGCAGCTGATTGGCAAGCGATTGGGAGGGAGATAAGGCTGGGGTGGGGTGGGGTAGGTAAAGGCAGAGAACTTGCAAGGATTTATCTCAGTAGAGGAGTGCCGCTTCCTTGCCCTCCTCCCCTCGGCTCTCTGCACCACTTTGGCAACGTGGTTGTTTGTTACCGCCGCTGCATTCTTCTCTTCTGAGGAAGAGTCTGGCTGCAGCTTGGCCAGGAGCGCCATTACCTTCTTGGTCGCCCCCTCTCCTTCTCCTCCAGCGGAGGGCTGGTGGGGGGCGAACGTGGCCGTGGCCCTGGTGTCGCTCACCGCCACCGCTCCGGTGCTCTTATGGTCAGGTGTGTCTTATGGAGCAAAAAATAGGGTACTTATCCTGAGCACAGAAGGGGCAACGTTATCTCTGTCTCTCTCAATCTTCTAATCTCGTCAGAGAGATCTGAGCTCTAAACTTACAGTGGCTGAAATTTTCCTTGCTGCTTCTGTGATCACTTGTTCTAGTGGTTTCCAGAGCTGGAATGCATAACGACCTATAAAATATTGAAACAAAAGGCAATTTAACATCTGTTCATCTGCTAAGCAAGCATGCAGCAACAGTAATTTCTGCAAGAAAACAGAGAAGAACCCAATTTTTCATCTCATTTGTCTGAAGGTCCAAATTGTTGCCCTTTCCTGATTCAAAGCGTTCCCTGAGTGGCTGCTTTTGGAGGCAAGCCCAGCAACGCACCACGATGAGCTGGCAGGCACATCTCCCATTTATAGCATCACCAGGAAAGCTGTCTTTTAAGAGAATCACTAGGAATAGCAAAATTCTTATGTTAATAAGCAAGTCTTTTATAAACCTGCCTTGTGAATTTCAGGGGAAATCTTTCTACTCAAATTTATTTCCTTGGTTGGGAAGCCTCCTGCTTAGGACACTGGAGAGTCACTGCTAGCTAGAGTAAGCACCCCAGGGCTCAGCAGGCCCATTAGAAATATAGAAAATACAAAATATTACAATATAAAAAAGAAGTTCAAGTCCTTTTCTCATTAAAACACATTCGATTACTGTTCAGTTTGTCTTAAGAAATGCAGTAATGGGTGACACATTTGTTTCTAAACACACACACAATCTCTCTCTCCCCCCCACAAACTTACCAGCAAAAGCAATGGCTGCAACACCAAGGCCAATACTTATCATAGATCGAGCCTGTTTAAAATAATAACACAATACAATTATATAGGAATGTGTTAAGTTGGAACCAGTCAAGCTGGCAATACATATAACAACCAGTGGAGGAAAATACAAAACGAGTCCAAGTAATTTTAAATATTGACACCCGATTACTAGGTGCCAATATTTAGTATTTTAATGTGTTATATTTAATACGTTTTCTAAGGCACAGTACATACAGCCCTGACCACAGCTCACTAGGCAACTTCCTTTCCTTTCCCCACAAAATCTTCCCTGCAGCACTATCTCAAGCCTGATGTAACTGGATTTTCAGCAGACTGAACCACACCCAGAAGCGTAGCAAGCCCAAGCGGTACCTGGTGCGGATTTTTTTTGCCACCCCCCCCCCACATCCCTTCAAGTCACAGTGAGCGTTTTGCGCTCCCCCCCCCCCAATGAGGTGCTGCAAAGCATTGTGGGGGAACGCAAAACACTCACTGTGACTTGAAGGGGTGTGGGCGGGTGGTACCCCAGGTCCAGGTGGACTGAGTAAAGCAAGCACAACTAATGCTTTTGCAGTGCTGTGGTGAGTCCTAAGCCCAAAGCCTGTGGTGAGTCCTAAGCCCATTTGCTCTGGCTTGTGCTTGAGGCTCTAGGTGGAGGTGCCAAATGTCACCCCTTGAAGATGGCACCTTTGTGCCCCCTGAGAGGGCAGTGCCCTGGTGAAATGTGCCAGGCTGCTGGGTGGAGCCCTGGCTGGGCAGAGCTGTGCTTCTGTGGCTCTTCCCAGCAGGAAGGAAAAAGCAAAGTGTGTGCTGTGTAAGCCAGCTGCTGCACTGAGCAACTTATGAGTTGTGGGGTGGGCATGCTGAGAGTCACCCCCCTCCCCTGGAACCCGGGGTGGCCCCCACCCTCTCTAGTGACGCCCCGACCACACCCTACACTTCCAGCCAGTGTTAGAAATTTCCCAGGCTCCAGGCACTTTTTGTGACTACTGTATGTGGAGATCTCTGGTTGCCAGGTTGGTGACAGACATCTCCACCTGGCTGGCCTCTCCAGCTTTCTTAAGTAGGTCAGCAGCAGAACTTATTTATTGCATTTATATCTCACTTTTTCCTCCAAGGAATACATGGTTTACCCCTACAACGACCCTGCAAGGTAGGCTAAGAGGCTGCTACTGACTCCAAGGTCACCCAGTGAGCTTCATGATGGAATGGGGGTTTGATCCCTGATCGCTTCATCCGACACGCTACACCCCACTGGTTCCCTATAGTCCTTCTGCTATGGAGCAGCTATATAAACTATATAAACAGGTAAATAAATATGGGGAAAGCAAAATGTCACTTAGAGAAAAATCTGAAATATTTCCCTTGAAGCTTGAATTTGTTTTATTGCAGATTGCTCTATTTGATGTTTTAACGTGTTGTAAACCACTGTGATATTTTTTTCTTTAAAATATAAAGCAGTATAGAAACCTAGAAGCGCCATTCCATCTGGAATAAAACAAACTCAAGCTTCAAGGCAAATTTCAGTTTTAAAAAAGCGCTTGGACATTCCACTGTGGCAACTGCAACCTAGGTTTAAGGTACCATTTGACAATTAGCTTATACACCTGAGTTTCTAACACTGCTTCCAGCAATTTCCATACTTTGGGAAACGTGGAACCATGACTATTACCAAGATTCTGCACATTTTATTTTACTTGCAGACACTGAAAGAACACACACTTCCAGTTTTCGATCGTTCGGGAGCCAAAACGTTTGGCAACTAAGCCGTTCGTCAACCAAGGTATGACTGTACTTTGTTTCTCAACACACCAGCAACTGTAATAGTTGCAACACCAGCGCCAGTGGTGACAAAGTCGTTCAGGGCTTTATACATTAAGATCAACTTCCTGAATTGGCCCAGTAGTAGGTAAGCAGCCAGTGCAGCTCCCGAAGAGTCCCGTTTGTTGTAGTGTTCAAAGCACTTGTGGCTACATTCTGCACCAGCTGCAGCTTCCAGACCCTATTCCAGGATAGGTCCACATAGACTGTGCTGGAGTCATCTAGCTGGGAGGTTATTAAGCCATGAATACTCTAGTCCACGAAGGGCTATAGCTGGCAAGCCTCATGCAGCAAGAAATAGGCCCTTCAGCACCAAATCCATCTGGGCCTCAAATAACAATGCCTCTCATTTTCCAAGTTCAGTCCTGTTATTTCAAGGGGAGCACAACTCTATCAAGAACACTGTATTATTACTGCAATGCAGTGTGCTCTATATGGGGCTGCCCTTGAGGCTACTGCAAAATTCAACAGCTTGACTGCTCACTGGGGCAGTATATCGCCATCGTATTACGGTGCTACTGAAAGAAATGCATTGGCTGTCCATTCTCTACCAGACTAGTTTCAAGGGGCTGTTATTGGTGTACAAAGTCCTATATGGCCCACGACCATACTAATACCTACAAGATGGGTTGACTACGTAGGGGGTAAGACCATCACCACATTCCACGAGAAGGTACCCTGCATATACCACCCCATCAGGAGCTCCATTGCACACAATGTTGGAACGGGACCTTTAGTGCAGCAGCAACCACCTTTTGGCACCTGCTAAAGACATTCCTCTTTCAACAAGCCTTCTAAATGCAGATCTTTTCCCTAGTTGCTGTCCGCACTGGATTTGAAGTGATTTTATGTATGTGCTGTTATTTTAAACTGTATCGATTGTTTTTTTTAAAAAATTGCTCTTATATGCAGTGGGCCCGCCACCAAAGGCAAAATCGTGCAAAGTCAGGAATCCCCAGAACTTAAAAGGTCTACTGCCAGTAAGAACTATAAAACCATTTATGTATCCCCAGTGGTGTTTCCACAAACCGCAGTATGAGAAATCTTGCTATACATATGGATTCAATGAGAAATGCAAGGTCACATTTAAAACAATTTAAATGGCAACAAGTTCAATGGCCACAAACAAGACGCCCATAACTTAAGGTGCAATTAGATCCAATGGAAGCAGGACGAAACCCAAGTCTTACAGCACTATTTCTTCTAAACAATTAAATTTTTTGCCATATACCGGTATCTAATTTCTGCATCGCTTACTTCTGCATAAAGAGATTTACAGGTTTTTGTATCATCCACACATACAATTGCTGAACATTTACAGCTGCATATTCTTGCATGGCAGGGGGATTGGACTAGATGATCCTCAGGGTCCCTTCCAACTCTATAATTCTCTCTCTGATGCACTAATAATGATTTCACAGAAAATAAAATTGTTAAAACTTCCTTTTCCTAAAGGTAAAGGTCGGATCCCTGACCATTAGGTCGAGTTGCAGATGACTCTGGGGTTGCGGCGCTCATCCCGCTTTACTGGTTGAGGGAGTCGGCATACAGCTTCCAGGTCATGTGGCCAGCATGACTAAGCCGCTTCTGGCGAACCAGAGCAGCACATGGAAACGCCGTTTACCTTCCCGCCGGAGCAGTACCTATTTATCTACTTGCACTTCGTGCTTTCGAACTGCTAGGTTGGCAGGATCAGGGACCGAGCAACGGGAGCTCACCCCGTTGCAGGGATTCAAACCACCGACCTTCCGACCACAAGCCCTAGGCTCAGTGGTTTAACCCACAGCGCCACCCGCATCCCAATATTCCTTTTCCTAGTCACATGCAAATAAATAACATGTGAAACTATCAATAAAGGTACTCAGTACTGTTCTAAGCTAAAAAGCAAAAGAGCTTTAAAGGTAATTGAAGTAAATTGTAACTTTTCTCTATAAACTCATTGTGAAATGGTAGTAACACTTTCCAGCATACAGATCTTTAAAACAGGATGAACTTAGAAATTCTAACAAACTTCATCTCACCTGTTAATGTGGCTAGACTTTATGGCCCTGCATAGAGTGAATATGCTGTACTGATTCAGAGCTTGCTTTCATTCCCTAAGAAATCACATTAATATTCTTTAACACCCCAGCAGATGCACCACTTCAAGTGATTACAGTTCGCTGTTGGAATTCTTGTCATGTTTTGCCTGGTTACAAAAACCTAACTCATCATTTTCAAGACTAATTCTTTCCACTTGTATGGCATCTTTAATCTAAACCTCTTGAAGCAGTTTACAAACATTAATTCTTACAATAAGAGACACAAGGTAATTAGATTGTTCATTTTGCTAATGGGAAAAGGCTATGTTTGTTGCCCCTGACCTCCAATCTATGTCGGGAAGAAAACAGGTATAGTACTTTGTGTTAAGTGATCAAGAGGTTCATAGTATATTAGTACAAAACTAAAACAGATAACAGGTTGATCAGGAAGGGACTGGTGGTTGAGTGGCTTAATATGGCAACAAGCAACTAAAGTAAATGTCATTTAGGTTTCTCACCAGTTCTGTTGCTCTCTGCAATGAAAGAATGACATGCATCCCAACCCTGCAATTAAAATGTTTACATAATACACATTCTTATTTGCCTACAATCCCCAAGCCTACCATGACATTTCATTTTGATATATTCCTACAAAAATCATGCAGTCTCATTGGACCAGTGTTAGAAACTCAGATATGTAAGCTATTTGCCAAATGGCCCCTTAAAGCTAGGTTACAGGTGCAACAAAGGAATGTCTAATCATATTACAAAGCAAAAAATGAATTTTGTATATTGTCAACGTTTTAATATATTTTACAATTCACACATTTTACCAATTACAGTAATCTTTTTTTGAAACACGTGAATTAATATGCAATTCACATCAGTGACACATCTTTAATATCACATTTTTAATAGCAAGTGCTTTATTGCTTTCTAATGACTGCTTTTCCTCAATGTTTTTAGCTGTTTCTATTTTATCTGTAAGTCACTCTGAGTTCCTGTATGGGGGGGGGGGGAAAGCAAGATTATTGTTGTTTAGTCGTTTAGTCATGTCAAGACTCTTCGTGTCCCCATGGACCAGAGCATGCCAGGCACCTATCTGGCCACTGGAGCAAATACCAAAGCCTCACAAGCCAATCCTGTAAGAACCAGTGCTATACAGTGGTACCACAGGTTACGTACTTAATTGGTTCTGGGCTGCTGTTCGTAACCCGAAAAGTACACAACCTGAAGCGTATGTAACCCGAGGTACGACTGTATATCTCTAGTTAACAAAGCGAAAAAACATTCGCATTTTTCTTCTCGCCTATATGCATAAACTAACACGGCTACCTACCTGTAACTGGAACTATGGAAGGCACCACATTGAGCCGCATGAAATGGAAGTCCATCAACCTCGCCAAGAAACTTGCAATACCCCTCCCCACTCTCTCACTATATATAAGGGTCTGGTGACTTCTGTTTCAGTGTATCTGAAGAAGTGTGCATGCACATGAAAGCTCATAACAAACTTAGTTGGTCTCTAAGGTGCTACTGGAAGGAATTTTTTTATTTTTTATTTTGTTTTGACTATGGCAGACCAACACGGCTACCTATCTATAACTGCATAAACCACAGTGCACGATGGGTTGACAGACGTAAGCACCCTATAGAAATATTAGTTTTCATGAAGTCATGGAAATTCGCAGAAGGAACTGCCAACACCAAAAACCCCAAGTGGGGAAAGTGCCAAGATGCTCGCAACGCTCATTGGTCAGAATCAGGTGGCAAAGTTGGGAAGAAACACACACACCCCAAATCCCCCCCTAGCACCATCTTGGGCGTGGGAGGTGGGCTTGCTCCCATAAGACTTTGGGGCGCTGGGGGGTTCCCTTTTCGAAAGGGCTTCAGTTTAACGGCCGACCAGCCGCCTGAGTCAAAGACGCTGGAGGAGCTGGAGACCAGAGGGGTCTGCAGGGCGACGGGGGGTCCTGCGCCGCCCAAGAAGGAAGAGGCGCGACAGAGAAAGAAAGGCCAGGACGAGGCCTGCCTACTGCGCAGGCGCGGCGGAGGGACGTCGCCATGGCGACAGTCGGGTGCTGGAGTGGGCGCCCAACTCCCGCTAGGCCGCAGGGTGCGTGCGTGCGCACGCCGCTGACCCACCCACCCACACCCTACCCGACCCCGTCCACTCACCAGCCCCTCGTTCATGCCGGGCCCGCCACCTCCGCTGCCCTTGTACTCGGCGTAGCGAAGGCGCTCTCCCTCCGAGGCGCCCTTCGTGCTCCCCATCGCGGCCAGGCAAAGCGAAATGGAGAAACCGGCGGCGGCTACGGGGCCCCGCGAGGGACAAAAACAGCGCGCCTCTCTTTGCCCTTGCCCTCCCGCGGCCGGGGAAGCTGCACTGAGCATGCGCGTCGCCCGTCAGCCGCCTCGAGACCCTTGCCTTGAAAAAGGCGGCGTGTAAACGAAATACGTAGTCATCTTGGCGATTTTAGCGCTCTCTGGGCTAGCGGCTGGCATGGCAACCCTACAAAAGAGATGCAAGAAATGAATTAAGTCATTCTGCTGTAGGTGCTTAGCATGGGGCTGATAAATGCTCACTCCGTTTTTCAGGAGGCATTCACATGGTATCAAATCAGTGTTCTGGATTTTCCTGGTGTTTCTTCCCCTACTACTACTACCCAGCTTGCAAAGGCCTGCCATGAAGGCTAGGGGACCCTTCTGAGGTATAAGACAACCCTGCCATCTTGCTAGACACCTCCTAGTATGCTGAGTTTAGGCCTACCCTAAACACCTATTTACTTCTGATCCAAAGCAAACCTTGTCTTTCTAATGATGTAATGGACAAAAATCAAGTAAGCACACTTAAATTAACAAGTGCTTTCAAACTAATTAAATAATCACTGAATGGTCAGGTGAATTTACCCCACCACCACAGAAGTTATGTCATGCCACTGGTATGAATGGAATATTGCAGGAAGTTCCCACAATACCTCCCAAGATTGTGGAAAGCATCTTGCAGTTTTACTTGAAGAGCAATTATTGGATAATGCTGGGAGTCACTCATTGACAGAAACTTCCAAACAGAATGTTGAGCTCTGGGAAGGCGGCAGTTGGGACAGGTGAGCCAGAGCAGCTCAGTGATGTGCTTTGTATGTTGCCAAATCTGGCAGCAACCTGTTGACTGCTTGTACAAGTGTAACAGATGTCGAGTAAAAGGCCTCAGCATCGGTTGGTGCCTTTGCGCACAAAAACAAAGAAAGATCCCAACATGAAGAAAGGCCACAAAATGGGGTGAGTTTTGACTTGCCACACAAATGCCAACACAACAAAAGAACCCGTGAGTTTGTTGTGTTTACGATAAAGGCTTAGGCGCATGCGCGAAGTGAAATTTAGCATTTCTGTATGTGTGCGAGCAGCAAACCCGGAAGTAACCCATTGCGGTACTTCCGGGTTTGCCGCGAACGTTGGACGAAATGGACCCTAAATGGGGCGGACTCAAAACGAGGTACCACTGTAGAGCCATCTGGAAATTCAAACACAAGAGGATTTTAGATCTGGGTGATAGACATCATCCATGTAAAATGCCTGCAACAAACGAGAAATCACTAGCCCAAATATAGAGAAGATATTCCACCAAGTAAAAGTCTACTTGGTTGTGTGTGCTGTTTACACAGCTCATAGCCATTGAGAGTTTTATTTAGAACAAGGGGCTAATATGAGTTTGCCCCTGAAAAGGGAACATATTTCAGTGGCCATTTTCTGTTATTAGTTTAGTGTGTCACTTGAGCATGAGACTCTGAAGCTCAGGGTCATGGGTACAAGCCCCACATTGGGCAAAAGATTCCTGCATTGCAGGGCTTTGGATTAGATGACCCCTCGTAGTCCCTTCCAACTCTACGGTTCTGCGATTCTGAGTTTTGCACGATGAGCTACAGAAGAACTTCAGAAATAACTACATGTGACAAACCATACTTTACAGGTTTGCAGGAGAACATCTAGTGAAAATGATGCTCAGAAATAAACCTAGCCATTACAAGATGGACAGGTTCATAGTCTGAACCAGAACATCTCTAATGTGAAATGAAAAGAACTAGGGTATATTTCCCTGACGGAAGAAGCTGTTTTCCCTGTTGCCCAACAACCACACCTATTTCTGGATTTATTTGTTACATTTTAATCCTACTCCGTCCTCCCATGTGTTTAGGATAGGCATATGGTGTCTTCGCCCCCTTTTAACCCTCAGAACAACCTTGTGAGGCTAGGATGAGTAATGTTATTGAGTAGCCCAAGGTCACTAGGGAATACCTAGATTTCAAATACTATATTTGATCACCAAACTTAAAACCACGGAGAAACCTGGTCTGAACAAAGACATTGGATTCTTATCTCATTATACATAACAAAGCTATCTTTAGCCATCTCACCCCTTGCCTTTCCCTGCAAGACTAATTACAGCCGTTAAGAGTCGTCAACAGGTTTTCCATACCTATCAGCTGATCACCCATTCCCACCACCCTTCTGAGCAATACCCCTCCCCACTCCCTCACTATATTTAAGGATCTGGTGACTTCTGTTTCAGTGTATCTGAAGAAGTGTGCATGCACACGAAAGCTCATACCAAGAACAAACTCAGTTGGTCTCTAAGGTGCTACTGGAAAGAATTTTTTTTAAAAAATTTTATTTTGTTTTGACTATGGCAGACCAACATGGCTACCTACCTACAACTAGCACATTGAGGGTAGGGGACTAGATCCTACAGTGGCAGATTCCTGTGCCAGAATTTGCTCAGTGATTTCTTATAAAGGGGGCGATTCAAAGTTCAGCAGGAGAGGGAGGAGAGCTAAATTCTACCCCTCCTGCTGCTTCTCGCTGGCTGTCATCTTTTGAGGCTCCAGTTCTGAAAGTAGCCCATAGCAGAAGAAAAATGGATAGGGAAAACCAGGAGGGGGGCATGGAAAGCGCTCAGTTCCCCCTTCCTGCCTGCCCAATCTGTGCTTTAAGTTACTTCTCCAACTTTATATGGAATTGGTGCAAACTGCATACCGAAACAAATGCTGTGTACCATCTAGTTTTGCCCTTAAGGTCTCCTTTCTTAAGCAGGATTGCCACACACATCACTCTTCTGTGTGGGATGGGAGCCCCCCCCCCAACAATTATGGGGTTCTGTATGCCAGAAAGAGCAGCAGACCACCACGACTCCCATTTCCATGCCAGGAAAGTCCCCACCAGATTTTTTTTCTGTGGTGTGGCTATTAAAAGCACAGGGGGAAAAGACGTCACCTGAATTATTCCAGAGACATCTGAAGAAGTGTGCATGGGTCTCTAAGGTGCTACTGGAAAGATTATTTTATTTTATTTTATTTTATTTTATTTTATTTTATTTTGTCCAGAGAAATGTGTTTGCATACAGCAGTCTAGAAAATTGCAAGCCGTTTTCAGAATGTGTTCTGGGACATTCCTATTGACTTCAGTGGGGCCAAACTGTATTTGCTTCAGCAGCAGAAATTATGTGGGTGAACATTTCCTGGCTGGGAGATAAGTGGAGGGAAAAGACTTGCCTGCTGTTGTTAAAGGCACAAAGCAGGCCCAGGAAAGGTGAAGGAAAGGCTGGAAACCTTGGAGCTGGTAAAGTACCTTACCAGGTAACCATTTCCAGGTGACCTTCCATACATATTGCCCCACCACTGCCCAGCTTGGCTCTGGCAAAGTGAATGCCCTTTCCTCCATCATGCCTACTAGGCAGCTTTGCTCAGAAGTGCCCCCCCCAGCATCTAGCCCCTCCCTTAATTCTACCACACTGAGGCTACAGTGGTCAACCCACATCCTAGGGCGCAAGGGACCCGCAGAACTTGCATCAGAGGACCGTGCCAATGGGATTGTTCCCTGAGCCTCCACTTGCAACTCATGAGAACCCTGGTTCCAGTCAACGGGCAGTGTATCTCAATGAGCACAGTGTGGCTGCAGTGTGTCCTGCCCCTCTTTTTTTTTAAATATTTTTATTAAAGATTTTCTTGATTTACAAAGGTAGTGCAATGTCTCTCTCGTATTTTTCCATATAACATTTTTACAAATCAGTTTTTGTTGTTGAGACATTAGGAAGAAAAGGGGGAGAGAGGTGGGTGGGATGGGGAGATAGGTGGGGTGGGGTGACGATGTTTTTATTTTACTTAATATGAGTAGGGTTTGGTGTCAGCGTTGTTTGTGTAGGTTCTCTGTTGTTCGCTTATGCTCCTTTGACTGCGAGAGAGGTCGGGGTTGGCATAGGGCAGTGTTTGTGTGCCGCGAGATGTTGCTTGGTGTGCCGTGGGGAAAATTGAAAAATTACTTTATATATAGTCAATATAGGCACAGAGTTAATTTTTTTAACATTTTCTAATGGTGGTGTGCCTCGTGATTTTTTTCATGAAACAAGTGTGCCTTTGCCCAAAAAAGGTTGAAAAACACTGGCGTAGGGTGTGATTGTTCATTTGTGGTTGGCTGTGGTGATCTTTGGTTTCCTGTGTGAGTGGGGTTGGTGGGTGTTTTGGATCAGGTTAGCCATATTGATTTGTATGCTGTCAGTAGATTTTTGTCATTGTCTTGTTGGGCTGTGTGTGTGATGAAGGGGAACCATACCGGGGTGAAGGTGTCTTCTTCTGTTTGTCCCCGTGTCAGTTTCAGGTTACTGGTTAGTTTTTCTAGTAGGGCTGTTTCCCATACTACTTGGTACCATTGGTCCATGTTTGCTCCTGTCAGGTCTTTCCAGTGTCTGGTTATGATGTTTCTGGCTGCTGAGAGTAGATGGATTATGAGTTCTTTGTGTTGTAAGTGGGCATTATTGTCTTGGAAGATGTTTAGTAAGACCAGTTCTGGGGTGGTTTCTAAGTCCTGCCCCTCTTGTGCCGCACAGTGCCGGGAGGGAATTTGGAGAGGCAGAGCTGAGGAAAGTGGCACCTGCCAAGGGGGTGGGCTTCGCTTGCCTCCTCTTTGGGTGGGTGTCGTGGGGTAGCCCTCCTTGGCCCCTGAGCTTCCTCTGCGTGAAGACAGCACGCAGGCCTTACAGCACCAGCGCAGCCATGCCTCCCCAGCAGGGAGTCCCGTTGCATTGCATGGCGCTTACTCGCAGGTAAGTGGGGTCCAGGCTGGCCCTGCAACCAAGCATGCTCAGCGGGGGCGGGCCCGCGCATTTTGGCCCCGGGGGTGTGTGAGTCCATCTCTCATGGAGCCCACCTGTGTCCCGCGGCGGGGTAAGCGGGGGTGGGGGCGTGTATTCGTGGGCGGGGCGGGAGCGTGTCTTCTCCAGGAAAGCGAAAGTAAGCGCCTGCGGCAAACTTTCGCTTTCGTTTCCGGCGGCTGGGCGAGGCAGCAGCTGTTCTGGGCGCGCGTGTATCCAAGAGCGGAATCCTTGCAGCCGGAGCCATGAGCTGGACGCATTCGGATTCTCCGTCTCCTTTGCCAAGGGGCGCCTCGCCGGGCGACGCCTCTGCCGGCCCCCGGAATGGGGTCGCTTCGGGGCCGGGCGGCGGGCAGGAGCAGCGGCCGCAGCAGTAAGTAGCCCGGGGGGCGCCGTCAAACTCCCCCCACCGTCTGAAATAATAAAAGGGAAAGATAAGCAGAGAGCCGTCTCATCCCAGTGACCTATTCCGTCCCGTATTAGCATCTATTTCTTGCTTTATTTCTTTTTTAAAATAACTTCTTACTAAAGACTTTCTTGGTTTGCAAAAGTACATGCGTTGTTGCCTCTCTTTTCTGGTTGTGTTTTCTACACATCAGTTGCATTCGTTGCGTTTGTATTGCATTGTATATTTCTTGCTTTCTCTGAAGGTCATTATTCTGTTCCCTTCATTTCAATAGGGACCCCAGTAATGTCCGTCGGTATTGGCAGCTCCCCTTGTTTCCTATCCACTCCCGACTTGTTCCCAGTGGGTGGTATTTATTCGTTTATTTATTTAGTGTAGCGTTACTTCATTGTAGTGCATCAAACTCTAGCGTTGCCTGCACAGGCCTGTCATTAAGAAACCTAGTTGTCGACTGCCAAATAATAGGCTATATTTCAAGAACATTTTTGTGGCCATAGGAGCTTTTGGGTTGAATGTGTAAAGTATCCTGGATAAAAGGGCCCTTATAAAGTCCAGCAAACTACTGTACTGCGGTTTTCAAAGTATGCTGCCATCTACTGTGAATGATACTAACAAGGTCTTGTTACTGTACTACTAGCCCTATTATAATACAGTTTGCGCACACTTCCACTTCTCCCTCACCTAGAAAGCACGGGTCCCAGCAGTTTTCCATTGGTCCCACAGCTCTCCCTGGAAAAACCTGCCATTTCCCACTGAAGTGGAGCAGATGGCAATCCATTGAAACCCGGTTGACATTTTCTCCAGTTCAGTGGCAATGAGGGGGGCTTCCCTGTGAGAAAGCGGCAGGACACACACAAGTGTGGCTGAGCCCTAACTTGCATGTTCTTGAGTCTTTAGGAGTCATTTGTGGGAAGCACCCATCCTGTTCCTACAGGTATGAAAAGAAAACCAAACAGCAGGTATGGTCAGAACTTCTGTCTCCATTGAAGGTGGTCAGCTCCCATGCGCAAAGCATGTAAAACCTCCTTTGGTGTAGCTGCGTGTAGACATTTCTCATCTTACAAAGGGAATTTTGGGGAAGCTTTGCAAGACCACGCCCTACCTAGAAACTTAATGGAGTCATGCTCTGGATTGAGTCATGCTCTGGAAAACTCCCATGGCTACGTAGGAGGAAGTAAAAATAGGAAGGGTTTAGTAAACCCACTAGCTCCGTTTGTTGCGGCATTTCCAGTACTCAACTTTTTAGAAGCTTGAACACGACATGGATTGTCTCTTAGGTGCAACTGCACAGTCCTTGTGTGTTGCTGTTTGCGAATACGTTCCAAAATCAAGGCAATCCACAAAATTGGAACAACAAAATGCACTCTGCTTGTTAGCTCAGCTTTTGGTTAATTGGAATTGTGTTTTGAATGAACTATTGGGGGCTTTTTCACTAATCGGTTCATGATCTGATCACCACCTCCCTCAAGCACTACAATAGCATTATTCTGAAGTCTAATGTAGACAAAATGAGAGTGCCATTATCATAGCTGCATGGCGCTCCAAACTGGATAAATAAGGGCTGCAGTACTGAGAGTTTATGTGAGAATAATTTTTCTCCATGTAATTTCTCTTAATCTCTTTCCCTGAGCGGCTCTTTGCCCTGCTGAGTTATTGGGGGTCTTCTGTACCCATCAAACTGAGTCCTAAGAAGAAGCTGTTTCCCTAAGAGTTTGATTGTTTCCACTGCAGCGTGAGCAGCATGGGAACCTAGGATATATTGTTTGTCGTCAATGACGACCATAGCTTCCTGCAAAAAACGCCCTACCAATTCAAAACAGGCTTGTATTAAAAAAAAAAAAGTCTTTGAAAGCTACTTCTTACATTATTACAAAATGTACAACCCACCCCCCTCGTCCATATCGGTATCGGGGCACAGTGCCACAAACAAAACAACCAAACATCAGAAATGGAATTTCACAAGCATAACAAATTAAGACCGCTAAAACTATCAACAGCACAGCTGGGTCAAGCAATCAAAACTAAAACTCTGAAAATGCCTGGATGAGGAAATATCCCAAAGCGACAGAGTTGGTGCCAGTCAGACCGCTTTGAGGAGAAAGCAGTCTATACCCAGAGTGCAATTACCCGTTAGGGTCTCTCATGTATGGCCACGTAATGGATTTCCATAGATGGTGGAAGCTGGAGAAGATGCCACTCCTCAGCCTCAGACTAAATAGGGAGAGGTGCTCCTTGATGAGTGTTGTCTAAGTCTGTAACATGCACCTTCAATTGGTCCAGGAAGTGAACAGGCAAACAATGGAATAATTCTTCTAGAATTGATGTCCTGTTGTTGCATCTGACCGAATTGATTAAAAATGTAGCAATGGCAGCAGAAGCGTAGGAAGGTCAGGTGGTGCCTGGTGCGGAAAATTTCTTGTCACCATCCCCCTCCCATTGATTTCCTCCCCCCTGCAAAAATGGTTTTACGTTATTTCATATTTTCTTACAAAGGAATAATAACAAGTAATAATAATAAAAAACTTTTATTTATATCCCGCCCTCCCCGGCCGAAGTCGGGCTCAGGGTGGCTAACATCAGATACATAACATTGGTATAAAATCAAACAATAATTAAATTACCTCCTAAAAACATCTCAAAATCAAATTAAAGTCTAATTAGATGGCTTTCCACAGGGTTAGGGTTGGGAACAGTAAGTGCTCCACTGAACTGAAATTTCAGCCTTCACGACATAGGAAAACAGCCAAGTAAACAGCTATTTTGGTGGAGGAGGGTCAAGATATTAACCGATATGCATGAAATTTCATATATAGCTATATAATCCCTAGTATAGTAAGATAAGACCTTCGGAGCAGGCATTTAACTATGTGTCTACTCAGAAGAAAGCTTCACTGAGTTCAGTGGGCCTTACTCCCAGGTAAGAGTGTGTGGGTCTATTGGGTTTTTATCTAGGCCAGGCATCCCCAAACTTTGGCCCTCCAGATGTTTTGGACTACAATTCCCATCATCCCTGACCACTGGTCCTGTTAGCTAGAGATCGTGGGAGTTGTAGGCCAAAACATCTGGAGGGCCACAGTTTGGGGATGCCTAATCTAGATTGGGGGTGCCTAATCTAGGCAGTAAGGGACGCGGGTGGCGCTGTGGGTTAAACCACAGAGCCTAGGGCTTGCTGATCAGAAGGTCGGCGGTTCGAATCCCCGCAACGGGGTGAGCTCCCATTGCTCGGTCCCAGCTCCTGCCCACCTAGCAGTTTGAAAGCACGTCAAAGTGCAAGTAGATAAATAGGTACCGCTCTGGCGGGAAGGTAAACGGTGTTTCCGTGTGCTGCTCTGGTTCTCCAGAAGCGGCTTTGTCATGCTGGCCACATGACCTGGAAGCTGTACACCGGCTCCCTCGGCCATTAATGCGAGTTGAGCGCTGCAACCCCAGAGTTGGACACGACTGGACCTAATGGTCAGGGGTCCCTTTACCTTTAATCTAGGCAGCCAGGTCTCCTCCAGATGACAATATCTTTTTCCAGCAAGTCAGTGAGGACCATTTGCTTTTTAAAATCCTCTCATATATACAGAACTCCCTGTGCGCCTTTTGGACTGTATCTGTAGGTTTCCCCCTCTGTGTCAAAGAATTGGGGTCAAATAAATGTTGTTTTCTTTTTTATAATACCTGGAAGATGGATCTCTCCCAGGAGGTTCTGGACTCTCCCACCTTGGAGGTTTCTAAGCAGAGCTTGGATGGCCATCTGTCATGGATGCTCTAACTGAGTTTCCTACATTGCAGAGCGTTGGACTAGATGACCCTTGGGGGTCCCTTCCAGCTCCATGATTCTATGTTTTTCTGCTTCAACAATATTTCATTAAGTTCCTATCATTTTATGTAATTGTATTTTGTATAAATTGTAAAAAGTATAAATAAAACATGTTCTATTTACAAACAAAACATTTATTTTTATTTTTTATCAGAATTTATTAAATTTTTTAAAACAACAAGCACAAAATACAACAAAACAATGCATAACACTGCAAATCTACAAAAAAACAAACAAAAAATAACAGAATTAAACACAAAAATACAAAAATCTTAACAAACACTTATTAATCTATCCTTATCATATTCCTCACATTGTTTAGGGACCTCCTCACACCCTCTCTTCTGCGTTCATTTCTAAACTTCTTTAGTAATTTCATAACATTACAAAATCATTCTCATCTAATCTTTATCCTTACAAACCTTGTACAATCATCATTCTCTTCTATTCTTAATCCTTATAAAAATAAACGTAACATAAATCTAACTTCTTATATCCTATCTTAACCTAACTTCTTATTACTGTTGCCTTAAATGTCCTCCGATTTCAATTTAAATATCAATCTAATCACGTCATTTCAAATAGTCTTCAAATTTCTTCCAATCCTCCTGCACCGTTTCTTCCCTCTGGTCTCGGAGTTCAAAACATTTAAATAGCTACCTTTCTACCGGTAGGATGGGGGTAGCCAGGATTTTTTTTGGGGGGGGGGCAGAACTTCAGATTTTTATTGAATTTTTTTCTTATTGCGAGGCAGCTGCTCCCCTGCCCCCCTTGGCTACATCCATGGGAGGGCACAGGAAGGAAACAAGGTCAGAAGGGGGCCACATTCAGAAAAAAACTGAAACACTGATGTACACAGATCAGATGCAAGCTGATATTGATAAATTACTTACAGCAACTCTCTAATGAAAGCTTTAAGAACAGTCAGCCTGAGAAGCAACCGCTTGCATTTCTGCAGGGCTCAGACAGTAGAACAATTACATAATTAGGTTGTACAGATGTTAAAATCCATTTGCTACACGTTCATGTGCCTAATTAACTGAAAACATGTCATATAGAAAAGGGTCAGATGTGTGAAAATGCAGCAGTTTTGCAACAAAGGTAAATTAGGTCAAACTGCCACATTGCATTTTTTAATCCCCCCCCCCACCAAACTCAGAATATTGTTGAGTTTAGATGCACTATATGTTATCATCACTCCCTAATGATGTACAATAAACGGGGATATCATGCTAAAAGAGGAAATCGGGGTGTGTGCAGTCTAGTCTTTGGGCATCTCTTTAATTCTCTGCTAGCGTTTGGCAACCCTTGCCTTCTGTGCTCCAACTTATAAATCACTTTGGCTTCTCCTTTCCTTACAGGTGTCATTGCTTTTCTTGCTGACTTGCAGAGCTATCATACAAAGTGTTAAATGTCTTTGGATCTTGCCTTGACAGATTGCGTAGAAGGGCTCTTGTTCCCAGGCGGTGTTCTGTAAGCGTCTCACAGAACTGAGTGGAGGCCTCTCTCTGCATAATAAAATAAGATTTGTTGCCTTTTCCCCGTGTTCTGACACTTACTGTGTATGCCACAACTTTCTCATATCTAAAAAAAATGCTGGAATCTATCTTTTGCTATTACCAAAAGATACACAAGCCTTTAACTTTGATGCCATGGAAATGAAATGAGAATCTGCCCAGGCTGTGACAGAGTTCTGCTACTGCGCTTGGCAGCCGACATTACGATTATGATCTAGGAAGTTTTGTCCTGGGAAATAAAAATACATCCTTCCAACTTCAGAGGTGTCTATAAAGGCACATTCACCTTCCTCTGTAGCAGGGAGAAAGCAGCATAACTCCAGGTAGGGTGGTGGCGGTAAAGGAATTTTTTTTGTATTCTGTGCGAAGTACAGTGGTACCAGCGGTTGCGAATGGGATCCGTTTCGGAGGCCCGTTCGCAACATGAAAAGAGTGCAACCTGAAGCGCCGAATCTTTCAGATTGATTTAGCTTCATACGTTTTGGGAGACAAGCAGCTGTGTCTTTTCATAGCTGGCAAAATGAAACTACGGGTGGTATTCAGCTGTGGCTGTGTACAAATTAATGCCTTAAATGTTGAAGTAATTTACCTCCTCCCTCCCTCCCTCTGTCATTTCAATTTACATTTGCCCTTTGCTGTACGCACCAGAGAGGGGCCGGGGATGTCTTCACCCAACAAGTGTTACCTGCTTGGTTTTCCTGCCCCTGCAATGCACGCACACACAGAACCCCTGTCCGTGAAGCTATCGCCTGTGGACGCTCCTTCATCTAAATGTGCACAATGATTCTCTCAAATGCGCACACCAGATTCAACATGAGAATGTGGCCCAACTTTTTCTAGTTGCGTTGAAGCAGGTTTGAAGAAAAACACATCAAACACCAGTGGTTATCTAGAGCAGGCCTAGGCAAACTCCGGCCCTCCAGATGTTTTGAGACTACAATTCCCATCGTCCCTGACCACTGGTCCTGTTAGCTAAGGATGATGGGAATTGTAGTTCCAAAACATCTGGAGGGCCGGAGTTTGCCTATGCCTGATCTAGAAACTACAAAATCGGTATGGATTGTAGGTAACGTGTAAATATGACTCCAAAAATAGTGGGAGTGCGCTGGATAGCAATGTGTGCTCCATGTGTACCCAAGTTTTTACTCAGAGGAGACCCATTGAAATTAATGAGCATGACTAAGTTAAGCCCATTAATTTCAGTCATTCTAATGGACAGTGTTCTCAAAGCGACTAGCATGAGTTTGGCCAAACTGCGGGAGGCAGTGGAGGATAGGGGTGCCTGGCATGCTCTGGTCCATGGGGTCACAAAGAGTCGGACACGACTGAACAGCAACAAATATGAGTAAAACATTGTATTTTTTTACTCATAGGAAATACGGTTGCCATATTTCATAGCAACCATCACCATTACTTTCCATTGGATCTGTGCAAGAAATAGTTTTGGAGGGTGGCATATGAATGTCCTTGTCTCAAATGAAATAAATACAGCTAAAAATCTACAACAATCTAAAGACACATCTAGTGAATGCTAGATAGTAATGTATTTTCTCTCCCTCCCGTGTCTCTTCTTCCAACCTGCAACCTCTCTAGTCTGGGTGCTTTCGCCGTGATCCCTCCAAATCCATTGAGGAGGAATCAGTTACAGAAAAGTAAGTACGTTATCCTGTTGACGAATCTCTTCCTGGTTTGTATGTTGCCTTTGTGGCCAGGAATAGAAGCTTGCTCACAAGTCTTCCGTCTTGCTGACGAGTTCCGAGAAGAGGGTGGGTGTCGCTAATCTAGAAAGTTGCAGATGATGTATGAAAGTGCCTCATACCACCTGGGCTAGATTGATAAATGGTAACAGGCAGCTCCTTATGCTTCGATTTTAACAAAGTCCACCTCCTAATTGGAGTGCTCTATAGCTTTTTTCGGGACGCTGGTGGCGCTGTGGTCTAAACCACTGAGCCTCTTGGGCTTGCCGATCAGAAGGTCGGCGGTTCGAATCCCCACAACGGGGTGAGCTCCCGTTGCTCGGTCCCAACTCCTGTCAACATAGCAGTTCGAAAGCACGCCCAAAAGTGCAAGTAGATAAATAGGTACCACTCCGGTGGGAAGGTAAACAACATTTCTGTGCGCTGCTCTGGTTTCGGTGTTCCGTTGTGCCAGAAGCACCTTAGTCATGCTGGCCACATGACCCGGAAAAACTGTCTGCGGACAAACACCGGCTCCGTCAGCCTGTAAAGTGAGATGAGCACCACAACCCCAGAGTTGTCTGCGGCTGGACTTAACTCTCAGGGGTCTTTTACCTTTACCTTTTTATAGCATTTTCAGCTAGATAATATTTTTATTGGGCAACTCATACATTATTAAAGTATAAATAAACCAACGGCCTATGCAGTTCAATTGCACGTGGGTCATAGCTGTCAACTTTTCCCTTTTCTTGCGAGGAATCCTATTCGGAATAAGGGAATTTCCCTTAAAAAAAGGGAAAGGTTGACAGCTATGACGTGGGTGGATCTGATGAGATCTTTCCATTCTGTCTTGAAAGTCGTCTTCTTCTTCTTCTTCTTCTTCTGCAATCACTCATAGCCGAGTAAGATTGTCTTCCATAAACACAGTTTTAACAATGAGTCCGTAAGTGACTGTGGAGGCCAATTCTGGATCCACACGTCCTTCCACAGTGGGGACATTGGTTTCCGGGTGGGAGTTGATCACGGTGTGGATTTGCCAAGCGTGCCTTCCTCTTAGCATGTTTCTCCCTTGCGTCCTGAGTTTGAGTGTCTTCAAAGCCCATGACACCTTTGGTAAAGGCTGTTCTCCAACTGGAGCGCTCGCAGGCCAGTGTTTCCCAGTTGTCAGTGTTTATACTACATTTTTTAAGATTTGCCTTGAGACAGTCTTTAAACCTCTTTTGTTGACCACCAGCATTACGCTTTCCATTTTTAAGTTCGGAATAGAGTAGTTGCTTTGGAAGACGATCATCAGGCATCCGCACAACATGACCAGTCCAAAGAAAAGAATCATTGCTTCAACACTGGTGATCTTTGCTTCTTCCAGTACACTGATATTAGTTTGCCTGTCTTCCCAGGCGAACAGGCTGAAAGCAAAAGAGTACGGTTACCGTAACTTCCGTCATAGAGCTTCAGTATGCTGATGACAACGTAATGTGCGCACGCTCGGAGGATGACCTCTAAACCATCCTAAATATCTTTGTCTTGAAAGTATTATGAGGACTACAACCTCATTTCTGCCTTTTGTATATCCACTGAAACATTGACTGAATTGGATCTCCTTTCACTTCTGCAAGAAGTCAGGGTATCATGACCGACTTCAGCTATTACAGCGTAATCCTATAAATGTGTCATTGGCAGCAAGACTACACCTTGCGAGTGCCCTTAAAGTTCACTCTTGCAAATTATAGTGCCCTGTAGAAGTCATGGATGCCGATGGGTGGCAGAGCCTTGCTCTCTAGGGCCGGCCCACCCACGAGGCAAGGTTGGGTGACTGCCTCAAACGGCAGAAGCCCCTGTGGGCACCTTGCCACCAGCGCGGTGACACATTCCCATTTTGCCTCAAGTAGCGCTTGAGTCCACCAAGTGACCACTGACACTAACCTTGTGAGACATGTGGGGGCCATTTCTTTTCTGCCTGGCCTGATATCTGTTCCTTGCAATATTTTGACTCGTCGCTTCACTTACCATATTTCAGTTGCTACCAAAGAGTTGGAAGACCTGGAGAAATGGAAGGAACGGCACAGGCCGGGGCTAATCACCTTGACACCCCAGAAACTGGGTAAGCGAACAAGGAAAAAAGAGGGAAAGACATTTGAGAATTCAGATTGTGTCCCACTGTCTGATTGTTGTGAGAATTAAAACTTCCTCTCTTTGGGGAAATGGAAGCTTCAGTCGCCAGATCATCAGGCTTCTTTAACTCTGAAGCTTTATATCACACACTTGGTAACCTTGAACAAATAGTGTAGGAATTCCTATAATTTTATTCCACGCCCGCAGCTGACACCCAGGCAGGCAGCTCCAGTGTCCAGCTGATCTATAGAGCCAGGGATAAAAGCAAGTAAGATCACAGAACTCATTGTCTCTTCCGTAATGGAGTCCCAAGCAGTAACTAGCATTGGTTTATAAATAGTTTGTGCCTGAAAAAACTTGTTTGGAGTTGTTTATCACTGCGTTAAGTGATTGTGGCCATGTTAGCATTTTGCCCTGAGTCAACCGTATAATGCACTTCATAAACCTACCTGGAATATCAAAATTTCACTGTTGAATAGCTTGAATAAACTGACAGAAGTGATGGAAAATAGCAACGATGTGTTGAGTAGAGGCGGGAGCCCAGAATATCTGCTTCAAATATTGACTCGACAATAGTCTTTGTCTCAACATAGCAACTCAGGTTGCTTCTACTCTAGAGCTCTTCAGCGCTGCAGAGGCATTTCTTTTGTGTAATTAGCTGGAAGCAGAATTTAATATAGTAGCCTACCTGCCCGCGGACTGTCTCACCAGAGTGGTGCATGCTCTGGTTATCTCCCGCTTGGACTACTGCAATGCGCTCTATGTGGGGCTACCTTTGAAGGTGACCCGGAAACTGCAATTAATCCAGAATGCGGCAGCTAGACTGGTGACTGGGAGTGGCCGCCGGGACCACATAACACCGGTCCTGAGAGATCTGCATTGGCTCCCAGTACGTTTCCGAGCACAATTCAAAGTGTTGGTGCTGACCTTTAAAGCCCTAAACGGCCTCGGTCCTGTATACCTGAAGGAGCGTCTCCACCCCCATCATTCAGCCCGGACACTGAGATCCAGCGCCGAGGGCCTTCTGTCGGTTCCCTCACTGCGAGAAGCAAAACTACAGGGAACCAGGCAGAGGGCCTTCTCGGTAGTGGCGCCCGCCCTGTGGAACGCCCTCCCATCACAGGTCAAGGAAATAAACAACTACCTGACATTCAGAAAAACCTGAAGGCAGCCCTTTTTAGGGAAGTTTTTAATGTTTGATATTTTTGTATTTGATTTCTGTTGGAAGCCGCCCAGAGTGGCTGGGGAAATCCAGCCAGATGGGCGGGGTACAAATAATAAATATTATTATTATTATTATTATTATTATTATTATTATTATTACATTATGCCTCCTGGAACCTTCATTTCCATTAGCAGTGTCCTTTCTCATGCCTAAGATCTAAGCCAGGGGTGGCCAACTCCCAAGAGGCCGCGATATACTCACAGAGTTAAAAACTGGCAGTGATCAACCCCATTTTTGGGGGTCCAAGTCAAATTTGTTGAGCTTTTTTTAGGAAGGAGGAAGGTCCCATTTGGGTGGGGGGGGGTGTTGCAGGGCAAAAATGTTGAGCTTCTACAAGCATCCCAATGATCTGCTGGTAGGTCACGTGCCTGATCTATGCCATTCAGCAAAGGCCTCTCCCAGCATTAAGGGAAAGTTTCCTGTCTTTAATGTTTACTTGTTTTACTGGGGGGGGGTAGTGGAAAATAACCTCTGACATGGGCAGCCTCAGTGTCTGTCATGTTGTGGGGCCGGCAAAAACTGGGGCAGGAAAAAAGGCAAGAAACCCAGAAATTAAAAGTAATTGCCCTGCAGAACAATATAGGGCTAAACTTCATCGCCCTCTCCCAAACTAATGGATAGTGCTATGTAGAGAATTAAATATATTGTCCTAGGTGGGGTTTTGTCTCCCTGTTGACTATAGCATCTAGATCAAGGGAAGTAATAGTACCACTGTATTCCGCTCTGGTCAGACCTCACCTGGAATACTGTGTCCAGTTCTGGGCACCACAGTTCAAGAAGGATACTGACAAGCTGGAACGTGTCCAGAGGAGGGCAACCAAAATGGTCAAAGGCCTGGAAACGATGCCTTATGAGGAACGGCTTAGGGAGCTGGGTATGTTTAGCCTGGAGAAGAGAAGGTTAAGGGGTGATATGATAGCCATGTTCAAATATATAAAAGGATGTCATATAGAGGAGGGAGAAAGGTTGTTTTCTGCTGCTCCAGAGAAGCGGACACGGGGCAATGGATTCAAACTACAAGAAAGAAGATTCCACCTAAACATTAGGAAGAACTTCCTGACAGTAAGAGCTGTTCGACAGTGGAATTTGCTGCCAAGGAGTGTGGTGGAGTCTCCTTCTTTGGAGGTCTTTAAGCGGAGGCTTGACAGCCATCTGTCAGGAATGCTTTGATGGTGTTTCCTGCTTGGCAGGGGGTTGGACTGGATGGCCCTTGTGGTCTCTTCCAACTCTAGGATTCTATGACTTTCACAGGGGGTGTCCTGGATACGTCCCTGCATCTGCAAGCTTTTTTGTAGCCATAACCATTGTGTCAGCAATGAACCCCTCAGCTAGCATGCAATGTAGTTTAATGCTGCCTGTGATGATGCCATTTTGTTGAGAGTGAACTTCAGAACAGATGATGCATTTTTTTTGTATTTATAGGTGGAAGAATATCGGAGGCCGAAGTGAGGCAGAAACAGCAACTTGAGCACATCCAATCTAAATACCAGCAAAAGGTCAGGCAGGATGTGACTGTCGATTCCTTGGTTGCAGCGTGGAACCAGGAGATGAATCTGTTGCCATTCCTTAACTTTATTTAATTTTTTTGTAAAGGAAACGAAGTGCATGGAAACACGAACCTTTTTCAGCACTGATTCGAATGGTCACAAGAGGATAAAATTCTGCAGCAGAAATTTCTGAACTCCATAATTATCCTTTATTTTTTTTTATTTTACAAGATTCCTTAACTGCTGTAGACCACAAGGTCTCAGGGCGTGTCTGTGTCCGTCAAAAAAAACAAATAAAGCTGTTAAAGCCATAAAATACCCTATTTACTCGAATCTAATGCTCACCTTTTTTGGCCAAATTACGTTGCGAAAGTTAAGGTGCACATTGGATTCGATAGCACGTTTACATTCGCCAGCAAATACTTTTTGGGGGTTTGAGGTTCTGTTTGTCAGTTTCCTCCCTGAAATGTTAGAAGGCTAAAAGTTAGCTTGCAGGTAGGTGTCTGGTCTGTAAAGTGATAAAACTTTCTCTCTCTCTCTCTCCTTGTAGCTGAAGAAAGAAGAATATGAAAGACTCAAAAGGGAAGCTGAAGAAGCTGACATTTTAAAAATGAAAATAATCCAGAGAGAGAAAGTAAGAAGACCCCCTCAGGCCATTTTAACATATTTTTTTCTCACGTACCCCTTGCAAATGGGCATGTGTGTGCCCCCCCACAAACCAACTAACGTTACTTTTGGAAGGACGGTATCCAGCGCCTCTTGTCCCAATACCAATTATAAGATTTTCAGGTGACTATGAAGATGGACAAGAGGCGATTAAGAGATTGTCTCTTTAGGTCCGGTGCAGAAAGGGATCTAACCATGATGGCTTCTACCAAGAGTTTGCCATGGTTCCCACTCATTAAAACGGAGCATACCCGGGCCAGTTACCTGTCAAAGCTCCCACTTGCAGTGCTTAGAATCGCTCTCACAGAATTATGATTCCAATCTGTGGGAATGTTAAGAGATGTGGGGGGAGGATATATTGTTTAAGATATCCTGTCCCAACTTGTGTTTACAAGTTCTATAATATCTGCAGAGTTAACATTCCCTTTTTAGCACACACACAGCGGATAGCTTGCACAGACTCGCTAGAGTCATTAGAAATATTATCCTGGTGTCTTCCCCTTTTAATCCCTCTTTTAATAAGACACTACACAGTCTTCAGTAAAGTATAAAACGTTTACTCACAAGAAATCATCTGTTCACACAAAGGATCCCAGAGGCAGACTTAAAAGTTACTAAACAGTATACATGTGGTGACTATCTCCTTATGGGAGAAAGTCCCCCTTTTCTTCTCTTGGCCTAGAGCCAAGGGTGCATCTTAGTAATGCTGCTGTTAAGATGGCAATGAGAGAGAGAAGACTGAAGAGACAAAATGGAGGCCCGGCCTGTGGTTCTTCAAGGAGAGGCCGCACCCATCTCAAGTTACATACAAGGAAGTTTTGTCTCAGTCCAGGAAGGCAGGAAGTTCCGGCTGGACGACCGAGACAACCTTTATGTCTACTCTAGCAAAAGTTGTGCTTGACTGCTCCTGTCCTCTTTTACATCCCACACAATCAATGCCCTCGGCGGTGTTGGATGGACACTACGGCAAAGTACATTATGAAGAGAGACTTGGTCTGTGTGGGCAACCCGTGCCACTATTTATTGCAGTGCCCATTTTATATAGACCCAAGAGACCAATTCATAAAACCCCTGTTTCCCGATGGAACTCACTTGAATAGGGTGGAAAGGGTGAAATGGCTGCTGAGCGACACTGATGACTTTGTAACTTATAAAGTAGCACTCTGTGCCTTGGCAGCTAAGATGATCAGGAGGAAAGAACTAGATAAAATTGCGGTCAACTGCAAAGGGGATTCGGATACAGTGGTGCCCCACTAGACGAATGCCTCGCTAGACGAAAAACTCGCTAGACGAACGGCATTCGTCTAGCGGAAGCTGCCCCGCAAGACGAAAAAGTCTATGGGGCTGCTTCGCAAGACGATTTATTTATTTTTAGCGCGAAAACCTCCGCACTCCATTGCCGCTTCGCTAGACAAATAATTCGCTCTACGAAAAAGCTCGTAGTACGAATTATTTTCGTCTAGCGGGGCACCACTGTATTTAATTTGGCACATTTTACTAGAGAATCTTCTGCTATTCTGTTTTATGCAACAAACAACCTTAATAGTTGTGACTGTGGTTTATATTGTATGTGTGGTGCCTGGTGATTGTTATGGTTATTGCTGTTTTCCCTTTTGTTATTTTTCTGAATGATGCCATGGCCTATGGCTAGCGCAATAAAAGTCTATGATGATGATGAACTAACATTACTTGATAGTTCTGGTAAATAACTTCCCCCCACAATGGAAATATCTATTGCACCCTTTTCAAAGAAATATCTTACACTGCAAAAGTGGCTTTGTTTGGAAGCATTATGCAGCACATGCGTCAGTTCCTGAGTTGTTCCCACTTCCCTCTCCTCCACTGAGGTGGCCAAGCGGGAGTCAGAGAGCTTTTGCTTCTGTTTTAAGCCATTTGTAATTAGTTTTCATGGCCAAGCATCAGCAATGCTTTAAGGCAGTGCTTTTTTCACTGGCAACTGCATTCTCTTAGGGTTGACCATATGGGTGGTGCCAGAGCATCTCCATTTCTCTCTCTCTCTCCCCCTTCCCCAATTTTCTCCTTCCCAAGCACATGAAGTGAAGTTTGAGAGTCTTGCGGCTTGCAGATTGCCCATCCCAACATAGAGAAGAAAGCAGGGTGGATAAAAATCAATGATTATTTTTTTTAAAAAAAAAACCCAGATTTTTAAATTTTAAATGGATTTTATTTTATTATTTAAATGGATTTTTAAAATAAAATGCTTTTGGAGAAAAATCTTTCTAAAGATAGTTTTCTATTTAAGTTACATTATAGTCCAAAGGCTATTCATCAGGAAATAAGGATTTGTTTTAAGTTTTTCATGTGTGCTAAAACTCAGTCTAAGTTTTTTTTTTTTAAAAAAAATTGTTTAACCACATCAGTTAACAAACATGGATACATATGCTATAATGTTATTGTTTTAGTTAAATAAATTGTTTAAATTTGTTATTAAGGAAATGATTATTTTTCTCCTTCCAGCTGATAAAGTACAGCAGAAAAGTTGTCCAAATATAAACAGTTAACTTCTTAAACCTCACAATAATTTCATAATTATCTGTCAATGTATTTCTAATAGTATAACCAAATCAGTAATTTTTGATATAACTGTAAAAACTACTCTGAAAATTTATTATTCCAAAAATGAAACCTTCCATCTGGTTGTAAATATTAAGATTATACCAGCAAGAATGAGTCTTTCTGTGTGTGTGTGTGTGTGTGTGTGTTTCTGTGTGTGTGTGTGTGTGTGTGTGTGTGTGTGTGTATTATATATATATATAATTTAAATCAAGTCTTACTGACTAGTGATTTGAATCATGATTTAAATCAATTTGGTTTAAATCAAATTCACCCTGGAAGAAAGTCAACTTTAAGCCATGGTTTATGACCCGGGGAAGATCCCTAAAGTAACCACAGTTAAGATTAACCATGGTTTTGGATTTGCACAGAATATCAAACCATTATTAATTGAACAGATACTTCCAATATCCTCAGCAGCTGTATTGGGGGAGGGAAGGGAGGATCAGCGCTAAGTCCAAAGCTGACCAGCGTCCCACATACTGCTAGGAATGAAACCCTGGCACCCTTAATGAGGTTGCCCCTTGTGAATTGTGTCAGGGGGTGGGGGAATAAGTCACTGTTACACATGTATATTTTTTTCATTGTCCTGTGTGTCTTGTTTTAAAAAGGCCCTCAAATGAGAGCAGGTGTAATAGTTAGCATCTGCCCAGATCCCTACTTGGCTATGGAGCCTGCTAGGCTACTCATAAGTTGGAGATTAAAGAATAAAACAGAGAAGAAGCCTGGTATGCCACCCTGAACCCATTGGGGAAAGGGCAGGATAGAAATGCATGAAATAAAGAAAATATATTTACTAGACAGCATCTTAAAAAGGCCGAGGCATCACCTTGCCTTCAAAGGTCCATATAGTTAAAAGCTATGGTTTTCCCAGTAGTGATGTATGGAAGTGAGAGCTGGACCATAAAGAAGGCTGATCGCCGAAGAATTGATGCTTTTGAATTATGGTGCTGGAGGAGACTCTTGAGAGTCCCATGGACTGCAAGAAGATCAAACCTATCCATTCTGAAGGAAATCAGCCCTGAGTGCTCACTGGAAGGACAGATCCTGAAGCTGAGGCTCCAATACTTTGGCCACCTCATGAGAAGAGAAGACTCCCTGGAAAAGACCCTGATGTTGGGAAAGATGGAGGGCACAAGGAGAAGGGGACGACAGAGGACAAGATGGTTGGACAGTGTTCTCGAAGCTACCAACATGAGCTAGACCAAACTGCGGGAGGCAGTGGAAGACAGGAGTGCTCTGGTCCATGGGGTCACAAAGAGTTGGACACGACTAAACAACTAAACAACAACTAGTAGTAATAAGGGACAAGCAGATTGCAGAAAAATACGGCTACAGAGAATCAGGATTAAGTGGTGACTTTGTATCTTTGGGCCTTCTCTGGGCATGTGTGTGTTTAGCTTCTGGCTGACCTCTGTTAATTATTTTTTACCTGCTGAGATGACACATTGTTTTGATGCTTTCCTATTACAGGCCAATAAGCTTGAAGAAAAACAAAGGCAGCAAGAATGGAGAAGACATCAGATGCTTGCTGAAGACCACTGCTTGTAAGTTGAGCTTTGCCTTCAGCCTGAAAGGTGATGCTTTTTGCTTCCTGTGACCAGACAACTTGCCACCAGTTCCTGATAACAAGCAAACAATATCCTTCAGTTCTGGCAATGCCATTTTGGATTCAGGCTGCTGTGCTATAGTTGAACAGTCCCTTTCCCTTTCCCTTGTCGCCTGACATTTCACTTGGCACAGTGAGATGTGTGACCTACTGTTCTCTTCCAAGGTAGGCTAGCTTCTATAAAAGATAGTCCCTGTCGACACAAGGGCACCCGAGGTCTTCCCCAGTTCTTATGAAGGCTCTGACCCCCCACGTCTGCTCCCTGCCCCCATGATGATGAGGTGGGGGAGATGGTTAGCTTTTTAATAGAGCAGAAGGGGAGAGAGTAACATTCTTTCCTGCTTCCTCTCTCAGTTCAATTTGCTTTTCAAGGCTTAGATTAATTTTACAGGATCTGGTTTTCAGCATCCCCTGCTATAAATAAATAGTTGCAAACTAACACAAGGCATCAGAAAGGTAGCTGTGTCCTCTTGCAGAATCTTGGAATTGGATAAAAGGGTCCTTGAAGTTTATGATGGACAGAGTGCAGTACTGCATTTTTCTAGTAAGGTAAGAAAGATAAGGTCATTGACAGGTCCTTGTGGTGGTTCGTCTTCAGTACCTGAACAGGTCGGGATGTGTTTTAGCTTATTATTTTCAAGGTTATTTCTTCTGACACTAAAACAGGTTCTAAATTTTTGAACTGTATCCAGCTTGTGGAATAAATTACACATTTTAAAAACTATTGCACTACCAAAACATTTTTTAAAAAAATATTGGGAAATATTCAGAAGAGAGAGTTATAGACTTAATCCATATAAATATATAATCAGAGACTGCTACAACAGAATAACCACTCAAGACCTGTCTTTGAATATAAGATGCCATTCATTACTCAGAATTATCAAGCCTATTCTCAGCAAATAAAAGTGGATAGAAGAGCATTCTTTGTTAAGGATTCCATAAACTAAAATAAAAATCTGTCTAATTATAAACATGAATCAAACTTAATTTTAATAATATGACTGTCCCATTAGGGTAATAAAATCAAAGGGAACGTTTGAGAATTGTTCTAATATTAAAACAGATTCTCATCTATTAGATGGAGCAGTTTTTTCATTCACTTAAAAATTTCTATTTTAGCTACAGCAAATAAACAGTTCTCTTGTAGGAATCAGATTAAGAATCAAGGGCTGGTGATTTTCATGTCGGCTGGAGTTATTGAAAATTCTGTCTTTTTGCAAAGAGTTTTTGATGATTAAGAGATACAAGCCTGATAGATTCACAGGTGACCTCTTTTGAACACCCCAAAAGGGTTCCCAAAGGGTGTCGGCAGTAAATTGCATCTTTAATTAAGAAACCATGTTGCCAAAGGATTTGAATTTTTCAGTAACTCCGCTGTCCATGAAAATCATTTGCCTCCAGTTCTTGGCAATATCACAATAAATCTGGAAATGTTGGGGGGATTGCATTTGTGTAAATTTAATAGGTGTAAGGTGTCCTCTGTAGAACACCTTAAAATAATGTTCCCTAAGAGCAGTGACTGTGCACAGAGTGCTTAACTTCCTCATTGGAAGCAGGTTTCTGCATTTGTTAAAGTTAGTCCTTTCTCAAGTCATTTTCCAGTAGCAAAATTCAGGGGCATGTGGGGAGAGGAGAGTGCAGGCCAGTTCCATTGCACAGCTAAAACTCCTTGCACTAGGGGAAGTGTCTAGTTGGATAGCAACTGAGGGTTAACCCTGTTCCACTCTCGGCAATGCAGAGCCTCTTTGATTGCTCAGCGTAGATCTTGAGCTCCAGACTTTTTAGCTACTTTGTCTGACCATTTATTGAGCTTGGTGACAAACTAGTAATAGACTTAAGTCATTACTTAAAGCTCCCCACTACGGTCAATAGTGTGAATCCACTGCAAATGGAAATCTCAGCTTGCTTCCCCTGTGTGGCAGAGGTCGTGGTCAAGCTGTCGCTTGCATTATGGCAGGAGGCAGAGGGTCCCAATAACTCTTCAGATGCTGTGAATGTTTAATATTCTGCTGACCATCCGGTTTTAGTAGAACTTTGCCAAATGTTTAGTAGAACTTTGCCATCCGGTTTTAGTAGAACTTTGCCAAGGGTCTGGCCGTCTTCAAATGTAGGATATGAACCTTGCCATTGGAGACCTTTTAAAATTGTCTATCCACATAACTATTCCATGCCATAGAATTGATTGCTTAATGATTCAAATTAGGAATGCCTTGGGAGCAGGGCTTTTTTCAGCTAGAGCTCGCAGGGAGTTCAGCTCCGGCACCTCTCAGGCGGGGCGCCATTGCCATTCTAAGAGAACGAGGGAGGAGTTCATGGTGAGCTCCGTGTGGCGTTTGCCCACTCAGTATGGTGATGTCATATTGGGGGAGATAATGAGAGGGTTAATAGACTGACCAATAAAAGCCCAGGGGCGGAGTCTAACTGTGTTTTAAGACTCAGCACAGAGGTTTTGGCAGTGAGTTCAGTCAGTTGTTTGGTTGGGGATAGAGAGAGATCAGTTGGAGAAATCGGATGGTGATTGTGAGGACGGTGTGTGGCACTTTGTGATGGGGAGGTAGAGGAGTTAGAGTGAGCTATTGACAGTGTTCTCAAAGCGACTAGCATGAGTTTGGCCAAACTGTGGGAGGCAGCGGAGGATAGGGGTGCCTGGCGTGTTCTGGTCCATGGGGTCACGAAGAGTCAGACACGACTGAACGACTGAACAACAAATAGACAGGAATGAGAATGAGAGCATAAAGTGTAACAGTGTATATAATATCAAAAGCTAGTTGCTGAGTGAGAATAAACTTGATATTCTTATCTGAAGAAGTGTGCATGCACACGAAAGCTCATACCAAGAACAAACTTAGTTGGTCTCTAAGGTGCTACTGGAAGGAATTTTTTAATTTTGTTTTGATATTCTTTGTTCAACATTAAATCCTGACTGAGACTCAGTGTTTACCAGGGAGGACATGGTTGGTGGCAGAGGTATAGTGGTGGCACAGGGTCAATAGTCCGGGAAACGACCGGGGGCCCTGTGTGATCGCCAACACTCCGGCACCTCTTTTTCTGGAGAAATAGCACCGCTGAGGAGGAATGGAGCCATTCCTGATCTTGCTGCTTTGTGGCTGTTGCTAAAAGGCTGAAAAATCCATTTCCTCCCCTGAAGCCCTCTCATTGTGTCAGCACTTCAAACCTTTCTAACTTGGTCTGCTTGCTGCTATGCCTAGTTTTCTTTTTTTGCCCCTGATTATTTGGGCATGGTCAAGTATTGATGGCTAACCAGCAGAAAGCTAGGCTTCTGTAGGCATCCTCTTGAGCATCCTAATGAAGGCAGTTTGAATGCCTGTGAGGGCGCTTTCTAATTGTACCCATCAATCTGCCCATTCAAGCTGGCTGAAAATGTAGAAGCAGATTGCCCACACAGATGGGGAACCCAGGATGGCTTGCATGAGTCAAAACCTCTGCAATATACACTTCATAGCTGTAATTTCCTATGCGCTATGGGATTTATGTCAACTGTTTCAAAATAATAAATGAAATCTTGATGCCTGAAATTGCCTCCAGCAACACACTAATAGGTTAGTGTAAAAAGAAGGTAGGCAAGCAGAGAAGCTAACTCTGCCCGCCAAGAAAGAGACATGAAATAACATTAAGGTATTGGCAATAAAAATGGCTGATTGGAAAAGTTAATGAGAACTGAAATAAGATGATGCCATGAAATTTTCTATTGATCTTTTTCTGCCTACTTGCTATCAAGGAAAATAAGGTTAGATTACCAGATACTTGCACCGTTTATCAAAATTCTATCTCTCTGTGTATTCATTCCACTCTTGAGGGGAGAGAGAAATGAGTGTTGGGCACTGGGGTGTGTGACTTGATCTCCATCTTCAGGATCTGTGAAGGGCCAGATGAATAATTTGGGGGTTTGTTGTTCAGTTGTTCAGTTGTGTCCAACTCTTCGTGACCCCATGGACCAGAGCACACCAGGCACTCCTGTCTTCCACTGCCTCCGCAGTTTGGTCAGACTCATGTTAGTAGCTTCGAGAACACTGTCCAACCATCTCATCCTCTGTCGTCCCCTTCTCCTTGTGCCCTCCATCTTTCCCAACATCAGGGTCTTTTCCAGGGAGTCTTCTCTTCTCATGAGGTGGCCAAAGTACTGGAGCCTCAACTTCAGGATCTTGGGTTTAGAGAAAATCAAAATAATAAGTTTTTTTTTTAAAAAAAGCATCCCTTGTAAGAAATGAAAGCAGGACATTGTTCTGACAATGATTCAACCATTCTATCACCTCCCTAGGATATGATGAAAATGAGAGAGCAGAATATCATTGGTAAATTGGAGACATCTCAGCCTTAAATCTCTAAATGACTTCACTCTGCTGTTTCATGTAGATGTTCTTGCTGAGATTTGTTCCTCCCCCCGCCCCAAACTGGAGCTATCTGAGTATGATCAGAAAAAGAAGCCCTCTGTGTTCCATTGCTTCCCAATTCATTTTCAGGAACTTCATAGTTACAAGGAAAAGTCAAGTTGTCTTGTAACCATTGCACGCCTTTAAGCCTTTGTGGGCAATGTTTTATGCATGGTCCCCTAGAGTCTGTCTTCCAAATACTGCAGGAGTTTGCATTCCACCTCTTTTGCAGCATTTAGTTTATTTTGGGTGGTATTCAACTCAGTTATGTCTATAAATTTGAATCGGTTGACTAAATTGAATGCCACCCTATATTTCTGTATTCATTTTAGTTATGGCCATCTTTCTGAAAATTGCCCTTGGAATATAATTCAAGGATGATATGAAAATACTTTTTTTTTTATTTCTCTTGTGACTGAGCAACAGGAAAGCCAACCAGCTTAGCCTGTCACAACTTTGACTAACTTTAGATGAGCAGGTTTGGATGAAATGCAAGACATTTGCAGCTGCACGTCCTGTGTTTTCTGTGGTTGAGTGAGGAATACAGTATAATTCTGCTTCTGCTATACGCAAGATGGAAAAACACCTTGGATACATGGTTCCACATGTTTTAGCATGGCCAGTGATAGCTTGCATTCAAGCTATCCTTGACCCATTTTAAGGGGTACTTCAGAAAAGAACAGACTGTTTAGATGGATCACAGAAATGGGAAGGTGGGAGAACCTGTGAGAATTTTCAGGCTATTGGACAAAATGAACGACCTTGTTTGGAGACAAGTGGAGACTACTGCCTGCTGAATGGCAGAGTGGAGAGGATGGAGAACAGGATTTACTAAGTGTCCAATGGGTCCTTCTGATTCAGCATGTAATCCAAATGCAGGTGTGTGGTTGTCTGGCTATAAACTCGAGAAAACTTGGTTGCAGCTTATAGTTTTCCTAGAGTGAGACAAACCATGAGGCTGGCTTCAAATGGCACGCTAAGACAAACTATGGTTTAGCTCATAGCAATGCAGCAGCAGCTGGACTGGGGGAAGAGCACAGCCCCTGTGTGGTCATGCTAAACCATGGTTTGGCTTAGCGTTACATGCAGGCCAGCTCAGCGTGAGAGAAGTTAGCTGGACAAGAGAGATTTGGGTTGAGAAATCAGAGTGGTTTCTGCATGGCAGGGATAGAAAGAACAAGGAACAGACTATATTGTAATTTTATGTTGTGAACTGCCCTGAGATTGATGGGTGATATACAGATTCAATAAATATTCAATTCAACACCTTTATTGGCATATATAAGACAATAGAATCATAAAAAGGCCATCCATATGCATTATATTTATATTACATACAGTAAAAAGGGAATCCTCCTCAGCCTATTATATAGACCAAACTACCCCTGATTTAACTTCAAAGATCCTGGTCAGAAATTGTACCAAAGCTCCAGTGAGTGTTGGGGAGTCATCTCTCAAAAGGAACTGCACCTTGAGTTGTTAGGTGGGGCCTCAAGCCATAGAGAGGACGTTATAAAATCAGCATGGAGGGTGTTAAAAAGAGGACAGTCCAGAATTATGTGGTCTAGAGAATCAGGTACCTTCTGGCCACAGGTGCAGAGTCTATTCTGGTAAGGAAAGCCTCTGAGTCTTCCAGACAACACGGAGGATGGAAAGGCATTCAAACGGGCCAACATAAATACCCTACGGTGTAAAGGGGTCACTAAATTATAAAAATAATTAGGCATTGTTCCATGATGGGGTTGCAATCCTAAATGAGCAGGGGAGCATACCGGGGGCTGGAAGGGATGAAGTTTTTGAAATTCATTATCTAACAGCCTCTGCTTAATTAGTGCAAAAATGCGAGATTCATCAAATGGCAGGAGGGAATCCACTGTAAAACCTATTTGCCTGAGTTTAAGAGTGATGCCAGAAAACCAGGCAAAATTGTGTTTTATCTTTTGATAAAAAAGTTAGTAAATCTTCTGGCTCTGTATTGAAGTGAATTTTCAGCCAGTATTTAAAGATAATAATCCAACCCCTTGTTTCTAGAAGATGCTGGCCCAGCTCTGCACATATAGCCAGATAGGGAACACATTTTGGAACTCCTAGAATTTGCCGTAGGAAAGCTGCCTGCACACCTTCAGCTCTTTTGCTGTAGTTGAATATCCATAGGGGGGTCCCATAGAGGAGTTGGGAGGCGGTTTTTGCTTTAAAGGCTTTGACACAAATTGGTTGTCACCAGTGAAATAGAAGCGTTTAATGTGTGCCGCTGAGCATTTAGCTAAGTTGATTATTCTATTTTGGTGGGTTACCCATTTTAAGTTGTAATGAAAAGAGATTCCTAGGTATTTTAAAGCTCTTCACTTGTTAAATTTTTTGTTTTCCCATGTGCCAGTTAGAAGGGTGCCAGCTTTTAGAGAATACAAGTATCTTTGATTTGGAATAATAAATTGCTAGATGATTTGCTTGGCAGTAGTTAAAGAATGCTCTTTAATCAATCAATCAATCAATAATAATAATAATAATAATTAAAAAGCAGTTCTCTTTTATAATCGGCTATTTTCATTGGCATCTTACTTTCTGGATTCTATCTGATCTTCAGTTCTGCTTGCTATTTCTTGGTCCTCTTGCAGATCTAGCTACAATCCAGGGTCTGATAGCATGCACAATCCTAGTACCCTAAAAGCTCTGACGGCCATATTTGTATCCATCTTACAGAAAAAACTCTGAATTGTTGCACAGATTGGATGTAAGCCCATTCAACAGGACCCCTTGTGCAGTGGACCACCATAACCTCCAATCTAGAGCCTGGGTAAATGCTTTGCGTGAGTTTGTTTTGTTTAGCAAGTGTGGATCATCCTTTCTGTTTTGAAAAGCACGAGGGCTACAAATTACATAAGCCTGGTGTCAGGGTCTAAATTCTAGATAGTTATTAATGTATATCTTTTTTGCTCATTATTTACTTTGCAACAGACCAGGAGCCAGTCATACAAGCAGATGCAAAGAGAAGAACAAAACAGGAAACTGCAGCAGATGAAGGAGGAGCAACGGAGAAAGGTGAAGAACAGCAGCAAACATAGAACATGGTTTTTCCATAGCTTATTCTACAGCTGTTCCCTTGTTTTGCCCCATGGTGTCTTAAAGATGAACAAATTTATGATGGCATAAGCTTTCGTGGATTTTGTGGAGTCCACTTCATTAAATGCAGGAAGTAGTCTCCTGAATTGCAGGTGTAAACCTGGTTGGAGAGGTTTGCAAACAGTGAGGTAACAGGGATAACTTGGAAGGATCCTTGTGGAGCAAGCTTCAAACACTGTATAGAGGACATCTTGGGGATCTGTTTTCCAACTATTATGTTTTTAATTTGTTAATTAAATCCGCTGAAGATCGCAGAGTGGTTCACAACATAGAAATACAAAATGAGAACACAGAATACATAACAAAACAAAAGCAAGCTAAGAATGGCTGCCTCCCACAAACAAGGGACGCAGGTGGCGCTGTGGGTTAAACCACTGAGCCTAGGGCTTGGCGATCAGAAGGTCGGCGGTTCGAATCCCTGCGACGGGGTGAGCTCCCGTTGTTCAGTCCCAGCTCCTGCCAACCTAGCAGTTTGAAAGCATGTCAAAGTGCAAGTAGATAAATAGGTACCGCTCTGGCGGGAAGGTAAAGCGTTTCCGTGCACTGCTCTGGTTCGCCAGAAGTGGCTTAGTCATGCTGGCCACATGACCCGGAAGCTGTACGCCGGCTCCCTCGGCCAGTAAAGCGAGATGAGCGCTGCAACCCCAGAGTCGTCCGCAACTGGACCTAACAGTCAGGGGTCCCTTTACCTTTACTTCTTGCCCACAAACAAATTTAAAAGGCTATAGAATGTTAATTAGTCTTCGCCCAGCACCTAAAGATATGTAATGAAGGTGCCAGGCAAGCCTCTTAAGGGTATTATCTGCCAAGCTTTTTTAAAAAAAGAAAAAAGAAACGTGGTTAGTGTTGCACATATAACCAAGCCTTGTAGGTCTAGTTTTGCTTCTGGGAGAAAACATCAATTTGCATACTTTTACCAAATTTTTGAAATCCAGAGGTGATGACTTCTCGTATTGGAGGGCAAGTGCAGAGTTCCATACCATAGAATTACAGCTGTCTCCCCTAAAGTTTTTACGGTGCCTGAAGCATTGGAGGACCCCTCCTTCCAAGGAGACCCTTGCCAATGCTTCTGTGACAGTGGAGAACACTAATTTGCATACCAGTGATAATTTAACAATAGCAGAACCGGTTGTGTTGGTGTGGCTTGGCAGTGAAGTATAATGTGAAGTATTTGTTGTTGTTGTTCAGTCGTTCAGTCGTGTCCGACTCTTCGTGACCCCATGGACCAGAGCACGCCAGGCACGCCTATCTTCACTGCCTCCCACAGTTTGGCCAAACTCATGCCAGTCGCTTCGAGAACACTGTCCAACCATCTCATCCTCTGTCGTCCCCTTCTCCTTGTGCCCTCCATCTTTCCCAACATCAGGGTCTTTTCCAGGGAGTCTTCTCTTCTCATGTGAAGTATAATGCTAGTTTATTATCACATGATAATTGCCTGTTGCATTCTGCATTACTGTTAAACGTTAACTCACAGTTGTTGTTTTTTTGCATTTTATTGCCAGGCTGAATTGTTGGAACTTAAGAAAAGGGAAGAGGAGAGAATAAGAATGAAAGCACATCAGAACGAGCAGAGGAGGTAAAATTAGTGGAAGGATGCTTGTGACTTGTCGTCATGTGAAACATTTTTTAGGTTTGAATTCAGATGGCAGTTTTTTTATGTATGTTTCATATAATATGAGAATTGGTTCTAGTTCTGTAGAGCACAGGAGTGCTTTGTGGACCACCAAAGAGCAGGATATATATGTTGTTGTTTTAAAATCTTCTGAATAAGATGAATTAATCTTTCTCCCATTCCAAAGCTTCCAAACCTTTTGCCATGTCTCATGTAAAGTGTGTAGGAAATCTGGCGAAATGCATTGCCCAAAAACGTTCATCACTTTTATTCTAAACAAATATAGGGGTCCCTCTCAGCTATATTTCGTGACTCCGAATGAGACTTAAGTGTTTAATCTTTTGGTTTCCATTTAAGTTAAGAGAATTCATGCAACTAACTCAAGCAGTGCTATATAATACAGTGTACCACTGGATTTTTTAAAATCACATTCTGCATTGATTTTTTAAAAAAGCAATTGGGTAATGAGTGAGTATGAAAAGCCCTATTGTAAAAAGTTGCCATTCTAGCCTTGCAAAATGAGGAAGCTGGGGTTTTTAATCGAATATAGTCTTCAGGCTCAAAAGTTACCTGCACAATGGGCTGTTGTCATGAAAAGCAAAGCAAATTCCTATACCGAATTCAATTTCATAATCTCTGCCTTTTGCAAGATTCTGTTAATGTTCATTTCCTCATTTCTATTTTCTAAGGGTGAATAATGACTTTCTGGACAGACTACAAAACAACAGTCAGCCAGGTGGCGTGTACCAATCTGGATGTCTTGGGAATATGCCTTTTATTGCTGACAGCTGGGTAAGTAACAAACCTCATATTTCAAAATCCTAAAGAAGAAAAACAGTGAAGTGTTTGGGGTTTTTTTTTTTTTTAAAAAGTCACGCTACCTGAATAGTCTGTGTTAGTAATGTTCACTGTCTGGTGTGGGCATGGAGCCAGGCTGATGAATATAAATTCAACAATCGCTTTCGAGGAGAAAGGAATCGGGACTTAAAACAAGCTTATCTAAACACAAGATGACAGCTGCCCACTTCTGCAGAGTTTAGATTGCCTTGAATGTTCTGTTTTATCACTCCTTCTGTATACCACAACAGAAAGGGATCTTGAGAAAATGTGTTTATCTGCGGAGGCAGAAATAATAGCTCATATATAAGCATGGCAAGCAATACAGTCTGTCCAACCTCTAAATATAAAATGTTATTTTCAGCTGCTCCGAGTAGTACAGGCTGTGGGGGTGGGTGGGTAGAAGAACTAAAATGAAGCTGCCCAATTCTTCTTTGAGGACTGAGAAATAGGGGGAAGGGGCATTGATCCCCCCTAATAGTCGTGACCTTAATGGGCCCTGTCCGCACCCTGGCATTTGCCTCGGCATACCTACTGCTGACACCAGGCCTGCACACAGCTCCAAATACAGTGTTTTGTCTTTATTCCAAACATGCCGTGCTGTGCTGCATCCCCGTCGATCTTAGAGGTATATTTGCTCAGAAGCATGTGTTCCCACCTCACAGTCTTGCCTTTGAGCCCCAAAGGAGATTATCTTCATGACTGAAGCGGCTCCTGTTTTTCCTGTAGCGTTCTTGAAATGGCTCGTGGAGAAATCGTTCATTTCTGAGGCGGTATTTTGTTTTAAAAGGGCGGTATAAAGGAATTCACACGCTTGAACGTTGAGGGTTAGCTGACTGCAAACTTTCTGCCGAGAGATCCGAGGAACCGGCAGGAGGGCTGGAGGTTTAACTGACATTTTGCATTGTCAGCAGTGGGGTTGACTTTGCTGTCCCTGTGGATTGAAAGCTGTTGAGTTGTCATTTCAGTATCACCGCTACAGGAAGGAAAGAACAAGTATAAGCACCAGATATTGGAGAATTTTAGATATAAGGGGTTTTTGTGGCATAATTTGTTGTTGTTCAGTCGTTGAGTCGTGTCCGACTCTTCGTGACCCCATGGACCAGAGCACGCCAGGCACGCCTATCCTTCACTGCCTCTCGCAGTTTGGCCAAACTCATGTTAGTAGCTTCGAGAACACTGTCCAACCATCTCATCCTCTGTCGTCCCCTTCTCCTTGTGCCCTCCATCTTTCCCAACATCAGGGTCTTTTCTAGGGAGTCTTCTCTTCTCATGAGGTGGCCAAAGTACTGGAGCCTCAACTTCAGGATCTGTCCTTCTAGTGAGCACTCAGGGCTGATTTCTTTAAGAATGGATAGGTTTGATCTTCTTGCAGTCCATGGGACTCTCAAGAGTCTCCTCCAGCACCATAATTCAAAAGCATCAATTCTTCGGCGATCAGCCTTCTTTATGGTCCAGCTCTCACTTCCGTACATTACTACTGGGAAAACCATAGCTTTAACTATACGGACCTTTGTCGGCAAGGTGAAGTGGCAAAATAGGAGACAACTAAAAACAACAACTCATGGCCTAAAAAAATCACAGAACCCTGAGATGAGTGAACGCAATCCTAGATGTCCATGGTAGTGTTTGGGTGGTAAAAATTAGTGTTTGGGGAGGTCATCGGACCAGAAAGGCAGCTGAAAGTCTGGAGGTTGTCTTAAGCAGAAACAGGACAGGCAAGAAAGACCACCAAGTAGCAGCAACTTTGTCTGATTTTATTCTTCTTTATGAAGTCTGTTTCGCTGCGTCAGCTTGTCTTGTGGAACAAGGTTCCACTCCCGGTTCTTTCTCCAGCCTCTTCTCCTCCAGCTGCCTGGCCATCCTGCGGCAGGACTTGCTTTCAGAGGCAGGCACCAAATTGCGCAGAGAACTCTTACAAAATGTATCCTAGGATGGAATCTCCCTCCTTGGAGGTTTTTAAGCAGAGTTTGGGCATGTTGAATTTGATAGCACTGTAGTCACTGCTCCCACTTGGCTGAACAGTTCTTCCATTTCTTGCCAGGTCCTGAGTGCCACATACCGTAATCTTAAATCCAGTGTTTCTGGCCCTCTGCTTGGTTTCACGACCTATTGTTCCAGGGGCACCGTTACTTAGGATAGCTAGAAATTTTGCCTCTTAGTTGTGACTGGAGCATGTGAAGTTAAATGAAGACACTGCAACACTTCTCCTTCGTGTGACTCCTTCATTTAACCATCCATTTAAAGATTACTCTGGGGGTTTTAGTTGAGGGGGATGAGGGTACAACCACTATACTGAATTACTCCTGGATCTCAGTATTGCCACCCAGAGTAATTCTGTGGCAGTGTTTGCGCCTTCTGGGATTTCTAGTTTGTTAGACTCCATGTCCTCTTTGTTGCACACCGTTCCCTGGCTCTCCTGCGCAGTTTGCATCCAGAGATAACTGTGATAACAACCAGGTTTCAGTCATGGCACTCTTTTAAATCCAAACACCCCCTGCTGGTTCAGGGGCTTCTATTAGCGCACATGCATTTTACTCTGTAGCCCTTTGACCTCTTCCGTATTGTTTCCTTGCAAATTTGATCCCCCTTTGTAACTAGTTGTTGTGCCACAGCACAAGAATGTACTAATACATAATGATTTTTTTTATAACAGCCTGAACATTACCAGTAAAAATTGATCTACAGAACCCAAACTACGGAGGGTAAGTGGGTTTTTTTTCCTCCTCTCAAAATAGAACTAGATTTGTCTTAAAACATTATGTTGGCTGTCTGAATTTCATACACACACAAAGAGTTAGGCAGCTTGCCTCCAGGTATGTGAATGAGAGGTGTTCTTACAGGTATACGGCATCGCTGTATGGGCATGCAGGCCTACCCGTGTTTCTCATAAAATAAGACACCGTCTTATATTTATTTTACTCAAGAAAATAAGCCTATGGCTTATTTTCGGGGGGTGTCTTATTTTTTTATTATTAAGTACCGTATGGTTCTGGGCGGCTGCCGCGGCCGGTGTTGCTGTTGCTGGGTCCAACTGTCTTGGGACACGCAGCCCTGCTGGGCACCGACCCGGCAGGCTGCCTCCTCCTCCTGCTGGCTCCCGGAGGCTCGGGGTGCTCTGCGCGGCGCTGCTGGGCGCCGACCTGGCAATCCTCCTCCTCTTCCTGCTGCGGCTCGGTGCCCGGAACTGGCTGCTGCAGCTGAAGTGCTGATAAAGCGCCCAGGAGTGCCGCGTGGAGCGCCCCGAGTCACAGCAGGAGGAGGAGGATTCAAATTGCTACCGTACAGAGCACTGCTGGGTCCCGCTGGCTCGGGGCTCCGCGCGGCATGCGCTGCTGGGCTTCAGCAGCAGCAACATCCGCTTCTGGGCGCCAACCCGACAGGCCTCTTCCTCTTCCTTGGCGCCCTCCAGAACTGCGCCCAGCACTACCGCTTATTTTCGGGGTATGTCTTACATTTCGCGAACGCTTGAAAATCCTGCCGTGGCTTATTTTACAGGTACGTCTTACTTTATGAGAAACACTGTACGCTTGTTGGCAACAATACTGCCCTGTATGCAGGGACTCATGCAGTTCATCCACACTTACAGTTGTCCCGTGACTTCTTCTGTTTGTCCCGTAAATTCACTGTTTGCTGCTGAATTGGAAAAAGGCGGAAAACCCATGTCGGAGAGGCCGTGGCGCTGCCCCTCTCTGATGCTGCGGTCCTCACACAGCAGCCCAGTGGGTGAATGTCCCGTCCATCACTAGTCAATAAGACTTGATTTAAATCATTTTTTACAGAAAGGGTTCAACCTTGCTGGCACCCTCTTAATATTTACAATCAACTGAAGGCTTCATTTTTGTAATAATAAATTTTCAGAGTAGTTTTTACAGTTATATCAAAAATTACTGATTTGGTTATACTATCAGAAATACGTAGTCAGATAATTAGGAAATTGTTGTTTATTATTTGGACAGCTTTCCTGCTGTGCTTTATTGGAAGGAGAAAAGTAATCATTTCCTTAATAACAATTTAAACAATTTATTTAACTAAAACAATAACATTATAGTTACAGGTGGGTAGCCGTGTTGGTCTGCCATAGTCGAAACAAAATAGAAAATTCTTTCCAGTAGCACCTTAGAGACCAACTGAGTTTGTTCTTGGTATGAGCTTTCGTGTGCATGCACACGAAAGCTCATACCAAGAACAAACTCAGTTGGTCTCTAAGGTGCTACTGGAAAGAATTTTCTATTATAGCACGTGTATCCAGGTTTGTTAACCGATGTGGTTAAACGAGTGTGAATGAGCCTTAACAGCCAGGTGGGCTCAAGGATGCAGAGGAGGAGAAGCCCAGGTCTTAAAATGGACACACTGCCAGAATTTTCATTTATCAGAGAGAGGAAGCAAACATTGCTGTTGCCCCAACGTAGATTTTGGACTTCTTTCAACAATAGATTTTGGACCAGTATGGGTACTTTGGTGCCTTATATTGAGTATGAAATACATTTTGAATTATATGTTTCTTCTGCTGTCCTTCGACTAGAAAGGGCATTATATAGTTCTCACATCTCAAACATGGAAAGCTTCAAGCTCTCTCTCTCTCTCCCCCCCCCCCAATTCAGCTCAATAGCTTTAGGGTTTTTTTCTGAACACAATAACACTAATTCCAACTTCGTCTTACAGGATTCCAGGCATATTATCTTGGAGAAATTATCTTGGAAAAAGCTCCAGGGATCTGTTCTTCCCCTGCCCGCACATCTCTCATCACTTTATTTTAGCCTTGCTGTTTTGACCTGCTGTCTTTCCTCTCCAGCTTATAAGTATTTCAAGTTATTGATTATGGTACTGCTATTAAATCTCGAAAGAAATTGTTTCTCTCACAGCTTGTCTTGCTTGTTGTGGCAGTTTTTCATCTCTCAGAAGTTTTATGTCCATTTACTCTTGTCTAGAACACCATCTGCAAGCTGCAGAAGCTTGTAGTTCCGACATGTGTGTCCATGTTCATTTTTAATGTTACTGAGAGAAAAAGTATTTTTATACTGTATGTTGTAACTGGTTTTAATTTGAAACTCCTCTAATGTGCAAAAGTATAATAAAATATTACATAAATAAATTATGTTTTGTGTCTTGTTGGGGAAAACCTTAGAAGAAGAACTCCAAAAATGTTTATTTTTCCTATGGAAAAAATAATATTGGACAAATGTTGTGGGGAAAGCTTAAATAGCTGACAGAAATACTGTTAGGCTAAGCTGAGAAATAGGTAAAGGTAAAGGGACCCCTGCTCATTCAGTCCAGTCGTGTCCGACTCTGGGGTTGCGGTGTTCATCTTGCTTTATTGGCCGAGGGAGCCGGCGTACAGCTTCCGGGTCATGTGGCCAGCATGACTAAGCCGCTTCTGGTGAACCAGAGCAGCGCACGGAAACGCCGTTTACCTTCCCGCGGAGTGGTACCTATTTATCTACTTGCACTTTGACATGCTTTCGAACTGCTAGGTGGGCAGGAGCTGGGACTGAGCAATGGGAGCTCCCCCTGTCGCTCGGATTCGAACCGCCGACCTTCTGAGAGCAAGCCCTAGACTCTGTGGTTTAACCCACAGTGCCACCCGCGTCCCTAAGCTAAGAAACAAAGAACTATAAATACAGGGGAGAGGAATTTAGATGAAGAAATAGTTAAGATACCTCAAGTTGAGGTATGAAAACATAATAAAACATTACACATTAAAAAGCTTCCCTATCCAGAGCTGCCTTCAGATGTCTTCTAAAGTTTATATAGTTGCTCTTCTCCTGAACGTCTGCTGGGAGGGTGTTCCACAGGGAGGACGCCACTACAGAGAAGGCCCCCTCTGCCTGGTTCCCTATAGCTTCACTTCTCACAGTGAGGGAACCACCAGAAGACCCATGGAAGATGACCTCTGTGCCCGGGTTGAGTGATAGGGGTGGAGATAATCCTTCAGGTGTGGTGGGCCGAGGCCATTTAGGGCTTTAAAAGTCAGTACCAACACTTTGAATTGTACTTTAATTTGTAACAGAGAGCCAGTGAAGATCCTTTAGGACTGGTGTTACATGGTCCCAGTGTCTGCTCCCAGTCACCAATCTAGCTGCTGCATTCTGGATTAGTTATAGTTTCTGGGCTACCTTCAAAGATCGCCCCACATAGAACACATGACAGTAGTCCAAGCAGGAGATAACTAGAGCATGTACCCCTCTGGTGAGATAGTGCGCAGGCAGGTAGGGTCTCAGCTGGCGTACCAAAAGAAGCTGGTAGACAGCCACCTTGGACACAGAATTAACCTGTGCCTCCATAGACAGCTGTGAGCCCAGAATGACTCCCAGGCTGGACAGCTAGTCCTTCAGGGGCACAGTTACCCTATTCAGGACCAGGGAATCCCCCACACCTGCCCACCCCCTGTCCCCCGAAAACAGTACTTCTGTCTTGTTGGGTTTCAATCTCAATCTTTTAGCCGCCACCCATCCTCCAACCACCTCAACATGTTCACACACGACCTTCACCGCCTTCACTGGTTCCGATTTAAACGAGAGGTAGAGCTGGGTATCATCCACATACTGGTGAACACCCAGCCCAAACCCCCTGATGATAACAGTCATAACACGATAGGGTCAAGAAGGCAGGGAATACTGGAAAGACACAAGTTGGTCATGAGCTGCTTCCATGCCATAAGGCAGCCTTTCCCAACCTTGGTTTCCCAGATTGTGTTGGACTACTACTCCCATCATGCATAGCTTGCAGGCTCAGTGGTCAGGGATGATGGGAATTGTAGTCAAACAGCATCTGGGCACCCAAGATTGGGAGATGCTGCCATAATGGGATCCACCTGGGCAAGGAATTTTGAGATACCGTATTTTCCGGTGTATAAGACGATTGGGCGTATAAGACGACCCCCAACTTTTCCAGTTAAAATGTAGAGTTTGAGATATACTTGACCACAGATTCTCCACCCGGCATATAAGACGACCCCCGACTTTTGAGAAGATTTTCCTGGATTAAAAAGTAGTTTTATACGCCAGAATATACAGTAAGTCAAATGATGAAAATGTTAATTACAGGTAGGTAGCTGTGTTGGTCTGCCATAGTCAAAACAAAATAAAAAATTAAAAAAGTTTGTTCTTGGTATGAGCTTTCATGTGCATGCACACTTCTTCAGATACCAAGAACAAACTTAGTTGGTCTCTAAGGTGCTACTGGAAGGAGTTTTTTTATTTTTTATTTTATTTTGAAAATGTTAATGATATACACAACACATATACACACCTGGAACGAGACTACGCCTTGCTGGACAGCAGGAGCTCCTGGCTTGGCAAGAGTCTTGCAAAGTTCCACAAGTACAAATTGCAAGTGATTATTTTTATTTTTATTTTATTTTTTTGCTTTCCAAAATCCTTTAATATCATTATTATAAACATCCAATGTACTGTCAATTATAATAATTTACAAATTTACAAATTTTCCATGTCGTACCTTTTAGTTCCATAAACTAATAAAATATTTAAAACAAAAAGCTTCATGTCATTTTTCGTCTTTCATATAGTTCGTTCTCTTTTATCGCCTCACAGATAGTCTATACAGCACAGTTCCAATTTACTTTTTAAAGTATTATCACAAAAATAATATAATAATAAAAATAAATAAATAAAAAATAAAATAAATTATAGACCTCCTATCTTTTCTGATGAGCATTCCTTTTCTGCACAAGTGATTTTTTTAAATGAAAAAAATCTTAAAGTCTCCTTCAGCTTCGCCTTTTAAAAATGTGGAACTGTGATTCATTTCCTTTTTAAATGCCTCGTCTGGTAAAATGCATTGGTATTCCCTCCCTTCTCTGCCTTGTACAAGAGCCAAGAAATAGGGAGAGCTGGAATTGCAAATGCTTTCCCCTTCAACTTAACCTGCTGCATCATTAAAAATGGCCCTTAGGTTCTCATTAGGTGCACTCAGGATTCAAAGCAAATTTCTTATAAGCTCTGGATACATTTGGCACCCTCTAGTGCCATTGAGGCAATTGTACACCTGTCGTTTTAAAGGTGTGTCTGAGAAGCTGGTCTGGGTTGAAGGCTCAAAGCTTGCGGGCAGAGAGATGGTGCTGATTTTGAAATGAAATGCAGCTTTGCCTTGGTATTTAAAGGCTTCATACAACCATTCATGTGATGAGCGGTACCTGCTGCATGGAAACTTACCAATGCAGAACTTGTCTAGTCTTCCAAGGCTAGTAATAAATGCTCTTGTTAAATTTTAACAGTAGTACTTCACTCATAGAAACCATGCACTCTCTTCAACAGAAGCATAGCTTTGTAGGGTGTTTATACCAGATCAGGTCCACATCAGGTGTTTGCAAAGGCAGTGGAGGTGCTGCTTCAGGCATGCTTGGAGGAGACTGGATATCTGGATGCATTTGAGTCTGGCTTCCAGCCTGGTCATGACACTGAAACTGCCTTGGTCTTCCTGGTTGATGACACCAGTCAAAGAGAGATTGGGAGAGTTCAGCCCTGCTTTTGATACTGTTGACCACAGCTTCCTTCTGGAGTGTCTCATGGAGGTGGGGTTTGGGGCACTGAACTTCAGTGGTTCTGCTCCTACGTATGGTAGCTCTCCCGTGGTGTCCTGTGTATATTTTAACACCTGTGCTATTTTAACACCTATGTGAAGCCGCTGGGAGCTCTCACCAAGAGTTTGGGAGTGAAGTGTCACCTGTCTGCAGATGACACCCAGCTCTATCTCTGTGGCGTGTGAATCAGGAGAGGTGACTTGAGGTGCTAGACAAGTGATTGGCTTCCCAAACGTTGTAGTCCCATCATCCCAATCCAGTTCACTTCAAGATAAGCTTAGCTAAACTGCCAGGGAATGGTAAAAGTAGTAGCCCAACACTGTCCAGGGACCCAAAATTGAAGAACATGGAACTGTAGACCTGAACTGGTCTAATAATTATTGCCTCTCTCCAAAGAACTCTGGGAATTGTAGTTCTGTTTGTAAGGGTGAAAGATACTCGGAGTCCAGTGTGACTTTCATGCTCTTTATTCAGCTCATAGTAGTGAGGAATGTAGTTCCCCCAAAACGTTTGCTTTATATACACTATTTACACAATGGGCCCCACGTGATTGGCTAATTCCGGGATACTCCTGTATGCCAATCAGAGTGCGGATTCAATTCCACCTGGAGCTGGATTGGGTGGCTCCTGCAGACCAATCAGACTGCTGCAATCTCAATCCTATTGTTCTGGGACCAATCAGACTGCTGCAATCTCAATCCTATTGTTCTGGGACCAGTCAGACTGCTGCAATCTCAATCCTATTGTTCTAGGACCAATCAGACTGCTGCAGTTTGGATCCTATTCAACTCAGTACATAACAAAGGGGGTCTAGGGATCTCCAACAGAGACTTATCATCACCCTCCAGAAGGGGGTGGACCATCCCAGCTCTAAGCTGGACACTTTCCTTTCTGCTTCCAGCCTCCCACCCTGGGAGATCTTCCTTTCCCTGCCTCTCACACAGGGTCCTTTACCAGACAATCCTCACCTTCGTGTATGTACAAGAAGAAAAAGAAGCAGGAAGATAAACATAATGAAAATTAAAGAGAGAGGGGGGAGGGAGAAACAGGGCTTGGGATTCTGCACCTATCAGTTTTATATATACAGGTGAAACTCGAAAAATTAGAATATCGTGGAAAAGTCCATTTATGTAAGCAATTGTTTTCATTAGCTACTGGAGTTTAATATATGAGATAGACTCATGACATGCAAAGCGAGATATGTCAAGCCTTTATTTGTTATAATTGTGATGATTATGGCGTACAGCTGATGAAAACCCCAAAGTTGAGATTGTTAATTTGGGGTTCTCATCAGCTGTATGCCATAATCATCACAATTATAACAAATAAAGGCTTGACATATCTCGCTTTGCATGTCATGAGTCTATCTCATATATTAGTTTCACCTTTTAAGCTGAATTACTGAAAGAAATGAACCTTTCGAGTTTCACCTGTATATGATTATTCAAAGTACAGGCAATGACTGATTAACACGTGCCCGAAATATGTATTGTATGATCGTGCACACACAGTGCCAGAAGTGACTGAAAATGTCGTGAAAAAAGTCATGAAAAGGGCAGAACAGGGTGGGCCACGCTAATACATTTTCTGGTGACACATGGGTCCAGGAACGGAACTGCTGCACAAAATGGTCATTGACTGTATTCAGAGAATACAGAGTATACAGGTGATATCCAGCTGTTTCCTTCTGCTAGGCAATATTTTCCCAATCTTTGGACCCAGACTTCTCAAGTTCATTCATCTTTCCTTCCACACAAAAAGGATAAAAGCAGTTCTCCAATTATTATTATTATTATTGGTAAATGTCAACCATAGTGTTCCTTCAGTACAGCATAATAACCACTATACACCCAGCGTTGAGAAACAACAATGCCTTCATCTTTCTTCATACAGAAGTCTCTGTTGTGGTTATATATTGAAACAGCAACCCATAGCTATATACTTCTTGTATATTTATTGATTCACTCCCAGTTCGATATCTTCCAAGCCCATTTCCTGTTGTCTGTGATCTTCCATCTTAAATTGGAAAAAGGATTTCCTTCCATTTCTGCTTCTCCCTCGATTTGAAGAGCTGTCCAGTCCAAGCCTAGTTTAGAGATAAACAATCCAAACAGAGAGGGGCATTGAAGCTGCTCATTCACAGTGACCGAGGGGCACAAAGCACACCTGGTCACAGGCTTCCTGAGATGCATTTCTATTTAAATGATAGTATTATTTTTTAAAGTATACCTATAGCATATGCAAAGTTCAGACAAAATTGTACCCTCTTCTTTCTCAATGCACGCGAGGCCGCTCTACGTGCAAATGAGCAGTACAAAACTATAAGTTTTCCATGTAGAGATGACCTCAGGTATTGCCTTTTTGCAAGTTCCACAAAATGCCTTTTAATTCAGGCGGTATCCCACTTCAGTTGTGCATCACTTGACCTTGCGTGCAAAGACGGGGAGTAACAGGTCAAGCCTCCTGCAAAGGAGAGTTGAATACTGATTTGTCTAACCTACTTTTGCTTTGCTATTCTTTGCTCATTTGTTTTTTTTAAAAAAAAATTGGACTGCACCACAATAGCAGCAGCAATTTCACCATGCAGCTATAATCAATGTGGAAAAGGAGAAAGAGCAGAGAAGCTGTGCAGCTGTCAAGGGCTTCTGTGAAAAGTTCAAGGTGTGTGAGCAAAATAATAACTAAAGCTAATGGCAATATGATCCTAAAAATTAGGTTCGGTATCACAGTGTGACCGCGCTTGTCAAGTGCCAGATTTACATACATGCTGAGCAGGCTGCAGCCCAGGGCCCAGGGCTTCATAATCTAGGGGAGCCTCATCCATTTTTTAAAAAAATTAAAAACACCTATGCAACCTTCAACAAAATGTTCCCCTGTGGAGTGCATCGACTCATGCACCTACCAGAGCTAAGCATGTTGGTTATATGAGGCTGATTTATCCCACATGTTCATCACTCCCGACTTTTAGGGGCTTAAATTTTATTTATTTATTTCGTGGGGAAGTGGCACCTCTGCAACTTAAGTTTACTGAAGCCTGCAAATAGCTGCTTCGAGTGCCTAGATGCAGTGCCGGATTTACGTATATGCTAAACAAGCTACTGTTTAGGGCCCCACTCTCTTGGGGGCCCCCCAAAAAATTAATGGAAAAAAAACCTGGATGTACATTTCCAAAATATAAGATAAAAAACACTATTAATATACTTCTTCTTAATTGTGTTTCAGTTCAACAATTACTTTGACAAAATACATATTTTGTTATGTGCAAATGGCTTTAGATACCTATTAGGTCCATAAATTACCACATAGCATATATTCAACACAAAAAAAACAGCTGGACATACAAAGGTGTGGGGATTGTGGTCAGATTGGCGCTGGCAAGCCTGGTCAATTCTGCGAAGGTTGGCAAAGGTTGGAAAAAGCAGTGCTGGCAAGCCACACTGATGGGGGGCGCCAGGTTGGGAAACACGTGTTTAGTCAGGGAGAACAAAGGAGTAGCTGGAAAAGTACTGGAGAATCACAAGGTGGTCAGCCGGAGGGGCACATAAGGGAGAGGCATGAGGAAAGGCACGTATGCAATGGAGATGTCATAGGAAGAGTTGGGGGTGTCACCAAGAAAACCCAGGGCAGGAACATTTCCTTGTATGGAGCAGATATGCCACCTGTGGGAGAGGTTTTTCCTTTTTTGGTCCGTGAGACTGTGCCTGAAGGTTAATCTTTAACTGCTATGTAAAATGATCATTGGGGGAGACTCTTGAGAGTCCCATGGACTGCAAAAAGATCAAACCTATCCATCCTTAAAGAAATCAGCCCTGAGTGCTCACTGGAAGGGCAGATCCTGAAGTTGAGGCTCCAATACTTTGGCCACCTCATGAGAAGAGAAGACTCCCTGGAAAAGACCCTGATGTTGGGAAAGATGGAGGGCACAAGGAGAAGGGGACGACAGAGGATGAGATGGTTGGACAGTGTTCTCGAAGCGACTGGCATGAGTTTGGCCAAACTGCGGGAGGCAGTGGAGGATAGGGGTGCCTGGCATGCTCTGGTCCATGGGGTCATGAAGAGTCGGACACGACTCAATGACTGAACAACAACAACAACAACAACAACAAATGATCAATAAAAGGGAGCCCTCGGGTGTTGCTCGGGGTTGCCTTCCCATCGAAACCATCGTCGTTCTTTTGCCAGTGCAACACAAAGGGCCCCATTACCTTCAGTAGCTTAGGGCCTCATCAAACCTAAATCCGGCCCTGCCAAGATGGCACTAGTTTGACAAGTAGTAATGGCATTTGCCTCCTGAATAGAGTCAATGAGGTGAAATGCTGAGATGGCAACAAGTATAGCTGAATTGAAAGGGTTCACGGCGACTTTATGTTGTCACTAGGTTTCTGCCATTGAAGGTGTCTTTTCTGCTTCCATGTTTTCTCACTGGGCACAACCATAGGAACCCGTAGGGGAAAATAAGGCTTCACCATTATAGCAAAACATGCACCCTCCACTCAATTGCATTAGTTTGACCTACTGGTGCTTGGACATAAAAGATGTACCGGTATACCAAGATCCTACTCAGTTTGTGATGTCCCTTATATGCATTGCATTTTTGCTCTTTCAGAAAATAGTGCCAAAAATATGGCTATTTTCAGTGCTTTTTTTTTCTGGGGGGACGCATGCCCCTAAACATTTTGTGAATCTAAGTTTGGCCTCATTGAGGGGCATTATTTCAATATGAGTAGGAAAATGAGAGTGCCCCTAAACATTATTTTAGAAAGGGGGGAAAAAGCAGCACTAGCCTTTTTTTCAACATTTGCAACTTGGTGCGTGAGAAAGAAATGGTGCTGTGCTTCCACATTTCTGCCCTGAGCTAAAGTCCTTTGCTTTCTTTCCAAGATTCCCTGCCATATTTTAGTTCTCGTTTAGAAAGGTTCTTTGCATGTCTGCTTATCTGTAAAGAGTTTTGCTCAATGGAGTTCCAGCAGGCGATGAACTGACCGCAGCTGGAAGCGCCAATACATTAAAAAGAAAGGAAACTCAAATGTTGTTCTGCTACTGCTTCATCCGCACCCCCCTTCCCGCATTAATTTCTCATTCAGTCTCATTGGCAGTTAAAGCACTGATATTTTAAAAGCTATCCACATTTTTATAAACAAAAACTTAACCTCCTTATTTTCCCAGTTCTCGTAAAGAATAGTCCTCTCTTCCTTGTGTTTTTTGGGATATCAGCCAGGGTTTTCTTCAGCCACCCCTTCTATCAGTTCACCGTTTTCAGTGGTTTAAGACTCAAGGGTGATAACATAATCTGGAATTGTGAAAAGGGGAACAAAAATACAGGTAAGTAACAAATGACTTAGCTTTCCAAGAAACTCCTTGTACAGCCAAGGACACAGAACTTTACAAAATGATGTGCTTTTATGCTGCAATTTGTCATAATTTATGCACTTCCCACACCTCAAAATTCTCTTTTTGGAGAAGGATCCTGAAGGCTTTTGGATTGTTGGAAAGCCTTCAAACCAATTTAGCACCCAAATGGAGTCCAGAAAGTTTCTGCTGTGCGTACCTGTGTACGTTCTCACTTGCTTTTCCTGTGCCATCCGCAGAGTATCTTCTTGCGCAACGGTGTGTGTGTGTGTGTGCATGCCAGCAATTATAGACGACAGAGTCCAGATTCTTTTTCTAACCTAGAAGCTTTATTTACAAGGCATAATCACATTCCTGGAGAGACGCACGACATTCTCGCCTTCTTCTTCTCCAGCCAAAAGCGAAAGGGGAACTGAACAGGGAATAAACAGTGCGTCACATAAATCATCACAAAGACATCGCATAAGCAGATAACCCGGATGTTGTGACACTTCCCTTCTGTGGGCGGGGCGACCTGGTTGAGCTTGTTAACCCTGAAAGCTCCAAACCTCTACAGATCCATACTGCCAGCTCAAGGCCATGGGTTGTTTGCGATTCACTATATGGGTAATTGTAAAGCATTTAATGGAGGAAAAGAACAGTCCAGTCCAAAATTAAACATTTTCTGGTTGAGACTACAGTGGTACCCCGGGTTACATACTTAATTCGTTCCGGGTTACAGTATGTAACCCGAAAAGGACGTAACCCAAACAATTCATTCTGCACATGGGCAGACCACCCCCCCCCCGAAAAACGAAAAAAACTGCGAAAAAATTGCGCACACGTCGGGGGGGTTGCGCTTCTGGGTTAGCGGAGTTCGTAACCCGAAAAGTACGCAACCCGAAGCGTACATAACCCGAGTATCTCCTTATGAGGAGAAGCCCTTGTGCAGTTCAACCCCCCCCCCGCCCCACATGTGCTCAGCAGCGAAGCTTTGCAAAGCCCTTTCCTTGAGGGAAAGCCTTTGCAGAGCCTTAAGTCGCTGCTCCGCATCACAGGGGTGGCAGCGGGGTCCTCAGGTGAGAAAGCATCTTGGGCCATCTCTGCCACGGTGGGGCAACTGCAAGCATTCTTGGATGGCTCAGATTATTTAGATCCATTCCAATCTGGGTTCAGGCCTGGCCACGAAACTGAGTTGCCCTTGGTAGCCCTGATGGATGGCCTTTACAGAGAGTGGGGTGGAATCCACACACACACACACACACACACACACACACACACACACACACACCCACCCACACACACACAGTGAAAATGCTTTCTAAAAACGTTTTGAAAAATACATTGAATTTGGCATAGCTCACTCTTGCCCTCTAGTGTTACATTTGAGTATTGCACTTTACGACACATTTAAAACGTTTCATTTGCAGCTGTATAGCTGAGTCCTGGACAGGGGAAGTGCAGCTTTGCTCCTGCTTCTTGATCTCTTGTCGGCATTTGATACCATTGACCATGATATCCTCCTGGACTGGCTCCGGGAAATGGGAATTAGTGGCACTGTATCGCAGTGGTTCCAATCCTACCTTTAGGACCAAGTCCCTGGCAGCTACTTTAGTAGAAGTCCTCTTCCCACACCCTGTGTTCCTCCAGAATGCCCAATATTGGATTGGCATACTCACTCACAGCTATTTATACACCTTATTATATTCTGCTTCCTTCCACATTCAAGTGGCTATTAAACATAAAAGCAAAATAATCATTATACAGCTTTTAATGACAAATGTGAGAGCCAGTGTGGTGTAGTGGTTAAGAGCGGTAGACTTGTAATCTGGTGAACCGGGTTCGTCTCTGCTCCTCCACATGCAGCTGCTGGGTGACCTTGGGCTAGTCACACTTCTCTGAAGTCTCTCAGCCCCACTCACCTCACAGAGTGTTTGTTGTGGGGGAGGAAGGGAAAGGAGAATGTTAGCCGCTTTGAGACTCCTTCGGGTAGTGATAAAGCGGGATATCAAATCCAAACTCTTCTTCTTCTTCTTCTTCTTCTTCTTCTTCTTCTTCTTCTTCTTCTTCTTCTTCTTCTTCTAGGAGACCCAATTGATTTATATTAGGGTATTCTTCTCCTTTATTTGGGTTCTGCAATGGGCTCCCGAAGCATTGCACATGGGATATTTAGGTTGCACAGAGTACAGCTAAGTTCCTTCTTAAAGAACAAACAATCTTTAAAAAAGGGCAGACTCAAATGTGACCAGGTGTCTCTAAGAAGGAAACTGGCTTCAATTGTCTATGGAAAGGGGAATTGGCACAAACCAGTCAACAGAGATATTGGGTCATGTCTGTTTGAATCGAATGCTTTTTAAAAAGCTCAGAAGAGGCTGCTCTGATTTCTGAATTGGAGAATTAAAACTCTGGGGGAGGTCACTAGCCAGTAATCCATGTGCTGTGCTACTTTCTATAGCTACACAAAGCCTTGACCTGAAAGCCTGGGATTAGGAAAGGTATAAAATGTAAATCTCTTTGACTTTAGTGGAAAATCGGAATTCTATTAACAGCTCAGAGTAATTTTAGAAGTTTTATATATTGGATAATGCCACCTTCAGAAACCATCATATGAAATGACTGCAGCGCCTCGTCCAATTTGCCTGTGAGTTCCTCCAGTTTTACAGGTGGTCTCTAAGGTGCTACTGGAAGGAATTTATTTTATTTTTAATTTTGTTTTTTCTCTTCCTCCAGAACAGGGCTGTGAGATCTGTGGCTTTCAGGTGTCGTTGGTCTCCAAATCCCATCAGCCACTGCAAAACCAATGGCCAGGGGGATGGGAGTTGGAGGCCAGCCACATTGGGGGGGACGGACGACACACAAATTTCACCACCTGGGATCTAGAGGTGCTGGATAAGGGCATCTTCTTTCTCTCAGGATTATGCACTGCAATTATAGAAACCTTAGCAACAATTATGGGATATGTTAATGACATCGTAGGTGTTACTGTTGGCTCTCTGTTCTGTGTGCTGATATGCTACAGACAGAGTAATTTGTTGTTGTTTAGTCGTTCAGTCATGTCCGACTCTTCATGACCCCATGGACCAGAGCATGCCAGGCACTCCTGTCTTCCACTGCCTCCCGCAGTTTGGTCAAACTCATGTTAGTAGCTTCAAGAACACTGTCCAACCATCTCGTCCTCTGTCATCCCCTTCTCCTGTGCCCTCCATCTTTCCCTGCATCAGGGTCTTTTCCAGGGAGTCTTCTCTTCTCCGTATTGTAGCCTCAGCTTCAGGGTCTGTCCTCCCAGTGAGCACTCAGGGCTGATTTCCTTCAGAATGGATAGGTTTGATCAATGGTACATATTTAACATTATCCTTTCAAGTCATCAAAGCGCTTCAAGTGCCTTATCTCGCTGTAGTCCTTACAACCGGTATTTTTATCTATTTATTTTAATTTTTGTCATGTATTTTGTATTTTCATTCTGTCAACTGCCCTGTGATCTTTGGGTGAAGGGTGGTTTATAAATTTAACAAATACTAACGAGTCTTAAGGTATTTCAGTATTATATTCCCACATTTTACAGATCGGAAGACTGAGGCTGAAAGAGTGTAGTTTCTGTACTACCACCTAGTGAATTCCTGTGGAGACTTGTTCAAAACAAGGGCTTTGCAATTTGTAGCTCAGTCTCTCAGTCACTACTATAGTACAGGCAGCTCCCAACTTATGTGGGGCTTATGTTCCAGGCCCCTGCGAGCATAAGTAAAATGTGCATAAGTCCTTGTGACTCATGAGGAAACCCTCCCAGGAGCCCAAAGAGGACACCCTCTCCAGGCCCTGGGGAGGGTCTCCTCATGCTCTCTCCTGCCACTTCTGGGATCCTGGCGCAGCATGTTTGCGACGTCACATGCAAGTAAGGAGTTGCCTGTAGACCAACTCTCTGGAATGCTCCTTGCCAAAGTTACATTAATGTGTTGAAATTTCAGGTCACAGCATTAAGGAATCCATGATACTGACCAGGATCAAAAGAACAATTAAACTGGTTTGACTAGCTGCATTGGATTTGTGTTTGTGTTTGTCAGTCGGCAGCCTGCCGTAGTGAATGGTAAGCTACGGGGGGAATTGTCTGCAGAAAGAACAAATGTCAACAACGTCAGCGAATGTATATCTGTAAAGCAGATGGTTGGCGGCTGTGGGCAGGATTCCTGCATTGCCGGGGGTTGGACTCAATGATGCTACAACTCCTTCCATTGCTACAATTCTACGAGCCTTTGGATAAGCCTAAAATATATTCTGAATATATCACAACTTATTCTGCAATCCTGCACACACTTACTTCAGAATCAGCACCAGTTAAAACAATGGGACTTACTTCTGAGTAAACATGCATTGGATTGCACCGTTAATCTTACCTAATAAGACGGGGCAGTAAGAGACTTTTAAAAATACTTCCTGCCTTGGATTTTGATCAGATATCCGAATAATCCATTAGCCGCTGTTTCACGAAATCATCTAAGACTTGAAAATATGGTGGGAATTGCAATTCTCGTGACTCAGAAATGTCAAGTCAGAACATTCTTCCTGGCTGAAAGAAGAGAAGCCTTGAAATGATAGCGCTTCCTAAAACCCTGTTTATAGTTCAGTCATTGCTAATATATATTCTTATGTATAAACTGAAACAATGGCAGACCATACTGAATATTCATTTGGAAGACTATTCATTCGGTAGGCTTAGTTTAAGTACCTCAAAGAGGTATATTGAAAGGCCCGCTAGCAATGCCAAATTTAAATCTATATTACCAGGTGTCTTGGTGGGTGCCTGTGAAAGCTTAGTTAAATCCTGAACAGAACAGGATTGTTACTCTTTTGGAACAAGAAGTTTCAAATATTTGCTTTGAAATATCTCACTTGGCTGGATAAATAAAAGTGTACTCTTGGCTCAGTGAAATATAACAGAAAGCCCAATCATGGAAACCTGGAATAAATAAGCATTTTCTTATATTATACAAAATGGTGCTGGGTAATGGTACATGTTCACCTCTAAACCTTGGTTTATTACCCATTTCAAAACTCCCAAGTTACTTGAACTCCTTAACTTCCTCAGCTCATAGATATGCCTTCATAAAGGCAAGATTCAATACCTTCCCATCCAATGTGTTGGGAAACAGATTTTCCAACGGACAGATATCGCTCTTATGTGACTGTAATTGCGGAGCCCCAGAATCGTTGCAGCACATAATCCTCGGATGTGCTTTTCACTCATCGGCCAGGAATAAGTTTCTTGCTCTGTATCTAAAGGGAATTGCAGATGATTCGAACGAAACCAAGCTGAGATACCTGCTGAATGATGAAGACCCTTTAAGATCACTTTCAGTTGCTAGATTTCTGATCAGCGCCCTATCCCTAAAGAAGAAAAACGGACTTCCGTGCGGCTCGGATAACCCTTTTAAATTATGATCCACGATGCAATTATGCGATACCATATTGATGTCCTGTATATATTTCTGAACAGAGGGAATGTTTTATCTCGCAAATTCACTGTATTGTACTGTACTGCATCTTCCCAAGTTTTTGGATGTTTTAAAGCTGGAAGTTTTAAGTGTATTTATATGTTGTCTTGAGAAATTGTTGTATGATGGGCCAATGGCCGTATATATCTATCTATCTATCTATCTATCTATCTATCTATCTTATATTATACATACACATACATTCACTTTGTAATTCACTTAAAGAGCTACCCAAATTGTTAGGGTACTTCGACATAACCTGGAGAGCTTAAACGAGGCATGCACCCATCCAAGGCACTGTGATTTTATTAGGAGGAAATATTTGAAAATGGGGAAATTAGAGCAGTGCTAGCAGCAAAAACCTATAGTAGAGGCTAGTACAGTTGATACAAACATGGCCAAGCAATACACTGTTTCCTGGTTCTAAATACAATCAATGAAATCACCTTCCGTGATGATGCCCCGATTTGCTGGAACTGTGTGCCTTGCAAGAGTATCCTTCTGTAGGACACATGAGTACTTCCTTGCTGGTTCATGAAAAGAAGGGATGACCAAGAGTCGGAGAGTATTCAGCCCTTTTGCTTAAGCCCTCTAGAGAAACAAGTTTGGGCAGAGTAGTGTAATAGAAATGTGTTCCCTCTGCACAGAGACATTAGGAACTACCTTCAGCTGAATTCGAGAGAACGCAACGGTGGTTTCTGTGTGTGCTTTTCTCTCGGTACCAGGCAAAACCTTACGGGACAATAGCAGCACACGAGAGAAGACGTGTGGATTTTTTAAAATATTCTGTTCTGGGTTGGTCTTGCTACTCCTTGCAGCGTGTTGTTAAGACGTCCATGTGAGTGGTGCTTGTACAAGATCAAGAATGTAAGAAAGGCCTGGCCAGTCCACCTCGCGTCCTGCTCCCAGATGGAGACAATGGGCCATTCGCAGAGCTTGAAGGTAGCTCTCATCCTTGGTACCTTGGTTTTCGAACAGCTTAGTTCTCAAACGTTTTGGCTCCCGAACGCCGCAAACCTGGAAGTGAGTGTTCCAGTTTGCAAATTCTTTTTAGAAGCCAAACATCCTACGGGCTTCTGTGGCTTCCGATTGGCTGCAGGAGTTTCCTGCAGCCAATCAGAAGTCGCGCTTTGGTTTTCAAACGTTTTGGGTGTCGAACGGACTTCTGGAATGGATTCTGTTCGACTTCCAAGGCATGACTGCATGCTACTTCTTACCCTAGAGGTCCTATTGAGCTACTATGCTCATCTACACAGAGGAAATTTTAGGGTAGTGCCCTATATTAATACATTTAATGTGTGCGCATGTGAACACAGCCCATTTTGGAGCATTTGTTATTGTGCAGAGAGGGAAAAAAGCACTCGACCATGAATGAAGAATATGTTAGCACAGTTCAGAAGGGCTGCTGTTCATTTCCTAGCTCCATGTCTCCCCTCATGGAACCCTGCTCCGTCCAACAGGTGGCAGTGTCTATTTGGCAATTTTACGTAACATGGAAATTACATGAGTATCTTTTACCACAAAGCGCTAATGTACAAATGAGAGAGGCTGAGCAGAACATTTGCTAAATATTTCTGCAGAGTTTCCGAAAGCAAATCATTAGAGTCATGTTTTGAAATAATGTGTTTTAGGGGGTTCACGACGCTTCTGCAAGAAAGCCTTACAGCAGGAGAAACTTTAGTATTACGAGCCCGTTGCTGAAGATGAGGATCAAAGGGCCAACTCAGACAAAGCAAGGACAACTCTCTCTGTTTCTTCATGTCTGCCCTGCATCTATAACGGATATGGAGAGAGAGTGGATTTTCAGATGTTGCTCCACCAACTCCCATCATTCTTGACTATTCGCTGTGTTGGCCTTATGGGGATGGGAGTCCAACAGCATCTCTTCAATCCATACCAAAAATACTGTATCCAAAAATATCCACAACTAGAATCGAAGCTCTGGGGCTAGCAGGAAGCTGGAGGACACACGGGGAAGTGGCTGAGGCTGCACTACCCCACAGATCAGCTGTTAGGCGGGGAGGCTGAGCAGCGTAAACAAAGCCCTGTTGTGCCTCTGGTCTCTTTATGACTTCCTCCACCCTCACTGATGTCCTCTTCAGGCTCCGGGGAGGGTCTCCTTGCGAGCCACAGCTGTCTCCTGCCATTTGCAGGTTTGAATCAATTTACTTAATTATTTCCAACACCACATGTATTCAAGGTCGCACATGAGTCAATCGCATGTGGTTAAACCCTCACTGAAATTGCTTCTGACCTGGAAAACTTAGGGCTTATCTGCACATCTTCCCCTGGGGGGAAACTGCTCTTTAGTGCTCAATTGGAGCAAATGGCAATTTGGGTTTTCTCTAGATTAATATTTGCTCTAATTTAGCACTAAAGAGCAGGTTTTCCCTTAGAATATCACATGAATTTTCATAATTAACAGGGCAGCAAACCATTGATCCCGGAAACAGTAGCTCCTCATGACTTCAGAAGAATTACCTATATAAATCTGTAGTGTTCTTTATGCATGCACTTGTTTATTTTTCATCTATTCACCAATACACCAGAAATAAACAGTAGCCAGGAAGGATAAAAAACAACAACAACTAAGTATGTGCTTGCTGATTTGAGCATTGGCTCACATGCAAGCATCTAAAAGCTAGGAGTTAAATATAACCGCAGCACAGAAGAATACAGAATTAACAAAATTCTACAGATAAATTTGATAGCATCCAACTTCATTTTAGCTCATATATAAGATCATGGAACATTTTCTATTTTTACTAAATGCTTCTGTAAATGAAGGTTCAGTTCAAAGAGACATCCTGATTTAACCCTTTTGAATGGAAATATTTCACTACTACTTTCCATTTAAATTGAATTAAAGGGATTTATTCTGTAAATCATGTAAATGCGCTTTAGTGAACAGACCAATATTGTTTCAATCCGTGGGTTGTTGTGCTTTTCCGACATTGTCTTCTCCCAATGTTTGCTTTAATTGTCTCTTTTATCATCAGATCTGCTGCTGCTTTCAATAACTTCTGAGATGGAGTTTATCCATGCAGCAACTTAAATCATTTGTTTTCTCATTTACTGAGCGCTGACTAGAGACTTCCCATGTGCAGTCAGTCAGATTGTTATGCGTTTGTAATGTCCCTGTTTTCTCCCAAGAAAATACAAGGATTTCAAAATAAAACTATTTCCTTCTGGTCTCTGGGTAGAACAGTTGGCGTCGTGCTGAATGCTTTTCTTCCTTCAGATGGGCTCCATTCAAATGTACATTCTGAGATGTGATAAGAACCTGCTCAGAAACAGAGCAGATGAGACTGCGGCTGCCTTGCTCCATCACAAAATCTTGCTGCGTGGTTGCCATGTGTCCTCTTTTTCCAGGACACGCCGTCTTCTTCAGGGGTAAAATTTGAAACAAACTGCATTTATTTGCTTTCAATGGCCGTCATATCATCATAGCGCCTTCTTTTTTTGCTCCTCAAAATATGGCAGCCCTACATATGGAGTGATCCTGTTCAGGATTTCAGTGGCTCCATTGCATTTGTTGTTGTTTAGTCGTTTAGTTGTGTCCGACTCTGCGTGACCCCATGGACCAGAGCACACCAGGCACTCCTGTCTTCCACTGCCTCCTGCAGTTTGGTCAGACTCATGTTGGTAGCTTCGAGAACACTGTCCAACCATCTCATCCTCTGTCATCCCCTTCTCCTTGTGCCCTCCATCTTTCCCAACATCAGGGTCTTTTCCAGGGAGTCTTCTCTTCTCATGAGGTGGCCAAAGTACTGGAGCCTCAACTTCAGGATCTGTCCTTCCAGTGAGCACTCAGGGCTGATTTCCTTAAGAATGGATAGGTTTGATCTTCTTGCAGTCCATGGGACTCTCAAGAGTCTCCTCCAGCACCATAATTCAAAAGCATCAATTCTTCGGCGATCAGCCTTCTTTATGGTCTAGCTCTGACTTCCATACATTACTACTGGGAAAACCATCAGACCCTGAAGCTGAGGCTCCAAGACTTTTGCCACCTCATGAGAACAGAAGACTCCCTGGAAAAGGCCCTGATGTTGGGAAAGATGGGGGGCACAAGGAGAAGGCGATGACAGCAGTGGATGAGATGGTTGGACAGTGTTCTCGAAGCTACCAACATGAGTCTAGACCAAACTGTGGGAGGCAGTGGAAGACAGGAGTGCCTGGCCTGCTTTGGTTCATGGGGTCACAAAGAGTCGGACACGAATAAACAACTAAACAACAACAACATTACTTCCCCTGATCTGGACACTAAACTTCTGTTGATAGGTGTGAAGAGAACTTGATTTTTATGAGTGTGAGAGCAATCTTGTTGCAATCAGGAGCGAAGTGGTGTGTGTGTGTGTGCCAGAGGGGCTGTGGCCTGGGCGCAGATTTTTGAGGGGGCATGAAGCAGGTCCGTCCGTCCCCCACCGTGCAGGTGCCCCCAGTGCAGTGCGGCCCAGCGCTCCTCTCCCAGGGTAAAACTTTTGAGTTTTACAGAATCCCTATCCAGGAGGAAGTGGTGGGAGCAAAATGCAAATCTACTTTTCAAAAAGAAGAGCAGGAGGGATGATGTGTGTCAAGTTGGCTTGGCTAGTTAGCACTTCAAAGCCACTGGAAAACAAAGCAAGTTCATTTGTACGGGCATTTATATGCTAATGTAATTAGGAACAATGCTCTGTTCTTGCCTTTGTTCTGAAATATCATCTTGTTAAGTTCGATGTGCCTCTCATTACGGCTCTCATTTGAGCTGCACACAGTCTTTGTCTGTAATCTCACCTTCTCATTCTGCCTGGTTTCTCTCACTGCTTTTCTCGTATTAATAAGCCGCCCGAGTCACAAGACAGTTGAGACAAGACACTCGGGTTGTCATCAGCGTAGCCCCATTCAAGTAAATATGAGCAATTAGGCTTCAGCCCAGGAACTTTGGCTTAACTGGCTCACATATGAATTGGGTTGTAAAACGCCTAATTTAGCACAGCCCATTTTTGTATTTCTTTTTTTGTGTGTGTGTTTTACCAGTTTTGTCCCAAGTACTGTTGTAGGACATGGCTTCTTCTTGTTGTTGTTTGCATTTCTATTGCCAGATTATTCAAACAAATGACATTAGCCAAGATCCACAGAGTGACTTTTGATGCACCCATGGACTTGGAAGAACATGCCGGGTTTATTAAATTCCCAAAGCCATTTTGGAGAGCAGGTGCCCCCTGACCGTATCGCAAACTATTTAGGAAGTTCCACTCTGTTTCAAAAGAGGTTTGCCGCCTGGAATGGGACCACAATTCCAGACTTCCATCAGGCGTGTAGAGGGAGCGACACACTGTTCTTCATATCTAAACCATAGTATATCTCTACCTGCTCAATCCTTTTCTTTCTGGGCACCAAACAACTGAAGAATGTTTCATTTGGCTGAACGTTTTGGTGTAAACAGGGGCATAGCAAGGGGGGCGTGGGGCGGGCCGCCCTGGGTTCCATAATGGAGGGGGTGACAAATTACCAAGGAACAATTTTTTTGAAAAAAAAAATTGATTTTTTTTTTTTTTGGAAAATGCCTGCTCCAAAGGTCTTATCTTACTATACTAGGGATTATATAGCTATATATGAAATTTCATGCATATCGGTTAATATCTTGACCCTCCTCCACCAAAATAGCTGTTTACTTGGCTGTTTTCCTATGTCATGAAGGCTGAAATTTCAGTTCAGAGAACACTTACTGTTCCCAACCCTAACCCTGTGGAAAGCCATCTAATTAGACTTTAATTTGATTTTGAGATGTTTTTAGGAGGTAATTTAATTATTGTTTGATTTTATACCAATGTTATGTATCTGATGTTAGCCACCCTGAGCCCGACTTTGGCCGGGGAGGGCGGGATATAAATAAAAGTTTATTATTATTATTACTTGTTATTATTCCTTTGTAAGAAAATATGAAATAACGTAAAACCATTTTTGCAGGGGGGACAAGAAATTTTCCGCACCAGGTACCACCTGACCTTCCCATGCCTTGGGGGGAGGGTGACAAAAAAAAAATTCCCCCGGGTACCAATTTACCTTGCTATGCCCCTGTAAAGGTGCTGTAAGAGAGTGAAATGATCAAAGCTGAATCTTTCAACCTGTTATGTACCCATTTCCATCCATTTTTAACCTTCTCATGAGGAATTGCTGGTGAGGTCTTATAAACAAGCGTATTTCACAGTGTTTAAATTAACGTAGCCTTATTTTTCATTTTCCTCCTCTTATATGCTTGTAGATTCTCACTGCTTACCTTTTAATTGTATTTTTAGGAACTGACTTTTTATTTTGCTGTTCCCTACTTTGAGAACTCAAGTATTTTAAAAAGCCATATGTTTAAAAATAAATAAATAGAAGTACAATCCTATGAATGTTTACCCAGAGCTTACTCAAAGCCACTTGCATTGGACTGCACCCTAAATGTTTTTAAAATGGTAATCACCACATCTCCATAATTTGCTTCATGGATGTAGCCAAGAAGGGGCACCTGCCCCCCTATAAATAAAAATCAACAAAAATACACAGCAAACTGAGGTTCTGCCCCCACTAACAAAAATCCTGGTTACGCCCATGATCTGCTTGCTATATATAAAGGTAAAGGTAAAGGGACCCCTGACCATTAGGTCCAGTTGTGGACGACTCTGGGGTTGCGGCGCTCATCTCGCTTTACTGGCCAAGGGACCCAGCGCACAGCTTCTGTATGGCCAGCTATGTATATATCATGCAAATGCTGCCTACCGTATGCATATTGTTATAAAAAGGGGGGGAATCCCCTAAAATCTCTGGATTCAGGAAAGTGGTTAGGATTTGAGCAAAGCTCGTAATTCCCAGCTTTAGTAAATGTTGGAGTTTAATCAATGGATTTAGCAGTGTAAAAATACAGGCTGGATTTGTTTTCCTGACCAGGGAATCGTTAGGGATGGACCATTGTGACACAAAGGCAGAGTCATTAACCCATCAAGAAAACCACTTAGGCAGAAGACTCTCATCTGGACACAAGTGGGGGGGGAGAGAACCTGCCCTGAGCTCTGGGTAATGAGCAAAAGACTAGGAGGGGATACTTTCCAGAATTGCAGTGGGTGATGAAGTAAGTGAACAGGAAAAAAGTGTCCCTTATGCAAGGTGGAGGGGAGGGCCAGGAATCTTCTCAAGTCTCAGGCTGAGACCCTACCTGCCCGTGGACTGTCTCGCCAGAGTGGTGCATGCTCTAGTTATCTCCCGCTTGGACTACTGCAACATGCTCTACGTGGGGCTACCTTTGAAGGTGACCCAGAAACTACAACTAATCCAGAATGCGGCAGCTAGACTGGTGACTGGGAGCGGCCGCCGAGACCACATAACACCGGTCTCCTGAAAGACCTACATTGGCTCCCAGTACGTTTCCGAGCACAATTCAAAGTGTTGGTGCTGACCTTTAAAGCCCTAAATGGCCTTGGCCCAGTATACCTGAAGGAGCGTCTCCACCCCCATCGTTCAGCCCGGACACTGAGATCCAGCTCCAAGGGCCTTCTGGCGGTTCCCTCCCTGCGAGAAATGAGGATACAGGGAACCAGGCAAAGGGCCTTCTCAGTAGTGGTGCCCTCCCATCAAGGTCAAAGAAATAAACAACTATCTGACGTTTAGAAGACATGTGAAGGCAGCCCTGTTTAGGGAAGTTTTTAATGCCAGATGCTTTAATGTATTTTTAATCTTTTGTTCGAAGTCGCCCAGAGTGGCTGGGAAAACCCAGCCAGGTGGTCAGGGTATAAATAAATTTGTAGTAGTAGTATAGTATAGATATTCTCAATTTTGCACCCCTTTGGCTTGGTGCCCTGTGTGGGGTGACTCTAAATCTGATGCTGGTTGTAAAGGTAAAGGGACCCCTGACCATTAGGTCCAGTTGTGTCCGACTCTGGGGTTGCGGCGCTCATCTCACATTACTGGCCGAGGGAGCCGGCGTACAGCTTCCGGGTCATGTGGCCAGCATGACTAAGCCGCTTCTGGCGAACCAGAGCAGCGCACGGAAATGCCGTTTACCTTCCCACCGGAGCGGTACCTATTTATCTACTTGCACTTTGACGTGCTTTCGAACTGCTAGGTGGGCAGGAGCTGGGACCGAGCAACGGGAGCTCACCCTGTCGCAGGTATTCGAACCGCTGACCTTCTTATCAGCAAGCCCTAGGCTCTGTGGTTTAATCCACAGCGCCACCCACGTCCCATGCTGGTTGTACATATGTGCAAGTAAACCATATATCGTTAAGACACCACAGACTCCTCTGTGCCTCATTGTCCCGAAAGGAAACACGAACCCTGGTAAATGCACTTGCAACCCCTGGAATCTCACTTGTGCAGATGGGGGTGGCATGTAACAAGATCCTTGCTGTGTGTTCCTTGATCTTCCCCTTGTACAGATCTCTTTCAGCCTCCTGCTCATATCTGAACCTGAGAAAGGCTTGCATCCCTCCCTCCCCATCATTACGTGCCCCCCGTTTTCTTCCTGTTTTCTTTGGGATCAATTTTCTTAAAAGTTCAGAAGGATGCAACTCAATTACTGCATCAATAGGCAATATACATCAAATTGCTTTGGTAATGTCTAGAAGGTCTATAATCAATAACATTTCTCAACATAGCACTAAAACATATTGCAAAACAATATACCCTGCTTGAAAAAAAGTACCAGGATGAAATAGCATTCAGCTACAGTTTGAATTTACTTCCACCTATTCCTCTCAGAGCAAAAGACAATAACCTCGTGCGGAAGGTTACAGGCATGAATTGGTGTGTGAAAATTGTGCCTTCTGGGGCCACAACCTCAAGATGTCAGATCTCCACACATTCAAGGTCCTATCTGCTTGGAGTCTATGCATAGGAACATGGGAAGAAGAAGAAGAAGAAGAAGAAGAAGAAGAAGAAGAAGAAGAAGAAGAAGAAGAAGAGGAGGAGGAGGAGGAGGAGGAGGAGGAGGAGGAGGAGTTTGGATTTGATATCCCGCTTTATCACTACCCGAAGGAGTCTCAAAGCGGCTAACATTCTCCTTTCCCTTCCTCCCCCACAACAAACACTCTGTGAGGTGAGTGGGGCTGAGAGACTTCAGAGAAGTGTGACTAGCCCAAGGTCACCCAGCAGCTGCATGTGGAGGAGCGGAGACGCGAACCCAGTTCCCCAGATTACGAGTCTACCGCTCTTAACCACTACACCACACTGGCTCGCAGCTTAACGGGAAGCTGCCGTATCAATGACCTGTCAGATCCTCGGTCCTTCTAGCTCAGTCCTGCCTGCACCCACTGGGAGTGGCTCTTCACGGTTTTCCAGCAGAGTCTCTCCCAGCCCTTGCTGGAGATGCCATTGGGGATTCAACCGGACCTTCTGTATGCAAGGCAGATGTTCTGCTACTGAACAACAGCCCTTCCCTACAGAGGCATAGGACGGGGGTGCACGGGTGCGGACTGCCCTGGGTGTCATCACTGAGGGGGTGACACTTGGCGCACCGCCCACCCACGACTCCCAAGCCTCCCCTGAGCTGTCAAAACAAAGGGGGAAGGCCACCAGCAAAGCGGCACAGCAAAGCACACATTCGGTGTGCTGCCCACCCACGACTCCCAATCCAACCCTAAGCCATTAATGGGACACACACACACACACACAAATTTCCACACCGGGTACCACCTAACCTTGCTACGAATTCTGCTTCACTAATTCAAACTCCAGGCCACAGAAGAAATGGAAGATACAGATCATGTTTTCAGGGCCTACTCACACGAGGATGTTGTATGCAGAGGCTCAGGTGAAACAGGACCTTGAATATCTAGCGATGAGTCATGCAAGAGTCACTGGTAGAGCCAGTGAGTCCAACCCATATCACTGCCATGCATTCAGGGTATCCAGAGCTTTCCAAACTGTGTGTCACGACACGTTAAGTGTGTCGGCTGTAGTGTGTCGCACGAACCCTCCCCATGCTCCTTCCAGGGCTGGAAAGGGGTTAGTTTAATCTCCGGTTTCCTAGTAAAGCTGAATTACTGTGTCACGAAATGATGCAGGTCTAAAAAGTGTGTCACCAATATGAAAAGTTTGGAAAGCTCTTGTACAAACTGCATACAGGTACTGCGGTCACACACTGTAGCAGTAAGTGCATTAAGCCACATTGATTTCAGTGGAAATAACTACAGTCATACCTTGGTTCTCAAACAGAATGCATTCTGGGAGTCCATTTGACTCCTGGAACCGTTCGAAAACCAAAGTGTGGCTTCCAATTGGCTGCAGGAACGTCCTACAGCCACTCGGAAGCTGTGGAAGCCACGCCAGACGTTCAGCTTCTGAAAATCGTTCAAAAAATGGAACACTCACTTCTGGGTTATGATTGTTCGGGAGCCAATTTTTTTTTTTTGGTAGCCGAGGCGTTTGAGATCCAAGGTACAACTATTACCTCCTGGATTCTGCCCCATGAATTGCTTTATGCTACAGAATCATTCATATATTATATATATGATTAATTCAATGACATTTTATACAGAGAGAAAAATGGAAGCTAATATTGTTACCTAAAATTTGCCAGTGTTGAAGACATCTATTGCAAATATGACTTGTGGAGGCTACTATTACAGTATCCACGTATGGAAATTTGGCCACACTGTAAAGAAGGTTACATATGAATTAGACCCAGCTACCTTTTTCTAGGTATGGGAGGAGAATTTTCAGCAACAGGCAGGAATCGGAATGTAAGTGCGGCAAAAGCTAGGCCACATTGCACACACTACTGGCAGGAATAGAATTTCCTGGATGGTATTCTGACATTGTTGGATCAACATTAGATATTTTTTAGACTTAAAGAAGAAGAAGAGTTTGGATTTGATATCCTGCTTTATCCTTAAGGAGTCCCAAAGCGGCTAATATTCTCCTTCCCCTTCCTTCCCCACAACAAACACACTGTGAGGTGAGTAGGGCTGAGAGACTTCAGAGAAGTGTGACTAGCCCAAGGTCACCCAGCAGCTGCATGTGGAAGAGCGGAGACACGAACCCAGTTCACCAGATTACGAGTCTACCACTCTTAACCACGTCACCACACTGGTTGTAGGAAGAAAGTCGGGGAAAACGAGGAAAGGAATTGCAGCCAAGAAATGGGGTGCACAAAGAGTGAAAATGAAAGCTCTGGAATGAGGCACATCTGCTTGCTTTTATCAGAGCAGCCATATTTCACTGACAACCAACCTCTTGCAAAGTTTTATGGCAGGACCCTGGAAAGCAACAAAGAGAGGCACTAAACCTGGTAGAGACACACTTGGCTGCCAGGAGGATGCAGCTGGAATGAAAAGGAAGGAAACTAAACCATTCCTTTAGCGAACAGGATTTCCATTAGGGATCTAATCTCATGTTTAACACGTTCAGTATTTTGTGGGAGGGATTCAAGTGCAGGCTGCGGACTTTATGGCTACCAATTACAATGGGTTGAAAGCATCGCGCACTGAAAAGTGTGGGCTGAATGAATGGTTAATGGAAAGACATGTAAACACCCTGCAAGCGAATCAGGATGAATGAAGAACGAATGCTCATTGTCATATAGCCTCCCCACATCAAAACAAATGCTCAGTAAAAACGGGATATAATCTAACTTTCATGTAAGCTTTGTATGAGCAAATCAGGAGGAATGCTAGTCAGTAAACAGGTCATCTGGCTGATGCAGAATGCATGATTATGTGTCAGTTTCCGGAAAGCACAGAAATAGACCATAATAAAGGTTTATGGAGCAGCTTTTTCAGAAATAAAGCCATCTGCTGGAAAACAACTGGTGATGCTTTCGACCTGTCAGTATACACATCGATATAAATTTTATTTGCATTTGTTACATGTTGTAGCATGGGGGTAGTGATTCAGCAAGTGATTTCAGCTCTCTGACATAGCAGGCAGGAGACAGCTTCTTCATGTAACACTCTTTATTCAGGCAAACAAGACTGGGGAACTGAGGAGAGGGAAGCTACATTTATAGGGACAGAAGACTGGCTAGAAAGGATACATTTTGGAGGGAACAATCTCAAGCAATCACAAAGCTGCCTTTTGGTGGGAACCAATAAGACTGAGGATCCAAATGCAGCAACTTGAATGAACCAATAGTAGCTGTTCCTTCTGGAACAGGAAGGCAGTTACTTTCCCCTAATGTGAATACAGACAATAGTAATACAGATATGATAACCCTTGAATCAATACACAACATTACATATTTCATTTCTTATTTAAAGCTGGAAATTAATTTAAAGGTGTCAGAGACGAACTTAGAGTGCCAGTTTCCATACACATTATTGTAATGCATCCAATGATAACCTGTAATTTCCATTCTACAGTCAGAAGCTTTAAGCAGTCTGTCCTAAACCATCGCTCAGAGGGCCCACTCTGAACAGGCCTCCTCTCTATAAGATGACATCCATTTTGTACACATTTTTACCAAGTAGTTCACAGCTGTGATTACAGATAAAGGTAAAGGTAAAGGGACCCCTGACAACAGTCCAGTCGCGGACGACTCTGGGGTTGCACGCTCATCTTGCTTTACTGGCCGAGGGAGCCAGCGTACAGCTTCCGGGTCATGTGGCCAGCATGACTAAGCCGCTTCTGGTGAACCAGAGCAGCGCACGGAAACGCCGTTTACCTTCCCGCCGGAGCGGTACCTATTTATCTACTTGCACTTTGATGTGCTTTTGAACTGCTAGGTTGGCAGGAGCTGGGACCAAACAACATGAGCTCACCCCGTCGCAGGGATTCGAACTGGCGACCTTCCGATCGGCAAGATAAGAGGATACAAATTCTTACACTGAATCACCACTTTCATTTTATTTATGCAAGTTTCCAGCCCTCATGTATACGTGTTTATAGGGAGCAGGTTTGTGGGTGCGTGTGGGTGCGCACACATGTTTGAAAACAAGCAAGTTTAGGAACAGGAACATTCTGCATTGTTGGTGGTTTCCAGGTCTTCCTTCAAATAAGTGTCCATTGCCCCCCATTTATCCTGAGTTTCCTTATTTCACATTTCCCCTTACCACCCCCCCCCCTCCATGACACAAAATGGCAAATTCTGCAAGATTTCAAGTATCTATTTTCATATAATGCATGCAAAACTATGGAAATTTTGAGGACTTTTTCCTAGAAGAGAATGTGCATTTAAAAATAAAATAAACACAGAAAGACGAGTTACCAGCTTGTTTTGTAAGCACCTAGCGCAACTTCTGGATGTAACATGAAGTGTCCAATTCTCACGGAACAAAAGTGATTCATCCTTTTTCACTGACTGTGAGTCATCTCTGGTTTCTTTGATTCACATTTAATTACAGAAACCGAGCTCTGCTTTCCCGAGGTCTGTCTTCAAGGGAGGTGCAGTTCCCAGCCTTGATTCCTCTGCGGGTTGTTTTTTTTTTTTTTTTAATCTTTCAGGTAGGATGCATAATATTTGACTTGCTGCTTTGTGATGAGCCCTTAAAAATATATTTTTAAAGGAGTCAATAATTGTCAAAGGCACCCGCGCATAAATACAAGGGGGCAAACAGTGCATTGTTCTGACGGCCAGTTATTCCTTTGGGCTGGCAAAAGTGTCCAGGGCAGCTGAACAACTGGTCTAGTGTCATCACATTAGTCAGCACAAGCAAGAGAGGCCATAAAAGTTGATGGAATGAATAGGGCTCCCTGCCATGCACAGACCGTGGAGTCAGGAAATAACAACGGTAATTGCAAAAGGAGTTGGTGAGCCTTCTGGTGTCAACCGTTGTCCTGTGGCGATGTGACATGGTTTCCAATGATTGCAGGAGTGAAAGATGAGGAAGACCTACTTTGTGGAGCCTTAATTGCGAGATGAACGTTTCGGCTCCCTCTTTACTTTTAGATCTGCTGCTTTGCCTCTAATTTACACAAGCAAGCCTCCTGACATCGGGTGCAATCACATAGTTTGAAAGGGGACCAGGCTGTTTCCCAAAGCGTTGCGGGAACGGGAAAGCCGTTCCTTTAAGAAAGATGGTTCTTAGCACTAGGTCGCGGCGGTTACCTCGTTCTCGTAATAAACCCAGCTTAATGGGAAGAATGCTTCTAATTTAATCAATCAGAGTTTAGCAGAACATAAAATAGATAAGGCATACTTCACAGAATAATTACACCTGATTTTACTCCCCTTTTAACCGCTTCTGTTTTGCCCATGCGGTTTTGTTATTCCTGTGGCAAATAGGATTTTCTGAACTTCATATTTGGTTTGTAACGAGGGCCTTCGCATTAAAAGTTTTGACAAAATAGTAAGCACTGCAAGGCTAAATCATTCGTTGGTTTTACACCTGCAGTTCTGAGGCTGGGAGGACTTGCTCATTTCTATTCTATAAATCATATTTTAAAAACCCAGCCATCCCAATCAGCGAAAAAGAAAAGGAAGAGAAAACCCAGGCCTGCCTTTCTGTGCACAGGTCTGGGCTCTCCACGTTTAATCATCTGCCTTCTCCAGGAAATGGCTCCAGGATTGCACCTGTTTCTCCTACCTTACAGTTAATGCTAGAAACGGCAAGTCTGCATTCTCCTGCAGAAACGATACAGGGAGCATACACTACACAAGAATACATCTAGCTCAGCGTTGTCTATAATACACTGACTGGAAGCAGCTCCACAGAGTTTCAGGTGCAGGTTATTCTCAGCCCTTGCTTTGAAATACGTGTGTGTGTGTGTGTGTAGTAAGTGACAAATAAAATAAACAATGAGCTGGCAGGGGCAGCATGAGATTTCTGGGGGGCTCTTGGCCCCCAGACGTGCTTCAACAGGGGCACTTGTGGGATGTAAAACACAGAGCAGTCAAGTACAACGTTCCTAGAGTGAACATGTTTACACATGAGGATGAATGTTTGTCCAGCCAGCAGGTAAACTTCCTGTTTCCTTCTGGGCTGGGACAGGCTTTCTCTACATGTGACCAGAGGTGGGCGTGACCTTCCCTGTGCAGGTAACGACAAAAGCACAGGGCAGGGCAGCCATCTCTCTCTCTCTGACTACATTCGTCAAAGAAGCAACATCTGCTTAGCCTAAGATGCTCTCTTGGCTTGCCAAGAGAGGACAAAGGAGCTGTCTCCTTATGGGATAGATTCCAGGTATATTACTTTTGTAACTTAAGTCTGCCTTCTGGGATCCATCTGTGAACAGAATGTGAGTGAGTAAACTCTTTTATACTTTTATAGAAGACTGTGTCGTGTCTATTTCTTTTACGAGTGACTAAAGGGGAAATTACCAGGTAACTTATTTTAGAGGCTTTAGCGAGCCTAAGCAAACGCATCCGCTGTGCAAGTTTAAAAGGGGAATGTTACTCTGCTAGATTGTAGAAAGGATATAATTAAACAACATATCCTCTCCTGCCTCCCTAAACATTCCCACAGCACTTTGGATGGGGGCTAAGCTTGGCTCCCATCTGTGGCTGCTGCCTGCCATCTTAGGTCTCCCTCATGGAAACCTACCCTTAAGTTACATCGGTCAGGGCACTGAATTAAGGGCAACTAAAGATGGCAGGTGACCACTGCAGATGAGAGAGGAGCTTGGCTCCTGTACAAAGGCATCCAGGATCTAGGACCCAGGGGTCTATCTGAGCATCTGCAGGTAGCAAGCCTGACCCCATCAGTGAGCCAGGTCAGCCTCCTCACCAGCCCAATCCACCAGATCCTAGATCAGGCATAGGCAAACTCGGCCCTCCAGATGTTTTGGGACTACAACTCCCATCATCCCTGACCACTGGTCCCGCTAGCTAGGGATGATGGGAGTTGTAATCCAACAACAGCTGGAAGCCCAAGTTTGGGAAACCCTGACCACTTGTATGCAAAACATGGCTTGTACCACTGAGATAAAACCTTGAATCGAACATGAAAAGTCTGTCTTTTCTGAATCACAGAACTGACCACACAATCCCTTTAATGCTAACTCTTCATTTTGAAGAGTTTGTTCCTGAGTGGCTCTCCTATAGAAGGTTTCCAATCCGAGTTTTAACGTCTAGCGTTTGGGAGCCATGTGGAGGAAAGCCCCCGGTGTTTTGTGCGTTTGGGAGAAATCTGTTGGTTTGATTTTTTTTTTTAAGGCAGCTACGAGAGCTAAACATTTATTCTAAAGCATTTATCTTTCAGCTGTCTCTGTGTGTGTTTGTATCATTTCTGCGGATAGGAGCCGAAGACAAACTGCACAGTGGATGAGTGTAGCATAAATAACACCAGACCTACATCATTTCACTGCCTGTTCTTCCCCTTGTCCCTGCTGAGAACGGCAGAGCCCCTTGGCTGCAGACTGTGTGAACTCTGCCTATAAACCACCATGTGCTCCGGCTGTGTGTCTGATGTACCTTCATGGCCCATAAACCTTGCCTCATAATCCCCTCAAGTCTCCGGATTTTCTCTGCTGCTCTCCAATTTCTCAGAGCTGCTGATGCAAGGAGCTGCCTTGGCTGAACACTCACCCTGCACGTTCTGGCGCTGGAGATTGATCACATACCGACGGTACAACATTTCCCTCGGCGCTTTGCTGTCATATATTCTCATAATGCTGTAAAAGTAGCGCTTCTGTCCTCTTTTCAAATCCTGTCAGAACAAGGCCTAGACTAGTTACAGATAGCAAACAGCACCCCAACCCCCCAACCCCCTCAACCACCACCACCCAAACAATGCAAAATGAGAATGTACGAGGACCCTGGACTTCCTTCAATTCCTCTTTTATCATGGAAAAAGCAAAGCAACGAAGGCAGAAACATGCTGAGGTAGAAAATAGCCAGGGCTGCAAAGCTAGATTATTATAATGAATTCTACATTGGGCTGCCTTTGACAACAGTCCAGAGATTGCAGCTGGTGCAGAATGATGACTGAATGGCGCTTCAGCGTGTGGTCATATAACCACCAATATTGTGGGATTTGAGCTGGCTGCCTGACTGCTACGGGGTCCAATTCACGGTTTTAGTACTGGTTTATAAAGTCCTTCATGGCCTGGAACTTGGCTGTATTCTTCTCCCATATCATCCATCCCAGGTCTTACAATTGGTGGCGAGAGTGGCTCTTCGTCACCCTGAGCGGTGAGACAAGCGTGGGTTTCTGCCATCAAGTAAAGACACCCTAAGTCCCCCAGGCATTTGGGGCAAACCATTTGAGATAACCTAGAGAGGCCTAGGGCTGCCAGACCTTCTGGGTGGTCTGGTCTGGTGCCTGGTCTGGCACCTGCCTTCCCCTAGATGGCAAGGAGGGCTTCAATCTTCTCGTCACAAAGACTGTGAGTGCAGCCTGCAAGCTCCACTGCAAGCTCCACTTCTCATTTAAAGACAAATCTATCAAATCCACACGTCCTGAAACAGTTAATGGACCCCTGACCATTAGGTCCAGTCGCGGACGACTCTGGGGTTGCGGCGCTCATCTCGCTTTATTGGCCGAGGGAGCCGGCGTACAGCTTCCGGGTCATGTGGCCAGCATGACTAAGCCGCTTCTGGCGAACCAGAGCAGCACACAGAAACACTGTTTACCTTCCCGCCAGAGCGGTACCTATTTATCTACTTGCACTTCATGCTTTCGAACTGCTAGGTTGGCAGGAGCAGGGACCGAGCAACGGGAGCTCACCCCATCACGGGGATTCAAACCGCCGACCTGCTGATCGGCAAGCCCTTGGCTCTGTGGTTTAACCCACAGCGCCACCCGTGTTCCCCCTGAAACAGTACATGAACTAACTATTGAAATTAAAAGATTATGCAGAAATCAAAGCACACATTACTGATTGGTTCCAATACACTCAAATTAAATATAGATTACAAAAAAGATAGGATTTGAAAAGGAAACTTCGAAATTCAATAAATATTTAATACAAGAAACATAAAAAATATATCTAAGTTATACAATTTGTTATTAGAGTGGGAAACAAAAGATGAATTAGTTAAAGCTTCTATGATTAAGTGGGCACAAGACATTGGGAAAAATATCATGTTTGAACATTGGGGAAAGTTGTGGAAGGAAGATATGAATGTTATATATTGAAAGAAAATTATCTTAAAATGCAACATAGATGGTATTTAACACTGGAAAGAATAGCCAAAATGAATAAAAACTGCGGAGATGTCTGCTGGCGATGCAACACCAGAAAAGGCACTATGATGCATATATGGTGGAATTGTCCAAATATTGTATGATTTTGGGAAATTGTGTATAATGAAATGAACAAAAAATGTTTAGATATTCATTTAAGAAAACATCAGGTTTCCTATTGGGAATAGTGCCAGGAAGTTTAAAGGAAGAAGACAAAGCATTATATTTATATGCAACAGTAGCCGCAAGGCTACTGATAGTGAAAAATTGGAAAAATGGGGTAATTCCAACAAAAATAGAATGGCTTGCCAAACTCCTAGAGTATTACAATTATGTCCAAAACAATGGAAGAAATTGGAAGGTCTTCAAGAGAAAGGACAGACAAAGACTGGAAGGGTATTTGCAAAATTATGTTGAAAAGCCAGAACTCCTATTAGAATAAACAAGTTCCGTTACAAATATTGGATATTAAACAAGTTGGATAGCAATGGGGAATTGTAAAGGAATAAGAAATTGGAATAATAGTGTGTTAAGGAGGGAAAAAAAGAGAAATGGAAAGGAATTGCAACTGAGTTGATTGGAAGTCAAGCACAGGGTGGGGTGTGGGGTATAGAAGGGTGGTGGGAAAAGGAAGTAGATGTAAGGATGAGTGCGGATGAGTATTTTAAAGATATGTAAGATTGTATGCGTGTTTTGTTTGTATATCTGTAATGTGAAGGCATTGTCAATGTATTGATGAATAATAAAATAAAGATTTGTTTAAAAAAAAAAAAAGATTGGCACAGCTGTAATGCAGCAGATACCTTCATTAAGGAGGTGTCCTGAGCAGATGAAGGGATCTGTATCCGTGAAAGTATAGGACCATGGCAGATGCTGGGCTTTCTTTTCCAGTTGTCTCCCATCCTTATCCTGTTTCCATGAAAGAGAAGGTATATCAACCTGTGATGATAGAGAAAAGTCAATCGAATGTGCTCTCATTGAGAGGCATGACTTTGTTTCCTAAAAAGAACTATGTAGCCAAGGCGAAACTGAACAATTATGTTTAGTTTGCACCTCAAATTCCATTAAGGAAGGTTGTAAGGGGCTCCCATATTTCGGGGGCCCATGTGCTTATTTTATTCAAGAAGACCTTTGTGTCTTGGCAGATCCTTGGGCCTCTCTGTACAGGCTGATAACTAATTCTGTGGACTTTGATGCCAAGTGTGCATGCTACGAAAGACACAAATCCCTTTCCTTAAAAAAGAGGGGACTGGTTGATCTGTGTCTATGGTACTGTGTTTGTTTTGGTACCAATTATGATGCTTCCCCAAAAGTTACTTTTTTATTTCTTCTCCAATGACTTCAAGGCATGTGGTCCTCTTTCCTCCCAATTTTATCCTACAGCAGACAATTTTTCAATGTCTGAGCTGGGTTGCGAGCTCTGTTTCATCTACAAGCAAGGGAATGAAGTTCTGTTTCCCCAGTCAAGCACTCTAGGCACCACACACATTGTCAAACGGTAGCAGCCATGAGGAGGTCTGTTGCCCCCATGGAAACCTCTCCTATGTAGGCCTCTACTTGGCCACTGTGGGGAGCAAGGTGCTGCACCAGAGGAACCTTTTGTCTGATCATTTATATTCATACATTTGAATTTTCTCCTGGTCCAAACCTCTTTGCTCTGCACTTTCTAGCCACAGGCCCATGCTTTCTCAGTCTGTGTCCAAACACTTTTCGTTTTGCTCATCCGCCTTCCTGCAGGAAAACCCGCTCTTTACTGCCAAATCGGAGCAAACAGCAGTGCAGGTTTTCTATGGGTTGTCGTTTGATCCGATTCAGCAATAAAGAGTGGGTGTCCAAGGGAAAAGCACTGGGGAGAGGGAGCGCTGAGACACAGACCTGGACAGCTCAGGCTTGTGCCTAGAAATGTGCAGCAAAGGTAAGTGTGGATGAGTGCAGGGCCATCTTAAGCCTATCTGGTGCCGTGGTGTAAGGATCCGTCTGGCACCCCCACCCCCACCTTTCCCTCTGGGTGGGTAGCAGCTGGAGGGTGGCTCCTTCAGCAGGGAGGTCTCCAGTTTAGGGACTGATCTTGGCTCGTGTTCCACGTGGATCCCTTCCATGGGGACCCCTCGGGCTCCTTCCCAGCTGCACTGCAACCTCCTCCAGTCCTTCGAAGTGGCAGGCTGGAGAAGAGCTCCGGTGACCAATTGCAGCACCGAGAGGAGGGGTGACCGCCGAGGATTGCGCCCGCCTCCTGGGCGGGGTACGCACACCAGCCGGGGGGGGATGGAGGGCTGACCACTGTGCGCCCGGCTCACCGCCACCAATCACCTCCTCCTGCCTTCCCCTGCCCCTACCGAGCTGCCGACGTGGCCCCCGGACCTCTTCCCTGGTGCCCTCCAGAACATGGTGCCGTGGTTCCCCGTGCCACTAGCCTCTATGGCTAAGACGTCCCTGGATGAGTGTCCCTGGTTTGAACAGCACAGTGACCAAACCGCAACCTTCCCTTCGCCCAAATTGGCTATTCCACAAAAAGGGATTATGAACAACATTATTCCATTTAAAATAGGTTCAATCTATGCACAGTGACAAAATTAAAAGCCTAAAACAAAAAACAAAAAAACTGAACCATGCTGAAAATGGGGTTCAAATCATAAATCAGCCCTCTTGGGATAATCACTCCTTCATTTTAATCTGCTTTATAGGGTACTTTTGAGAATAAAATGAAGGCGGAGCTTATAAAATACCCTTGAACATAGGATTACTCTTGAACCCTTGGCATAATAAATGAGTAATGATAATGTCACCTAGTTACTAAACCTTATCATATAATTACATTTTCCACACAGGTGATTGCTCAAGATTCCCTTTTAATTCTGGCCAAAGTAATGCTGGAAACCTCATAATTTATTTATTTTTTAAAATCTTGCTGAGGACTAAAATGCCCACCACCACCAATTTAAATTGCTTCCAACTTTACATGTTCAAATACACAAAGGCTGAAACATTCAACTAACCCAGGTATTGCTTTGCAAATCTGTAGCCTCCTCCTCCAAACTGCTGGAATTTAAAAGATCCCATATGAAGTCAGATTCATCGATCCCCCTTGGAATGCTGCAGCACTTTCTCTTCACGAGACAATTATTAATATTAGATTCGTTATCTCCCAGGAACTTCCTGCTCTGTTGACAGCTATCTTAGCAACGGGTGAGGGTGAGGGGGGTAGGAACTGAGCATGGCTGAATGCCCACAGCAACCCGCCAATTGGTCTATTCATTTTGTCGACATGTTTCTCCCTAGTACAAAGCCTGACCATTATGGATTTGGTTTTCTCCGAGCAACTAAACGAAACAATTGCCAGCCTTTGTGCGGTGGACATATGCTAATTTGTAAGCAGGAAAATGACACCTGTGAAAAGAAAAAGGCACACACACGTCTTCCGACCGCTCGGCTGAACAACATGTGACCTACCTCCAATTACCTGTAAATGCACTGTGGTTTGGAGTGAAGATGTCAGGTGATAGCAGCACTCTGTACACAGTAGCTGATCTGAGATTAGCATTTCACGCACGGAATCCATCACTTGGTGCCGTGGCCTCAATGTGGTGAACATTCGTTTACCGTATTTGCAAGTATTGTTCTAAACTCTCCCATCCAAACGCTGCGGAAAATAACATTTTAAAAAGTTCCATCCAAACAAGTGCATCGTGAGCCCTGCTCCCAAATGCGTTTATTTTTTTTCCATTTGCATGCTGTCGCCATCCATCCAAGGGTAGGCTGAGAAATGAAGCGAACTGGGTTGCAAAGCAAAGTATGGATTTACGTTTGGATTTCCTGAAACTTCTGAAGATCCTGCTGTAGCCAGGACAGAATGTATAGCAACCTGGTTCAGGTGTGGGTTTCTCCCTGACCCCTCCTCCCCTGCCCAATAGTTTTCTTGTTTTGTTTTGTTTGTTCTTTAGATGAAAAACCACCTTGGAAACTGCAACTGGGAGTGAAAGACTGGCAGGAGAGGGGCAGTTCTTTCCCGCTGGCCATTTCATTTTCATTTTTTTTAAATGAAATTTGAAAAGTTCATTTCATTTGTATATATCTATTTTTTTAAAGATATTTTTTATTCATTTTACAAGATATAAAACATAAAACACAAATACAAAACCACAAACAAAAAAAACAAACAATTCTTATATCAACTTCACCCTTTAACATCTTAGGGTGACTTCCCCCGACCTCCCCTTCCTGGGTTTCATTATAATTCTTCTTTATGCAGTTTCATAATTTATCATAAATTCATTAACATATTTAAATACCTGTTGTTTTATTATCCAATATAATTTCTTTCAATCATTTATTAAAATCCCAATTACCCTATTTTATACCAGGAACTTCTTGTTACTTCCCTAGATTTTCAAAAATTTCAAACATGACAACATTTTTTCAAATAAACTTTAAATTTCTTCCATTTTTCCTCCCTCTGTTCGCGCAATCTTGCTGTCAGCTCGGCAATTTCCATAAAGTCTGTCATTTTCAGTTGCCATTCTTCCACTGTTGGTATCTCCTGATTCTTCAAGTTCTTTGCAATAAGTAGTCTAGCTGCTGTCGTGGCATACTTATCATTTGTATATATCTAAGGAATAAAATAATAATAATAATAATAATAATAATTTTTTTGTGTGTGTGGGGATAGCCAGCAGATGGACGACCAGTAATTCTGGAGTTCCCGCTCCCACTGCGCCGTGAAAAGGTCCGCTGGCTATGATCTGAAGGTTTCTGTTGTGAGTTCTGAAGGTCGTTGAATGCCTCTGAAGGTTTTCTGCAGGCGTCTGGAAGTTCCGAAGATTCCGGAGGTCTCCGGAGAAGAAGATAAACCAAACTAGGTAGTGGCCAAAAATTAGACGGCCAAATGAAAGTTTTAAATAAAATGAAATAAATGCAAAGGAGACTGCAGTCTGGTGAAGAAGCTCTCAACTGCTCTGTGCGGCTGGTTTTGGTTTCTCTCTTGGCTTGCCACGCACCGATGTTCTCTCTGGCTTGTCTCACGCGTTCTCCACACTCGCTACAGAGAGCGGAGGCTATTTATTGAATTACTCAAACATCGTCATAACAGTTACTATAACCAATCACAATCTTGTTTCCATGCTAGCTTTTGGGCGGGAAACTAACTACTGACCGTTATATTGGCCAAATTGGCGCGCTTTGCCCAAACGCGCAGGGATCCATGCAGTAAAACTCCTTGCAGGATCCTTTGTCCTTCCTTCCAAATGCGGAAGGACACCTAAAGTAAATCCAAACAGACAGGTGCAGTAGCACCTTTAAAAACATATTCCCACATATTTGTACCCCGGCCGGAGCCGGGATCCGAGCGGCTAACATCATATAAATAATACAATATGCATAAAAACAAGCAATCAATCAATTATAAATGCACCCCAAAATTAATTCAAATAAATTAAAATTAAATTTAAAACTGAACAAATAACAATCCTCAGGTTAAAATTGAAAGCAGTTAATACTCGCCAGGACCAACTACATCTGATGCAGTGGACCGCAAACATTTGCTCTACTTACTGAGCTACCAAGGGTCATGCCTAATTTAAGGTGCTCATGTATGCACTGCCTTAAAAAAAGGGCACTCGTTTGCATAAATTTGCATATGCTGATTTATATGTATGGATACAAATTTAGAAGTGAATGGTATAATTTAAATTAAATACAATGCATCTCACCACAGTGGGGTTGACCTTGACCAGGTGGCCTGTGAGCTTGGTCTTTTTTCTCCAGGTGCTTTCTTAAAAGTTTTTTTTTTTTAATTTAAATTAAATCTTTAAATCAAACTTGGCTGGATGGCCCTTTAAACAGAGGACTCCTTCAAACAGTCATCTGAAGGCAGCCCTGTTTTGGGAAGTTTTTAACGTTTGAAGTTTTATTCTCTTTTTAATGTTCTGTTGAAAGCCGCCTAGAGTGGCTGGAGAAACCCAGCTAGATGGGTGGGGTAGAAATAAATTATTATTATTATTATTATTATTATTATTATTATTATTATTATTATTAGCCATCCTGTTGAAGTTTTAATTGGCCCCGTGGTCCTTAAGAATCATTTCTTCAAAATGCTTGGTTCCTCTGCCCTCCACCCTCCGAAAACTGGTGGGGAGTCTATGTGTGACTGTAAAGAAAGGTGGAGAATAAGGATGTTTTTTGCTGCCCTCTTAGTAAATATTTGGCTCTCAAACAAATCCATCAGCTCAAACATATGTTCAATTGGTGCACTTTGTTTTGTGTGATCAGTTGATGCCACTCAAGGATGTTCAATCACCATTATGATTGTTAGAACAGGACTTAACAAATGGACATAAGAGCAGGAAAATGTGTGTGCTTAACGGAGCTTGAACTGATCCTCCTCTCCATTATGCAACATCCTGAAAGGAAAGTCGTTTAAGAGGGCAAGTGCAGATGCAGATTTTATCCCCTTTTTTTCCTTTCGGAAAATGAGCCAGTGTATTGTAGTGGTTAAGAGTGGTAGACTCGTAATCTGGTGAACTGGGTTCGCATCTCCGCTCCTCCACATGCAGCTGCTGGGTGACCTTGGGCTAGTCACACTTCTCTGAAGTCTCTCAGCCCCACTCACCTCACAGAGTGTTTGTTGTGGGGGAGGAAGGGAAAGGAGAATGTTAGCCGCTTTGAGACTCCTTCGGGTAGTGATAAAGCGGGATATCAAATCCAAACTCTTCTTCTTCTTCTTCTTCTTCTTCTTCTTCTTCTTCTTCTTCTTCTTCTTCTTCTTCTTTGAATTTATAGGATTTTCCAATTAAAAAAACCAATTAAAAACAATACAATACAATACCTGGTTAAATACTCCAGGCTCCCCCCTCTCCCACCGAGGGGAGCAACAAATACAAAAACCCCCTCTCACAGAGGTAACAAAAATCATTTCACATTTAACCACATATTTTCCAAATCATAGCGTGGAGCTGACCCTCTTCCTAGGTCAGTTAGTTAAATTCCCATCATTACTTCTTACAGTGACTTCCTCATTCCCCCCCTTACTGATTTCCAAATTATCACATAATTCCAGATTTTTTTTAACTTTAACTCTAATTTAAAATCCATCTCATCATTTTTTCTATTTAACATTTCTCTACTTCCGCCTCATGATACTTCTGTGTTTTCTCATTGTCTTAACCAAAATTTTCCATATTACTCGTCCTCCTCCTCCTCCTCCTCCTCCTCCTCCTCCTCCTTCTTCTTCTGCCTTCTTCTCACACAGAAGTGGCAGCTCAGGGTAAGCGAAGTAGGTCTGGATCTGGTTGGTGCCACAATGGTTGACAACTGGGACTTGTCTGTTTTTTCTCAAAAGCAAGGCATGACAGACAAATCTTCCTTCCTTCCTTCCTTCCTTCCTTCCTTCCTTCCTTCCTTCCTTCCCTTTTTCCTGCCTTCCTTTTGAGTTACAACTGTGGTGGCTCGAGGGAATGCTGTGGACATAGTATATCTTGATTTCAGCAAGGATTTTGACATGATATTCCTCCATTATATTCTTGCAATAGAAGCTGGTAAAATGTGGACTGGACGAGGTAACTGTTAGGGTGGGTCTTTAGCTGGTCGACTAACCGAACCCAAAGAGTGCTTATCAGAGGCGCCAGCTTCCAAAGAAGAATGTGGGGGCTGGCGGTGTGCTGCACATGACTTCGGATGCGTTATTTCAGGACATCAGAGGAGCCGCATGGCCGCAGTGCAGCAGCAGCATACCTTCAACGGCCATGGGTCCTCTGCTGCTGCCGCTTTCCACTGGATTGCGGCTTCCCGACTCCTTCCCCTCCGCAGCAGCGGGAGGAGGAAGAGCTGGCCACCACTTTTGGGCATTGGGGGGCAGTACCCTCCCTGAAAATATTCAAGGGCCCCACAAGGGCCTAGGAGGTGGTACCTCTGGTGTTCATTAATGGTTCCCCGTCCTCTTAGAAAAAAGTGACAAGTGGCATGCTGTTAGGGTCTGTCCTGGGCCCGTTGCAGTTCAACATCTTTAGAAACAACTTGGAGGGAGGATTTGAGGGGCTGCCCACCAAATTTGCAGATGACACCAAACTTGGAGGGGTAACAAATGCCACAGAAGGCAGAATCAGGATTCAACATAACCTTAACAAGGATGCCCATCTGTCATGGATACTTTAGTTGAGATTGCTGCATTGCAGAGGGATGGACTAGGTGACGGCTGGGGTCCCTTCCAACTCTACCATTCTATCATGAATCTAATTTTAATTTATGGTTTGGGGGCAGATCCCCATAATCTCTACATCATAGCTGTCGACTTTTCCCTTTTCTTGCGAGGAATCCTATTCGGAATAAGGGAATTTCCCTTTAAAAAAAGGGAAAAGGTAATTATGGATAACGATGGATAAGTAAATAAAGATATTTTGCAATAAATTTGATTTATTAAATAAGGCATAGACAGGACTTTTTGTAAGAGACACGAAGCAGAACTTTAGGAAGTCATTTTAATTTAACTTTTTCTTTTTTCTTTCTTTTTCGGTTTTTGTTTTGTTTTGTTTTGTTTTTAAGTTTTATTCTCACTTGACTGTGTAATTGTGCGTAATGGTGTGATTGTGTAGTTGTGTTTTGTAATTGTTTAGACTGTTTGTGTTTGTGTTATTATTTGTATTAACTTAAAGAAATTTCAATAAAACCTGTTTTTACCTTAAAAAAAAGAAAAAAGGGGAAAAGTTGACAGCTATGCTCTACATCCAGTGAAGTGTTAGAATTTGAGCAAACTCATTAATTCACATTAGTGGGTTGGATTAAATTGCCCCTGGCAGACCTTCCAACTCTGCCATTCTAGGATTCTGTGTGCCCTACATTGGTTGGCAGGTCTATTCTCTGTGTTCATTCTCCATGGATGAATAAGATTCAAGTATGTGTTTGTGAAAGGTGTTAGGGATCATCAATTAAACCAACAGTGGCATCAAATACAAGCCCCCACCCTCCTTTGCTTAAGGAGGAGAGAATATATAAAAATTAAGACATGCACTGTTAGCCTTCTTGTGCAAAGGAAAACAGCTCCAGTCGTCCAAAAGTTGGATAAATACTACTTGAAGCTGCCGCCGCCCATTACTAGTGTTAAAAGAAGGGAAGAAAAGGGAACAATCTACAAAACAGGTATTTCTCTAAATAGACATTTCATTAAAATGCGTATTTTTTCCCCCAAACATGTGAAATAACTTCCAAGGTGGCATACAAACATTCCTCTTTATGGAGTCACCACCCATATCCTGGAATGGAGGAGAGATTTGATTCAGGTGTCCTTTGAATTTGAATCTATTAAATCTGAACTTTCCAAAACAATATGAAAAGTGAAACGCAGGCTATCCTTTACAATTCGCAGTTATGTGGATTTTGCTGTGCAATTCACAACCAGTGTTTACATAAGTGCAAATGTTAAGGGAGATAGCACTTACACATGCATTTACTGGTGAAAGCAACATAATAACTAATATTAAATAATATTATGTTAGGATAAATTGCTTGCAAAAATTTGTACATTAGTCGAAGCGGTGTTTGTTAGGGTAAATTTGTAGTAAAAGGCTGGTGAAGATCTGCAAAGGTTGTTGTTTTCTAAATTGTGAATTGCTTCAAAATCTGGAGAACTGCATTTAAGATTTGCAAAATGATAGAGGACAAAAACTTTATAAAAGAATGGGGGGATTGTACGTTACTTAGGAGACCACTGTAAGCAGATGGAAACAAAAGCAGGATTTTGATTTCACTTGTAGTGTAAAAATTACCATGGGTAATATGGTTTGATATAAAAATTGGATGAATATGCAGTAGAAGATGTTTAAAATGAGACACCGTGGAGGAGATAGGTGGAAGTCCCGAGATTCAGAGAATCTCTTTATATAGATACATTTTTTTAATTCTCTGTTTATTTGTACTTTGTATTTGTAAAACCAATAAAAATGATTTTTAAAAAAAGATTTGCAAAATGAGAAACTGAGAAAACAAAAATTGACAGATCGTTCCATCCCTATTCACATCCCACAGATCTCCTACGAAACAGAAGATCCGACAATGCATATTTAGTGCTCCAATCACTGAACATGTTCTGCACCTTTGTGCATTCCCTCTCTGTCTCTCTCTCACACAGTGATGGATCAGTAATCCATTTTTTTATCTGCTTTTTCATCAGGCTTTAGGCGAGGCTGCCACTTTACTGAAAATTCAGCTCACAATCTGCAGTTTGGGAAATTCATGTCATGTCTGAGTTGCACGTGTCTTCTTAATTAATCAACTAATTAAATTAATTAATTTGAGAGCTTCAAATGGTCTGAGTTCAATTTCAGGTACCTGTTAAAGTGAAAGAAGATCGGAATTTTGATCTTCATACCTAAAAACAGGTGTTCACGCAAACAGTCTTTCCTTCACTGTAGGTGAAAGTTCTGCTACCACCTGGCAATGAAGCCACATTCAGTTTTGATGCTCTACCTAGGAGTTCTGCTTCTCCCTGTATCTGAAGGTGAGATTAAAGTGCCTCGTGATCTTGTGGTGAACTCCTCCCCTTACACATCACCTTGACTTTTTTGCTATATTCCCACGCTGGCAGTGGTACAACTAAATACTTTTAGAACTTGGACTAAGAGGATTGATTGGCACACCCCTTTTAGACAAAATCTTTGACAGGACATGCTCCTGTATCAACTGAAGGTTATTGGCTGATAACCTGGGGGAAAGGCAGGAAGTAGACTCATCATTTGTCTTCCCTGGAGCCCAGCAGGCAGGGGGGAAATTGAGACAAAGCCCAGAGCTGTAGGATTCCCGGGGAACGAAGAAGGAACCATGCTTCTCCCTAATGGAGGAAACAGGGTCTACTTGGGTGGACTGAACTGTGAAACTATGCTTACGACCAACTTCTGCATATGTATATGAATCTGATTACTACAAAATGCCAGTGAACTTCCCATTGCCTCAAAGGAAACAGAACTGTAGTATGTTACACCCAGAAATTCCTCACTGTTCTGGCAGTGGAGAATACAATGATACCTCTGGTTACGTACTTAATTCGTTCCAGAGGTCTGTTCTTAACCTGAAACTGTTCTTAACCTGAATCACCACTTTAGCTAATGGGGCCTCCCCTGCCGCTGCACCGCCAGAGCACGATTTCTGTTCTTATCCTGAAGCAAAGTTCTTAACCTGAAGTGTTATTTCTGGGTTAGCGGAGTATGTAACCTGAAGCGTATGTAACCCGAGGTACCACTGTATCTGGGAGTCAGGTTTGGGGTTATGCCTCTGTAAGTGGCTGTAATGATGAAGTACTGGGATTGACCGGATGCTGACTGGATGCAAGCGGCCTCTAAGGGAAATTTTGCATTCACCTCAATATTGTTCCAGGCCACCCAAATCTCTGCCAAGCAGTAGCAGGATTCCGGGTGTCTTGGCACTTAAGCAGGGTTCATGTTTCCTTGGGGGGAAATGAGGCACAGCGGAGACCAGGACCTTTAAGAATTATGGTTTACTCACAAACCTCAGTTTACAGAGAGAGTTCAAAGCATTTACATCTCCAGATCGGCTTGTGTTTTCCAACAGCAAAGCATTGGATTCAGATACAGGTAGGTAGCCGTGTTGGTCTGCCATAGTCAAAACAAAAAAATAAAATAAAAAATTCCTTCCAGTAGCACCTTAGAGACCAACTAAGTTTGTTCTTGGTATGAGCTTTCGTGTGCATGCACACGAAAGCTCATACCAAGAACAAACTTAGTTGGTCTCTAAGGTGCTACTGGAAGGAATTTTTTATTGGATTCAGAGGCATCTTAAGTGTCATGCCCCTGACTCTCTGTCACAGCCAACCATCATAGCTGCTTCCCATCCGTCCCCACATGCAGTTCTACCCAATTTCTCCTTCTCCTTCTCAGCAGCACTTGCACAAAACAGCGCTTTCCCTTCCACTTCCAGGATCCCCCAGCCCCAGTAGCCCTGGCAACCTCTGTTTCTCAGGCCCATTGCAAGACACTTTTTCTTCCTGTTGCTTACATCTGGCCAAGGGCAATCCTACCCCAAAAGCTACTGGGCAGAGTCTGGTGGCTTACTATTATCAATCAAACCAGGTCATAATCACCTTTTTGTTTCTTGAGTGACCCATCCCCAGCGAGTCATTGCCAGGCTGGCCCTTGCTAAATTCGTGAGTTTGAGTTAGCTCAAATTCTAACACTTCACTGAATGTAGAGATTATTGGGGGGGGGGACCTACATTCCCTCAAAAAAAAAACCTCATAACAATACAGGTGAAACTCGAAAAATTAGAATATCGTGGAAAGGTTCATTTCTTTCAGTAATTCAACTTAAAAGGTGAAACTAATATATGAGATAGACTCATGACATGCAAAGTGCGAGATATGTCAAGCCTTTATTTGTTATAATTGTGATGATTATGGCATACAGCTGATGAGAACCCCAAATTAACAATTTCAACTTTGGGGTTTTCATCAGCTGTATGCCATAATCATCACAATTATAACAAACAAAGGCTTGACATATCTCGCTTTGCATGTCATGAGTCTATCTCATATATTAAACTCCAGTAGCTAATGAAAACAATTGCTTACATAAATGGACTTTTCCCACAATATTCTAATTTTTTGAGTTTCACCTGTATATTTAGTAAGACAATATAAGGAATACTATATAGGAAGACTATAAAACCTGTTGTTAACATGTCAGCTTTGCAAGGAATAAAACCTGACTGAGCCATTTTGAAAGCGCTTCAGAGGAATAGCCTGCCAAGTCTTCAATTTCCATCCTATTTAGGGTCCTCATCTTTTATTTTAAAATGATTGGGGGGGTGTTTCTCATGGGGTGTCTGATTTCATACTTTCCCCCCCAGGCAATGGGCTTCCGGAGGTCAAGTCCCGCGACCGCCGGTTCTTGCTGGGAAACATTTTTGATTGGAGCGACCCTCCTTCCAGGGACGAGGAGGTCCCAGCATCCCATGACTCCTCTGTGGTCGAGCCAGAATTGTTTTGCCAAGGCGGCTGTCTTGATGGCTGGATGAGTTACCTGGACCAGTGCTACATGTTTGTTCAGAAACGAGAGACGTGGGAAGAAGCGGAGGTAGGGGCATCTTGAAAATGAAGATTTTCTTGGGGGCTCATCTTTCTCGTTTCCTTCCTTGCTTAGACTTTGTGCTGCACAAAATTCCTGCTGCCCTGCAAGTCCCCGTTACGCTCCTCCCTTCCTAGGTTGCAGAGAAGAAGCAAGTCTCTACAGTACTTAGTTTTGTTCTTCAAGCATTTTTACAAAAAAAAAAAATAAACATGAAAAAGGGAAAGGGGGGCAGTCCTTCCCACCTGCCAAAGCATCTTTCTTTCCTAGAGTCCTGAGGAAAAACACTCTGAGGAAAGGAAGATGGTGGCCTTGACTGTCGGGAGCTTCAGTCCGCAGCGGTGTATCTGCTTAGTGTTAAGTTGTGGGTGGACACAGCAGACGACACAGTGATTTCCAAACAGCTCTTGTTTATTCTCAGGCTGGAACAGAAGTGAGCTGAAGGCCTCAGCAGCCTGCTTATATAGAACTCAGCTACAAAGCAACAGTAACAACTTTCCGCAGTTAACCAATCCCTGAACGTCACTTTACAATCCTTCTTTTGCATATGCGGACCTGAGTGAAAACTGCAGCAGAATGAACTATATACACACACCCCTAGTGGCCTAGGGTGAGAACTTCAATACATAACACTTAGTTAAAAAGGAAAGGAGAGACAAAGGAAAGATTTTGCAGTGACTGCTGCTGATGGGGTGCTGTCATCCACCCCACTCTTCCTGTTAGGCCCTGGACCTGTGCCCCCTAATGGTACCATTGGGTGGCATAAACGTGGCCCACTCAGTCATTGGGTGGCATAAACTGTAAGGGGTCGTTTGTGTCTCTCTGACTCAGGGGTCGTTTGTGTCTCTGCTTCCATATTATTTCGCCCCAATTATTTCGCCCCCATTTGATTCTGTGCTGATTCTGTGAGACAAAATAGCGGTAGCACTCGTAATCTGGTGAAGATCTCCGCTCCGTAATCTGGTGAACCGGGTTTGGGCTCCTCCACATGCTCTTTGAAGTCTGGGTGACCTTGGGCTAGTCAGCCTGAAGTCTCTCAGCCCCACTCACCTCTCACCTTTGTTGTAAAGGAGATGTTCAGAGAGACCTCTGTTTGTTCCTGGAGGAAGGGAAAGGATCCCGACGCATGTGGACATCTGACCAGCTTCTGAGACTCCTTCGGGTATGACTTCCTGTGATAAAGTACCACTTATCATATCAAATCCAAACTCTTCTTCTTCTTCTTCCCATTTCCAATTTACTTTCCAGAGAACTTGCCAACGCAAAGTCACAGGTGGACATCTGACCAGCGTCTCGAGTGCAGAACACAATGACTTCCTTGTGAGTCTGGCGACTTACCACGGACAACAGACGGCCCAGTTCTGGACAGGAGGAAGCCACCAAAAGGCAAGTTCCAACTAGCACAACACTAAAAATGGTAACTCCACACCACTCTGAAGAGAAGAAAAAATGTACTGCACAGTTGCATTACCAAAGCAAAACATGGCAATAATAATAATAATAATAATAATAATAACAATAATAATAATAATAATAATAATAATTTATTTGTACCCCGCCCATCTGGCTGAGTTTCCCCAGCCGCTCTGGGCGGCTCACAAACGAATGTTAAAACAATACAGCAATACAGCAGCAATCTGCAAAATGTTTTGCAGATACAATTTTTACAATTCTAACTCCTCTACCCGTAACTCTTCCCAGTGCTATAAGCCTGAGGGCTCGTTCACAGTTCTGCTGGTCCCATGCTTTCTAAACACGGGTTCAAGCGGTTTTGCCTTTGCACTCTTTAGTGATAAATTGGAACAAACAGCAGTCCACAGAAAACCTAGTTGCCGTATGCTCTGATTCAGCGCTCAGCTCAACCACAGGTTTCCCAAGGGAAAGCAGCGGGGCAATGAAAGTGTGGCTAATTAAGAAAGAGCTGCCAATCCTTTCCGTGTTCTGATTGATTGATTAGGTACTTCACAACCCCTGTTCTATAGGTGGTTCCCCCCTCAAAATGAGGGGTAGGTCAATGTGAATTTGGGCACATACACAGTGTGCACACCACACATTGCCTTGCCAAGTCATTCCCCCCCTCCCTACACCACAGGCCAGGTGTGGGGCAGGTAAAGAAATGGCTCAGCCCAAATGGGGCAAAGTACAATCCAAGGCTGCTGGGTCTTGTGGAGCCCTTTGCAGAGCAGTCTGCAAGACACAGCAACCAACTGATCTCTGCTGCTTTGCAAGCTGTGCCTCTGCCTTTACAATCCAATTTCAAATCATGTGGACAAAAATTGCCACATGGTGTAACAGTGACCAGGAGCGAAACTGGGCTTTATTTCACCTGGGTCAAAGAAGCAGTTTGGCACATACACACACACCCCACACACATTTGCATACACATGCAAAGGGACTGGAAATCTTAAAGGCATGGGTCCCCAAACTAAGGCCCGTGGGCTGCATACAGCCCGCTTGAGCCAATTACCTGGTCCCGGCCAACCCCCGCCACCCACTCTTACTGGCGTGGTGCAGCGCAGCTGCCCATCTCCGGGTCGGCGCAGCACCGGAAATAGCTTTTGCTCATGCACAAGTGTCATTTTCGGTGCACTTCCGGGTCTGCGGAGGCCCTGCGCACGCGCACAAACTATTTCCGGTGCTACGCTGTGCCAGAAGTGCCACTTGCGCATGCACACAAGCTATTTCCGGTGCCATGCCACGTCGGAAAAAATGAGTGTGCGTGCGTATGGGTGCGTGCTCCCCCACCCTCCGGCCTGCCGTGCGATCGGCGCTGGAGGAACCGGCCCGAGGCCAGGTAAGTTTGGGGACCCCTGCTCAAAGGCACTCCTCTGGAGACTTCACCCGGGGGGGGGGAAATCTGGCTAGCCAGCTCCTCACCATAGCTATGGCACTGTAGTGACAGCAGGTGATTGACAGGTAGGCAGCCTCACCCTCTTGTCCAGCTTGGGCTGCAGTGGGTGCTGGAACTAATGATCTGGGGTACTGATCAGATCAACCTCTGCAGCCCTGCAGAAAGGAAAGTATGTGCCATCCTCCTCTATGGTGCAGAATGCAGCTCTGCTTGAGTGTGTGAACCAGGCTTTGAAGCATGTTCCCACACTTCAGTGCTCATGTTTTCAGCTAAAGAAATAGCACGTTCAGAATTAAAAGTCATAGTTGCCATTAATATTTGACAGAGAAGCCTGTCTAACATGGTAAATAATGGAGAAGAGCTTTAGGTGACATCTAATTAAAAGGTTTTGTTTAGATTCTTGGAATAAGCTGTGCTCACCGAACAATGCTGAGTGGCAGATTTCATAAAATCTCGATCTGTTTGCAGAGAATCCATCTGATAAATTTGTGCCGTATTAAAGTACAGAAACCCCGCTTCATGCAAGAAACACTTTTGTGCGCATCCCTTTGAAAACACCTCTCGCTCATTCCGTTTCAGTCCCCGTGCTTGAATATGGAAATTCCTAAACAGTTTACAGGGTGGTGTGATGGTCTTCATTCAATTCCTGTTTGGTTATTCTGCAGGGGTCTTCGCTAGAATGGACGGATGGCTCCGGGGCAAATTTCCTTCAGCGTCCACTGAGCTCAATCCTTCATGTTTTTGGGGAAGCAATTAACAGTTTTCTGCACAGTCGCATCTGCTTAAAGATAAATCTAGGAGGTACACTGTAATCCACAAATATGATATATGTATTTGTTTAGTTCATCCCAGAAAGCTAGGTTTTCTCCACTTTTCAAAGTTCTAAGTATTAAATACTCCTCTGGTCACTTTCCCAGCAATTGATACTTTAAGCCAGGGGTCCACTGTCCCTCAGTCCATGTGGGGGGCCCAACTATATTTTGAAGGGGGGGAAAGATAGAATTCCTATGCCCCACAAATAACCCAGAGATGCATTTTAAATAAAAGCACACATTCTACTCATGTAAAAACACCAGGCAGGCCCCACAAATAACCCAGAGATGCATTTTAAATAAAAGGACACATTCTACTCATGTAAAAACACGCTGATTCCTGGACCATCCGTGGGCCGGATTGAGAAGGCAATTGGGCCACATCCAGCCCCTGGGCCTTAGGTTGCCTACCCCTGCTTTAAGCTAAAGTGATATTTACATGTTGGTTGTGTTTTGTTTGCTTTGTGCCATTGAAATACCGTTGGATACAGCAGGCCAATGTTAATTTTATGACATCATGAGTGCAATTTCCATCAAAGTTCCACCACAGAATAGAGTGAGCTCCCTAAAAAGGAAGTTTAGAGCTGATTCACTCCCACCCTTCTCAAATTAGGTATTATTTCTTATCAAACTAGTTCAAATCAGAGTGAAATGCCCAGCTGAACAACGTTGCAGCAGCTGCTTGTCTCTTTCATAGTATCAAAAAAGACACATGTCTGTCACAGCCCAATTACGAGATACAGATGCAGTCAAACCTGACAGTGCAAAGTGGGGGGGGAGGAGCGCTGAGGAACCACCTAATAAATGTTAATTTTGTCAAAAATGTTCTGGATTCCCTGGAATCCAGGGGTTTCATTTTGGGATGAACATCTACATTCACCTTCAATTCACTGTAGAAAATTTGGTGGCTGCCATGTCTTGAGAAATTTGGCAAGCGTTAGCAAACCTGTTTTGACTTTCCTTGAAATCACTCAATATTTTATTTCAGGATGAATATCCATATTCTCCTTAGGTGCAATCCACCTTAGGTCCATTTTCAGTCACAAACCTGAAGGAAAGTTTACATTCAAATGCAAAGTTTACATTCTCCAGGCTCATATAGGTCCTTGGAACTTTTAAAAGTAGTTTGCCAAACCTATTGAGGACATAACTGGTGCTCCAGAAAGGCTTGGAGCACACAAATTGATCAGGGAGAAATTCCAGAAGAGAGGTCATATTATTCTGTTCTTTATGCTGGAGCAAAAGGGCTTTTCTGATGGCCATATCATTGTGTGTGTGGTGGAAGTAATTTGAACATACATTTCATGCCCTGAAAAAAATATGCATTTTAGTGTGTCCAAACCACTTCTACCACACTTGTCTCCTGTTCCCCTAAAATAGTAAGGATACCACATGCATATAAAGTGAGTAATGAGCTGCCCAAAGAAAACCACTCACCCAATTTGTGGCAGATCTTCTCTTAAGCATAAAACTCAGGCGAAACAATTGATTCCTATGGTTCTAGTTACAGGTAGGTAGCCGTGTTGGTCTGCCGTAGTCGAAACAAAATAAAAAATTCCTTCCAGTAGCGGACTTTGGATTTGATATCCCGCTTTATCACTACCCGAAGGAGTCTCAAAGCGGCTAACATTCTCCTTTCCCTTCCTCCCCCACAACAAACACTCTGTGAGGTGAGTGGGGCTGAGAGACTTCAGAGAAGTGTGACTAGCCCAAGGTCACCCAGCAGCTGCATGTGGAGGAGCGGAGACGCGAACCCGGTTCACCAGATTACGAGTCCACCGCTCTTAACCACTACACCACACACTTAGAGACCAACTAAGTTTGTTATTGGTATGAGCTTTCGTGTGCATACTGAAGAAGTGTGCATGCACACGATAGCTCATACCAATAACAAACTTAGTTGGTCTCTAAGGTGCTACTGGAAGGAATTTTTTCAACTGATTCCTGTTTGCAGTGAAGGGAGCAGAACTCAGCCTTCACTGGCTGACCATTTGGCCTGTCATGTGGCTACTTTTCCTCTCTGCTCCCCAGAGGATATTTTCAAGTTTTAATAAACTGAATGGGATATATATATATTGTTGTTCAGTCATTCAGTCGTGTCCGACTCTTCGTGACCCCATGGACCAGAGCACGCCAGGCACGCCTATCCTTCACTGCCTCTCGCAGTTTGGCCAAACTCATGTTAGTAGCTTCGAGAACACTGTCCAACCATCTCATCCTCTGTCGTCCCCTTCTCCTTGTGCCCTCCATCTTTCCCAACATCAGGGTCTTTTCCAGGGAGTCTTCTCTTCTCATGAGGTGGCCAAAGTACTGGAGCCTCAACTTCAGGATCTGCCCTTCCAGTGAGCACTCAGGGCTGATTTCTTTAAGAATGGATAGTTTGATCTTCTTGCAGTCCATGGGACTCTCAAGAGTCTCCTCCAGCACCATAATTCAAAAGCATCAATTCTTCGGCGATCAGCCTTCTTTATGGTCCAGCTCTCACTTCCGTACATTACTACTGGGAAAACCATAGCTTTAACTATACGGACCTTTGTCGGCAAGGTGATATATCACTATCAAAAGCTTAATTGAATAAACTTACAAGGTGCCTCGCATTTTTGATGAGAAGTTAATATTTTTTCTAATGAATCTTTGGATTTTATTTTGTTTTTATTCACTACTTGTTTTTCTTCCAGGCCAGGGTAACTGGGATGGCTCTGATTGCAAAAAGAAGCTACCCTTTGTCTGCAGCTACAAACCCAATCTAACACCCCCATAATCGCAACAGAAGAATAATGCAACCTCTTCTACTGAACCTGCTTTAACAAACACAGACACGGACAAAATCATTTTTTTTGCTTAAGTGCTACTTGTTAAATGTGGTCCAGATATTGACACATGCCATTATTTAGAGTTCGTACTACTTAAATAAAGTCTGGCTCAATTTGAGTGCTTAACAAGATCTATGTGCTACTTAACCTCCACGGGGATTTGAGGAATATTGATGAGAAACCTTTAATTTGAAAATAATTACAAATCATTCATTAAAACATTACTTATTTCACCATTTAATGGCCTAGTCATACATTTTAAATGCTGAAAACACTCTCCTTAGGCGTGTCAGATAAATCTATGAAGAGTTAATTGAATGCTGTTATTGGGTTTAAAGAAAAAAAGAAATGGTTGTAGTTTTAATCATCAGTTCAAAGAGAAGTCGCACAAACATGAAAGGAAGTGCAAATCCAATGGAAAAATCATGGGTATATCATTGTGCACACAAAAGATACAGAAATTTGTCAACAGCACTGCTGAATGCAAACTTGTTATTATGGCTATGTATGTTTAATTGCTCTGCATTATACATCACTGTGTCCTGTATAAACAGACAGCTTTCTTTGTTTTTTTCTTAATTATAACTTGTGTATCATTTGTTAGACATAATAGATATGTCTGCTTATGTGAGGCACAATTCAGTTCTCTAAACTGAAATTTCAGCCTTCATGACATAGGAAAACAGCCAAGTGAACAGCTATTTTGGTGGAGGAGGGTCAAGATATTAACCGATATGCATGAAATTTCATATATAGCTATATAATCCCTAGTATAGTAAGATAAGACCTTCGGAGCAGGCATTTTAAAAAAAAATCAAAAAAAAATTGTTCCTTGAAAATTTGTCACCCCCTTTATTATGGAACCCGGGGCGGCCCGCCCCCCTTGCTATGCCCCTGCCTCTTCTTATTCACTTCCTCACCCCACAAGCACCTGTCTATTCCTGACAGTAGCAGAAGTTCATACCTGAGCTAACACCCTGGGAAAGGATATTTCATCCACCTCTGCTTAAAAGCTGTTTAATTCTCCACATTGCTACACTCAGAGATGCTCTGCCCCTGAGAAGGAAGACACTTTCTGTAAGGGATGTCCGTTTTCTTATAAAGTTGCTTGGGCAGGCTAATTCCAAATCTGTTTATAGATCTGCACAAAGAAAATGATAAGGCTGTTTGCAGACTGCAATGTTCCTTGCAAAGGGTAAAGGGTGAGTCTGCAAAGGAGAAACAGATGAAACTGGTTCTGATCTGCTAATTAGATTTAAAAAAAAAAAAAAATCTTCCCAGCTAATCTCAGCTGGAACTCTTCAAAGCAATTTCACTTGTGTGACTTTTGAGGTAACAGCGAAAAAATACAAATAACAACCACCACTCTGGCATCTTCTTGGCCCTCTAGGCTATACTGCTATTATTCCCATTTTACTTAAACCACCAGCTGGCCATATTCAGATGTCCTGATAAACTGCAAGGCATGGTTTACTGTGAATGAGCTCGTATACACTTCTGATTCACTCCTGCTACACTCCTCTCCTGATGCCAAGATTTGTTCCTGACTTTCCAATTGTGCTTTGTTTGGGAGAGGAGTAACTGGGCAAGTATGCCACATGAATCTCTGGTGATACTTGACTATTGTTGCAAGCCACCCCAATCTCTGAGTGGTGCAAGATTCCTGAGGTTCCAGGCTCTCACCCAGAGCTAGTGTTTCCTTCTGGAAATGAGGCACAGCAGAGCCTGTGGTGTCCTTAGGGTATATGGTTTATTTACGCATATATACAACCTAAGCCTACCTTCTTCTTTCTTTGGTGATCACTTGTAGCCAAGTAAGATTGTCTTCCATACACAGTCTTAACAGTGAGTCCGTAAGTGACTGTGGAGGCCAGTTCTGGATCCACACATCCTTCCACAGTGGGGACATAGGTTTCCGGGTGGGAGTTGATTGTGGTGAGGGTTTGCCAAGTGTGCCTTCCTCTTAGCGCATTTCTCCCTTTCATCCTGAGTTCAAGTGTCTTCAAAGTCCATGACAGCTTTGGTAAAGGCTGTTCTCCAATTGGAGCACTTGCAGGCCAGTGTCTCCCAATTGTCAGTGTTTATACTACATTTTTTTAGATTTGCCTTGAGAGAGTCTTTAAACCTCTTTTGTTGACCACCAGCATTACGCTTTCCATTTTTAAGTTTGTAATAGAGTAGTTGCTTTGGAAGACATCCAAGGCATCCGAACAACATGACCAGTCCAACGAAGTTGATGTTGAAGAATCTTTGCTGCTTCCAGTACACTGGCATTATTTTGCCTGTCTTCCCAAGTGATGTGTAAAAAATTTCAGAGATAATGTTGATGGAATCATCCAAGGAGTTGGAGGTGGCGTTTATAAGTGGTCCATGTTTCACAAGCATGCAGCAAGGTTGGTAGCACAATAGCTTTGTAAACAAGCATTTTGCTTTCCCTGTGAATATCCCAGTCCTCAAACACTCTGCACTTCAATTGGGAGAAAGCTTCACTCACAGATTTCAGGCGATGCTGGATTTCAACATCAATGTCGGCCCTTGTGGAAAGATAACCGCCCAGGTAGGAGAAGTGATCAACACTTCTTCCAATGTTACACCACTGAGCTGGATTTGCCTGCATTGAGGTATAATCTTGATAGCTATCGTGGAACATATTAATTGGTGATCTGTCCAGCAGTCATCAGCGCTCATCATAGCTCTTGTAAGGAGCACATCACGGCAAACTTCAGCTTGGACAATGACATAGTCTAAGAGGTGCCAGTGGTTCAACCGAGGGTAACTCCATGACATTTTAAATTATTATTATTTTGTCAAAAGAGTGTGTTGGTAATAACAAGGTTGTGCGCTGCACATATACTCAAAAGTAAGATTCCGTTCTGGTTGCTGTTGCCAGTTCCTTGTTTCCCAATAGTTCCAGGCCACAAATTGAAATCTCACCCAACTTTTGCATTAAAATCACCCAGGAAGATAATTTTATCCTCCTTAGTCGTCTCTGATAGGATGGCATCCAGCTGGGAGCAAAAAAATTATCGGCATCCAGTGTTGGTGCATAAGCGCTTTGAATAGTAGCCTGTTGGCTTTTGGCGAGTTTTATTTGAAGGGTTGAAAGTCGCTCATTAATGCCGGTGGGGACTTCTGACAAGAGTGTCACAAGATTGTTTTTGATAGCACAGCCTACTCCATGTATTCAACGTTCTTGTTCAGGTAGAGCTTTCCAGAAGAATGTGTACCATGGAGGGACTCACAGCATTACCAGCCTGCAACCCTTTCCCCTCTGTCACATCACAGCCAGCTCTTACACTGTACTTCAAATGGTGTACTTCAAATGGTGGCTTTGATTTCTAGCTGACTCTGAGTTGAGGGAGGGGTCCCACCCTTTGCCATCTAGCTCAGAGCCTTTGGTTCCTAATGGTCCATTTCATTCACTTCGTTCTCTTAATGGCTCATCACTTTTCCTTTGGTTTCTTAATAGACCATCTCCCAGGCGATCTCCTGAATATGGGAAGATGGGTCCAGGGATTAGGAGTCTGGTATCCACTTTAACAAACACAAGTCTTGATTAGACTCTAACACTTACTGGACCCTAATTTAGGGGATTCTGGCACCTGTAAACTCCTAACAATATAAAGCTGTCTCCCCTTGGCCCAAATCCAGTATTGTGTTTTTTTGTTTTGTTTTATTAAACAGCAAAATCACAACACATCATATACATGACTCAATAAAACACAACATAACAATTTCACAACACAAAAACTCACACACTTCTACATACAGCCCATTAACCTAACATAATACTTATTACACAATTTAACAAGACTAGAAAAAAGAAAAATCATGGGGAAAGGCCTAAAGAAAAGAAAAGATAAAAAGAGAATAGAGGGAAGGAAAGAAGAAGAAAGAAAGGGGAGAGGAAAAAAGAAAAATATACATTGATGTTACAACTTACAACATTAATATACAAATAAATAAGTTTGACTTCCGTTTGTACTCTTTGTTGCTTTATCTTAAACCTTCTTTTCCCCACACAGATCTTGTTACATCCAATTTAGTCTTGTGTTTCTGTCTAATAATATATTGATATTCTATTCATACACCAGAGTCACCTTCGTATTACCAATTTTTTTTGATGTTATTGTACTGGTTTAAATAATCTATAAAAAAGTTCCCATTCTTTTTGTGCCTTTTGGTTGAAGTGACCTCTCATTCTTCCCGTCATTACTGCTAGCTGCATATATTCCATCATTAGAGCTTGCCAATCATATATTGTGGGGTTGCTCTCACCCTTCCAATTCCTTGCTATGAGAATTCTGGCCGCTGTGAGGGCGTACATTGTTAATGATCTTTTCTCTTTCTTAATTTCTGGTGGCAGTATTCCCAGAAGGAAGGTTTCTGGCTTTTTCTTAATGGAGATTTTCAAAAGTTTTTTTAATTCATTATGAACCTTCCCCCAGTATTCCTTGACTATATCACATTCCCACCACATGTGGAAGTACGATCCCAAACCACTTTTACATTTCCAACATAAGGGTGACTTATTTTTAAACATTTTAGATAGCTTGACTGGGCTGTAATGCCACCTGTATATCATTTTCATGACATTTCCCCTTAAATTAATACAGTATTGTATTATTGTGAATGCACTGCTGTAAAGGATTTTCATGGGGAATGTGGTTTTGTGTTCATTTCATTGCTAGAACATTGAAGAATTAGGTCTCCTGTATTTATGTATGAGATGAAAATTTCCTATTGATTTTTTAAAATCAACAAATGTCAAGGGGGAAAGACATTGTTTAACTCACGCCCAATTCCAATTTTGTAATTATATCTTCCAAGATTATTAAAATAATATCTTACAACAGCGAAGGAAAATAAATGGCATGGTAAATTGTATCCTATTTTTGCTCTTATCTTTGTCCTCATTCCATTGTTTTGCATTGATATTATTATATTTTGTTAAAGCTCACTTTCATTTTTCCTCGCTCTCTGGAGATTAAGTCTAGGTGAACAATACAGGGTTATCAAGACAAATTCAATTTCGCAGGATCCTAAAGGGAAATATTTATGAAAACGCTACCATTAGAAAAGATAAGATGCCTGTCTCAGTTGTCTTCCTGTGGCTGAGATTATAAATCAAAGCTGAATATATCAAAACTAACACTTTCTGAAGCAAGGCAAGGGACATAATATTTCAGCAATGGAAATGGCCGTCTTTTATTTTACCAAATAATTTAATTTTCATTTATCTAATTTAATTTATTTATCTAATTTATTTAATACAGTCTGGATCTTCCTTACTTGTTTCTCGATCCATCAGCAGTTGGCAAGGGATGGGACGGATCATTCAAGACTCAATGACCCAACCTTCCTCCTCCTCCTCCTCCTCTTCTTAGTTTTTGTCTCAAAATGGCACCATGCCCCCCTTCCTGCATTTGCAACTGAATACAGCATGAATTCCTGAATGTTACACCTGTTGAGCAGATGCCAAAGAGAGAGGTCTCCACTGGTGCCTTAAAATTTTTGTTGTTGTTGATCCCTTCCCACAGAGGCTTAAATTATAAACCCCGGTGATCACTTTCTTGACACTGTTTCCAGAAGAGTTAATGTTACTAACTAAGCTGACTGCTGTTAATTTTAATTAGGGGATGCAATCAATGTTAGTGCTTTCTTTTGGAGATGCACCAATGTTCATTGGGTCCTCCAATCAGGGTTCAAATTTTTCACAGTGGGACAGTGAGTAAAGAATAAACAGTGATAACAATCAAAGATTCAAGAGCATAACAGACACAAATCAGTTCATTGGTGTACAATGCTTCATTTAGGCATACTATAATGTTCCATAGAAGGTAATGATACAGAATTATGAAATTTGAATAAAACAAAGCAAGGTGAAGGAATCTAAGCTGACATCTTTATCAAGCTATCCACCATGACCCCAAGGCCTTGTTGCTGGTCAGTCACCACTGGTTTCCTTCTCATTAAAGCACATGTGAAATTAGGGTGTGTCCCCCATGTGTGTGGCATCACACTTGCTGACCTCAAATTGCATTTGCATGCCTACGGTTTTGGGTTATTGTGGTGTTGCACAAAAGATGAGTTGCATTCAGCCCTAGAAACCATGGGACATGCGGACAAAATCCTGAGACAAACAAAAGTGTGTCTGATCCCTGCAATCAGTGGGTAAAACCTCTTACTGGTAGGCCAGCAGCAACCACCCCAGAAGAGTTCAACTCTCAGTCTGATGCCGGCAAAGCACAGACCATCTGCTACTGGCTGGGATACCAAACCAGGAAGACTCCAGGCAGCCCCTACAGCCTAGTCCTCCTGTATCTATGGTCGCCTACAGAATATGCTGAAGGGGTGTGGCTGAGGGCTTGTCCACACTTCTGCTCGTCCCCTGCCTAGAAAGCACAGGTCCAAGCAGTTTTCCACAAGTAGTTTTGCCTTTACCCCATTGCTTTCCACTGGAAATTGGAACAAATGGCAATCCGCAGAAAACCCGATAGCTGTTTGTTCCAATTCAGCTGTAAAGATCCGATTTCCTTGGGGGAAAGTGATGGGGCAAATGGAGGTGAGGATAAGCCATGTAAATATGAAACTGTTCTTACTTCCTGTTCTCATTTATTTGCAGAAAACACCCTGGAGCTTGGGGTCCCGTGATGAACTAGCCAAAGGATTTGAGACTGAGCAGCAGTTTGAGCGCAGCTGTCTCTCTGATATGCTTCCACTAGTTCCCACTGGCTTTCATTAAAGGTCACAGAGCAACCAGTGCTTTGTTTTTTGCCCTGTGCATGAACCCTCTGCAACAACCGTTTAGAAGGCCTGCTGCCTTCTATTTTTTTATGATTTCATGATGAGTAACTGCCATAGCCATCATCCAAAAACACTCCGAGATTCAAATCAATTCCAGATGGAAGTTCACATGAAACCACGGAATCTGCCTGGGCTTCCACCTCAAGTCATATATAAGCCTTATAATTCGAGCTTAATGTCCTGTTCATTCTAACCACAGTTCTGGCTTGTCCAAAAGTTTAGCGGACATTTTTGGTAAATATTGTGGAGACTCTTGTCTGAATGTGGTGTGCTTAATAAAACCAGCATCTGACCCAACCAAGTTGGTCCATTGCTTTGATTACTTTCTGACATTTGCCAAATAGAAAGAGGGACGAGCTCTTTTCTGAGGCGCAAGGGAAGCAGTAGGCACAAGACGCTTCCCATGTGCACCACAGCAAGAACATCCTTCTACGCCACACTGACGGTATCTGCCCTACGACTGAGACATTTATTTTTACACAGAGCACAAGTGTTTCCCACACAACAATCCTTGCTTTCGAACTGCTAGGTCGGCAGGAGCTGGGACCGAGCAACGGGAGCTCACCATGTCGCGGGGATTCGAACCGCTGACCTTCTGATCGGCAAGCCCTAGGCTCTGTGGTTTAACCCACAGCGCCACCCGCATCCCATGGTGTGCTGCATATGGGCTTGTTATTCTGGAATATGGAAGAATCACATCTCATCTTAAGAAATTCAGCTGCCCCTGAAGGCCTTGTGAGTCTTGAGCTCAGTGGAAGGAAGTGTTTTTTCGGTGCATTTGGCACCATGCGGTTGTCTTGGGGCGGGAAGACGGGGAGGAATTAAAATTCAAGAGCCGCCTTCCTTTACTGGAGAATAATTCCTTGCCATCAAAATAAGTGAGCAACCAATTAATTCCAAACTTCCTGCCCTCAAGCGGGCTACGTTACCTCTTGTAAAATAATTCATTTTCAGCTTCCTTCATTTCCCCCTTTCTTTAATAAAGATCGAACAGAACTGCTGAATTCCATCCCATTGAAGATGGCCTTTATCAAGGGCGTTTTATACGGCAGGAGGAGACTAGACTTTTCAAACCATTCACCAGGAATGAAGAACGTTAATCATGTCTTTGTGGAAGAGGCTGTCAGAGCTCATTTGGCTAGTCAGCCTGGCGCTGGTCAGAGCAGAGCTTGATAAAATCACAGTGCTGAACTGTGCATGTTGCTCTATATGCTGAAATATCTATTTTTCTGAACAGGTTTTTTGGAGGAGGAGGAGAAGGAGGAGGAGGAGGAAGAGGCAATTTATATAATTTAAAATGTTGATATTTGACATTTAAAAGGTCGACACTTCACATTTATTGAAACATTCAAATCTAGGCTCCCTGTCTGAATCTGATGAGGAAATTGCTAGTGAGCATTTGGGGTTGTGTGGAAAAACCCCTTACTTGGAAGCTGCTGTCTATTTCCTGGGCAAGGCAGGATTTGCTGATTGGCTGTGGGGAATTGTGGCTGCATGGCTGCAGCACTGAGCTTCTGTGGACATTGCTTCCTCAATAGAAGAGGGTCAAATGCTATCTTTTGCAATAGTTCTCTGCAGGGTTAATAAAGCCCTCCTGTTTTAAGGCCCTAAGATTCCCAGCTCAGTCATTAAACTCACTAACTTTTGGCCAGCTGATGTCTTTTTAACATTCTTTTCTTTGCAATGGTAGTTTGGAATATATGGGAGAAGAAAAATCCACGTTATGCGCACTATCGTATTAATTGATTTATTTCACTGAAAATGTTGCCAGCTGGGGAAGGGTCCTCTAAGCACAGAGACTTTCTAAAAGATGAAGAGCAACAGCAAACCAGTTTGCTTTGCACCTCACACCCCTTGAATGGCCAAAAATAAAAATTAAAAAATTGTGGAACATTTGACCCAGAACTAATAAAGCCAGATGGGCGGGGTACAAATAATAAATTATTATTATTATTATTATTATTATTATTATTATTATTATTATTATTATTATTCAAAGCTATCACAGACCCAAAACAGAAAAATGCTAGTTCTGGGTATAAACTCATAAGTAGGGGTTCTTATAAGGGAGAAGAAAATGTCTCAAAACAAGTAACAAAGATTAATGAGAGCTGTGCAAAACGTATGTGGGAATCTCATCGCAGAAAAACCAAACCCCGTGTGAAAAATATTACAAGCGCCAATTGTTACAAGCATTTCTCTTAAAGGTAGAGGTAAAGAGACCCCCGACCATTAGGTCCAGTCGCGAATGACTCTGGGGTTGCGGCGCTCATCTCGCTTTATTGGCTGAGGGAGCCGGTGTACAGATAGATAGATAATCTTTATTGTCATTGTCCCCTTGCGGGAACAACGAAATTACTCGGTTGCTCCATCCACTCAGATAAGGCACTCCGCATAAATTAAAATAACTACAAAACACCAATTAAAACAGTACAGTACGATACAATATAACAAGTAAAATAAGATGACTTCAAAGTCCATACTTTCCATTTAAGGCCAAAATTTCTCTAGAGAATCAGAGCTGTGCAGCTTCCGGGTCATGTGGCCAGCATGACTAAGCCGCTTCTGGCGAACCAGAGCATCCAGTGAATTGATTAAGAAACGGGAAGCAGAGTAGGGCAGTCCTCCCAGTCAGCGGCAGAGCAAGCCGATTGACCGCCTGCGGCGGCGCGCGTGACCTGCACCCAGGGTCGGGGCCAGCCTCCCATGGAGCGGGGCCAGCCAGGGCAGGACGCTCCGCAGGGCCTCCGAGGAGTCTGCCTGTCTCCTCCCCCTTAGCTGCCCCACAGCTGAGTGGGAGGGGGAGGCGGCGGGCAGACCGTTTGGGGCAGTGCACGCCCAAGCCACCGTGTCTTTCCCAGGAGAGATGCGTGACTCGGGTGCGCTGCAGGCCCCGCGGTGACTGCTGCCTGGCATTTTGTCACCCCCTCAGTGGTGACACCCGGTTCAGACCACCCCCACCGCCCCCTTCCTCCACCCCTGCTCCCACTGGAGGGATGCAGAAACCAGAGTCTCGCAAGAATTGGTACTGATCTCTGTGCTTCTTAACTTGTTCATAAATCATCACAAGTGGAGGGGGGGGAAAACATTTGTGGACCCCTGAATGCATTTTTGAGAGAGTGCACAAAGTGGCTGCCATAGGGCTGGCATGATACAACATGGCTCCCTTGGTAGGCATGGCCTAACACAAAACCAGCGCAGCAATGGTGAATCTTTCCCCAATTGTATTTCCATACTAGAAAAGGCTTAACCTGCTGAGTTTCTGCCTGCTACACAGCAGTTAAATGCACCAGCCCTTCTTCAGGCTTGCCTGTCCTGAGGGGTGGGCAGCTGCCGCCACCAACACAGATTCCTCCCTGTCTTGGTAGGGGACTCAAAAGTTGCCACCTGCACTCAGATGCCTTCTTCTGCACACGAAAGATTCCTGCATTACAGTGGGTTGGACTAGATGACCCTCGTGGTCCCTCCCAACTCTGCAAATATATGATTCTAGCAATATTGCTACTTCTTGATTGCTATGAAAGCAAACCTAACATTGCTTCCAGCATATTTAGTCTACCCACACCAAAAAAAGAGAGTCAAAGTAAAGTTGATGTGGGAAAACGTAGCCCGTTCTGTTTTAGGAATCATATTACATTATATGCATGTTGTGACAAAGGCTTTTTAGAACAAAGGTATTAGTCAACTGCAAAGACGAAAGAGCAAATATTACCATGCCCAAACATATTGCAGATGTCCTGTAAATGGAGGAAGAGAGAGCACATAGAGACATACACACCACGAAGAAGTTTGGAGTCAGTTCAATTTAATCCCACCACAATACAACAGGAAATTCAGATGACAGATCAACAAAATCTGAGAAGATCCACACATTTCTGGAGCAGCTACTACTACTACAAAAAAGCAGCTGTTGCGGAGGCAACAGTATTTGGATAACCAAGGAATAATTAGAAGTTACCCTTTAGAAAGGAGGACCGAGTGCGTAAACAGAGCGAGATACAGGAGACAAAGAGCAGCTTTCTCCTTGCGTTCAGTATTTCCTATATTAAAATGTTTTAAACTTTAAAATGGTTATGCGGCTTGACATTTCAGTTCTGATGAAGCAACATAAAAGTCAAGTTGCTGAGAGTCAGCAATTCCTTACGGCAGTCCTTTGCATGCAGTCTCTGGCTCACTTCGACGGAGGCAGCTCACACAAGCTCTGACTCTCCCTCCTTTCATCTCGCCGGGCCTCGGTGCATATCCACAAATGAGAGGAGGAGGAGGAGGAGGAGGAGCCCGTGGCAATCTGGTGCTGACTGCAAAGACTTTCCAGCTGGTCTAGTGGGCCCTCAACCTTCCCGCCACCTCACCCCAGCGCCCCTGCCACTCTGCCCCTTCGCATGCCACTGCAGATCTATGCCACTGGTGAATGGAAGAGCTCCAGGAAAGGAAGTTACAGTGGACAGGTTCGCTGTTGCGCTGGGACCTGGGAGGCCTGGGTTCAAAACCTCGCTCAGCCATGCAGCTCACGATGTGACACTGGGGGAATTGCTATGATTCGATTTCGGGCACTGCGGGCAATCCTCTTTCCGCTTACATGAGAGTAAGTCGCTCCAAGCGCCTCTGCTGCTTTCCACATTGTTCAGCGTGGGATGGGATCTTGCTTCTTCCACATATTGCTTACTTAAGGCAGAATAAACCAGTTATCCTCGGTCTTGCTGCTGTTTGTAAGAGGTTTTAGCTAGTTCAAATCCTAGCTGGGCCAAGTTGGCTTGAATGCTGCTTTACTGGGCAAAGAAAACCAAGTTTCTTGCCTCCGAAAGTCTCTTCTTTCCATATGGAGGGATGATAAAAATAAGAAGGGCCCCCTTTTTCTTGACCTGTCCGACCTTTGCCTCGTGTGCAGCTGTTACAGCACGGAATCTCTGCTTCTGGGGAAAATGTGATCTTTACAAGATAATGGGCAGGTATAAGGTTGCCTGGAGATTTGCTTTGTCTACGCAGAGCTAGTTCCTATCAGAGGGCTGCACAAAAATGGATTTGTAACATAAATGTCCTCCCATAGGTGAGAATTGCTTAGGAAAAGCTTCTTTCCAAGAAAGAGAAAATGGATTTCCGGTCTATAAAATAGATTTATAGGTCTGCAGTGATTCCCAGTAGTGTGAGCAAGCAGAGTTAGGTGTGCCGTGTTCCCAGGTAGCAAGAAAGAGAAGCCAGACTTCATGGCATATTTTTCTCCAGGAGAGTTAGACTCAAGCAAGGCGTGAGAGGTGTGTGGTCAGTTTTCTAAGCTTATGTTTCTCTCTGCAGGGGAACAAGCTGATTGGGTGCCTGGGGCAGCACGTGTGCCCTGCGCCCAGGGGTGGGGCCAGCTGCCCGCGGGGACGGGGCCAGCCGGGGCAGGAGTCAGGATGCTCCGTGGGGCTTCCAAGGAGTCTGCCAGCATCCTCCCACTCAGCCACCCTACAGCTGAGGTGTGCTGGCCCCAGGGGTTTGTCCGTGAAGCGAGGTCCAAGTCCAGTCCTGGGTCTAGGGGTCCAAAGGAGGTCAGTCCGGCGGGGAGCGAGGCAGGGAGCAGGGCAAGGTCCAAGGCAGGTGCAGGCACGAGGTTGCAGGTCAAGCATACGTTTGCAACTACGTTGCTCACGCTTGGGCTGGGGCTGGCTGGCTTTTATCTGTCCCTATGCTTAGGGCGGCCCCGATCCTCCGGAGACTCGCCTCTCCTCCGGGCCTGGAGGCGAGCACTCCTCCTGTAAGCACTTAGCTCTCTTCGCCTCTCTGTCCTGAGCCTCTGCAGCTCAGGAGAGGCTGGTGGGTTACTGGACCCAGGGGCCGCCTCAGCTTCCTCTGAAGAGGCTGGGAGTGGAGCACCTGCAGGCAATGGGTCCTCCCTCCCATCAGGAGCCAGAGCAGACTCTGCTGATGCCTGCACCTGGGGATCCAGCACAGGTGGGGATCCTTCAGGCTCAAGCCCTGGCCCCGGCTCAGCTGGTTCTGGAGGCGGGGAATCCTGTGCAGGCTGGGATCCCTCAGGTTCAGCATCTGAGTCTGACTCCCAGGCCATCACATGAGGCCACTGACCACAATTCCTCCTTTTCTCACTTCCAGAAGGAGAGGGCTTGCAGTTGGGTTGACTGCAACTTGGCTAGAGGTCAACTCTGTTGGAGTTCATAGTCTATGTGCAGCTTGGCAAGTGAGCAATTAGTGCTTTGACTACAGGCTAGGGAGACAGAGCACAGAAGAAATTTGCCTGGAGATAAGAGGACCTAGTAACAGCTCAGTGACTGGCTGAGGTCTCTCATATAGGCAGCATGACCTATGACATTGTTTGGCTAGTTAGGAGTATTCTGGAGTGCTTTGAGAGTGATGAAGTTCATGTCTGTATATAGTAACTTGTATATAGCTTGTGATGGACGCGGGTGGCACTGTGGGTTAAACCACAGAGCCTAGGGCTTGCTGATCAGAAGGTCGGCGGTTCGAATCCCCACGACGGGGTGAGCTCCCGTTGCTCGGTCCCAGCTCCTGCCCACCTAGCAGTTCGAAAGCACGTCAAAGTGCAAGTAGATAAATAGGTACCACTCTGGTGGGAAGGTAAACAGTGTTTTCGTGTGCTGCTCTGGTTCGCCAGAAGCAGCTTTCTCATGCTGGCCACATGACCCAGAAGCTGTACGCCGGCTCCCTCGGCAGGGCCGGTGCATCTATTTAGGCAAACTAGGCAAGTGCCTAGAGTGCCAAAATGGAGGGGGGCGCTGCTGGCCCACCTGCGCCCGCTGCCCACCGGCAGATGCTGAATTGCCCAGGCCTCCAGCTTCCGCTAAAGCAGGCTTTGGCGGGGGGCGGGGCGGGCAAGCAGCGGCTTCTCCGCTAAAGTGGAGAAACCGCTTCTTGCCTCTCCACCACCCCCCGACCTCCCGCTAAAGCAGGTTTTGGCGGGGGGTGCAGGTGGGGTGCCAGAAGATTGGTCTTGCCTAGGGCGCCAGAAGCCCTAGCACCGGTCCTGTCGCTCGGCCATTAACACGAGATGAGCCCCACAACCCCAGAGTCGTCCGCAACTGGACCTAATGGTCAGGGGTCCCTTTACCTTTACCTTTATATAGCTTGTGAGTTTACTGCCGTATATAATAAACTGCAAAATCGAGTATTCCCAGGTGGTCTCCCATCCAAGTACTAACCAGGCCTGACCCTGCTTAGCTTCCGAGATCAGACGAGATCGGGCATGTTCAGGGTAGTTGTCAGCTTTGTTTCCGATCGTCGTCCTGTCTGAACAGCCTCGATCGTTGCCTTGGAAAAGCTGCACTACTCTGCTAAGTTGTGCTTCATTGAAGAAATTCAGAGGTGAAGAGACTGGTCCTAGTAGCATGCAAAAGGACTTCAGAAAGTGCTCACAGGCTTCGGAGTTTTAACAGACTCAGCCGCCTCTCAGGGGAGAACTAGGAGGGCAGGACTGTGTCAGGTGGGGTGGCAATTATGGGACAAATCAGCAGTGGACCCTAGTAGGTGCCCAACCATGTCAACATCTGACACTAAACCTGGGCATGCACATACCTAATTGTTGCAACACACAACTAATTTGGCTTTTCCCATTTTCCATTTGATAACCATAACTATACATTATATATAATGTTAGAAATGAGACAGTTTCTCTTCCTATTCCATTTTTTAGGTAGGAGACATATTTCAGCCCTCTTCTCATTACGATGATAGTGGGTTTTTCTTCTAATCACAAATGCTACATCTTGAGAGCTTAATCATTCTTGTTACGAAACCACAAAAGCATTAAATGGAGATGTCATCTTCTAAATCTCACAGGCAATATTTAACCAACCAAAAGTCTTTCTGAATTACAAACCTTAGGCGGCATTTGCGAGCAAACTTCTGCCTTCCAGTTGTAAATCTAGGAATAATGAGGTGGGTTTAAGGAGAGAGGGGAAAACAGAAGTGAATTGTACACTGTGAATTGTAGCAGAGCAAATTGTATCACTGCAAGAGAAAGTTAATGACAAGTTAATGGAAACTAGTTTTTTTGAGTCTAATTCTTAATTTATTGAAACTCCATCACTTAAAATACATCCTAAATGAGGGAAAGTGTATTCAAAGGATGCAGCATCACAATTTGGAAAGCACTGAGGACCTAACGACACATAACATTAATGATATGCTTAGAAATCACTTCATGTGCTTTTAACAATGAGATAATGGGTTGGAGGAAGGGCCTGCTATCAAAATGGCAGCATGTGGGGAGAGGAAAATTGCGCCTTCCCTTCGCAGCCACAGAATCTGAAAATTTCCCCACAACAGCAGTGCCAGTTAGCATTGAGAGGGTGGGGGACACACACCTCCCATTATGACAGAGGGGGGAAATTGTCCAGCCACATCTCCTGTCACCCACTGTGGACAGGATGAGGGCAATAAACTGAGTTGGAACCCCAGGAACATGGTGGCCACTTGACTGGTCTGGTGCTCCAGCTGCTGCCAAATGCTGCAGCTAGGCTTTTCATGGGGGCAGACTACTGTCGGCCCGTAAAAGAAGGTGCCCATTGTTCAAGGTTCTTAGGTTCATTTGCCTGGTCCTTAACAACTTGGGTCCAGGATATCTTAAAGACCGTCTGGTTCCACAGATCTCTGCTCAGTCATTAAGGTCTTCATGGAAGTCGCTGTTGGTGGTCCCTCATAGTTCCGGTGCACAGCTCACATTCACCAGGAGCCATGGGCTGTGTGTCATGGATCCAGTTCTGTGCACCTAGTGAAGAACTGTCATGCGTCCAAGTTCCCGGCTTGATAACACAGTAAGCCTCGTTAATTAAAAAGGAGGATTTATTACAAAAGCAACAGACAGCCCCTGTAGACGGCTGTAACATAGCCTCTGGCATCATCAATCAAGATGACCCTTCTGAAGACTGTTTCCGGTTTCTACAGAAGATATGGAATTTGTGAACCTTGTGTCGCTTGCTCTGTTTCCAGTATAACAGCCCGCCCCTTAGCCGATTCTGAGGATAGATTGGCTCAGCTCCAACCTCTTCCCAGTCTGACAAACTACTTCCTCCTCTGTTCCCTCCTGATTGAACTTCCCGAGAGCTTTGGCTGGGTTCCAGCCCACTCACAGTAGTTCCCTTATCAACTGGCATTTCAAGGGTGGGGGAGCTAGCTCTCTCTGCATTTCATCCTGTATGAAAGTTAACCCACTCTGTTTCTGGCTGCTTTCTGCAGCTGGCTGCAAACCTTCACTGGGAGCTGGCTCATTCCTGACAAGAACTTTTTGTTTCAGCAGGCGTTATAAATAAGTTCTCTGATCTTATGGTTGGTTTTTAACTGATTTTTATCACCACTGTATCTTTTTTTAGAGACTACTTAGAGACTACGGTATCCACATCGTGTCATGGTCCAGTCTACGGGTGGTCAAAGTCCCGGCTGAGGATGTCAGGACCGGGGGCAAGACGGCAGGGTGGGAGCAGGAATAGGAGTCCAGAAGCCAGGAGTCAGGAAACCGAGGGTCTGAGGGTCAGGAACCAGGAGTCAAGGAATCAAGGGTCCGAGGATCAGGAAGCCAAGGAGTCAAGAAGCCAAACGCAGCAAGACAGGAAGCGTGTTACTGTGGCAAAGAGCCAAAGGGAAATGCTGACCTTATATCCCTTCCCACCAGGTACCAATCGGCCTCACCTGTGTGGCCATGCCTTGCCTCTTCAGAACAAACTTAGGAAAGCCCCAGTCCTGCGAAGCCCTACTGGTCACAGGGCCTGGCTCCTGCACGCACTCCTGACACATCGTGGACATTTTTTGCTTAAAAAACGAACTTTCATGAGGATTCTTTCAACCAAAATTCACAAATTGCTGCAGAAATGTGGAGAAGTGAGTTTAGGTTTGGAAAAATTAAAAACAGAGAGAACTGAAATTGACAGATTTGTCTACGCCTACCCAGGTGTCACAGGCCAGGACAAAGAGGTGTGTCTTTGGAAGACAACAAAAACTACATCCCAACTAGGCCTACTACCCAAAAGGACCTGGAGACTACAGGGACAGAACAAGTGCACTGAGCTGTATCAGTGAATGCATGTGTCCAAAAAGCTGGGGGGGGGGTTCGTTTTGGTTTCTTTTTGCTGTTTGACTTAAGTCCCGCGCCTGCAAGATAGAGGCAGCCAACGTCTTGACAGGGAATGTTGCAGCCGGAGCGTCACCAGTGGGTGATGACAGCCTTGTGCACATTTATATAAGGAATGGAACTGGGGGAATGTAGAACTGCATATGTGTCCTTTCATTTCTCATATCGTACATTTTTCAAGAGTAAATAATGCAAAGCAGATATTCATCGATAATGTACTTTTTGTCCTCAGCACCTGTTATATTAGCACAGTTGTATTGTCAAACTGCTCTCGAATGATATATCGCAGGAGTTGCTGCTCAGTATTTCTGGAGCATAGCAGTTCCCATGTGTACATATTATGCTATCCATGTATAAATAAATCTATTTACAATACTATATTGTTTACAATAATAAAAAGAAGGTGCTTGACCCACCACTGAGTGGTTAGGAGGTACCACAGAAAATGTCCTCTCCTAGGCCACTTCCACCCAACTTCTGAGGGTGGTGGAGCTACTAAGAGGACCTCATCCTCTGATCTTAACACCCAAGAGGATCTGTAGAGAAGAAAATGTCTTCTCATGTACTCTATACTGCTCCATATAGCAACTACTGGAGAGTGGCTTCACCATGATGATTCAGATAATTTCTCTGCAGCTTCTAGCCATTCCAATGAACTTTGGATGGCTTCCACATGGGCCTTCAAGAGAGTAGCCTCTGACTTGCCCTTTGAGCAGGAGACTAGAGATCGGGGTGATGAACATTTGGTCCTCCAGTTATTGTGGCACCATAACTCACCTCACACTTTCCTATTGGCCATGTTGGCTGGGACTGATGGGAAACGTAGTTCAGCAACATCTGGGGGCCCAGAGTTTCCCTCCCTGGGCTGCAGATATTCCAACAGTGGTGACTCTTGAGCTCTACTGCCTCTGATTCCTGCTAGATTAAAATTATCTAAGTAATTAAGGCAAATAAGACAGTCTAATGGAAACCTAAATTGTGGTTTGAGAACAACATAAGAATGATTAGAGGAAATGCAGAACCTATTAAAAGATTATTATAAAAAAGCAATTTGGAAGGATTATAATGGTAAATATTTAAATATCTTTAAGTAGCTAAGAGGCTGCCTATGCTAATATTTCTTTGGTAATCCAGATTTAAAAGCATTTTTGGAGATTTCTGCCACCTTATGTAAGACACGAGATAATTTATCATGGATAGTGCCTTCTTACTATTGTTTATTAGCGTTAATACACTGTTGGCAACACTGTGGAGGCTTTGCCTGCTCACTTCTCAATGCCACTCAGGCCACACATTTTGGCATGACAGTTCCTGAGATCGAGAAGAGGGTCCTGATCTATGTTTGGAAGCGGCTGAATGTCATTCTGAATCAAGAAGACTGACAGAACCGTTCCTAACGGCACCGATTCAGATGTGTCTGAAGATATTGTCACCCAACCTGGCGCCGGGCCTTCATTCAGTTTGGCGGGGTGGGAAGCCAGAATGGAAGAGGCTTTGCTTGGCATTATTATACTCTGAAACAGTCAAATGACCGATCCTTGTGTGCCGATCCTTAGGATTCTGAAGTGAGCAGTCAAACCATCTAAACAGTTTCAAACTGCCGTACAATTTTTTTTTTTTACTAAGCTGTGTTGCAAATTTATAGTAAACTGCAACATTCCCCTTTCCCTCACACATCAGTTCATTTTAGAGAGACCATCAAATGTTTCTGCTTTCAGCACTGCAGCAGAGCCAGTAAGTAGAAGCTGCTTAGTGGTAAACAGAGTCACAGACTTTATTCTGCACCTTCAGCAAAATTGGAAGACTCTTATAATTAGCATTAAAACTCAATGGAGTTGAAGGACGAATTTGATAACCACGTAAGTGTTGATTCCTGCAATATTTTGCGCAGGTATATACAGGGTGAGTCCTTTACACATGTTTCCAAGGGGCCTCTTTTAAAAGACTCACCCTGTATATACTTAAATAACAGCACTCAGCAGCAGTAACTTGGCCACAGTTACTGCAGCACTCTCGAAATGCAAATCCATCATGGTTTCTCTTCCATTGCTCAGAAAAAGGAACATTTTATTTTATGCAAATAAAGAGCTGCAGTCATGCTTTGATTATAAAATATAATCTGAAAGGAAAATCTGGTGGGCTGACCTTCCTCTACAGAGCTTTATCTAATTGGGTCAATTCGAGCATTAAAAATCCCAGGGAAAGCAGTGCTCTTTTTTTAAAACTGACAAAGATGGTTTCTTGCCTGCAGGGGCCAGTGTGGCTTCTCAGGCAGAGTGATGCAGCTCATACCTGCCTTCCACACACAAAGACCACAATGCATGTGCCTGAACCCAGACACACGTCCAACACTTGCAAGCATTCACACATGCACTACCAAGGGGTTTAGGATATTTTGCTAGAGTTATGGCTTGTGTTGGTTATGAATACAGGGCAAGCCTCCACTTACGCACATTCAACATGTGGGTGACTGTGCACACATGCATCGCGCTGAACCCAGAAGTGACCCAAAAATATCATTAAAAGGGACAGGGCAGGGGTAGGGGCAGAAGACGGTACTTGCAGGCTTTTCTAGATGTAGGTGATTTGACGGAAGCACACGCCGCCTCGGAATGCAGAATTTCTTACCGGCCCTGTAGATGATTTAATGCAGGCCTTAGCTGAGAGAATCCATTAAGAAAATATTTATTTATAATTTTATTTATAGCTTTCAGTTATATACGTCTCAAAAGTTTGACAATAGTTCTAACATTTCAAACCTCGACTTCCTTCCTCCTCTTTCTGCGGTTCCTTAAATTCAGTGCTCCTTTTTTCTAAATTGGTACTCTCATTTCCCTACCCATATTGAAATACTGCCCCTCAATGAGACCAAACTTCGATTCACAAAATGTTTAGGGGGTATGCGTACCCCTGCGTACCCCCCCCCCCCCGAAAAAAGCACTGCTTACATTTATTTTATCATTTCCCGCATATTCTACATTAACCTCTCTGCAGCAATGCCTCTTCTCCTCCGCCCCTGCCATATATGAAGGTCACCTCTTCAAGTAATTAGATTCACACTTGAAGCATATATTAACGTAATACTAGCAAAAAGGCCTGCACGGATAGCTTTTTATCTCACAGCTGTTTTATACGTACTTATTTCAGCAGCGTTGATAATTGATTTGAACTGAATGGAGATTTGAGACCTGCTTCCTGGGCAAATATTTCCATTTCTTCATCCTTTTCTCCATAGCATCTGAAAAATGCCTGTAAGACACTTGAATTCCTCAACTGTTTCAGTTCATTACAATTCACGGAGTAGTAAAAGAATCCAGATGATTGTTTCAGTCTTTATTACACTAATTTCCATTTTATATATCTCTGTTATTTGTTTATGTTCTTAGAGATGATTTTGTCATTTAAAAATATGAGCCATCTATCTAGTTTATCAGGCTGTGTCTCAATCTACAATTCATTTGAATGGTGTGAATTACAAAAAAGGAGGAGAAGGAGGAAGAAGAGGAGGATAGCTTGATGTTCAGGGCCAAACCAATATGCTTATGCAAAAACACTGAATGTTTTAGCTGAGATTCCTGCCTCACGGGGGCCTAGACTAGATTAGTCCCTTCCAACTCTACGGTTTTATGATTCTAAGCATATTTGCATGTAAAAAGACATAGTGGATTTATATATCGGTATTTTTTTTTCCAGAAGCTACAGTTAGAACTGAATATGGAACAACTGATTGGTTCAAAATTGGGAAAGGAGTACGACAAGGCTGTATATTGTCTCCCTGCTTATTTAACTTATATGCAGAATTCATCATGCGAAAGGCTGGACTGGATGAATCCCAAGCCGGAATTAAGATTGCCGGAAGAAATATCAACAACCTCAGATATGCTGATGACACAACCTTGATGGCAGAAAGTGAGGAGGAATTAAAGAACCTTTTAATGAGGGTGAAAGAGGAGAGCGCAAAATATGGTCTGAAGCTCAACATCAAAAAAACTAAGATCATGGCCACTGGTCCCATCACCTCCTGGCAAATAGAAGGGGAAGAAATGGAGGCAGTGAGAGATTTTACTTTCTTGGGTTCCATGATCACTGCAGATGGTGACAGCAGTCACAAAATTAAAAGACGCCTGCTTCTTGGGAGAAAAGCAATGACAAACCTAGACAGCATCTTAAAAAGCAGAGACATCACCTTGCCAACAAAGGTCCATATAGTTAAAGCTATGGTTTTCCCAGTAGTGATGTATGGAAGTGAGAGCTGGACCATAAAGAAGGCTGATCGCCGAAGAATTGATGCTTTTGAATTATGGTGCTGGAGGAGACTCTTGAGAGTCCCATGGACTGCAAGAAGATCAAACCTATCCATTCTGAAGGAAATCAGCCCTGAGTGCTCACTGGAAGGACAGATCCTGAAGCTGAGGCTCCAATACTTTGGCCACCTCATGAGAAGAGAAGACTCCCTGGAAAAGACCCTGATGTTGGGAAAGATGGAGGGCACAAGGAGAAGGGGACGACAGAGGATGAGATGGTTGGACAGTGTTCTCGAAGCTACCAACATGAGTCTGACCAAACTGCGGGAGGCAGTGGAAGACAGGAGTGCCTGGCGTGCTCTGGTCCATGGGGTCACGAAGAGTCGGACACAACTAAACAACAACAATATTTTTTTTTCCTATAAGCAGAATATAACAGGGATCTATGATCTTGCCCACAAGACCAACATTAGAACAGTTTAGCCAGATTGTAACTTTTCAGGGAACTTTTCAACATATGCATATTCACAGGATGGCTTCCAGAAGTCATCCAGAGAATGCAAAGGATGAATTCACATTGACCTGAACATTGCCTGTGTCAACACACGGTTCGACAGATTGGTTTATACTATGCTGAAGAGAAGCAGGAACCTCAGCTAAAGCATCTCTGACAGAGGGTTGGTCATCCAACTTCTGTTTAAAAGCCTCCAAGGAAGGAGAGACCACCACCTTCCAAGGGTGCTGGTTCTACTGTCGAACAATTCTAGGTTCTCACCACATTGCATATCTATTCTAAGTTAATAGACTCAATACCAAAGAATATACCATTTGTCCTTTAATTTCTCAATTTGCAATTTCCCTAAATTCCAGTGGGTATGATTAAAGAAACATTTTCAGCCAATGTCAGTGCTTCTGAATATTGGGTGGGCAAGTGTGTCTGGATCCAGGAGCAGGCTTCTCTTAAATTCTCACATTCTTAAGAAACCCTTGGCTGTTGATGTGTTCCTTGGTGTGCTTCACCTTGCTGCTTCTTGCATTGGGCTAGTAAAACAACCAAGAATATTTCCCCTAAGTTACCAGTTTAGTTTGGTGCATAAATTTACAACCGGAGTGTAACAACTGGCCCAGCATGGTATCCTCTTCATCCACAGCCTCAAGATGCCCATTCTCAAGGGAAAGGGCCATGCTGCTGCGGATGAAGCATCTGCTTGCTTGCAGAAACCCTCAGGTTTCATCCTGTGACACCATTACTCATAAGGATCTTGGGCAGAATAGCTGGGGAAAGTTTCCACCTGGTTTCTAGACAGATGACGAGTCAGAATAGACAAACTTGGTAGAAGATGTCTTTATTCCCTAATGTTTCAACTAGTACATTCATATTTTTGTGTTGTGCGATTGATCCTGATGTGCCACAAACACATTGAGGCCGTGGATCCCCTCCTTCTGGGGAAAAGAAAAACCTTTGAAGCTGAGCCAGAAGAGGAGGAGGAGGAGGAGGAGGAGGAGGAGGAGGAGGAGGAGGAGGAGTTTGGATTTGATATCCCGCTTTATCACTACCCGAAGGAGTCTCAAAGTGGCTAACATTCTCCTTTTCCTTCCTCCCCCACAACAAACACTTCCTCCCCCACAACAAACACTATGTGCATAATATATGCATAATATGTACATGAGTAATATGGCAAAGACAAGTGTTGAAACTACACTAGAATGGTGGTATCTTTCAATAAATAATATTTTGACCTATCTAAGTTTTCTTTAGACAGTGATTCCAGTATCCCACAGCATTTGAGGTAGAGTACAAACAAACAGTGCCATCTTTTGGAGAAGGCTTAAATTCCATACAGATATATAAAATGCAGACAATTCTTTCTGCAGTGATCTACTCTGGGGTATTACCCTGTGAATGAATTTGCAGCCACAAAAAGGCCTGTGAGCACAGCAGATGACTATGGGTGCACACACGTCCCATCAAGTTGTCTTAATTCCTTTTAAAAACCACCTAAAGTAGTAGCTATCATTACATCGTTTAACTAACTGCAAACATCCTAAATAAATAAAGTCTCCTTGGAGAAAGCAGATAATTTTGTTGGTTCTGAACCTGCTCCAGTCAAATCATCACACCACAAAAGCTCTTAGGGGTTCTAACATTATCAGAGAGGACCCTCCATCATACCAAGAAAAAATGGAATGGCAGACGAAATTATTTAAGTATGCCGAGATGGCAAGATTAACGGGGGAAATTAGGAATCACAATGACCAGAAATTTAACTGAGAGTGCGACAAATACAGACAATACCAAAAAGATCACTGTAAACACCTGAAATCTTTGGCAGGTCTTTACATAACTTATGGAAATAATGGATAAATATTAACTAGCTACTATTTAATATACAGTTAACGTAGAAAGGTAGAGGACTGTGGTGTTCATACAGAGTCCCCGGTCATTTCACGGACTATTGACCTGTACACCACTGCTTTATTCTTCCGCTGCCACCAACCAGGTTTCTCCTGGTGAAATACTGAGTCTCAGTCAGGTTGTAAAGACAACAACGAAGATTAAATTACAGGTGGGTAGCCGTGTTGGTCTGCCATAGTCAAAACAAAATAAAAATTTCTTTCCAGTAGCACCTTAGAGACCAACCAAGTTTGTTCTTGGTATGAGCTTTTGTGTGCATGCACACTTCTTCAGATTAAAGATTAAAGTTTATTGAAGAACAAACAAGTTTTAAATATATTCAGAACTGTTTCTCAAATGCTCGCCCTTAACTAGATGTGCCACTATCTCGCTCTATCACACTCTTCTCTCTCAGTTCTATCCCTGTCTCTCACTCCAGCTGTCACAACCGCTATGTTCGTTTTTTTACTAGCTCTGTCTGACTCTGACTCCTCTACCTCCCAACAGTAAAACCCCTGGGCTGATCCTCAAAACCAGGTAGGCTCCGCCTCTGAGCTTTCTCATTGGTCAATCTACATTAACCATTTCCATCCCCCCCTCCCCGTACAGACATAATCACAAGGAATGGGGAAATGCCACAAGGGCCCATTTTGGGCCGGAGGGAAGCCTCAATACTTCATTATTTATCTTTACTTTATTTCCAACATTTCAGTATATTCTTTTGTGTATATTTTTGATGGAGAAGATTAACTGTGATGTATTCCAAAAACCAATGAAGATTAAAATGCGAAGAAGAAAAAACTCTCCATCGTCTTACCACATAGATTTTAGATACTTAGGTAGCGACAGCCCTCACCAAAAAGTACAACATGGGAAGGACTGAGCAAGGGGTTTTTTTGCATGCAAGAGGCCCCGGGTTCAGTTCCTGGTGTTTTCAAGAAGGGCTGGGAGAGACTCCAGTCTGACCCCCTGGGGAGCTGCTGCCACTCAGGGTAGAAAACACTGCCCTGGGTGGACCATTGTGGTTTGACTCGCTGCAAAGCAGCACCATTCACTCCTTTGCCAAGTGGTTGCAGAAATAAGACAACTGTCACTGTTGTAACGTGGGGATCGTGATTCAGCAAGTGATTTCAGCTCTGACATAGCAGGCAGGAGACAGCTTCTTCATGTAACACTCTTTATTCAGACAAACAAGACTGGGGAACTGAGGAGAGGGATGCTACATTTATAGGGACAGAAAGACTGGCTAGAAAGGATACATTTTGGAGGGAACAATCTCAAGCAATCACAAAGCTGCCTTTTGGTGGGAACCAATAAGACTGAGGATCCAAATGCAGCAACTTGAATGAACCAATAGTAGCTGTTCCTTCTGGAACAGGAAGGCAGTTACTTTCCCCTAATGTGAATACAGACAATAGTAATACAGATATTATAACCCTTGAATCAATACACAACAGTCACCATCTCCCTGTGCCAGGCATTGCTGATGCATGCCCTTTGCTGCGTCTTCACACCAGTCTGCAGGCTGTATTCACAGCCTCCCCTGGAAAAAACACAATTAGATCGACTGGGGGATAGTGTTGGCAGCTATTACTTCATTTTAGAAAGACATTGACCACAATATAAACTAAAAGCAGGTCAGAAGAATCAAATTGCATTCAAATTTTTCTCCGTAAAGGTCACAGATGTCTGAATCACCCCCCAAACTCTGCCCACTGTAATTACATTGTCTCCCTCCGTATGCAACTCGCTAATGACAGGTTCTTCCCGGGTTCCACCAATCCTGGGGCTGAGAGGGGAGTGCTGTCACCCTTTGAAACCCACAGTGGATCCCAGAAGCAGGGAAACGCTCTTGAGCTGTAGGGACGCAGCCTCTTTTACGGCCAAGCCCTTGTGAGAAACGTTTGGGGCAAAGGATTCCCTTGCAGGGAAGTCGTTCTGCTCAGCCTGCAAGATTTGCAAGTTTTGAGCTGAAGCAAGATGTGCACACGATTGCAGCTGAAGCATACATGGGACCGGGTGCAGGGGGGGGGGGATATATTTGAAAGAGCCGTCCAGTAGAGAGTCATGATTGAAAGGATGTGGATAGAAGCAATCATATGTCTCGATTTTGTGGTGTTAAGTATCGGAGGCACAGGGGCATAGCAAGGGGGGGCGGGGGGCTGCCCCAGGTTCCATAATGGAGGGTGTGACAAATTATCAAGGAACAATTCTTTTTGAAAATGCGTGCTCCACAAAGGTCTTATCTTACTATACTAGGAATTATATAGCTATATATGAAATTTCATGCACATCGGTTAATATCTTGACCCACCTCCACCAAAATAGCTGTTCACTTGGGTGTTTTCCTATGTCGTGAAGGCTGAAATTTCAGTTCAGAAGAACACTTACTGTTCCCAACCCTAACCCTGTGGAAAGCCATCTAATTAGACTTTAATTTGATTTTGAGATGTTTTTAGGAGGTAATTTAATTATTGTTTGATTTTATACCAATGTTATGTATCTGATGTTAGCCACCCTGAGCCCGACTTCGGCCGGGGAGGGCGGGATATAAATAAAAGTTTTTTTTTTATTATTACTTGTTATTATTCCTTTGTAAGAAAATATGAAATAACGTAAAACCATTTTTGCGGGGGGGGAATCAATGGGGGGGTTGACAAGAAATTTTCCGCACCGGGTACCACCTGACCTTCCCATGCCTCGGGGGGGGGGGTGAAAAAATTTTTTTGCCCCCGGGTACCAATTTACCTTTCTACGCCCCTTGGGGAGGCAAGCCCAGCAGAGAGAGGGGAGGTACCACTGCAGGTAAAAGTATTTTATAGGATGAGCTGCTGAAGGCAAAATGAGGGGTGAGCAAGTGCTTCAGCACATGAAGGCCAAAACAAGAAAATGATAGTAGTGAGGGGAAGTATTTTTGTTACAGTCGTACCTCTGGTTACGTACTTAATTCGTTCCAGAGGTCCGTTCTTAACCTGAAATTGTTCTTAACCTGAGGCACCACTTTAGCTAATGGGGCTTCCCGCTGCCACTGCGCCGCCACAGCACAATTTCTGTTCTTATCCTGAGGTAAAGTTCTTAACCTGAAGCATTATTTCTGGACTAGCAGAGTCTGGAGCCTGAAGTATCTGTAACCTGAGGTACCACTGTATCTAAATTTACAGTTGAGCTCAAATCCTGCTGGACAACTCAACCATTGCAAACAACACTTATATACAGATAAAGAATGTGTTTATCTTCACAAAACCTCAGACAGGGGCGTAGCAAGGTAAATTGGTATCCGGGGGCAAAAAAAAATTGTCAGGCATGGGAAGGTCAGGGGGTACCCGGTGCAGAAAATTTCTTGTCAACCCCCCCCCATTGATTTCCTCCCCCCCTGCAAAAATGGTTTTACGTTATTTCATATTTTCTTACAAAGGAATAATAACAAGTAATAATAAAAAAACTTTTATTTATATCCCACCCTCCCCGGCCAAAGTCGGGCTCAGGGTGGCTAACATCAGATACATAACATTGGTATAAAATCAAACAATAATTAAATTACCTCCTAAAAACATCTCAAAATCAAATTAAAGTCTAATTAGATGGCTTTCCACAGGGTTAGGGTTGGGAACAGTAAGTGTTCTCTGAACTGAAATTTCAGCCTTCATGACATAGGAAAACAGCCAAGTGAACAGCTATTTTGGTGGAGGAGGGTCAAGATATTAACCGATATGCATGAAATTTCATATATAGCTATATAATCCCTAGTATAGTAAGATAAGACCTTCGGAGCAGGCATTTAAAAAAAAAAATCAAAAATTGTTCCTTGATAATTTGTCACCCCCTCCATTATGGAAACACGGGGCGGCCCCCCCCCCCGCTGCTGCTGGTGGACTGGCTCTGGTTAAATTACCAGATCATTTCCAGGGCCTTCAAATAACCCTGGAGTGGGGTCCCCCCCATTCCTAAAACTGCCTCCAGGGAACTTTCAGTATCTTCACTCGTTTTCTCCCAACCCTCAGTTTTCTCAGGTACTGTGTTCTTCAGCTTGAGAACTCACAGCTTTGAGTCAGATGGGCATGCAACTGGCAGGTGCCGTTTCAATGGAAGCCCTAAACAGGAAATATTAACCCCATGTGAGAAGCACTGTGTTGTGAACACTGCTTCCCCGCCCCCCAAAATATCTCAACATTCCTGCGTAGAGTGCAAAAGAGGACTGGAGAGGACATTCCCCATAACTTCAAGTGTCCCTATTTCCCAAGATAGTCCCAGAATTATGAAAGCCACCCCGGCTTCTGATTTGATCCCGGAATGTCCCTATTTCCTCCGCCAGTGCCACCGCTTGTCCTGGGCGACTGAGGTTGCATCCCATTGACTCTCCATGGCCTCTCAATGGGGCTGCCACTGCTGTCATCCTCCCTTGGGCAGCTCTTAGTGACAGGGCCACCCTGGGCAGGAAGGAAGGAGGAGCAGAGCACAAGGAGTCTTGATTTTAAAATAATAACACTTTGTGTGTCAGCATTAAGTCTCCAATCCTGGCTCAACAGAAGATAAACCGACATAACTTCTTCATCCTGGCTGAGCCAAGACTGGTGTATGCACCCCACAAACGGCACACCCTCCAGCATTTCTCCGATGGAAATAGTTGTTGTTGTTCAGTCGTTCTGTCGTGTCAGACTCGTCGTGACCCCATGAACCAGAGCACACCAGGCACACCTATCTTACACTGCCTCCCGCAGGTCCTATTCCATACCGCAATAATACTGTTTATCCCCCTCCCATCTGACTGGGTTGCCCCAGCCTCTCTGCGTGGCTTCCAACCTATATAAAAACATAATAAAACATTGCACTTTTTTATATTAAAAAAAACCTTCCCTATATACAGGGCTAGCTTCAGGTGGCTAGGGGGTCGGATAACTCCATACCCTCCGAAATTTCTCCGATGAAAATAGGGATGTCCTAAGGAAAAGCAGGACATGCTGAGATCAAATCAGAAACCGGAATTCCTTGTATAAATCCAGAACTGTCCCTGAAAAATAGGGATACTTGGAGGGTCTGAAAGGGGTGTTCTGGGAGTACGATGCCTTAGGGATCTGGGTATGTTTAGCCTGGAGAAGAGAAGGTTAAGGGGTGATATGATAGCCATGTTCAAATATATAAAAGGATGTCATATAGAGGAGGGAGAAAGGTTGTTTTCTGCTGCTCCAGAGAAGCGGACACGGAGCAATGGATTCAAACTACAAGAAAGAAGATTCCACCTAAACATTAGGAAGAACTTCCTGACAGTAAGAGCTGTTTGGCAGTGGAATTTGCTGCCAAGGAGTGTGGTGGAGTCTCCTTCTTTGGAGGTCTTTAAGCGGAGGCTTGACAGCCATCTGTCAGGAATGCTTTGATGGTGTTTCCTGCTTGGCAGGGGGTTGGACAGGATGGCCCTCGTGGTCTCTTCCAACTCTATGATTGTGGGGCTTTTGGTTTTAACTGGAAAAGCCTTAAAACCAGTTTAGCACATGGAGTGGTGTCCAGCAACGCTTCCTCTGCGTTCTCCTGCTTCTCCAGTGCTTCTATGATTATGCTGGATCCTAAGCATGCTCAGCTCAGTCACATGACCTGGCAACCTGATGTAGAACACTAATTCAAAGGCTTGTTTTCCTTCCGCCAGGCTTAGGCAAAGAAGGGGCAACAGCCGCGCTGCTGAACAGGGTTTGGATCCGGTGTAACTTTACGCCAGCTTAAGTTACGCTAGCTGCTTTACGCCAGCTTCTTGTGCATAAGATTGCTCCCTCATTCTCCCATTCAAAGTACCGGTAATCACATCTAAATGTGCTCAAATTAGGCTGGGGGCATGCCCAGTATACATTTTATGAAAAGTGACTCAACTTTCCCAATCTGCAAAATATAGCCACTCCATTTCAGACTTCTGTAGACTCTTCAATAAAAGGATGGCCAGAGTGCCAGAATGATTATTGCCAACAATCAGGCAGCTACAATTACAATTACACTCAAATGGAAGACATTTCATAGCACATTCTTCAGTCTGCTTATTTAAGTGGCTTACAAACCTTTGTTTTTTGTCCTCTCTCCAGGAAAGGAAAATGGGAGCCTGAAGGTTCTGCAACTCTTTTGGTAACTGTCCCGTTCCCATTGTTGATACAGACTGTCTCATGTTGGTAGCCAGCCCACACTTGACCAAATTTCATTCCTTCCTAACCTAAGATGACCTACAGCTATTAAAAAAAACAACCCCGTGTCTTTTATATAGACACAAACAGAAAATGCTAGATTGACTTCTCAATTACCCTGTGTTTTGTATGGCCCAGTACACACACCCAAGCCGCAGTCTATCTAAGATAATTCAATTTGGTTTAATTACTGATTTCCGAAGTTTGACATATTTTTGCAGCAAAATTTGCTGAAATGCCAAAAAAGAAATAATCTCACGAGCAGATAACAATGTGTAAATAGTGGTTTTTTTTTCAATTTAGACCCTCTAGTTTCCTTCTTTGAGCCATTACCCAAACTATGATCCAGTTGCCAAAATGCAGAGAGGGAGAATGACTGTACACATGCTGTAACTGACAAAAAAATGGAGCAAAAACACATAAACCTATCTCAAATGGGAAAGACCCACTAAATGAAAAAAATGAATTTTCATTACACTGTTCAATTCCTGAAGTGCATTTCTTGAGAACAAAATCCTTGCTTTATCATCCCACTTAATAATGCAGTCATGTCGGGGGCAATCCTATGGCAAGATCCACTAGGCGAGGAGCTTAGGATGCAGCAGATCTCAGTTGTAGCTGGCTCAGATACCGGTAGTATTCAGTTCCTGACCCCCAACTCCACTGAAGATACTCTGGCATAATTTGCTCAGCTAGCCACTAACCTAAAGACAGCAGGACTAGTTGTGTAGGTTTGGCATTATTTGAATTTATGCTGCTCACAGTTAACAGAATTTGCATTCCATATGTCTCAAACTAATAGCAATTACAGGTCAGTAGCCGTGTTGGTCTGTCATAGTCAAAAAAAAAATAATAATTCTTCCAGTAGCACCTTAGAGACCAACTAAGTTTGTTCTTGGTATGAGCTTTCGTGTGCATGCACACTTCTTCAGATACCTTAGAGACCAACTAAGTTTGTTCTTGGTATGAGCTTTCGTGTGCATGCACACTTCTTCAGATATCTGAAGAAGTGTGCATGCACACGAAAGCTCATGCCAAGAACAAACTTAGTTGGTTTCTAAGGTGCTACTGGAAGGAATTTTTTATTTTATTTAATAGCAATCACATTTGTTATAATCCTTTGCTCCAACATGGTATAGTGCTAGTACTAAGATAAGAAATCTACAGAGAAAGGATGTGGGGGCAGAAGAGAAATGCAAACCACAAACTCTTTTTCTTAGAAATGTGTTTATAAAAAAAAGTCATAGCATTCAAAAGCAATGCTTATTATACAATATAAAATAATAGTAACATGGGCCTCTATGTATTTATTGGAAAAAGGTTTGTATTGCAAGAATCTATTACGGCATTTACAGTATTCCAACATTTGCAATAGGATAAAATGTCTGTTGAACAATTACATAAATACTCTTAACAAATCCATTTGTCTGCTGTATACTTTTCCATATTCCCAGCTGAATGGTGTTAATCTAATTCAAAGGCACAATCTTGAAAATATTGCTGCCATTTCTCAGTCCTTCCTGAAAGAACCCAACCCCCCCCCCCCGAATTTCAACATGACATGGAAGGACTTTGCCAGAATGAAGAATTTTTGGAGATGCGAAAAGTACCTAAAATTATCAACAGTTGTCTAAAGATACTTTGGCCCTTGACTTCTCAGTAACACTGATCAGATCGAAGAGAAGCTGTTAAATTAATAAAACACCAAGAAACATCACATTTGCTAGTAGCAAATGGTCATATTAGCTGCAGTTTTCCCCCAACGGGATTAACAAAGTGCACCAGTTATCCATGTCTGTACAATTTTCAAACATTAAATACACATACAGTAAGTTTTTTAAATATGTTGTATCAAATACTTTAGGACAAATATAAATTACAGATTTTTTTTTCAAACAAAACATACACCTGAAATATAACTTGATATTACAGAATATAAAAATACCCATTTTGCCTTTTTTTTGGGAAACTTATGTATCTGCAAGTTCTGCATGATGATGAGAATCCGTTGGCAGGATTTCCTTTCAAATTTAAAAGGGTCGATGCTCAATGTGTGGGACTCCTATCTTTTCTTGCGCAATGGCAAGCCAACTGCAGAACCAGGGAAACGCAAGAAGCTTAACAGATCAGGCCAGCCTCAAATAATTTTATCAGCTAATGACTTAGAAGTCAATTCTAACCTGGGGATAATATTGTGCATGCCACAGGAACCTATTCCGTGGCATGACTGCGGGGAAGAAGGGAAATATAGGCAAAACTCGAAAAATTAGAATATTGTGGAAAGGTTCATTTCTTTCAGTAATTCAACTTAAAAGGTGAAACTAATATATGAGATAGACTCATGACATGCAAAACGAGATATGTCAAGTCTTTATTTGTTATAATTGTGATGATTATGGCGTACAGCTGATGAGAACCCCAAATTAACAATTTCAACTTTGGGGTTTTCATCAGCTGTACGCCATAATCATCACAATTATAACAAACAAAGGCTTGACATATCTCGCTTTGCATGCCATGAGTCTATCTCATATATTAAACTCCAGTAGCTAATGAAAACAATTGCTTACATAAATGGACTTTTCCACGATATTCTAATTTTTCGAGTTTCACCTGTACATCTCCAGGAACAGAGATCAAAAGCTTCTGCGCTGGGTTAAGAAGACCAGGTTTACAAACTACAAGTTCTTCTAGTCAAAGCACTGAAGCTTTAAATCTCTTTCTCTTATATGTGAAGGGCAGGTGGAGGAGTGTATGAACCTGAGGCTTGGTTGCTGCCCATAAACCAAGCCAGCATAATCCCAGCGCTTAGTAATTCTGCACACTTTCTGTAGCAAGCCTCACACGAAACTCGGTGGCACACAGAAAGAAAGGTGTTTCTTACTGAAAGCGTGTGAAATTACAGGGAAGTTGTGACATGCAAAAGAAGGCTGGAAGCTTAGAAAACGGGGGGGGGGGGGAGATGGTCCCAGCATTCAAACTAGTTGCCCACCTGTGCTCTAGCTCTTATTGAGCAATTTAAGTTTTGTTTTTTTTTAAGCATGCTGAATTCATTTTGATGGGCTCATGTCAAACGCTTCATGCTTTAAAGATGACTTCTTGCAAGGAACAATCAACACCTTCCCACACCTAACTATATTTTATTAGCACCTCTTGACACTCCAAGTGGGGGCATTTCTTGGGTCTGCCATTACACCATCAAACAGCTCGTTTGCTAAACCCAGGTTGCTGTTTTCTGAAAAACCATTGCTCGGCGCACTGACTATGCTGTACGCCAGGGTCCCCCAAACTAAGGCCCGGGGGCCGGATGCGGCCCAATAGCCTTCTAAATGCGGCCCGCAGACAGTCCGGGAATCAGCGTGTTTTTACATGAATAGAATGTGTCCTTTTATTTAAAATGCATCTCTGGGTTATTTGTGGGGCATAGGAATTCGTTCATATTTTTTTCAAAATATAGTCCGGCCCCCCACAAGATCTGAGGGACAGTGGACCGGCCCCCTGCTGAAAAAGTTTGCTGACCCCTGCTGGACGCATTTCATGGCAGCAAACACAGGTTGTGACACACTGACAACCCTGGATCTTAGATGAGAGGATCTGTATGTTAAATGTGTTTTCTAGACATCGAGATTAAATTAGCTGGATTTAATTCCTACCAGAATCAATAGGACTGAAGTTATGATTAACGTTTTCCACTGGTTTCAATGGAGTCAAAGTTCAACTAACTTTAGTCTGGATCCAACTCAATTACCGTATTTTTCTGTGTATAAGACTAGGTTCCCCCCCTTTAAAATAATGTCAAAAATTAGGGGGCGTCTTATACGCGGATACATCTCCCCCCCCCATTTTCTTAAATCTGAGTCCCCCAAAATAGGGGGCGTCATACATGGGGGTGTCTTATAGACGGAAAAAATACGGTATGTTTAGATAGGCACTTAAACTCTTGGTAGGTGTATGTAACCTTTTAAAAAATGGGATGCGAGTTTGTCATTATCACTGCATTGTCGAATAGTCAATCACCCCATACATGCAGTGTCACCTAGCAACAGCTTCTTCCTCTTTCATTGCTGGTCTTCCATCACAACAGGAAAAGCACATTGCAGGAGAAATGCATATGGCAACAGGCAAGTCAGGAACAACTTCAGTGCCAGAAATCACAAAATATACAACACTGGAACCTTTGGCGGCATATCCCTTGGCCAGAGCGGGTTGGGGGGAGTGGGACAAAAAGAAAACCAATGAAGGCACATAGGTACAAAATACACAACACACACACAAGATGCAATTCTGCCTGCAGAAGAACAAACATTTCCATCATCTGGAAAACAAACAAGGAGAAGTGGCGATTCTATTTTTAATTAAAGATTCTAACATTTTCCCTGAATCCAGGTCTAGAGAGACTTTTAAACAAGGAGAAGTGGCGATTCTATTTTTAATTAAAGATTCTAACATTTTCCCTGAATCCAGGTCTAGAGAGACTTTTAAACTGGGCAAAATAAAATTGGATTTTCAAATGCTTTGGTTATGGGGGGGAAATAGTACTGATGTTTATTTAAAAGTGCCATCAGTGCACAGGTTGCTTTGCAGACCGAACATGCAAAACAAAACAAATGTTAAAAATCCACACTTCTAAATCTTCCATCAAAATGAAAGCTGGAATCCTTTACACACTTACCTAGGAGTAAACCCCATTGAACTCCTTGGGATTTACTTCTGAGTAGATATGTACAGGATGGTTTTGTAAAGTTAGTCGCGTTTATAAACGGGACTTTTCATTATCGATTTCAATGGAACTTGCATGCAACTAACTTAGTCCGGATTCCACCTTTTGTTTCTTGAGCATCACGAAAAGTGTGCTCTGATTTTCAAGCACGTCTCTAAAAAAATAGTTTAGATGCTATTACGGACTGGTGCCAATTTATACCCACATATACCAAATCCATAACCCAAATCTTCACAAATGAATTTCAAATTAAGCATTGGAAAATGAACTATCCTAAGTGCAATTGAGCTGTAGAGAAGACTGTCTGCAACAAGGATAGCCAATGTGGTGCTCACCGGATGTTCTCGGGGTACAACTCCCATCAACTCCTAGTCAGCCTCTCCAATGGCCAGCAGTTATGGGAGTTGTGGTCCAAAAAACGATGGAGAGCACTACATTGACTAGGGAGAAATGATCGTTTCTGTTCCATCACATCTCCCGTAATCTGGTCCAGTTGAATGAATAGGCTACTTCCCCTCTGAAAAATCCTGTAGCAACACTCAATCGATATCCCTTATTTTAAAGGCCCCAAAGTAAGTTCCTTCCGGAGAGCGATCCAACAATGATGGGTATGATACCTGGATGCTTATCATTTCGCCAGATTTCAGTTTGAAAAACCCTCCTACATTTACAGAATAAAAATGAAATTCTGAGTCTCCTGACCAATTCTTTGTACTTCCTCCTTTCATCAAAACTACAGGGTTTCTCCTTTTAGCATCTGTTTTTATGACATATACCATCAACTGCAGAATTTGTCCAGTTAGGTTTCCCAAAGCTTCATGGTGTCTAAAGCATACATTGGTGTACAGGTAATAGAAGCCATCGTGATTGACTTCCAATTTTCCATCACTGAATGTCATATTCAGTATGTTTGCCCAGCCTTTGTCGTGATGCCAAGATGTAAGGTTCACTTTTTTGGTACCTATGAGGGAAACAGATAAGAAAATGTATATCTTATTTTAAATTTAATGATAAGAGAAGAGAAGAGAATAATTCTTTATTACGGTCACCGATCAGCACAATAATTTGCATTACATCATTATTTAAAATATTTAAACATTTAAAATTTAAATAACTTATCTAAAAGGGATCAGTAAACCTTTGATCCTTATTTTTATATTAATTATTTACTACCGTATTTTTCGCTCCATAAGACGCACTTTTTCCCTCCTAAAAAGTAAGGGGAAATATCTGTGCGTCTTATGGAGCGAATGGTGGTCCCTGGAGCTGAATTGCCCAGGGGCCAAAAGAGGATCATGCTTTTTATTTTACAAAGAGAAAAGGGGTGTTGAAAGGACCCCCTCAGCAGCTGATCAGCAAGAGATCGGGAGAGAGATAAGAGTCCCGGCTCCCTTTCAGCCCCGCCCTCCTTTGTTGAATGTGCTGCAGAGGGAGGTTGTTTGTTTCCCCAGCTACATGTGACTGGCTGATTAGATTATCTGTCTGGAAACTGTAGAAAAGGCTCCCTTTCCTTTAGAAGCTGCAGAAATGTGAGTTGAACCCCATAAAAACAGAGCTTTTCCTCTTTGCTTTTCCCCCTTTGCAAAAGGAGCTTTGCTTTTCCCCCTTTGCAAAAAAACTGCAAAACTTTTAGCTGATCCTCAAAAAACAGGGTTTTTCCCTTTGCAAAAAAAGCTGCAAAACTTTTAGCTGATCCTCAAAAAAACAGGGCTTTTCCCTTTGCAAAAAAGCTGCAAAACTTTTAGCTGATCCTCAAAAAAACAGGGCTTTTAGAGGAGGAAAACCAGAAAAAAATGTTTTCTTGTTTCCTCCTCTAAAAACGAGGTGCGCCCTATGGAGCGAAAAATACGGTATACGCTATAAATTAAAATGGAATCTGTCTCTGATCAGGAGTTAATTTAAGTGCCTCCTATGTAGGCGCACCGAATTATAACAGCATTGGCGCAGAATCTTGCCGCCATAGCAGTGACCTTTGGGTTAGAGTCTGAAAGGAACCATTTAATTTGCAGTTCTTCAGATCGTCCAGGTAACTTGTCAAATATCTTTAGGGTAGATTCGTTTCGGAGGTCTCTATAAAGGGAGCAACGAAAAAAATACATGGGGCGGTGGTCCCTATTTCTCCAGAATAGCACAGACAGAGTCTGTCTTCTAGGGCAACTTGTGGATAATATATTGTTTTTGCAGCCATGAGTTTGTGTATACCTAGAATTGGTTTTACTGTTATTAAGGCAGCCTTGCAAAGAGAAGCTTTTTAATGTGTAATGTCCAGAGCCTTCAACTTGACTTTACTCTTAAATCTCTCTTAACTTAATTTCCTCAATTTCTCTGGTCTCATTCCAACTCCACAAGTCTATGATTCGACGAGTCTTCTAGCTATGCCTGGGGAAACAAACTCAAATGGCCATTTAAGGACACCCATGATGGCTCTAGTCATGCAAAGAAATGCTCATCTCTCGGCCCCAGCCTAAGGGTTACTATGTTCCTCAGCTGCTTAAAAATGGGGTGTGGGTAGGGGACATGGCATAATCTGCACAGAGAGCAGATTATACAGATTATAGGTTTTCCACAGCATTAGGCTATCCATTCAGTGAAGCGTGGCTAAGAATACTGGTTTCCACTTGGACAGAAGGAAATGGTCAGAATCATAATTGTCAGCTGCCATAGTTGAGTTTTCTTAACCATGGTTTTGCACAATAACATAAACTGGCCCAATTCAGGCAGCATAATATCGATAGAAACAAGATGAAAAAGGAGCTTACCAGCTGGAATTTTATTGCCATCGATTATGAGATGGGCAAGGGGTGTTTTGTCAGGCTTGTTTTTCTTGGGCAAATCTAACCACGACGCTCCCATTGTAGCTAAAAGCAAGACATCTTGTTAAAATCACCACAGAAATCTCATCAGATTTAAATAATATCAAGTAATGAATCCACTATCATACTTACATTTATCTGATCTTGACTGATCCTTACCAATAATAATACGCTGGACTTCCTAAAAATGGAAGAAACAAGCTTAATTTTGCATGGTGAAGCTACAGCTAAATTTGTCGCACGCTCACAAACCCCAGAAAACTAACAGTCTGCAAACCATAACATCTAGTTAAAGTGGCAGCAAGATTGCAAACTGCTTTGCCCATTTTGGGCTAATTTGTATGTAATGCTGTATGTTTAAACCGTAGTGTTTAGTGTTACAAAAAAAGAGCTGCAGCAAACCTGCAGGTTCATAAGGTTCCCTTTCCTTCTTTGCCATGGCTGCAAGGAGGAGTTTGGAACTTTCTACTTAGCGTTTTAGATGAACTGCAGCCTGCAGTGCTGTCTGAACGTGGACAGATTTGGGGCTAATTCAAACCATCATTTATTAAGCTGGCTTGCTTTAATTAACCATTGTTAAAATCAACCAGAGTTTAGCAAAAATGGCACCCACAAATAAAATTCTTCATACGTTTCCCTAGCCACTCTGGGCGGCACCCAACATAATATTAAAAACACAATAAAACATTAAACATATCCCTAAACAGGGCTGCCTTCAGATGTCTTCTAAAAGTCCAATAGTTGTTTATTTCCTTGACATCTGATGGGAGGGCATTCCACAGGGCAGGCGCCACTACTGAGAAGGCCCTCTGCCTGCTACCCTGTAATCTCACTTCTCGCAGTGAGGGAACCGCCAGAAGGCCATCGGCACTGGACCTCAGTGTCTAGACTGAGCGATGGGGGTGGAGGAGACCATTTGAACCCACCACTCTGCCAAGCTATCATGTTGCCTCTTGCAGTGCATACGTGGACATATAATTATGTTTGCTGCGGCTGATTGAAGAGGTTGACTCATATTTAAAGGCGTGAAGCTGGATTTGCATGGCTTAACTGATAGGATTCTTGCTCCATGCTTGCAGTCTTGGGATTGTTGTCTATCACATGATGGTGTATGTTTTCATTCCACAGTGTGGCAAGTGACAGAGACGGGATGTTTATCTTACTGTGTTCCGTGATGTGGGACTATTGTCCTTTGTTTTTTCTCTTTGCTGTCTGATGAGAAAGAGGAAGGAGCTAAGTCAGAATGCTCCGAGTGTATTATATGTACATATAATAAAGATGAGCCAAAATGCTGAGCTACTGAGTCTGTTACGCAAACTGCAAATACTCTGCAGGATCCTAAGTGTGCTGATGCCTCTTGGTATCAGTCGCTGTGATGTTCTGGCTGGAGAAAGCTTTTGAAGTTCCCGAACGATCGACCAAGAGAGAGAGAACATGCCAGCCGGGCATGTGTCTCTGCCAGGGTCCTACATGAGAGTAGGACGCTCCTAACATTAACACACTGCAGCAGCAGAAAAAGTTAACAAATTTCAATAGGGAAAAATAAAAGTTTCTACACAGGAAGAACCTGCTGCACAATTTAAGATGGGGGATACTGGCTTGCCAGTAGAACATGTGAAAAAGATCTCGGGGTCTTTGTACACCACAAGCTTAACATGAGTCCACAGGGTGATGCAGCAGCAAAACAGCTAATGCTGCTCTAGGCTGCATCAACAGAAATATAGTGTTCGATCAAGGAAAGTAATAGTTCCATTCTGCCTTGGTCAGAACTGGAATGCTGCATCTAGTCCTGGGCACCACAATTGAAGAAGGGTGTTGACAAGCTGGAACATCCCAAAATGAACAAGGGTCTGGAAACTAAGCTTTATGAGCAACCACTGAAGGAGCTTGGTATGTTTAGCCTGGAGAACAGAAGACTATGGTAGCCATCTTCAAATATCTAAAGGGCTGCATTTCCATGAACACTGAAGAAGAGACAGTGTTCAATAACTCTCTCTTTCTCTCTCTCTCTCTCTCTCTCTCTCTCTCTCTCTCTCACGCCATGGGTAGGCAAACTAAGGCCCAGGGGCCGGATCCAGCCCAATTGCCTTCTAAACCCAGCCTGCGGATGGTCCAGGAGTCAGTGTTTTTTTTTACATGAGTAGAATGTTACAGGTTATCTGAAGAAGTGTGCATGGACACAAAAGCTCATACCAAGAACAAACTTAGTTGGTCTCTAAGGTGCTACTGGAAGGATTTTTTTTTATTTTATATTTTGTCATGAGTAGAATGTGTCCTTTTATTTAAAATGCATCTCTGGGTTATTTGTGGGGCCTGCCTGGTGTTTTTACATGAGTAGAATGTGTCCTTTTATTTAAAATGCATCTCTGGGTTATTTGTGGGGCATAGGAATTTGTTCATTTTTTCCTCCAAAATATAGTCCAGCCCCCCACAAGGTCTGAGGGACAGTGGACCGGCCCCCTGCTGAAAAAGTTTGCTGACCCCTGCTCAGTGCTCATGTTTCTGTGTGAATGCATGTGACAGAAAGAAATACAGGTTGATGTTCTCCCAAAGAAGCAGGAAGGAGAAATCTGCTGGAAGGAGAAAGTAAAAACCTCTCAGAAGGAATTGCATGGGCCATGTACAGAGGGCTGAGTGCAAATAATGAAAGAGATAAAGACACAGTTTGTTTGAATGTTTAAGAAAGAAGTTGTGATCTTCAGCTAAGTAAAACTAAGCCCATGCTTTTTGAATAAGCACTTTGCACATGTTCTTCTTTAGCTATAAGTTCTGCAAAGAAAAACTTTTGAATATTTAAGAAGTGTTTGGGCATTGTTTTAATTTCAAGGAAAGTGTCAGTAGCACTATCTGAGCATAACCCAGATAGGCTGCCTAGAAGTGACTGTGTGACGGGCACTGAGAAAGAGAAAAGATCACAATCATTATCTTCCAGGAAATTCACTGGTTTCTACCTCTGCAGCTCAGGAAGTAAACTGCAGAGAAAGCAAACTGGTTCAGAATGTTGTAGCGACAGAAATTGGTCCAGCGAATCTTTATAGCAACAAATAGCACAACATGGAAAAGGGGACCATCTACTGAAAGCAAAATATCCCAATATCTGACTGGCTTGCAATATTTACCAGGTTGAATGGGGGCGGGGGGCAGATGAGGAATGGAAATTGTGGACCAGATGGGGCAGTCCTACAGGCTTCATCCAACACAGAAGTCTGCCCCCCCACCCCCGGTCACATCATCCACAACTGGGTAAAAGAGTGAATTCCAGCAGGCCAGATTCTGTCACTCCTGCACGACAAGTTGTATCTATCAAAATCCCCTCTATTCTGCAATTATGAGAAGCCATGCACTCCACATATAGTTGTTGTTGTTGTTGTTCAGTCGTTCAGTCGTGTCCGACTCTTCGTGACCCCATGGACCAGAGCACGCCTATCCTTCACTGCCTCCCGCAGTTTGGCCAAACTCATGTTAGTAGCTTCGAGAACACTGTCCAACCATCTCGTCCTCTGTCGTCCCCTTCTCCTTGTGCCCTCCATCTTTCCCAACATCAGGGTCTTTTCCAGGGAGTCTTCTCTTCTCATGAGGTGGCCAAAGTACTGGAGCCTCAACTTCAGGATCTGTCCTTCCAGTGAGCACTCAGGGCTGATTTCTTTAAGAATGGATAGGTTTGATCTTCTTGCAGTCCATGGGACTCTCAAGAGTCTCCTCCAGCACCATAATTCAAAAGCATCAATTCTTCGGCGATCAGCCTTCTTTATGGTCCAGCTCTCACTTCCATACATTACTACTGGGAAAACCATAGCTTTAACTATATGGACCTTTGTCGGCAAGGTGATGTCTCTGCTTTTTAAGATGCTGTCTAGGTTTGTCATTGCTTTCCTCCCAAGAAGCAGGCGTCTTCTAATTTCGTGACTGCTGTCACCATCTGCAGTGATCATGGAACCCAAGAAAGTGAAATCTCTCACTGCCTCCATTTCTTCCCCTTCTATTTGCCAGGAGGTGATGGGACCAGTGGCCATGATCTTAGTTTTTTTGATGTTGAGCTTCAGACCATATTTTGCGCTCTCCTCTTTCACTCTCATTAAAAGGTTCTTTAATTCCTCCTCCCTGTTGCAGGTTGCAGTTTAGGTGGGCCCTAGCAATGGGCACATCGAAGAATATTCACACAAGTCACATTTGTCCTGACGCCAAACAGTTTTTAATTCTAACCCTACGAAAAGCACTTTGCATCCTCACATTGCCAACTCAAAAACAGCAGCAACACTGAAGAAGGCTTTGCAGAGTCTTCCAAATGCGACACAACGTTGTGTAATCCTAAACAAAATGAAAACAGCCTCTGTGAGATAGTTTTTTATCCCCTTGTTGCAGAGAAGTGGGTGGGTGGGCTGAAGAGAGCGTGGTTTGCTTACGGTCACCTCCGGAGTTCACGGCAGAGGCAGCATTTGAACCATAGGTATTCCGTGGCTCTCAGCTCCCTGCTTCAACTTTTCCCCTTCCGCCCCAGGACTGCAAGGCAAAGACTCTCCTCAAGCACTCTCTCAGACGCCAACGTTTCCTCATGAAAGGCCACCCTGGAGGTCCAGCCGATGAAGTGCTTTGTTGCCATGCGCAAGACGAGTCCAGGCCTGAGTTTTCCCAAAGGTGACGGTGTCTGGAGCCCAGCCAAGGGGACGGGGACAGAGAAAAGTATCACTCCACAAACTGCCGCGCAGTTTTCTGTTTGCCCTTCTCGCCCTCCCGCTTTTTAAAGAGTGGGTTCTGCAGCTCTGGAGTGGCAAAGGCCTTCTGACGCCTCAAGCAGGAAATCAACAAACAGAACTACAAGAGCAAAAAAAAATGTAATCTTTCTACTTGGTTTGAATGGAGCTGGGGAATTCACGTACACTGGCCAAGATCCAAGTGAGAAAAGTGGCACCCTAACCTTGCACATGTCTGAATGGAAGCTGGAGCCACAGATTCCAGCAGAGAATAAAAAAGGCTGCAGATGGCGTTCCGAGTTTAGTCACTATCTGAACAAGCCGGGAGGGTCCAGTTCAGAGGCAGCCATTCCACGTGAGGCTGCTGCCACAGACTTTGGACAATGCTCTGTCGCAGATGACCAGGAAGAGGCCAGGACATTTTTAATTTTCTAAGCTTCCCCCTTAGCAAGGCCGGGGCATTCATGAGGCGACGTGAAGCAAGTCCCCACTGTTTCCAGTTCCACTGCACCGCCGCCAACCCTGCCACAGCTTCCTCTGTGCCACCACTGCCAACTTCTCACCATGCTGCTCCTTTTGCTGGTCCAACCGCTGCTCCGTCAACCTGAACTCTTCAAGGGGTGCTTCAATTCCTCCCTCCATTTTGACTTCACAAATGCTCACGGGCCTTTTCTGCTAGGAAACACAGATCCCACTTCTGACACCAGTGTTGCACGCCACCCCACTCTCCCCCAAGATTCCAGGGGCTGCAGGTACACTATCCAGGGTTAGTGTTTCCTTCAGGAATTAGGCAGAATACTGGGGCTCAGAGCAGCAGCACCCCGAAACACATCAGCTTATTCCATAGCTGCAGCAACAACAGTAAGCCCAACACCATCTTTCTCCTGCAGCCTAATTTGCACTGCAGAGCACAACCCAACATAATGTTTCCTCTCTGCTTCCTTCACTCTTCTAACTCCAGCTGATTTCCTGCCCCCTAACCTAAGTTCTGGTCTCTTTTATAACTCTGGGGAAAGTCCCTCCTTTGATGTGATAAAGCTCATTAAAAGGGATTAGCTTTCCACACCTATTCACACTTAGCCCTTGAGAGAGGGAGTAAAGGTAAAGGTAAAGGGACCTCTGACCGTTAGGTCCAGTCGCGGACGACTCTGAGGTTGCGGCCTGGCCGAGGAAGCCGGCGTACAACTTCCGGGCATGTGGCCAGCATGACTAAGCCGCTTCTGGCGAACCAGAGCAGCGCACGGAAACGCCGTTTACCTTCCCGCTGGAGTGGTACCTATTTATCTACTTGCACTTTGACGTGCTTTCGAACTGCTAGGTTGGCAGGAGCTGGGACCGAGCAACGGGAGCTCGCCCTGTCGCAGGGATTCAAACCGCCGACCTTCTGATCGGCAAGCCCAAGAGGCTCAGTGCTTTAGAGAGAGGGAGGAAGCCTACAAATCTGCAAATGAGCTTTGCCCTTTCATCCCTCTGTGGCACCTAAATGGCTCATTCCCAGGCTGTCTCAAAAGGAAGTTACCTGAGTAAATTTGCATTTACACTTGTTGATTCTACAGTAGCAATGTGCTGACATCATGTGCGCATGCCACACTTGCTTGTGTGGCATGCACATCACCATGGGATATTGGGGGGGCAGCCCCCTTCTTGGAAACTTTTTTTGGGGGGAGCAAGGCCCCTGGCACCTACAGATCTATAACAATATCCTGCCACATAGGATGTTTCTTTTTTTAAAAAAAAAAATGTTGTTGTACAGAAAAAGCCACAGCCTAAGATTGCAACTGTTGTTGACCTGTTTTCCTACCTTAGAAGGTACACATAATTATTTGAAATTTGGGGGGAAAGGAAAAGGCTTGAGATATATTCAACTAACTTGGGGGTTACGTTCGTTCCAGGGACAGTACATAAAGACAAAATGATGTACAGCTTAGTTTGTGAACAACTTGGATTAAGAACGCTGCAAACCCAGAAGCAGGTGTTTTGGTTTGTGGACTGTGCCTTGGAAGCAGAACACGTGGAGTGTGTTCCATTTGTAAATTGAGTCCCCCGCTGCTATGGGAAAGCACGCCTTGGTTTAAGAACGCTTTGGTTTAAGAACAGAATTCCAGAACGGATTAAGTTAATAAACCAAGGTACCACTGTATTGTCAAAGCACATTGGGTTCAATGGCAGGTGGGATCATCAAAATCTTTCCCCCCCCCCAGGCACCCGCTCCTCTTTCTGCCTCCCTCTTTAATTTTTTTGCTTTTTTAGGGGGGTCAAGTGTGTAAAGCTTTTTGGGGGGGGGGGTCAAGCAAAATGCACCTAAGTTATGAATTACCTGTATTCAGAAAACTGAAAAACCTGCATTTCAAAATGTGGAAGCACAGATACAGCATTTCACTAGGACACTGATTTCCCCCTCCAAATGCCACTCTGAGAAAACAGTTTAGACAACTTCAGCACATTATTTGAGGTGTGTATATATTATGTACACCTTTCAAAATGTGAAAACCAGTTCCTACCCTACCCATGCAAAATATTATATGAATAATTTTACAGTGTACAACATTACACAGGGCTCTATTAAGCCCACTTTCTTCTGCACAACTCACACAAAGCTTTTCTTTAAACTTTGAACTAGGGCAATTAAAACCTATTGCAGTAATTTTTATTAACAGAACTGCTGGGACATTAGAATCCCTCAAAGGCAATAAAGAGGAAACGAACCAAGAGTTTTCCACTGCCTACGCAAGGGGCAATTACAAAAGACAGAACATATCAAGTGCCAGCACTCTTGTCAGCTTTTAAACGGCTCTAGATTAGATTGTAATTACATTTAAATAGAGCTAAGTATGCAGTGATGTGTAAGAGATCAAACACTCTAAAGACCCTCTGGTATTTGCTTCTATGCAACCCGTAGACATTTGCCTGACACTTTTTGCCCGGCACTTCCATGTGAAGCGAGCGCATTGTGCTCAGTTTTCGAGGACTTGCTAAGTCTGCAAGTCAAGCAAGAAGGAAAATTGAGAGCCAGTGTTCATTGAGACACACAGTATTCAAATAGGGCTGTACGTCATCTGGCTTCCCTTGTTTGAAAACAAGGCCCGTGTCAAAATCTCCTTGCATCTGATGCTTGTTCTGAACCCTGGGCAAGATCTTTGTGCCAAAGCAAACACACAAGGAGAGGAGGGGAAGGCGAATGCGGAGCACTTGGCCTCCTTCCCAGCTTCACCAACCTTCATGATTTATGGAGCTTGGGATGGTCATCCAAACTAGGCTTATATTTCCCCCCCCCCTTCCAATTTATGGATCACTTTATCATAAAGACTTGCTGCAAACAACAACAGCTTTTCACGAGAGCCCACTGCAGGGCCAATTTAGCCATAGAGGCTAGTGGTGCGGGGAACCACCGCGCCGCGTTGTGGAGGGCGCCAGGGAAGAGGCCGAGGCTGGACGCGGCGCCTCCCGGCATCAGCTCGCCGCCCTCGTCTGCCTCCGCCATGCCGCGCTGCGCCCGGAGCCTCCTTTTGGGAAAGCGTGCCATGGCGGCTGCCCCCTCCCCGGCATGCCCCGCGCCCTCCCGGGACGCCCCCATGCAGCCAGCCAGCCAAACCCAGCGCGCAAACACGAGGAGCAGCAAAGCGTGCAATCGGGATCTTGGCTATGCATATGAGGAGGCGTAGGACCCAGCGGATCCATAACCTTCTGGGATCCCGATTGCATGTTCTGCTGTGCCTCCCTTGTACTTGCGCTCCGGGCTCGACCGGCTGGCTGGCTGCAGAGAGAGGGACAGAGTAGGGGCTCCATCGCTGGCTGCCTTGGCAGGCTCCCTCCCTCCCCTCCCCAGCAAACGGGGGGGGGGTCCATCTCCCCGCTCTGCCTTTGCACGGCCGCAACTGTAAAGCAACAGGCGATGCGGAGGAGCTTGGAGGGTTCTGCAAGAGAGCTGTGGGGAGGCCAGGAGAGGAACGGCTCCAGGTGTATTCCTCTCCCCGCACACACCCCTTCTCGCCATTTGGACATGCACGCTATGCACCCCCGTGGGGAACCTTTCCTCAAAATGGTCAACAACTCTGGGGGTCTCCCCGCCTAAAAAAGGTTGACAATTCTGAGAAATTGGGGGGTGGCGGCGCCGGAGGGATCTTCGCACCATAGCGCTGGATATGCTTAAGACGGCCCTGCCCATGTGGTCTAGTGGTCAGACTGGGAAGACCTACGTAGGTTTCAAAACCCCTCACCGGCTTCATTCAGATGCAACGCTCAACTCAAAAGTGAAAGTTTCAGCTTTATAACAACAAACTGCAGTGAGACACCTGTTTCTCACTTCTCCTCCAGCGTGGCTGCGCGAAGGATGTTGGAAACTTTTTTAAAAAAAATATTTTCGTTAGATTTTTAGCAAATTGAAGCTACAGATTATAGAAACAAGGCAATAACAACAACAACCATTACTTATTTTGGGTTTTCTTTCTCTTGCAGGAATTTGCAAATTATCACTTCTATGCAGTGGTAATTTTTTCTAGAAAAAAAGAGGTGCCGGAACTCACCATGAACACCTTCCTCATTCTCCTAGAATTTCAATGGCGCCCAGCTGAGAGGTGCCGGAACTGAGTTCCAGCAAAATCTAGCTGAAAGAAAGCCCTGCTTCTGTTTTAGATTAACCACAACTTGTCTGAAGTTGAAAAACCGTGGTTAACTGTGATCTGCGGTTCAATTATGTATTAAATATATTTCTAGTCTGCTCTTCATCGTATCTGATCCCTTTGTTGAAACAAGCCTCTCCAAGCTATAAAGGTAAAGAGACCATTAGGTCCAGTTGCGGACGACTCTGGGGTTGCGGCGCTCATCTCGCTTTACTGGCCAAGGGAGCCGGCATACAGCATGTGGCCAGCATGACTAAGCCGCTTCTGGCGAACCAGAGCAGCGCACAGAAACGCCGTTTACCTTCCCGCCGGAGTGGTACCTACTTATCTACTTCCGCTTCATGCTTTCGAACTGCTAAGCTGGCAGGAGCAGGAACCGACCAACTGGAGCTCACCCCGTTGCGGGGATTCGAACCGCCGACCCTCTGATCGGCAAGCCCTAGGCTCTGTGGCAAACATCCCAAACTATGGTTTATCATAATTTGTCCAGGTTCAGACAAGAGGAACATTTTCGCCTCACACCTAACAATGAAGGCAACAGGAGAACCTCTCTGGAGAGAGCATTCCGCAAATGGGGAGCCACTACAGAAAAGGCCCATTTGTGGGTTGTGAAACACGGGAGCAGTCAAGTACAACATCCCTAGAGTGGACATAGAAGGGGATGTCTGGTCCAGCCAGTCGGAACTTCCTGTTTCTCCTGGGCTGGGACAGACTTCCTCTGCATGTGACTGGAGGTGGGTGTGGCCTCACCTGTGCAGGTAAAACAAAAGCACTGGGGCCAGACGCCATCTCCCTCTTTTGACTTCGCTCTTCAAGCAAGCAACATCTGCTTAGCTAAAGATGCTCTCTTGGCCAAGAGAGGACAAAAGGAGCTATCTCCCCTATGGAATAGTCTCCAACAAGTATGTTACTTTTTCTAAGCTAAAGTCTGCCTTCTGGGATCCTATTGTGAACAGGATGTCTGTAAGTAAACTTTTTATAACTTTATAGAAGACTGTGTCGTGTCTTATCTTTTAAGGGGGAATAAGGGGAAAATATCAGGACAGTGTTATTACAGAGGTTTTAGCAAACCTGAGCAAGGCATCCGCTGTGTGTGTTTAAAAGGGGAATATAAACTCTGCTGATATTGTTGAACTTGTTAACACAAGTTGGAATAGGATATCATAAAATAATATATTCTCTACTGCATCCCTGAACATTCCCACACCAGTCTCATGTTGCCACCCTCCAGCCCTTTCATGGAGGAGGCACACAAAGAAGGGCCTCAGATGATGATTGCAGGGCACAGGATGGTTTATATGGGGAGAGGCAGTCCTTGAGGTACTGCGGTCCTGAGCTGTGTCATTTATCTACCGTATTGGCCCGAATATAAGCCGCACCCGAATATAAGCCGCACCTTTAAAATTGGGGGGGGAGAGAAAATACCCGAATATAAGCCACTCCATTCCTCGCTGCTCCTGGGTGCATAAGGGGGGGGAGACACGCTGCGCAGAGGACGGGGGACTATGCATGGGACAGGTGCCACTCTGCGGCGCTCCTGTCTGCATACCGTAAGGTCGGAGTGTGGGGGGGAAGCAAGGCTTATAGTCAGGCCAATATGGTATTACTGTGTCATTTAACCACTAGGATAAACTCCAAGCACTTTCTGCTGAGGGACATGCAGAATTTATATTCTGTTCCGCCTGAACTCCAAGCTTCTTCCACTAAGAGGGAATGAAGAATTGTGGACCATAATTTATTGAGATTGATTATAGAATTAGTTATATACCCCAGATGAACATAACGCCAGGAATAACGGTTTTCCAAAGCAGCCGTAAGTATAAAATGCGCTGCGGGTAAGAAACAAACTGCAGTTTGGGTTAATCGTGGTGTTTTTCAAGTGTGCTTAAGGGTGCCACTTGTATTCGGATGGAAAAAACAGCTCTGGGGTCCTGAACCAGTATTACGTTCCCGATGCGGATTGGGAATCACACCAAGAAGAAATCGGCTTCTTGGCTAAGCAGGGCAAGCCAGCTACTGACTGACAGTTTGGGGTCTTTGGGTGCCAGGAACTCACTTTGCACTGGGGTTAATGTGGAAACTTCGGCTAGCTGTAAGCTTTGGACCAGCTGGGTTGCACTGACCTTCTGCATCGCTCCTTGAAATGCCTGCTTCATCCTTCTGCACGATTCAGACAGCAGCCTTGTTTCTTGGTTTGCCAAGGTTGTTTCCTGCAGGTCAATATTCCCCTGGAGTCTCAGAAAGCTTCTCAGACAATGCGTATCTTCTTCCGAAATTCTGTTAGGGTCCATCTGAAAGAAAATATTCAAAGACATCTCACTGCTTTTACTTCACAGACTGTCCATGCACCCCAAAGCAAAAAGGAGGCCATGCCAGAGATATCAAATGTCAAAAAATAAAAATAAAAATCTTGCCCTGGTCCAGCAAGGCCATTGCTATGTTCTTAAAAGGAGCAGCTAAAGTTATGGTGGGCAGGTTTGTCAGCAGGTATTTAGCATGCAAACTAAAAACGGAAACATTTTCATGATCAGACCCACACAGGAAGGGAGTCTTGGCTGTTAACTTGATGGCAGCCATACTTCTAAGAGATAACCTGGTCTAGAGAGCCCTTTCAGGAAAGAGAATACACACAAGGATATGTGTGAAGCATACAGGGACGCGGGTGGTGCTGTGGTCTAAACCCCAGAGCCTAGAGCTTGCCAATCGGAAGGTTGGCAGTTCGAATAACCGTGACCGGGTGAGCTCCCGTTGCTCGGTCCCAGCTCCTCCCAACCTAGCAGTTCAAAAGCACATCAAAGTGCAAGTAGATAAATAGGTACCACTCCAGCGGGAAGAGAAACGGCATTTCCTTGCGCTGCTCTGGTTTGCCAGAAGCGGCTTAGTCATGCTGACCACATGACCCGGAAGCTGTACACTCGGCCAATAAAGCGAGATGAGCGCCGCAACCCCAGAGTCATCCGTGACTGGACTGGACCTAACAGTCAGGTGTCCCTTTACCATTATGAGTGAAGCATAGCACATGTTTCTTTTTCATTGGGTATGCAAATCAGACTTAAGCAAGAAAATTAGTTATAAATGCAGGGCACGCGGGGGGGCGGGGGGCGGGTTGAACATCATTTTCGCTGGGAAAACGTCACACAAGGCTTAGCATCAGAAAGGGTTACTGGCAGCTGCCAGAAAAAGGGAAAGCAGCATTTGGGATGGTGTGGGAATTGAAGGTTTTAAGGCAAAGAAGGAGAAGAGAAAGGAAAGCCCAGGGACAGGGATCCTAGGGAGACGCAAGCTGGATGCCGTCTACAATTCTGCGTGTCTTAGGGGCTGTTCACAGAAACGTTTTCTCCGCCCACCAAGATCCCGTCTATAACATCCTGTATACCTGAAGGAGCGTCTCCACCCCCATCATTCAGCCCGGACACTGAGATCCAGCGCCGAGGGCCTTCTGGCGGTTCCCTCACTGCGAGAAGCAAAGCTACAGGGAACCAGGCAGAGGGCCTTCTCGGTAGTGGCGCCCGCCCTGTGGAACGCCCTCCCATCAGGGGTCAGAGAGATAAACAACTACCTGTCATTTAGAAAATACCTGAAGGCAGCCCTGTTTAGGGAAGTTTTTAATCTGTGACTTTGTATTGTATTTTAATATTTGTTGGAGGCCGCCCAGAGTGGCCGGGGAGACCCAGCCAGATGGGCGGGGTATAAATAATAAATTATTATTATTATTATTATTATTATTATTATTATTATTATTATTATTATAACAGCACAGATCTACATGTCTTGCCTTTCAGGCAGAGCCAATATCTGCTGTGCAAATAACATGGCCAAACAATTTGCAGGGCTCCAACACCTTCATTTAGAGGGACTCAAGCGGTGTTTCCCTTGTACACAATGGGTTGCCCCTGCCTTCCGAAGCACCTTCTACTATCGTATAACTGCAGGGGGGCTCCGAGAGTCATCTAGTCCAACCCCCTGCAATGCAGGAATTCCAACTAAAGCATCCATGGCAGAAGGTCACCCACGGTCACCCACTCTATGTATGTATCTATCTATCCATTCACTAATATTTATAGATAGATATAGACGGGGCTTTTTTGCAGCCGGAACTCAGTTGCGGCACCTCTCAGGTGGGCGCCATTGCCATTATAAGAGAACGAGTGAGGTGTTCCTGGTGAGTTCCGGCACCTCTTTTTCTGGGGAAAATACACAGCGGTGTGCCGGCGCCACAGTGCCATACGGACGGTGCCCGGATCCTCTGCTCGTGGCTGCAGCCGCAAACGGAGAATCCTCCGTTTGTGGCTGTAGCAGCGGCGGGGAGATCCCACCAGCGTCCATACAGCGCTTGAGCGCCGCCGCCGGCAAATTGCTATGCACAGCGCATGTGCAGCGTCGATACGTACGGCGCATGCGCGCGATGCCGCACGTGCCCTGTACATAGCGGTTTGCTGCCGGGATCCTGCAGCCGCGAACAGAGGATCCTCCACATGCAGCTGCGGTGGTGCGGTGGCTGCTTGTGCCGCAAGCCCCTGCGGTACCTTCTTGTCACACACCCCCCCAGACATGGCACCGCCCCTGCCACCCCTCGTTGTGACACCACTGGCCCTCAGGGCATGTGTGGTGGGACCAGAGAGGGGGCAAGTTAGGATGGATCCTAAGCCCCTTCTGCTTGGCCACATGACCTGGCAACTCAGTAAAAGTTACACCGGCAAAAGCTGGTGTAACTAAAAAGACTAAAGGCTTGACTTCCCAGAAGCTGCCCCACTGCTGAAGAGTTGTTGTTGTTGTGTTGTTGTTTTTGTTGTTGAAGAAGAAGAAGAAGAAGAGTTTGGATTTGATATCCCGCTTTTCACTACCCGAAGGAGTCTCAAAGCGGCTAACATTCTCCTTTCCCTTCCTCCCCCACAACAAACACTCTGTGAGGTGAGTGGGGCTGAGAGACTTCAAAGAAGTGTGACTAGCCCAAGGTCACCCAGCAGCTGCATGTGGAGGAGCGGAGACGCGAACCCGGTTCCCCAGATTACGAGTCTACCACTCTTAACCACTAAGAGTTTACTTATTGTTGTTGTTTACTTATGCTTTTCAATTTTATACATTTCAATAATTTCACAATCATTTTAACATTTCAAAACTCGACTTCCTTCCCCCTCTTTCTGCGGTTCCTTAAATTTATTTTTAATATTTTCTGCATATCCAAATTAACTTAATTTGCTCATTTATTCATCTACTTTAAATATATACTCTTATAAAACTGCAGGTTATTGCAGTGGTAACTTGGTTTGCAATCTCTTGGTTTGCATATGTTTTGGATTACAAACACATCAAACCTGGAAGTGCTGTCCCGGTTTGCAACCTTTTTTTGGACCCCCTTTTTTTTGGATTTCGAACAATTTGGGGGGGGGGTCCCATTGGCGAAAGCGCGCCTTGGGTTACAACCTGTTTTGGTTTACAAACAGACCTCCGGAACAGATTATGGTTGTAAACCAAGGTACCACTGTACAATAACCCTGCCAATGTTCTTATCTGTTTACAGTTTGTTTGTAAATATTCAACAAACCATTTCCATTCTTTTATAAAAAGTTTGTTATATTGATTTCTTATTTTTCTAGTAAGTTTCGCCATTTCTTCATATTCATTAAGTATTTGTGTCCATTCTTTTGCTGGGACTTCTTCTTGCCACTGTAGTATCATACATGTTTTGATATTTATGTTTAAAATGTTTCTATATAAGTAATTATTTTGACTGTTTTTAGATAAGCGATTGTTTTCTATATATATATTTATTGTTATGTCTCAAAGGAAGTAACTCATGAATAAAGCAAAACAATGGAAATCAGTGCATTCATCTATTGCTGTGGGATCACCAAACATGTGTACTCAAGGTCAACCATGAGTGTTTTGGGTCCATGAAAACAACTGTGTGAACCAGTCTTCAGAGTTTCACCCATGTCCCACTTTGTCTAGCACAGTAAAAACTCTTACTCATGCAAAATAAAAAACAGGTAAGCAACCACAGCTTCCTGGTTGAGATTCACAGGGCCATTCTGTTTCCTGTTTGAGATAACAACATGCACTTTTCACTCTGGTGTATGGTTTCACATGTGGTTAAGATTTTCATAAACCAAGACCTCAAGCTACAAGATGGCCCCGAAGAAGGGAGCTAAGCTCTAACACAGAGTGAACTCAATGCAAAATCTGGGCTTCAAAAAATCCTGGAAGGGGAGGGGGACCCACATTTGCAACGCTTTCAAAGTTTAATGACGACGCTATACATTCAAAAAATATCACCGAAATCTGTGCCTACAAACCTGTGCTACACAATCTAGCTAACAACTTCAGCAAGACAAGGAATGTTTATGAGAAATTTATTAAGATTTACGAGTTGCTTGCTAGCTACCAAACTTCATCAACCAGTTTAAAGTCGCGTAGGTAAACTTTCTGCAGACCGGGGAACAGGGAATATAGCCAAAGGTGGGAGTTGTTGAACCAAAGGTGAACAATCACAATCAACATTATCATTACCGAAAGCCAAGGATGTGGTGTTGTATGTTGTTAAAAGCGTGTCAGAAAGTTTTGGTGGCTAACAGGTGCCAAATACATTTTATATTCTCTACTTGAACCATGGTAAGAACCCGCAAAAGACTGGGCAACTGGTGAAATTAAGAAAAATGCATCAAACATGAAAGAAAACACGAGGAACAGAAAAAAGTTGCTAAACGTGAGGCAGCTGTGGTGGAGGTGGCAGAAAAAGGCTACATATTCTGCATGGCCTTTGGGGCCAGCATCTTCTATGTGCTCTTAATAGAAATCCCCACCCCTGCCAAACTAAAGCTGTTTTCTGAAACTCCTTGAGTTTTCAAGCTTGTGTTGGTTTCTAGATTTCTGGAACATACATGATGCAGCACAAGTCACAATGATAGACAGCTATTAACAAAATGCTTAAAAAATTCAGTTGCAGTATACTTTTGAGGACCGGACACTGAGGGAAAAGATACAAGAATCACATACAAGAATCACAGACACTCCAGCAAGTCGTATTTAACATGGAAAGAAGCATTAAATTGCACAAACATTGAAATATGCACAGAAACTGATGGGTAGCATCTCTGTGCCAAAACAACTCCCTTCTTTCCTTCCATTCTCAAGTGACACATTGGATGACGCTTGAACACAGGAATCTTATTGTCGGTCTCATCCTCTCTGCTCCTAGTCCTTGCCACTAGTCCTTCAAGCTTAGACTTAAAAATGAACAGGATGTCACTTGATGTCACTTGAGGACAAGGAGGGTGGATTCAGAGTATTGGTTCTCACATCTCGTGTACATACTTCCTCTCTCAGATGGGGACAGAGATCATTAAAATCTAAAATCTAACGACACTGTGGACCAATCTGAAACTTCTAAAGAATTTTACTCCGAATGAAGAACTGAGTGCAGCTGATTTGAAATGTCTGGCTAGTTCAGACTGTGAATTTGAATTAGTGCGCAAATTTCCAAGAAGCAAGAGAGATGTGGGTCTCTGTACCGAGGTATTTTATCAGTGTGCCTCATCTCAGACAAAGTGAAAATAACAGCCTGAGAAATGCCTTCCCAAGTTCAGGCCAGGGTCTTTCCATCCTAGCACACTATTTCCAACAGCTGCCTGTGGACTCTGCCCCAGTTAAACCCAGTGCTGACATTCCCCTGGAGGTCTGGCAAAAGCCATCAGTAATGGCAGTTAAATGTTCCATATTCAACTTCTTCCAAGTACGAACACCCCAAGTGTATATTACCATTTAGCTGACTTTGAAGTTGTATTTTAAGTTATCCCTGATGTTGGGAAAGACGGAGGGCACAAGGAGAAGGGGACGACAGAGGATGAGATGGTTGGACAGTGTTCTCGAAGCGACTGGCATGAGTTTGGCCAAACTGCGGGAGGCAGTGGAGGATAGGGGTGCCTGGCGTGCTCTGGTCCATGGGGTCACGAAGAGTCGGACACGACTGAACGACAACAACCTACTTCAGGACCTTAGGGTGAAAAGTGAGTAATAAACTAAAACCATCATCATCGTTTGCCTCTTAACATGGGTAATTTCTTTTCTTTCTTTCTTTCTCTCTTGTGGTTTATACATTGGGTATTTCATTTAAATACGGCTGACATTAATGGAGGAGGAATCTACCACAGGTGATTCTATTTCTTCTGTAAAGCCATCTAAGCTGGTTGGTCATCTTTGGCTTCCAGAAGTTAAATTATGCTTATCGGGGCAACTTAAAAGACTCAGATTCTTGCTTATCTGCAGAACAAGGTGCACCAAGGTCTCTCCTACCAGCCACTCTCTTCCTTTCTCGGTTCCCTATTTTTATTAGATGGGGCAACCCTAACAGCACATGGTGTTCTGTATGTGGCTGTGCTACAGACTTGTTGTTTAGTTGTTTAGTCGTGTCCAACTCTTCGTGACCCCATGGACCAGAGCACGCCAGGCACTCCTGTCTTCCACTGCCTCCTGCAGTTTGGTCAGACTCATGTTGGTAGCTTTGAGAACACTGTCCAACCATCTCATCCTCTGTTGTCCCCTTCTCCTTGTGCCCTCCATCTTTCCCAACATCAGGGTCTTTTCCAGGGAGTCTTCTCTAGCATTTACTTTTGTTGTTGTTCAGTCGTTCAGTGTGTCCGACTCTTCGTGACCCCATGGACCAGAGCACGCCAGGCACGCCTATCCTTCACTGCCTCCCGCAGTTTGGCCAAACTCATGTTAGTAGCTTCGAGAACACTGTCCAACCATCTCATCCTCTGTCGTCCCCTTCTCCTTGTGCCCTCCATCTTTCCCAACATCAGGGTCTTTTCCAGGGAGTCTTCTCTTCTCATGAGGTGGCCAAAGTACTGGAGCCTCAACTTCAGGATCTGTCCTTCCAGTGAGCACTCAGGGCTGATTTCCTTTAAGGATGGATAGGTTTGATCTTCTTGCAGTCCATGGGACTCTCAAGAGTCTCCTCCAGCACCATAATTCAAAAGCATCTAGCATTTACTAGCATACTGTAAATGGTTTGTTGCCTGCTTGTTGGACTACACTGGCTGCTATTTGATGCTGGGAGAGCCAAAATTTAAAAAAAAAACATGAAATTCATTCTGTGCTCTAGTGGACAAATATGACAGACAGAGCTACAAAATTACGGAATGCAGATAGCATTTCTCCAGGTTACATATGGCTCACTGTATGAACTTTGCATTCCAATGGCAAGACCTCTGTGATTAAGCCGAGTTTGCACAACTTTTGACCTGCTGAGCCCACCAGGCACTCGGCTAGCGGTCTGCTTTGGCTAGCTGCCAGGAACTGCCCAGACAGACAAGGCACTGCAAACAGGGCCCAGGCCACAACTCATGGCTGGTGGCTCATCTTTATGTAGCTCGTTCAGGCCTGTATTAACCCATCTGAAATTGTTCCGATGCACCAGTTAACAAACCATTTTTTTTTTTAAGCTTAGTGCTTAAGGTCAGAGTTTTTAAAAAGTACCGATGAACTGAACCAGAATCAAACCCAAATGTGCAAATTTTATTGTCCTGGTGAAAAGAGAGTCACACATCAGAAATAGGTTTTTTAAAAATAAAAATTAATCAGGTCTGAACCTCAGAAGCCTCACCCTTCCCCAAACACTGGTACCCAGGGCTGTCCTGGGGGCACTGAGAGAATCAGAATAAGGACCCCAAGCCTTGCGTGTGGGGTGGGGGGAGGCACTACCAGGATGGCCAGGACACTTCCTGGCCACCCAGCCAGCCTTTCCACCCCTTTCTTCATAAAGCAAGACAAGGAGGGAGGAGGAGAGGGAAGCAGTGCCCCTGCAAAAGAATAAAACGGGAAACAAAAGGAGCAAGAGCCCAAACAAGCCTGGGAGGCAGGTATGGGTGCTGCCACCATCCCCAAGAAGAGTGGGGGCAGGGGGGCACAAAAGCAACAGAGAGTATGGCCAAGGATCAGCGAGGGTGGAAGTTGCGGCCCAAATGTCTGTGGGCACCAAGTTGGAGAACGCTGGTGTGCAGAGTTGCGGATTAAAACCAACGGGCTGCAGAGGAGGGAGCCCTCATGATGCCCGGCAGATATTTTGGACAAAAGCTGCCATCAGCTTCAGCCAGCCTGGAGTTAGAAATGCCATCGTCCAAAACGACTGGCCGGCACCACATGGGCTACAGGAACGCAAGTGACATCAGGCGTTTAGTCTGCATGCGTTCCGAGGCACTAAATGAAAGCCCAAAGGAAAAGACTCCAACTTTAAGTTATCAAATGCTTTTTGTCATTGAGAAAATACCATCTATTTGACAATTCCACATTCACAAGACTGTCTTACCCAACTGAACTGCCTTTCCAGGACCCAGATGTTGACTCCTTGGATTTGTGGCCACCAGTTAATCTAGATGCAATGTATATGGCAAAGCTGACACCGGTGTAACTGCACGCTTGGCGGCTTAAAAGGGGTTTTGTGAGTGGAATCTGTAGCGGATGAAGATTGCAGCCCAATCCGAAGCATGGCAGATAAACATAAGGGAAGCCTTACTCAAAAGTAAACTCCACTGAGTTGGATGAGGCATCAGGTTACTTCCTTAATACATCTCACTGGTCTGTTCTATGCAGTTGTACAGATAGTCAACATTATCATCTTCAGAAATCCAATATTGCAGTGGGGGGGACCTTTCATTTAAGATATCAACGCATCTGTGAAGACCACAAGTTTCAGCGAAGTGATTTACATGAGCTCACAGATGAATACCCAAGATATACAAGAGCCAGCCTGGCGTAATGGTTAGAGTGTTGGACTAGGACCTAGGAGAGCAGGGTTCGAATCCCCATGAAGCTCACTAGGTCATCTAGGGCCAGCCACCACCCCTAAGCCTAACCTACCTCACAGGGTTGTTGTGAGAATGAAATGGGGAGAAGAACCATGTACACCCCTCTTGAACTCCTTCTATCATGAAGCTCAAGCTGCATTCCTTGAAATATCCTGGTACTGACCTGACCCAGGGCAAGCCCATCGGGGTGATTGTTTGAAGCTTAAAGGGAACCACCTGGGTGGAATCCCAATATTTATGCTATTTGTCTTATTGTAAGGCAAGCTGTTTAATACCCTAAGGGGGGAAATCTCCCTTGCATTTCTTCTGTAACATTTGTACAAACGTTTCTACAGCACAGCATTATTGCCTTGCACTACTAAGAAATGTTTCGTTCATCATGAAGAAAAGAGAAAACCAAAACCAGAATTTGCTTCTACCTCTGGGGAGATAAGAGCAAACATCAGCCTCTAACTTCCTTTGAGAAATTTCAGAACGCTAAACCAAAACAACAAAAAAGCGAACTCAACCAATGCAATGGGTAATTTCCAAGAAAGAAAGAGAATTCTTTTCAGCACCACAGCATAAACCACCAGAAAGTTGACGCTACAAGCAGCCTCCTCTACCCCAGCAATGCAGATATATTTGCGCTGCCCACAATAAACCCCTGTTTATTTTCTAGATTTCTGTGGTGTGAGGTTCTCTCTTTCAGAGATGAGATAAGGCATTTCTGGAACCCCTCTTCTTGAATCTATTCAGCAGTATCTATTCTTTTCCCAGGATTAAGAGATAAAACTGTTGAACAGACACCAGTCATAAAAATCCAGCTCTTTCCCCAAGTAAATGCAATAAGAATCAGTTTCAACTGGTTTTCTCTCTGCGTTAAGAAAGTTACTAGCTCCATGCCCGGGCACGATCCCAGCCCCACAGTAACCAATCACAATTGTATTAAAGTGGATTGCTACCTTGAGCTTGAGTTGACAGCCCCACGGTTTCAGAACTAAGGTTCACCAGCAATCACCTGGTTATTATTATTCCATGAGACCTTGACATCTCTGTCTTTCCAGTTTCCAAAATACCTAAGCAACTCGCTTCCAACTGCATGGCAGCCACGATCCCCTTCAAATTTCTAAACGTGAGTTGCCAAACTGATAAGCAAAAATCAAAGCTGAAGTTCCATGCACGGGCATCCTTAAGCTCTCAGGCGCAGAATGATAAAAGCAACTCCTCCTTCCCTCTGCCCTTTCCCGACTTAATGGAAAGCAGTGAAGTTTGTGGATCGGATGCATCTTTCTAAGCTCCGTTGGTTAGAGCGCGGTGCTGATAATGCCAAGGTTGCAGGTTCGATCCCCGTATGGGACAGCTGCATATCCCTGCATTGCTGGGGCGTTGGACTGGATGATCCTGGGGTCCCATCCAATTCTATGAAATATTAAGCTTGAACTTGCCAACTTCAAGTTCGACCGCAGCCACAACCACGTAGTAGCCTAACGTTGCCTGAAGCGAACCTCATCCTGGTTCCAGTTAAACAGGCGCTACTCAACAAGTGGCGAATTTGAATGTCTTGTTAAAAATAAAAAGCTACACGTGCTTTTCAGAGGATTTATAAACACACACACACACACACCCAACGGCGCATCACCCCCTTTTGGCCCAAGCCAGCCATTGACCTGATGGTCAGCCTTTCTCTGGGACCTGCGCAGCCCCCTTCGGCTCCCCTTGGGCGTCGCTCAAGCCCCCCAGCCGCGCCCGCCCAGCGCACCAGCGCTGCGAGTCGAGCGCCGTCTATCCGCCCGTGCGCATCCCTCGCCGGGGAGCTCCGCTTACTGACTTACCTGCGCTCGGAAGTAGAGGAAGAGCGCGATGCTGCAGACCACCTGGCCGAGGCCCAGCAGCGCCAGCGCGGCCAGCAGCGAGCGCGAGGTGGGCGCGGCGGGGGTTTGCGCGGTCGGCGTAGGCGGCGCGGGCAGGGAAGGCAGCGGCGGGGCGCCCTCGGGCTCCTCGGCGCCGCGCAAGTACTTGGCGTAGTCTCGGCTGGCGCGCCGCATCTCCGCGCGCTCGCGCCCAAACTGCCGCCCGGAGCGCAGCGCCGCCCGACGGGACCTTTATAGGCTCGCTCGACGGCGACGGCGACGCCCACCCGAGCCCGGCTCCGCCCCGACGGGCAGGGAGGGCAAGCGCGCTCGCGCCGAGGAAGCCCGGCCAGGAGGCGCGCGGCGGAAAAGCCGACGGCTGCTTGTGTGGACGCCGCGCAGCCACGAGCGGAGAGCCGTCGAGGAGCAGCAGCAGCAACGCTGTCGCGGATCATCCGCCTCTCTCTGCGCCCGGCTGGAGAACTTCAGAATCGGCCTCCAAGGCGGAGAGAGGTTCCCTGCTGCTTCGGACATCGATTCCCCTTTCCTCTCCCCCACTGTCACTTTTCTCCTTTCACTTGTTGTGTGGAAGCTCATGTAAATCCCGTTTTAAATTGGGTCTTGATCAAGCCACTGCACTCCTATTTCTGTTTGGATTAGAATATGCTCTTTCGCTGTTCCTTCCTGGCATCTGCGTGGAGCGTGCCAGGAGGTTTCGAAGCAGTAATCCTGAATTTAAATCCCATTTAGGAACCACGTCCAAAGAAACTTCCGTAGAATCCGGCTGCGTGTTGGCCCCCCTCCCGCACCCCAGAGGACCACCGACAGAAGGGGAGGGGGGGTCTTGGGAATGTAACAGAACCTTTATTGCTAGCAGTGGTCACATTCCGACGCCCTGTTTACACCCTAAGACGTTATAAAATGTATGGGACTCCGCCATTTCTAAATGAAACAATTAGGCCTACTTCCAAATAAAAGGTATGCTGTAAAAGACCACTCAGCTGCTCTACATTATTATTATTACTATTTATTAATTTACACACCACTCTTTATTCAAGGATGACATAAAAACGCACAAGTACATAACATAAAAACAAAAATAAACCCCTACTGTGTGCACACAGAGAGAGAGAGAGCTTAAAAGGCCATAGATGGTTTAATTAGCCAAAGGTCGTTCCTGGGTACCTGGTGAAATTGGGAGAAAGACCACAAGGTTGCCTGGCAAGGTTGCCTGCTGTAGGTGTGCCTCATGAGCAAGCGAAAAAGCCCTGGACAAGTTTGCAAAAATTGCACATATATATTTATCGTTCAACTTGGCAGGAGTTACACCCAGGTAAACATGACGGGAATCAAACTGCATCTCTGCTCTTCTCTGTTTCGGAAACACGCTGTTTTTAAAAAGACAGTGTTGTGTTGTGTTGTGTTGTGTTGTGTTGTGTTGTGTTGTGTTATGTTGCGTTGCTTGAAATCTCTCACTTTCCATGATGCTGTGGTGCTGTCTGTGGGATCGGCAGAACATTTGACAAAGCACCACCCATTTGAAGAAGCAAGCCGATCTCCACAGAAAACGCCCAGGGCCTGCCTTCTCCATTGTAGGTAGGGAAAACCCTCTCCAGTTCTGTGGGACTGGGCTGCACTTCTGATACACAAACCAGCAACCACACAGGAAGCCTCAAAGGCATAACCCTGTGAGAAGACTTTCAAGACAACAGTTTATTTTCCCCACATGGAGCTCGGCACAAACATTCAAAGACCCACATGGGATACAGATGAGGAAAGCAACCTCCATGTAGGTCTTTAACTGTGCAAACTCACATTTATTTCCATACTTCGCAATAGCTTTGCCTTATTGGGTGAGGGCTGCAAAGCGAGGTTTAATGTGTGGTGGAAGTATGTGATTTATTCATAATGATTTTAATGTTTTCCTACTTGTTGTGTTTTATATTGCCTTATTTTGTGGCCATTCTTGGTGAAGGAAAGCACAGAAATCACTTTTAAAAAATACATCAAATAAACTCTATCTCAGTACCTGGCATTGAAATACTATGTACACCTAGGTCAGTGCTGTCAAGTATCCCGTTTTCCCCGGGATTCTCCCTTATTTTAAGCAGTTTCCCGCTGCTCTCCCTTATTTTTTATTTCCCTTAAATTTCCCATTTTTAATGGAAGCAGCTCCTCCCCTGCTGGCCAGGGACTGGGTGGGAAGACCTCGCCTACTTGGAGAGAAAAGCCTCAGCCCTCAAAGCAAGTGGGAGCCGTTTCCCGTGCTTACAGGGGGGTGTATTCCTCCCCCTGCATCAGCCCCTATCCGTTGCCGCCGAGCCCCTCAGCCGGCCAATAGGGTTAGCTGGTGGGCGGAGCCTGGCTGCCTTTGAGCAGCTGCTGCTTCCTGTCCTGTTTTGATGGGATCAGACAAGAAGACGATGGGGCTCCATCGCGGAGCACATGGCTGCCCTCCTCTTTGCTGGCTGCCCTCCTCTTTGCCCGAGCCCGCTTGGAGTTTACATTGCTGCTCCGCCCACTTTTGCTTCTGGCTCCGCCCACCACTGACATGTGACTGTCCCCGGGATAGGTGAGACTGCTGATCCCTTATTTTCAAATCTGAAACTTGACAGCTATGACCTAGGTTGCCAAAACAAGGAATTAATAAGTGTTATTTCTGAAGTTTTTATCTGGTATCTTTATACACACATTTCTGACCTTTCCCTTCCTCAACATAAAAAGAACGTTGCTGTTGGTTTTGTTTAGTTTTTGACCAAAGTGAAAATTATTCCGTATGCCTCACATCTGATCACTGACGTCCAAAACAGGCTTAGAGCTGAGCCACGGGGAGCTCTGGGACTCATTATTTGCTGCAGCGATCTTGTAACACATGTTTTCAAAGATGAATCTGCCACAAACAGGGATTTGGGATTCCATTATGGGTAGAAGGGTGGAAACAAAGACTTGAGCCAGGAGGGATAATCTGCTAGGAAGTTCTCCTACATAAGCGCCACTGAAACAGAAGGAGCTCTGCAGGATCTGAGCAGTGCTGTTTCACCAGCTCATGTTCATTTCATGAAGATTGTGCAGGAGAACTTCTCAGTGGACAATATTTCATGTTCATGAGAGGCAGTGGGTTGGAATCCTTTGGATGTTCTGTCTCAGGCAACCCAATGCATCTTTTGCTCTTTTATATATTATAGGGTAGACACAAAAAGTTGTTAAGTTTTTAAATTTTGGGCCAAAGTTGATGGGGTTTTTTTGTGGCAAAATCATAAAAAAAGTTTTGAGCTATTTCTAAGTAAATTTGCCAAACTATTCACTTCCAACATGGGTTAGATTGTCCGGATTTTCATGCACATTTAAGCAATTTTTGCCTAGACGCTGTTTACAAGGGTCAAATCCTGGGTATGTCAGGGAAATTCCAGGTGCATGGCAGCCCTAATATATTAGCATGAATGCCTACCTACAACCAGGAATTAATGGTGTAACACTGCTGCTGCTTTTATGATAACGATCAACCATGGCAGAACTTTTCATGATATTTTAGCTTGGCTGTGGGTCCTGGAAGGCCTGCTCGCTGGCCTGGTGGGCAGGACCTGGACTGACTCCAGCTACAAAAGCTGGAGCAGCAGCTGAACAGATGCTTGGGTTAGGGTATTGTTTTTGTAGGGAGGTTCTGTGGCTGTTATTATCGTCCTAATTGTTTTAAACTGCTCTTTAACTTGTGTGATTTCAAATTGGTTTTGTTGTTGTATAAATTAAGGGATGTAAGATGTTCCTGGGAAGAGAGGAGCCAGGGAGAACAGTGGTGGCCAATTGCACTGGTTCTGGGCAAGGGGAGGTATGGTGTCCAGGGTGGGGCAGGCCAGGTTAGGGGCACACAGCACAGGATACGAACTTTGTGCATGGATTGGTCAGGACAACCACTTGTCTCTGGACCCTGGACCATCTTGGCTGATAAAAACTAGCTGGACGGGAGCCAACAAACGGAAGCTCAATCCAGATAAGGCTGAGGCACTGTTGGGCGTGTCCCTAGACCAGATGGATGGGAGGTTGCTTGGATGGATGGGGCTAAACTCCCTCTGAAGGAGCAGGTATGCAGCATGTGGGAAGAGCAAGGCAGGCGCATCGGTGTCGTCTCAGATTACTTGGGAAGGACCCAGGAGAGGAGAAGACTTAGGCAGTTGTGGGAAGGCAGGGGGGCCTTCAGGATTAGCAAGTGCCTCATAGGAGCAAGACCCTTCCAAGAAGAGTTGCTGTGCTCATTGGGCCTGGCAGTCTAATAAAGAGTTAACTTCACTTACTCCATGTGATCTATTGTTGGCTCTCTCCTGACATGCAATCACCTTCTGAGGTGTGCCTCCTCCACAAGAGGTCTAGACGGCAGCAGCACAAGAAAGGGCCTTTTCTGCAGTGGCTCCCCAGTTGTGGCATGCTCTGCCCACGAAGGCTCACCTGGTTCCCTCATTACATATCTTTTTTTTTAATATATTTATTGAGTTTTTATAAAACAAAAAACAATTACGAACAAAACAAAACCTAAACAGACAACAAACTAATACTCCTTAATTAAACATTCCAATCCTACATATATCAGCATTGAAGAAAAAACAACTTAAACAAAAAACATAAAACAAAGAACTCAATTCTTAACATAATTATATCTCACATTGCCAGTTGACTTCCTCCTGTCTCCTCTTCCGGCGTTCCTTGTCTATCATCTTTAGTAATTTCTAAACATCTTGCAAAATCATATTTACTATAAAAAATATCTATCCATATAAACTTAACTAGTTTTCTTAACTCAAATTCATTTTTCTTAAACACTTAACTCAAAATCTACAGCTTAGCTATCCTTCCTAGTTATATCTAATTATCAATCATACAATAAAATTTTAAATACAATTTAAATTTCTTCCAATCTTCTTCCACCACATCCTCCCTCAGGTCACGAAGTTTCCCGGTCGTCTCCGTGAGCTCCATATAGTCCATCAGGCTCCCTCATTACATATATTTAGGCATCAGGCAAAAACATTCCTCTTCTCCCAAGCTTTTGGCTGATTTAAAAAAAAAATCTATGGCCTTGTGTTTGTAGAAGGAGGGTTATTGATTTCTCTTTTTTATTATGTGTTTTCATTTTGTATTTTTATGTTGTGAAGCACACTACGATCTTCGGATGAAGAGTGGTATGCAAATTTAATTAATAATGATAGCAACAACTGACCCTCTAAGCAAAACCCATGTAAAATGAAAGGAAGCTGAGTCAGCTCAATACCATTGACTCATTGGATGATGTTTAGGTTCCTGACGATACTTAGGTTGTAATGACAGTCCATCAAAAGGAAACCTACATGTGACAGAGTTAAAAGGAATGAAGGCAACTCTTTGTGTTAGTCAGAGTCTGGTCAGATGTGGCTTCCGAACTCTTTATCTTCTTATTTAATACTAAGATAAATAGTATTAGTAACCAGGCAGACATATAGTACCTAAAAGCAGAATAAAGTGAACTAATCTATGCCCCAACAAAGGACTTAAATAATAATCCTACTGTAAAGCTGCAGTCTTGTTTCCAGATGCCTAGCAGTAAGGACTACAGGAAGCCATGGAACTTACTTCTGAAGAGGATCACGCTATAAAACAATATCCTCAAAACTTCCAAAATCACGTTTTTCATAGTTCCACTCCACCAAACAGAAATTAGTGATTTACCTTATATTCTTCACAAACTTAAGTTATAATTTCTCAAATCTGACTTCCTGTCAAATCCCTTTGCATCTACTTTTCTTGATGTTGAACGTTTACAAAACAGTAGGCCTTCATATTGATGCTTTTGAATTGATGCTTTTGAATTATGGTGCTGGAGGAGACTCTTGAGAGTCCCATGGACTGCAAGAAGATCAAACCTATCCATTCTCAAGGAAATCAGCCCTGAGTGCTCACTGGAAGGACAGATCCTGAAGTTGAGGCTCCAGTACTTTGGCCACCTCATGAGAAGAGAAGACTCCCTGGAAAAGACCCTGATGTTGGGAAAGATGGAGGGCACAAGGAGAAGGGGACAACAGAGGATGAGATGGTTGGACAGTGTTCTCGAAAGCTACTAACATGAGTTTGGCCAAACTGGGAGGCAGTGAAGGATAGGCGTGCCTGGCGTGCTCTAGTCCATGGGGTGACAAAGAGTCGGACATGACTGAACGACTGAACAACACAGGCCTTCGTATATATACTCTCCAATAGATTCCTAAAATGTTATACCTCCATAATTATTCCAACTCGTTAACCTTCCTTTATCACTCAAAGGCTGGTATGGTGACAAGAGCATTATTATATTTTTGTACATATCTCCTTTATATATATACCATTTTCCCACAAAATTTTGCTTGGTGTTTCCTCTAAGATTGTTAGTTAAGAAAGCCATCTCAGCAAATTCTTGTAATCTACTTTGCCAGTCTGAAATTTTTGGCACTTCCTGATCTTTCCAACCTTTTGCCACTAATATTCGAGCTGCCGCACTTGCTTACAGGAATACTTCTCTTAATTTATTTGGTATTTCTTTATCTACTATACTTAGTAGAAATGTCTCTGGTCTTTTAGTAAAAGATATCCCCATCATCTTTTTAAATTCCTCATAATACTTCCCCAGGGTAGCTTTCATAATTCCAGGACTGTCCCTGGAAAATATGGTTCTAGATGCAGGTAGGTAGCCGTGTTGGTCTGACGCTGTCGAGGTATATATAAAAATAAAAAACTTGTCCAGTAGCACGTTAGAGACCAACTAAGTTTGTTCTTGGTATAAGCTTTCGTTTGCATGCACACTTCTTCAGATATCTGGAAAACATGTTACATTTACAAACCCTGGAGGGTGTGTAAATGGATCAGACATCAACATTGCTAGAGAGGCAGGGACTTGGCGGGGGGCGGGGAGTTAGTTAAGCCATTTAAAATGTTCTCTTAACTTGTGTTTTTTATATATATATTTTATATATTTTATAAAGTTGATAGTGAAATCAGTGGAATGAGCTAATCATAACTAAAGTTAACTCCATTAATTTGAATGGGGATCTGTGCCTTTGAGGATGTCTGGCACTCATCTATGGGTGTAGCCAGGATCTTTGTTGTTGTTGTTGTTGTTGTTGTTGTTGTTGTTGTTGCTGTTGTTTTGGGGGGAAGAACACCCACCTGCCTTCATCTTCTGTCTGGCTGTCTACTGCTCAGTCAGGTTGCCAGTGACATCGCTAGAATGCGCCACAACATTATCCATGTGACATCAGCGAGCATTTCAATTTCAAATATTCTGATAATCCTAACCCTAACCCTAACCCCACAGCGCTCTGCTATGCCCATGCATTCATCCCATTTGTTCCTCACAACAAACCTGATAAAGCTGAGAGTGCCAAGCCAATTTGCAAGTTCCATGGTGGAACCAAACTGACTCTTTGAGGCCCTCCAGACACCTTCTTCTTGTGCATTCAGGATAGTTTGTTTTGTACTCTTAATAGTATCGGGGTTGGGGTGGGGGTTGGTGGGGGATGAAAAACGCAGGAGCAGTCAAACACAACATTGCTAGAGTGGACACAAAAGGCATCTTAGTCCACCAGCCGGAACTTCCTGTTTATTCTGGGCTGGGATGGACTTCCTCTGTGTAACTGGAGATGGGTGTGGTCTCACCTGGGCAGGTTAACACAAAACCACAGGGACCAGACTCCATCTTCCTCTTTTGGACCACGCTCTCAAAGAAGTGAGACCGCTAGGATGCTCTCTTGGCTTCCAGCCAAGAGAACACAAAGGAACTGTTTTCCTTTTTTTTTTTAAATAAGAATTCATTGGATTTTAACAATAAAAACACACAAACTACAAAACAATACAAAAATACAAAAAAAAGAAAACTAACACACACTTATTTATCTATCCTTATCCTCTTTAAAAACATTATTTTGGGACTTCCTCGCATCCTCTCTTCTGCGTTCATTTCTAATCTTCTTTAGTAACTTTGTTACATTATAAAATCTTCTTTCTCACAACTAATCTTAATCTTACAAATCATAATCATCATATACCTAAAATCTTATTCCTAATACAATAAACATTACACAACTTCAACTTCTTATATCCTCTTTTAACTTAACTTCTGATTACGATAGCCTAAATCTCTTCTGATTCCAATTTCAAATATTCAAAGGAGCTGTTTTCCCTTATGGAACAGTCTCCTGAGTAAATGTAACTTTTAGTAAGTTTAAGTCTGCCGTCTGGGAAACAACCGTGAACAGATTTCTCGTAGTCATTCATGTGTGGTCTGTAGCTTCTAGTAAATATCCAGAAACGTTTGGTATCAGAAATATTCCTCTTTTTTAAGTTTGTTTTTGCTACCACCTTTGATACACTAGGGCACCATGGCAAGGTGTCTAATGGAAGTCACTTCTTTTGTGATGTAGCTACTCCCACGTACTTCCTGTTGATGTCATTTCCCCCCTGCAACGTTTAGCGCAGCAAGCACAGCGTGAGCACCGCAGCGGCAAAAGTGAAAGTACGGTGCTGGCATGGTGCCACAGTGCAAATAACGTGTGCTAAAATGCAAAAGAGGGACGGATAAAATCACGGCATGACCACTCTCTTGCTGCTCAGTGCCAGCTACAAAGGTTTCTCTTCTGTCAGGAGGGTTGAGGGAGGTTCACCTTTGGGCGAAGGGAAGGGCTATAGGGCACAGGCAATATCTCAGTTGCAGAACACCTGCTTGGCATGCAAGCCATCTTGGGTTCAGCTTTCTCTGACTCAATAAGCTTTGCCAACCAGGCTGGGGAAGGCTTTTTGCCTTTGGAAAGCTGCTGCCAGTTAGACAATCTTAGAATCATGGAGTTGGAAGAGACCACAAGGGCCATCCAGTCCAACCCCCTGCCAAGCAGGAAACACCATCAAAGCATTCCTGACAGATGGCTGTCAAGCCTCTGCTTAAAGACCTCCAAAGAAGGAGACTCCACCACACTCCTTGGTAGCAAATTCCACTGCCGAACAGCTCTCACTGTCAGGAAGTTCTTCCTAATGTTTAGGTGGAATCTTCTTTCTTGTAGTTTGAATCCATTGCCCCGTGTCCGCTTCTCTGGAGCAGCAGAAAACAACCTTTCTCCCTCCTCTATATGACATCCTTTTATATATTTGAACATGGCTATCATATCACCCCTTAACCTTCTCTTCTCCAGGCTAAACATACCCAGCTCCCTAAGCCGTTCCTCATAAGGCATCGTTTCCAGGCCTTTGACCATTTTGGTTGCCCTCTTCTGGACACGTTCCAGCTTGTCAGTATCCTTCTTGAACTGTGGTGCCCAGAACTGGACACAGTATTCCAGGTGAGGTCTGACCAGAGCAGAATACAGTGGTACTATTACTTCCCTTGATCTAGATGCTATACTCCTATTGATGCAGCCCAGAATTGCATTGGCTTTTTTAGCTGCTGCATCACACTGTTGACTCATGTCAAGTTTATGGTCTACCAAGACTCCTAGATCCTTTTCACATGTACTGCTCTCAAGCCAGGTGTCACCCATCCTGTATTTGTGCCTTTCATTTTTTTTGCCCAAGTGTAGTACTTTACATTTCTCCCTGTTAAAATTCATCTTGTTTGCTTTGGCCCAGTTCTCTAATCTGTTAAGGTCATTTTGAAGTGTGATCCTGTCCTCTGGGGTATTAGCCACCCCTCCCAATTTGGTGTCATCTTCAAACTTGATCAGGATGCCCTTGGGCTCAACAGATCGCGGTGTGACTCAGTAGAAGGCAGTTTTGAACGTTCGCAGAAGACTTGGGAATGGGGCCCCAGTGGCCGCTCGTGGATTTTGGGCTGGGCAGGACTGCTTGGCCACCAGAGAGGTCCTGGGGGCAGGGGCAGGACCCAATGCCTGGGGACCCCTGGGCCACCTCTCCAAAGCCCTTTTGCTGCCTGGTGGAGTTGCAGCCGAGTGCCCTCTGCCGGGGGGGGGGGGGTGCTGCCTGTAAACTGCAGGAGGGAGGGCAGCTGAGCAGAGCCAACATGTTCCTCCTGTGAAAATAGTCTACACACCACTTTTCATTCTTCTCTGAGATGTGGAGGGGAGGAAAAAGGAAAAGTGGGACATTCTGGGATCAAATAAGAAAGCGGGATGGCTTCTGTAACTCCAGGACTGTCCCTGGAAAATTGGGACAGTTGGAGGGTATGCAAGACTTAATGCAGGGGTCAGCAAACTTTTTCAGCAAGGGGCCGGTCCATAGTCCCTCAGACCTTCGGGGGGGGGACTATATTTTGGGGGGGGGATGAACAAATTCCTATGCCCCACAAATAACCCAGAGGTGCATTTTGAATAAAAGGACACATTCTGCTCATGAAAAAACATTTTTGATTCCTGGACCGTCCGCGGGCCGGATTTAGAATGCGATTGGGCAGGATCTGGCCCCCGGGCCTTAGTTTGCCTACCCATGGCTTGATGTATCACGCTGAGTGACATCACCAGCGTCTGGGATGCTTCTGAGCTGGCAAGCCATTTGGTAAGCCAACTGAAACGTGCAGTGTGCTTCCATTTATTCTCTCGTCGTCTAACGGTGCAATTCTACGCGTGTCTTTTCTGACTGGACACATGTAGAATTGCACTGTTCAGTGCAGTAAGTTCAATGGAACGCACTCCCTTGTACGTCTGTGTATATGCGCAGTCTAAACGTGTTGCTTAAGCATTGCCTACCCTTCGGCGATAGGATGCAAAGAGTTCGTGGAGGTCATGAACTAGCTTGCCACAGTTATCCTGAACACAAACTCGGTGATTAGTCAATAGCTTAGGAAAACAAGGTTGGCTAGCTTGTCTCCACACTATTTACCACAGTCTCAGGGCAGGCAGTTTTTCCAAGTATATTGTGCCAGGTTTTTCATTTTTCAGATCCACAGTCTATTCCAGATAGGTATCTACTATTCACTTTGGAATCATGCACACAAAAACACACACACACAGTAATGCCTACACAACTTTTCTCTTTTTATGCTGTCACGTGACCTTATCTTAAATAAGCCCTGTTTTTTTTAAAACACTGCATCCCAACACTGCTTTTGGCAGCGTCCTCCAGACTGGAGAAATGCCCTTCCCACAAGTGTTTGGACCACAAATGATGGTCAGACAGATGCAGCTAGAGGATGTCTTTTTTATGTCTGTGCGGGTCAGTCTTTCAATACAGAGAAGAACCAAGACAAATAAACCAAAATGGAACATAAAATAAAATGTCTCCAGTGCACAATAAATTTTGGCTTCAAGTTTTCTCCCCCCCTTTTTTTGGGGCGTCTCTGTTGCCCCCCCCCCCGGCTCCATACCATGCCTCCTTTCCAACTGCCATTTAAAACATTAATGAAAATCCAGATTATTATTTTTTTGCTATTCTGAACGAGATGTTTGGGACAGGGGTCTGGAGTGTAGAAAAAGGGGGGGTGCGCTCTACACTCCAAGCACCCGTCTTTTGTAAGCTCCAGTCTTCTGCATCATGTATTACTCTTCAAGTACAAAATCCGAGGACCCTTATTCACATTTAAAGGTGGTGCCGACTTGCTGTTTAAATGCAACAAATGAATATAATTGCCTATAATTTCTAGATGTAAGATTTTGCACTGAAGCACTAGCAGCTGAACTCCTCTGGGTTTGTTTGTTTGTTTTGAAAGGGATAGAAAACATCAAAATGCTTTAAATACATAGACAAGTAAGCTTAATTTAAACCCTGCCCACATTACCTATCAACCACATTCTGTGTCCAATATCCTGGACTTGTGTTCCTTCTGTCCTGGACTAGGAATAACAGTGTTCTTGGATTTTCTGTCCTGCTTTGGGGTTAGAGGTATGATGGTCTCCTTGTGCGTAAGCAAGTGGTTTCACTCCTTAATTGCAAAGGGGAAGTGGTCAGACAGCCCATGCTGTCCCAGCAAGAAACATGGTAAAAGGTCTTGGACGAAAACCAGAAAAAAAATGCTACATGTGAAATGATCTCTCTCTACACACTCCTTCCCAGTATGATTGGGACAACGTAGGATATATTACTGAAAGAGACAACACAAGATTTCCAAAAGGATTTGTCTTCTTCTGTCACTTCTAGTCTCTATAGAAGTTAAAGAGCTAATTCTATTTTCTTTTACATAATTCTGCCTGACTCAAAGTTTCACCACAAAGAAGAGGATGTGGGTTTTGGAGTCTGAGTGAGACTATGTTTGCCAGCCCTCAAAGTTAGCGCAGGGGGCTTGAAGAGGGAAAGAATTTTGCTTTTCAGTGGGCTGTGATGCTGCAGCTGAATAATAGCACCAACTCCAAGCAATAGTGAGGAAAAAAAGATGTAGAGTTGCAAGCAGTGTATCAAATGACAATGGTCAGAATCCACCTGGAAGTTCTGTGCAAGAGCACTTCTCATTTCCATGAGGTTTGCACAGGAAAACTTCCCACAGGATTGTGCCCTCGACTCCTCAGGCCATATATTCTGAAACGAAGGGCAGTGATGGGCAGACACAGGGCAGAACACAAAATATTTTGTGTCCTCTCCACCTACTGTGTGCAACTCAGAGGAGGCTTTTGTTGTTGCAAGAGTTTTAAAAAAATATTGCAATGTTAAAAAGGAATTTTTTTGAACATTTGCTTTTAAGAAATACCCTCCCACTACTTCTGCTTAGCTATTGAATGCAGCCAATTTTCACTCCCCTGTGAAGGTAAAATAACCATTATTTGGTTTACTATAAGTGTGTGTGTGTGAGAGAGAGAGAGAGAGAGAGAGAGAGAGAGAGAGAGAGAGAGAGAGAGAGAGAGAGAGAGAGAGAGAGTCTTGTTGCCAGGGCAAAATATTTCTAGCAAGGGGAAATCAAGATTTGTTTTCATTAAAAAAAAAAAAAAGTTGTTCAAGACCGTTTCATATAGTTTATCTTCCGAGGGAATGAAAACGTTCCCAGACTCAAAAATGAACAAGTCTGAGAAATAGCATCTTCTCAGGCTTGTCTGTAGGTGGAAAAACTCAGGATGCCGCTGCTGTTTTCTTTAGAACTGTGAGAAACTGTATTGAAACAAGTCAACACAGATGTCTATATGGATAATAACATTATTATTTTGCAGACTGCATGTCAAATAACCAAGAGGAGATCTGTATCAAATCTAGGAGAATTTCGCTCCTTTTTGTTAATGCTTTATTAATTCCTTTAATCAGTTTGAGGTGGGCTTAGTTTTCGAGGCTGTTTGCTTCAAGGGCGTTTATAATATTATGTAAGGAGGTATTGAATCTCTCCCCCCACCCAATTCTATCTTTTTCTATGCTATCAGCCACATCTGGCTTTGCGACGGACAAAGAGAGTTGTCGTTCATCAGCAGCTAGACTAGTGACTGGGGGCGGCCGCCAAGACCACATAACACCAGTCCTGAAAGACCTACATTGGCTCCCAGTATGTTTCTGAGCACAATTCAAAGTGTTGGTGCTGACCTTTAAAGCCCTAAATGGCCTCAGTCCAGTATACCTGAAGGAGCATCTCCACCCCCATCATTCAGCCCAGACACTGAGGTCCAGCTCTGAGGGTCTTCTGGTGGTTCCCTCACTGCAAGAAGTGAGGATACAGGGAACCAGGCAGAGGGCCTTCTCGGCATAGCTGTCAACTTTTCCCTTTTCTTGCGAGGAATCCTATTCAGAATAAAGGTATCTGAAGAAGTGTGCATGCACACGAAAGCTCATACCAAGAACAAACTTAGTTGGTCTCTAAGGTGCTACTGGAAGGAATTTTTTATTTTATTTTGTTTTGACTATGGCAGACCAACACGGCTACCTAACTGTAACCAGAATAAGGGAATTTCCCTTTAAAAAAGGGGAAAAGTTGACAGCTATGCTTCTCGGTAGTGGTGCCCGCCCTGTGGAACGCCCTCCCATCAGATGTCAAAGAAATAAACAACTACATGACATTTAGAAGACACACATTAGGGAAATTTTTAATGTGTGGAATTTTAATGTATTTTTAATCTTTGTTGGAAGCCGCCCAGAGTGGTGGCTGGGAAACCCAGCCAGATGGGCGGGGTACAAATAATAATTTTTATAATAATAATAATAATAATAATAATAATAATAATAATAATCTGGAGAACCAGCCAACAGATTATCAACCCTTGTAAATGACTTGACTGCATTGGTGGAAACAAGATGATATAGATTTAGTAAATAAAAAAATTTCAACACCACCAAAAAGCATTTTTATATATTGTTAATGCAGGATAAAGAAAAAAAAATGGATGAGGGAAGCAGTCAGGTGTTCCCTGGCCACTTCTAATACATTGCCTAATGTGTTGTAAGGTAGAAACAGGGATCCAATACAAAACTTTAAATCGTCTTTTTAATCTGGAATGTAACTTGCATTTTAAGGTGTGATTATTACAATTTTTAAAATCTTCCACAGATCAGTAACTGCTAATGTAACAGACTATGCAGTCATGTTAAAAAATAATGCTGAATTCCGCATACTTATTTCTTAGTCAAAGTTTATTTCATGATTCTGATATATTCTTATTTGTGAACGGTTACTAATCTTGCTAAACATAGAGATTTTAAGTCATAGAATCATAGAATTGTAGAGTTGGGAGGGCCCCCGAGGGTCATTTAGTCCAACCCTTTGCAATGCAGGAATCTCGGCTAAAGCATCTGAGGCAGATGGCCATCCAACCTCTGCTTTAAAACCTCCAAGGAAGGAGAGTCCACCACTTCTCGTGGGAGTCTGCTCCACTGCTGAGCAGCTCTTACCGCCAGAAAGTTCTTCCTTGTGTTTAGTCTATCTGAATCTCCTTTTTTTGTAACCTGAAGCCATTGGTTCAAGTCCTACCTGCAGAAGAAAACAGGTTTGTTGCATCTTCCATGTGTCAATTTATTTCAATGGGAGAAGAAGCTTCAGGTGGCAACACAGGGGAGAAGGAAAAATATATATTACCCCTGAGGGTGATCTGCCCCCCGGGGTGACTGCCTTAGCTTGTCTTACTCTGCCTGGTGGCAGGAAAACTCCAGCGACAGTAATCAATATTTCTCTATGTCACTCCAATTCTTTTATATAGAAAAGTGTGATATTTGGAGAGGAAAATGGGTCCAGTAACCCCATCAGTAGGGCTGCAGGTGGCGCTGTGGGTTAAACCACTGAGCCTAGGGCTTGCCGATCAGAAGGTCAGCAGTTCGAATCCCTGCAACGGGGTGAGCTCCCGTTGTTTGGTCCCAGCTCCTGCCCACCTAGCAGTTCGAAAGCACGTCAAAGTGCAAGTAGATAAATAGGTACCGCTCCGGCAGGAAGGTAAACGGCGTTTCCGTGTGCTGCTCTGGTTCGCCAGAAGTGGCTTAGTCATGCTGGCCACATGACCCGGAAGCTGTACGCTGGCTCCCTCGGCCAGTAAAGCAAGATGAGCGCCGTAACCCCAGAGTCGTTCATGACTGGACCTAATGGTCAGGGGTACCTTTACCCTTTACCCTAACCACATCAGTTTAGATAAAGCAATCTGATGAAATACTGGGGTTTCTGGAAAGTTACGATATTGGATCATAATAATAATTATTTATTTATGTAAAGCTGCGGCGATGACTTAACTGCGGGTGATGTATAAAACCTCCATACAGAAGAGTCAGATGTGGGAGTGACTGCGTTGTAGAAAGCATCTCTTTATCTTGGAGACATTCCAGCAAGGAAATCACAGAGACCACAATGCAGGGAAACCATAATTAAACAAACAACACAGTATTATGGCAACTGATTGCATTGCATGCTCTTGTTCCATTTTGTTATTATTTTTGCTTGCACACACATTTTCTTCATCTGGAGATTCTCCAGGAAGTGGGATGGATACATTACATATGCGATGTTCCCAAAATAATATTCGAGAATCTATGACACAAAAGCTGTGTGTAGCACAGAGACAGAAATTCAGTAGGAGCCTAGGTATTTTGCTTACCATCAAAATGAATTAGCTGAAAATTCCAAATAAGAATATGCATTTTGAGAGTCGTATTCTTAAGAAGTGCATAACCAAACGGTTGTCGTCCTTCTGAGCCCATGTCCCAGCAGCAGAGGTGCCCTTTTGTTGTTATTTCAGGTGGGAATCAGGTTGGCTGTTCCGCTTAGCAAAACTGGATTAAGGTACATGGGGAGCGGGGCCCTGGTGCAGTTTCCAAAATAGGGACACTCCCCCCCCCAAATGCCGGAAAACACATGTTGTGGTATTGTTTTGTTTTGTTATCTGTCACTTTCCACACAAAGGCCTCAAGGCAATGTGAGATGGGACTGGCGTGGAAAGAGGGAACAGCAGCGGGTGGTACGGAAAGCACGATACAGTGGTACCTTGGGTTAAGAACTAAATTCATTCCGGAGGTCCGTTCTTAACCTGAAACTGTTCTTAACCTAAACAAAATAAAAAATAAAAAAATCCTTCCAGTAGCACCTTAGAGACCAACTAAGTTTGTTCTTGGTATGAGCTTTCGTGTGCATGCACACTTCTTCAGATACACTGAAACACTTCTTCAGATACACTATTTCAGTGTATCTGAAGAAGTGTGCATGCACACGAAAGCTCATACCAAGAACAAACTTAGTTGGTCTCTAAGGTGCTACTGGAAGGATTTTTTTATTTTTTATTTTGTTTTGACTATGGCAGACCAACACGGCTACCTACCTGTAACTGTTCTTAACCTGAAGCACCACTTTAGCTAATGGGGCCTCCCGCTGCCGCTGCGCCGCCAGAGCACGATTTCTGTTCTTATCCTGAAGCAAAGTTCTTAACCTGAAGCGTTATTTCTGGGTTAGCGGAGTATGTAACCATGAAGCATCTGTAACCTGAGGTACCACTGTATCTAAATTATTAGAATTTCAGATTATCAAAGTTCAGGTGATTGTTTATGATGAACTGGTAGTGCCCAGGTGGGGACTCAACGACAATGAAATCACAGGGAAGGGCAGAATAGACAGAAAAGTCAGGAGTATTCAGCGGAAATGAAACAGGCTGTTCTGCAGTTGCTTTGTTCGGTTGCATGTTTCTTTTCTTGGCTGTTCTCCAGGCGGTTTTTTAAGCCATGCAAAATCCCCCTCTGCCATGAAGGTGTTTCTATGCTGTGTTTCGCACCCTTCCCCGGCCAGCTTCCGTTTTAGCTCTCCCCCTCAGTCACAACCTTCTTTCTGCTCCAGGTTCCCATCATCTTCCTTTCAGCGGTCATGGAATTTCTGAAGTGACCACAGCCGACAAGAGACTGTTTTCCTTGCACCTCTCAGCCTGTGGAAATTCGTACATGACGTGATTCAGGCATCGAGTCAAGCAGAAAGTACTCAACTGCCATTGCTACACCATTTCATTAAACAGAGTGTCCTCCCTCGGCTGCTGGAGGCCCAGCTGACAAGGCTGCCGTGGGGTAAAGTACACACACACACACACACACACACACACTTGTTTGTTCAACTTATTCAGAATACCCGCTGCCCCGAGGTCTTTGTCAAACCACTTAAGCAGTGGTCAGTCTGGTTCCCGAAATTTGTGCCACAGCTACAACTGATGGAGGATCTGTTTCAGGAACTAGTGTACACACACACACACACACACCAACAAGCTAAATCCACCATCACATTTAGATAAGGAATCTCTAAATGCCCATCTTTCGCTAAAGTGGTCACCCATTCTCCCACTCATAGCTGTCAACTTTTCCCTTTTTTAAGGGAAATTCCCCTATACCGAATAGGATTCCTCGCAAGAAAAGGGAAAAGTTGACAGCTATGCTCCCACTATGACCTTGATCTCATCTTATTTCTTTTTTATTGGGGAACAGGGCACACCTGATACTTCCTTTCTGCTCAAGAACACAAAGCAGAAACTATTATGAAAAGTGCAGATTGCTAGTTGGTAAGAGAAAATGCACACACAGAGCATTTTAAAGTGGATTTGGTGCATCGCTCTTGGGGATGCAATCCACTGGGAGCAGTCAAGTACAACATTCCTTGTAATGCTAGAGTGGACATGCAAGGGGGTGTTTGGTCCAGCCAGTCGAAACTTCCTGTTTCCTCCTGGGCTGGAGCATCCTTCCTGTTGCATGTGATAGAAGGTGGGCATGACCTAACCTGTTCAGGTAACAAAAGGACGAGTCATGCATCTCTCTCTCTCTTTTTCACTTCCTTCTTCATTCGACCAGCTTCTAGCTAGGACTTTCCCTACTAGCTTCTCAGCTAGCAGAGGCACTGGGATCATTCCTCGCTATGGGGTAGATCCACATGTATATATTTGTAACTAAGTCTGCCTTCAGGGATCACACAGTGCTCTGCCTGGTGTAAGTAAACTTCTTTTATTGACTTAAGATTGTGGCGTGTTTGGGGCACAACATTATGCTTAAAGATTGGGAGAAATTGTGGAAAAAAGGAATTAAGTTTACTGCTTGTACTGCTTTGAGAGAAAATATAATGAAAATGATGTATAGATGCTATTTAACACCTGTAAAACTTGAAAAAATGTATCGTACATCTGATAACAAATGTTGGAAATGTAAAGAAAAATAAGGGACCTTTTACCACATGTGGTGGACTTCTGGGAAAAGATTTATAATGAAATGAAAAAGCGTTGAAAGACACTTTTATTAAGAAACCAGAAGCCTTTTTCTTGGGAATTGTAGGAGAGGAAATCCCTAAAAAGGACATATCATTCTTTTTGTATGCTACAACTGCTGCAAGGCTACTACTTGCCAAGACCCGGAAGAGTTAAGATTTACCAACTATAGATGATTGGCAAATGAAGATGATAGACTTTATGGAACTTGACAAACTGACTGGGAGACTCCGCGATCAAGGAGAAGAGACAGTGGAGGAAGATTGGGAAAAAATTAATTCTATTTGAAAAAGTATTGTAATATTTAGTATTGCCTAAGGAAGTAGTTATAGGCTCTTGCAATATTCGTAGGAAATAGATCAGTTACAGGTGTTTTTGAGGTAATATTGGATATGATGTTAGTATGTAGAAACTGCCAAAGAAGATAAGGGAATTGAAATTCAGAAGGGGGGGGGACTGGGGGAAGTCACCTACTGATGTAAAGAAAAAGTTATGTTATTGTAAGAAGAATATATCGTTTTTGTTTTTCTTTTTTCTAAATTTTTGCTTTTCTGTGTTTTATGTGGTATTTTCCTATCTTATAACATGAATAAAAATTATATATTTTTTTTAAAAAGGTTGTGGCGTGTTTATTCTTTTAAGAGGGATTCAAGGGAACTTACTAGGAACGTACAATTCCATCTTAGACAGATTGAATTGTATAATAGTGAGAGGCTTACACGAGCCTGCAACCAGCTATCTGCTGTGCGTGTAAAAGGGGAATGTGAAACTCTGCCAAGTAAAGGAACATGCTAGCGCAAGTTAGGAAGGATACTAATAAACAATATATCCTCTCCTGCCACCCTGAACATTCCCACAGTTCTCATGTGTGCAAGTTTCTCACATTGTTCACACAATGATTTCTCCATCCAAATGGCAGCCTGCACTGCCATTTCCCCCCAAATCTCATTTGGCTTTTCCTGAACCACAGATGATGCAGTAAGGAGATGGGATCAAGCATAATGTACCCAGCTGTAGATGCACTGAAGCACCTTGTGTAGACAGGTTCTCCCCACACACACAAGTTTGGGTGCTATCTATCACCACTTTCCTTTGCTCATTGCCTGAGCACAACCGAGGGATTTTGTTTCCATAAGGAAAGGAGGCAGTGTGCCTCTTTCTGCTGGTTGTTGTTCAAGGCATATTCCCAGAATTTATTATTTTTTTAAAAAACAAAACACAATAACCCGCCAGCTGTTTCGTGCAGAGCTGCCCTTGCACAAAACAGCTCTATTTTAAAAAATAAGTCTGGGCCTTGCAAGTGCAGGAAGCAGGGGAGGGAGAAAACGCTGTCTCCAAATCCTTCTCCATCCTGCCTTGACCACAATTCTCCAAATGTTTGATGGCATCTTACTCAAAAGTAGACCTAATGAAATTAATGGACCTAACTTAGGCACCCTCAATAATTTCAGTGGGTCTAGTTTAAGTAAAACTTAGCTGAATATTGCTCCGTCTATCGCTGTTCTCCAGCCTACAATTTAGGAGAGCTATAGAGGATAAACTAAAAAGACCAATTCAGGGGCCAGAACATCTACAGATCTCCCTAGGGTGTGATGTCAAATCAAGGCAATTGCCCTGGTGTACAAAATCCAGCTAACTGAATGAGTTTGGCATCACAATTCAATGATAATTTAGACCAGGGGTCAGCAACCTTTTTCAGCTTTGGGCCGGTCCACCATCCCTCAGACCATGTGATGGGCTGGACTATATTTTTTGGGAGGGAAAATGAACGAATTCCTATGCCCCACAAATAACCCAGAGATGCATTTTCAATAAAAGCACACATTCTACTCATGTAAAAACACCAGGCAGGCCCCACAAATAACCCAGAGATGCATTTTAAATAAAAGGACACATTCTACTCATGTAAAAACATGCTGATTCCCGGACCGTCCGCGGACTGGATTGAGAAGGCAATTGGGCTGCATCCAGCCCCCGGGCCTTAGGTTGCCTATCCGATTTAGACTTTCCTACAAATAAATATTAATAAATCACACTAATTGCTAAAAACAATGGAATATAGAGGCAAAGGGAACCAATTCTGTGAAATGATAATTCTGAATGCCTCAAGCAATTTTGCGCGCGCGCGCACACATACACGCAAAATTCAACCAAACACTAACCCAAATAAACAGGATCTAATAGAGAACTGACTGAGAATTTGGATGAGCTAAGACCAAAGGTGTGGTAGACACTGGAAACTTTGGGTGACTCAGTGGGGAAAAACAAGCTGCAAACTAAAGACTCAGCCCACGCATTAGTTTCCATCCATCTTCTGTCAGTCTGAAAAGACAGACCAAGTAATTATCTCATTACTTTGATGGAAAGATTAATGTCCATGCCTACGGGGGCTAAGTTTTTTAAATACAGATGTGGAGTGGGGGCTCGGTGGGAGGATTTCAGGCTCAGGGTATTGTGGAGGGAAAGATGGTTAGATGGGCGGAAACTGATTCATTGCTTATATTTCTTTATTTATGACCCTCACAGTGTCAAGGCAGCTCTGAACAGCAATTAAAAAGCACAGTGCTAAAATAATAGCTAGGTTAAAAAATTAAATGTACATAAGCAACAACTTCAGAATAGCCACAGTAGGGGGAGGTTTATAAAAACATAAACGACTAAACCTCAGGAACAAGACAAAAGGAAGCAATATACATTTATACATACAGAAAAAGTGTGGTGAAATAATGCTGTTTTTACCAAATATTAAACCCAGCAGAGAAGGGTCCAGAGTGACACGCCTTGGGCACGCGGACAGAGAAGGCCTCGTCTTGCCTACCTACCAAACCAGAGAGCCAGTGTGGTGTAGTGGTTAAGAGTGGTAGACTCGTAATCTGGTGAACTGGGTTCGTGTCTCCGCTCCTCCACATGCAGCTGCTGGGTGACCTTGGGCTAGTCACACTTCTCTGAAGTCTCTCAGCCCCACTCACCTCACAGAGTGTTTGTTGTGGGGAGGAAGGGAAAGGAGAATGTTAGCCGCTTTGAGACTCCTTCGGGTAGTGATAAAGCGGGATATCAAATCCAAACTCTTCTTCTCATGACTGGCGCTGGCGGTGGTAGGACAGAGCAAGTTCCCCCTAAGATCTGGGGAGAGGCAGCATCACGACCGAGAAGATGACTCTTTGACTATTCCCCACACAAACAGTTTAAAATAGGAACCAAAAAGAGCCTTCTGGATCAAGACGGGGGCCCAACAGAGGACTCCTCCACACTTCTGGGTCTCAGCCCTTTCCCGCTTGCCTCATGCTTTCTAGGCAAAAGTCCACACGGTTTCGCCTTTGTCCTGCCGCTTTCGCCCCAAAAACCTGCTCTTGAGTGATAAATCAGAACAAACGTTTGTCCCGACTCGGCTTTGCCCGGAGGAAACCAAAGGGGCAATCTGAAATTTAGATAAGCTCTACTGCAGCATCCTGTTCTCACAGGGGCCAATCTGAACGTATTAATCCTGGCCTTGTCGAAATAGGCACGTGAAGCTGTATATAACAGGATTTTAAAATAAAGTAATTCCAGTTGCATGGTCAGCACGCATTGTCAGCTATGCGCCTCTGAAATGGCCCAGCAAGTCCTGCGGTTACAGGAAGACACACTGAACAAGGCAAGCCCACCCAAAAATCTGCTATGGGTTGCAGAAATGCCAGGAGATTCAATTAATTATGTCAATTTGAAATTGCGGGCACTTTTAACACACAATTCAGGTTTCTAATGAGCTGATAAGATTTCCAATTACTTAATCTCACGACTGATGATTACCTTGCAATATAAAGAATTCCATGCACAATTAATTATGTAATTAGTTTTATATATCTTAAGTAAATCGTATATCCCCCTCGGGTTCTTTTTTATGATAATTAATGTATACAGCATTATTAAATTAAATCTGGTTTTTTTTCATCTTCAGGTTTTCAGTGCAATTAAATACAAGTCCAGTTCCGAGCTTATTGGTATAAATAGGGGCTAGTACAACTGCAGCCACACTAAGGCATGGTTCAGACAAATTAAGCATGCATGCATTTTAACAGCGGTCAACATGGAAATAGCCTAAAGTGTGCTTTTAAGCTTTAACTGTGATGTTTGAGAAAGCTAGGGAGTGAAGATGCTGTTGGGGGAAATGCCACTGAAGAATCTGGGGGGTGGGGGGGGAGTGGAATTGCAGTGGGACAGAAACAGCCTTGATTATGATGAATACCCATCAGAATGGAAATTCTGGCTCCTTTTTACATTCTTAATGTACGCCAACAAGAAAACGATTCTTATCTTTCAAGCTTCTATGTTTGGTAAACTATTGGGAGGGATTGTATACACAGGGTTCATTCATTTCCCCCTTGTATTTTTAGCTGGTTTTGACTAATCTGGGGACATCTCCCAGTTGTTGTTGTTGTTGTCTAAATCCCAGCTTTTCCCCAGACTGGGACTCACAGCAATTTATACAAATTACAACAACACAGATAAAACACAGATAATAGTTAAAAAGTAATGAACAGATATAGATAGATGATAGACAGACAGACAGACAGATGATAGATAGATAGATGATAGACAGACAGATAGATAGATAGATAGATAGATAGATAGATAGATAGATAGATAGATAGATGATAGATAGATAGATAGATAGATAGATAGATAGATAGATAGATAGATAGATAGATAGATAGATGATAGATAATGAAAACAGCCCAGCACTATTAAAAGCCCTTTCCTTAAAAATAAAAATAAAAAGGAGCAAGCAGGAGGACAGCAAGTCTGGCTTCTCCAGGGAGGAAGTTCTAAAGTTGTCTGGGAGCTGCCACCACCAAGAAGGCCCTCTCCTGCATCCCCACCAAGTGTGCCCATGAGGGTGGCGGGATCGAGAGAAGAGCCTCAGAGCCTGGGCATGTCTGCAGGAGGGAATACGGTCTTTCAGGAAGCCTGGAATTGCGCCTGCAAACAGATTGGTAGCTAGAAGGCAGCCAATTCATCAAACACCTAATGATGTATTGATGTGTGGATCTTCAACAAAGAACGATGAGTTTGGCTTGCATGGATTATATGGTTTGGCTGTACAGTTTCAGTTACTGGAAATATTGGTTTCTTAAGAAGCATACCGCATCAAACACTTTTAACTGGGAGTTTCCATAAAATATTAGCTCACTAATAGTGGTTTCCTAGGACTGTATTTTTAGATATAATAATCACAGGACGTAAAAATTAAACCAACCTTCCCCATCTTTTCTGCATCAGGAAGTTCCATTTTCATGCAAAAGTTGAAAAAGTCTCAAAATATACCATGCCACAAATGCACCGCTAATTTTACAACCTAGCAGTGTGAATACACCACTTCCCCTACCCCAATATTTTATGAGTGTTGGCCTGCTTTTCCTGTTCCAACACTGAGCCAGGGGCAGAGGAAGGGGGGTGCGGTGGGGGTGGGCCGCCCTGAGTGTCACCACTGGGGGGGGTGTGACAAAATGCCGGGCGACACTCACCGCATGGCCTGCAGCGTGCCCAAGCCGCGCGTCTCTCCTGGGATAGACGTGGTGGCTTGGGCGTGCGCAGGCTCCGCGCTGCCCAAACGGTCCGCTCGCTGCCCCTCCCCCCCCAGCTGTAGGGCAGGGGTGGGAGGAGGCAGGCAGACTCCCGAGGATCCGTGGTGCGCTCCGCCCCATAGGCGGCTCACCCCACCACTGGGCACACCGCCCCTGGGGCCTGAGCAGCTTCCTCCACCTCTGCGTGACAGAGCATAGAGGTTAAGGGAGACAAACGTGAGGGATAGGGATGAACAGAGGCCCTTCGCTGCTAATTCCCCATACCAAGGTGAAACTTTGCCTCCAACTAGGAAAAATGGCAATGTTCATTCCTTCAGTGATCTGTTGCATAACTTGGGTAGAGGTCAATACAGAACAGCAGGCAAAGGGATAAGATTTTTTGACCCACCCACTTGCACATCACTCTACCAATGAGGAACACGGCAATTTTAAAATACGACCCACTCTCCCCAGCTGTATGTCCCCCTGGTAAAGATATTATCATGACCTGGTCTACATCTCAAGTTATTTAGCCTAGGCACAAACATATATTCTGCTCGCCACGGAAATGAATGAAGTAGAACCTAAACCAATAATTACAAACATGTACTCATTTCCTCAAAATGCCTTAAGGTGACAGGGTTTGTTTATGCTGTTGCAAGAAGCTGAAATAATGGAAGCTGTTTTTATATATATATATATGTAAAAACAATAACAAAAACAAAACAAAAACAAAAAACAAAACCTCTGTTTCATGGAGGGTGAACTGAATGTTCTGAAAAGTGATTGCCCACACACGCGGGCAAGGAACGAGAGCGTCAGCCCTGCTTCTCGGAGAGATGCCAGATGAACTGAGTACCACCCCGGGGAAGAGGATGATAGGAGGCAGGCAGGCACCTCACAGGCTGTGCTTTTGGTGGTAAAAATAGCCACCTCTGTCATTAAATCCCAACACTGCGCTGCTCTCAAAGGCCTAAGATTGCCAAATCGTTAAGAGTAAAAACAATCTGTTATGTACTGAGTTGAATAGGATCCAGAATGCAGCAGTCTGATTGGTCCTAGAACAATAGGATCCAGAATGCAGCAGTCTGATTGGTCCTAGAACAATAGGATCCAGAATGCAGCAGTCTGATTGGTCCTAGAACAATAGGATCCAGAATGCAGCAGTCTGATTGGTCCTAGAACAATAGGATCCAGAATGCAGCAGTCTGATTGGTCCTAGAACAATAGGATCCAGAATGCAGCAGTCTGATTGGTCCTAGAACAATAGGATCCAGAATGCAGCAGTCTGATTGGTCCTAGAACAATAGGATCCAGAATGCAGCAGTCTGATTGGTCCTAGAACAATAGGATCCAGAATGCAGCAGTCTGATTGGTCCTAGAACAATAGGATCCAGAATGCAGCAGTCTGATTGGTCCTAGAACAATAGGATCCAGAATGCAGCAGTCTGATTGGTCCTAGAACAATAGGATCCAGAATGCAGCAGTCTGATTGGTCCTAGAACAATAGGATTCAGAATGCAGCAGTCTGATTGGTCCTAGAACAATAGGATTCAGAATGCAGCAGTCTGATTGGTCCTAGAACAATAGGATTCAGAATGCAGCAGTCTGATTGGTCCTAGAACAATAGGATTCAGAATGCAGCAGTCTGATTGGTCCTAGAACAATAGGATCCAGAATGCAGCAGTCTGATTGGTCCTAGAACAATAGGATCCAGAATGCAGCAGTCTGATTGGTCCGCAGGAGCCACCCAATCCAGCTCCAGGTGGAAGTGAATCCGCAACCTGATTGGCATACAGGAGTATCCCGGAATTAGCCAATCACGTGGGGCCCATTGTGTAAATAGTGTATATAAAGCAGACGTTTTGGGGGAACTGCATTCCTCACTACTATGAGCTGAATAAAGAGCATGAAATTCACACCTGACTCCGAGTATATATCACTGGCGACGAGGATGGAGTATATTTCACAATCCTTGAAAATAACACGTGAAGCTGCGTAAAAGCCATTATCCTGTTCATGGTTAGCATTTAGAACAGGCAGAGGGGATGAGGCCCTCTCGATGTTGTTAAGACTCCAGTTCCCATCAGCCTCTCTATCCATTCCCTAACTTGATTTAGAAGCAGCACCATATAATATGTTATCGACTAGCAGTGAGCGCCTGGCGCTGCTCAGGTACTTTTAGAAACCAATTTTTTGTGCTTTTTAAATGGCAATTGGTGAGTTTTGTCCCACAGAACCAAAGATTGGGTGAAGTCCCACCGAAGTCAAATGTTGGTCCACCATCTTGATTCAAAATGGCACTCGGCATCCAAACAGAGACTAAGGCTGTCATCCCTACCCTGGCAACCCATTTCGCAACGATATCTTGAGAGGCAGCAAAACCTCTGCCAAAAAAACAGGCAAAGTAATAGCAAAGATAGGAAAATAAGTTGTATGGGAACACCTAGCTACTTGAAATGAATTCAAGTCTCCAGGGTGCCAATGAGCTGCATGCAAGGGTACTAAAGGAGCTTGCAGGTGTAATTTCAGAGCCTTTGTCTACGATCTTTGAGAATTACTGGGCCCAAGGGAGTGGGGAATTGAAGCATTCAGAGGACGCAAAAATAGGTAAGCAATCCGGAAGCAATTCATAGATTTGTTGGCTAAAGGCCAGAAATGTTTAGGTACAGTACCAGTCCATAACAGATTGTGAAACTGCCAAAATATTAATTTGTTGGTTATCGAAAGTTATACAGTGGTACCTCGGGTTACATACGCTTCAGGTTACAGACTCCGCTAACCCAGAAATAACGCTTCAGGTTAAGAACTTTGCTTCAGGATAAGATAAATCAGCAGCAGCGGGAGGCCCCGTTAGCTAAAGTGGTGCTTCAGGTCAAGAACAGTTTCAGGTTAAGAACGGACCTCCGGAACGAATAAAGTACGTAACCAGAGGTACCACTGTACATCCAAGATGTTTTCAGTGCCATACAGAGAGAGATGCAGTGAGTCAGAGAGGCGGTGTGGTGAGTTCAGTTACTAAATTCTCTGGCTTCTAGTGAGTAAGGTGCTCATCTGCAACACACACAAGCCGTGCATCCCACCTCCTTGAGAAGCTGAGTGCTACCAACACAAATGGTTCTCACATCCCATAATTTCATACTAGGTTTGCAATGAACACGAGGCTTGGTTGCCTTCTCTGCAGCACAAACCACCCCACAAGAGCTATCATTTTCAGGAATAGGAGGCAATTTGAAATATCAGAATGGTCATTTATTCTTTGATTGCAATAAAACCATCATTTGCTTGGTTATTGGTGGCTCTCTGGAGTACACATACTAAGACTGGCCCATGCTAAATTCCCCAAATTAAGTTATGTAATATCATTGCTGACAGACTCTGTTATCCAAAGACTTAGAAGCACACTTCAGATCCTGTTGCTGGTTGACCAGAGATCAAAGATGTATGAATATGTCCGTATGGAAACTTGCGGATTATGTAGGAATAAAAGGAACATACCCACTCTAGTCAAAATGGTAAGGCTTCCATTGGTCTTTGGGAGACGAACATCATTTTTCTTTATTTTAATATAAGTAATACAAAACTTAAAATTAGATTATTATTATTATTATTATTATTACTAATATTACAATTGCTGCTTCTGCTACTACTATTTTAGTTCAAGGCACTCTTTTGTGCTTCATTTCTTATAATAATTATTTCCTTTTTTGTTCCATCTAAACAATGAATAAACAATAAAAAAATATAACATGTCGGTTTAATTAAATGACCAATGCACTAAAAACAGTTTCCACGGTTCAGGTTTGTATTGCTAATTAATTAAACAATTAATTGCCGATCTTAGGAGCGCAGAACACTTATTTGCATCGTAACTGCATTTCTTCTGCTTTTTCTCCTGCAATCGTTAATCTAATTACTCCAAGGTCTTACAAATTATTTAAGGCTGACAGGTGGGGGAAATAACCCTGGGGCACTGTGAAGGCTGAAAGCAGATGTGGAGCAAAATCAAGGGCTCTGAGCTTATTTACCAGGGGGGAAAGATCTGGCCTTCAAAACAGAACTTCTGGCTAATTGTTCTTCCCTTCTTCACCAACATTTAAAAAATGAAAAAAGAATTCATAAGCCTGAGCTTGTGGCTACCTTGGAAGTTGTCCTGACTCCTGATCCAGTTGTATACAAACTATGAACCACTGATAAGCTTGAATCTCTGGGAATCTTGTTTCCAGGAGGTGTGGGAGTGGGAGGCTAAGCAAACATTTGTGTCATGCTCTTAAGTGCTAGGAGAGATGTTTAATTTGACAGAGCAGAACAGAAGAATTATTTCTAAAGTGCAGCTAAAAATATTTCAAGTCACCGTTGTGAAAGCCGCGCCTCACAGGCCAGCAAAGAGGGGCAACAATAGCAACAACAACTGTGTCCACCAGTGACAGATCTGGAGCTCAACCCATCTGGCTTTGGGTTTATCGCAGCTGCCTATATACAGGTTTGTAGCTGCATTAACAGGGTGAAAAACAGAAGAGCTGCATCCCTGATCAGCCATGAAGCACACCGGGTGGTTGCGGGGGGATTCAGTTACCGTATTTTTCGCTCCATAGGACGCACTGGACCATAGGGCGCACCTCATTTTTAGAGGAGGAAACAAGGGAAAAAAATATTTTTCTGGTTTTCCTCCTCTAAAAGCCCTGTTTTTTTGAGGATCAGCTAAAAGTTTTGCAGCTTTTTTTGCAAAGGGAAAAGCCCTGGTTTTTTTGAGGATCAGCTAAAAGTTTTGCAGCTTTTTTGCAAAGGGAAAAGCCCTGTTTTTTTGAGGATCAGCTAAATGTTTTGCAGCTTTTTTTGCAAAGGGAAAAGCCCTGGGTTTTTTTGAGGATCAGCTAAAAGTTTTGCAGCTTTTTTTGCAAAGGGGGAAAAGCAAAGAGGAAAAGCCCCATTTTTATGGGGTTCAACTCACATTTCTGAAAAATCTTAAGGAAAGGGAGCAGTTTCTACTGTTTCCAGACAGATAATCTAATCAGCCAGTCACATGTCGCTGGGGAAACAAACAACCTCCCTCTGCAGCACATTCAACAATGGAGGGCGGGGCTGAAAGGGAGCCGGGACTCTTATCTCTCTCCCGATCTCTTGCTGATCAGCTGCTGAGCGGGGTCCTTTCAACACCCCTTTTCTCTTTGTAAAATAAAAAGCACAATCTGCTTTTGGCCCCTGGGCAATTCAGCTCCAGGGACCACCATTCGCTCCATAAGACGCACAGGTATTTCCCCTTACTTTTTAGGAAGAAAAAAGTGCGTCTTATGGAGCCAAAAATACGGCATTCCAGCCTAACCTTTCCTCCAAGGCTACTTGTCAGGCTAAATTTCAGCTGTATAGACAGCAAGTTTGGGCCCTTTTCCTTTAAAAAAATGCAATAATGTGGTATATGTGTAATTACTCTGAAATCAAAGCATGGAAGGGGGCTGTGGGATTTAGACACAGAAAATCTGGATTTAAACCCTGGTTCACTTATCTCGCTCTCTCAGGCCCATAGTCATCATTAGTAAAGTGAGAATAATTAGGTTCACAGGCTTAAATACAGTTAAAAGCTTTAAAGCACCCAATTATACCCCTCCTTTGATTTGATTGATGTAACTCCATCTGTTGAAGGGAGTTTAATCTGATAAATGTTAGCACGGCCTGGAAATAATTTTCCTCAAGCGATTCTGCTCTAATTAGCAGCCTCTTCAGTTAATTTTCCATGGAGACATTCTTGTCTAGTCATTATTTTTCTTTTCAGTCCACTCTTCAAAACCGACATTATCTCTTGTGGATTTAAAAGTTTCCATGGTGGAGAGATGGCCACTTAAGCATTTTTTTCACTGTTTTTGTATTCCTATTTAGCCATCTCATCCTTGAAGAAGCAGGAAGAGCCTGACTAGCTGTGTGGTTAACCAGCCCAGCTGCACTATGCGCCCAGAGCACAAGGAGGCAGCGGGACTCAGACAGCAACTTCTTCAACAAGGGACTTAACATTTGCTGTTTGGAGTGGAGGCTTGCGTACAAAAGACTGTCTTAAGGTGGTGTCTTGTTGCAACATATGTACGCTCGAGAATTCTTGGAGAGCAGGTGAGGTTCCTGCAGAGTGGAGGTGGGCAAATGTTGTCCCCATCTTCAAAAAGGGGGGCGGGGAGAAGACCCAGGTAACCAACGACCAGTGAGCTTGACATCAATACCAGGAAAAGTCCTAGAACAGAGAATTCAGCAGTTGGTATGTGAGTACTCAGAAAAGGATGCTGTGATTACTAACATGCACTGCACTGACCAGTATGGCAGTTCATCCTCAGAAACGTCCCTCATAAAGAGCTGTGTGAAATAGTGTTTTCGCTCCAGCTCTCTTTGGCATATTTTTTTTTCTGCCTGTTGGTTCTTCTATGCCTTCTGTTCGACTGAAGATGGTGTATACTTCCATTCAAGGAGTGACAGGGGTCTGTTCAACGTGGCACAGCTCCGTACCAAATTATGGTGGGTTCTTATCTGCAGGACCGGCGCTACGGCTTCTTGCGACCTAGGCGAACCACCTTCTGGCGCCCCCCCCCCCGCCAAAGCCTGCTGTGGTGGTGGAGAGGCAAGCAGCAGTTTCTCCGCTGTAGCGGAGACGTTGCTGCTCGTCCGTCCCGCCGCCCGCCAAAACCTGCTTTAGCAGGAGCCGGGTGGGTGGTGTAGGGAGCAAGCAGCACCTCTCCGCTGCAGGGGCCATCTCAGGCACACCTGCCGCCGTGGCGCGGCGACCCTTCCGGCGCCCCCATGCGTCCGGGGGAGAGCACGGGCGGCGCAAGCACCCGGCCTCCGTGGGGGTGGGGGGAGACCGCCGGTGGGGCCGCGTGGCTCCCCCCGCTCGCTATGATATGGGAGAGACATGTTTTCTTGCAGGTGGGGCGGGTTGGGGAGGGGGCACCCGGTATGCCGGTGGGCTCGCGGGGGCGCCCTTGTGGGGGCGGCGCCCTGGCGTGCCGCGCCACCAGCCCCAATGGACGAGACGGGGCTGGCTAGCCCGTCCCGCCCAAGCCTGGCCAGCGCCCCCTCCATTTTGGCGCCCTAGGCAATTGCCTAGTTCGCCTAAATGGACGCGCCGGCCCTGCTTATCTGAGAGATGTGCTTTGCCGATCACGCAGCCTTGACAGCGCATTTTGGAAAGCTCTACAGAAACTCACCATCTGTTTGGCCCAAGCGTGCGTCGAGATCAGCCTCACCATCAGCATGACAAAGAACAACATCCTGGTCAGGATGTTGCTGGCTCTCCACGTATCAGCATTGGTGACCACACACTTGAGGTGGTAGAGGGTTTTGTCTACCTTGGCTCCACTATAACCTGCTTGATGCTGGTATTGGCAAGGCTCATCTCTCCAAAAGGGGTATGGGAGCATGTGGTGCTAATGACCAATACCAAGATGAAGGTCTACCAGGTTTGCGTGTTGAGTACGTTGCTTTATGGAAGTGAGTCGTGGGCAACTTACATTCTCCAGGAGCGATGACTTCCATATATGCTGTGTCAAGATGATTTTGGGCATCACATGGCAAGACATCAAACCAAGATGTGCTCTCCCAAGCCCATGTTCCTAGCTTGTTCCTGTGTCAGCGATGTCTACACTGGCTTGGGTCATGTCCACAGAATGAAAGATGGCAGGATCACCAAGATGTGCTACGCCAGTTGGCAGACCAACTCTGTGTTACAAATATGTCTGCAAACGTGCCATGAAAGCTGGCAACATTTAACCCCACTGTGTAGGAATTCCTTCCAGACGATCACAGTGCCTGGACAGACAGGTTGTGACCATAGCAGTGACCAGAGGAAGAATGACTGCTGAGAGAAGCACAGAGGGAGGTGCCATGGTGCACCCGTAGCAGCAAGACTGGGTGTCTTCATGCGCCCCACCTGCAAGAAAACATGTCTCTCCCATATCAGTCTGCAGGGGCGTCGCTAGGGGGGTGCGGTGGGGGCAGTACGCCCCGCGCGACAAGTGGCAGGCGGGGGTGACAAGCGGCGGTGGGGGTGACAAGCGGCGGCCCCTCCCGCCACTCCCCACGCAACGCCGGTCACCCTGGGAGCAGCAGCGCTGCACGGACGGGGTGCTCCCTCGGCCGTGCGCTGTTGCTCCCGGGGGACGGAGCGGCGGCGCGTGGGGGTGACAAGCGGCAGCCCCTCCCGCCATTCCCAAGCGCTGCCGCTCCCTCCGTCACCCCAGGAGCAACAGCGCACGGCCGAGCGAGCACCCCGTCCGTGCAGCGCTGCTGCTCCCGAGGTGACCGGCAGTGTGGGGAGTGGCAGGAGGGGCCGGCACTTGTCACCCCCACGCGCCGCCGCTCGCTCCGTCGCCCCGGAGCAGCAGCACAGTGTGTGTGCGGTGCTGCTGCTCCCGGGGCAATGGAGCGACGGCGGCGCGTGGGGGTGACAAGCGGCAGCCCCTCCCACCATTCCCACGGTGCCGTCCCTCCGTCACCCTGGGAGCGGCAGCGCACCCGACGATGGAGTGCGCCTGCGCGACATTTGCGCAGGCGCACTCTGTCGTCGGACCGCCGCTTCCACAGCCTCCTTTTGAGCCGCAGAGCTTAAAAGGGGGCTCTTCGGCTTAAAAGGGGGCTGCCGCCCCGGGTACCGCAGAGCCTTACTCCGCCACTGTCAGTCTGTACAGTCACAGCAGGAAATTGTAACTCTCAAATGGTTTGATTTTACCTGCAAGGCCCACTCTTCCATTGTCTCCCGAGACAGACAGATGTCAACAACATATTCATAAGAGCCAGCGTGGGTTTCTCCAAATCAAGTCATGGCAGACAAATCTCTGACTGAATCCAGAGTGTTCACTAATGGTTCCTCATCATCCTGGGGAAGGGGGACAAGTGGAGTGCCACAGGGTTCTGACCTGGACCCGTTGTTGTTCAACATCTTTATAAACAGCTTTGACGAAGGAATTGAGGGGATGTTCATCCTATTTGCAGATGACACCAAACTGGTAGGAGTAGCGGATGCCATAGAAGAGACAATCAGAATTCAAAATGATCTTAACAGATTGGAGAACTGGGATCCGAACTAGCAAAATGAATTTTTACAGGGGCAAATGAAATGTTCAACGCTTAGGCAGCAAAAGGATTGAGGGTTCCTAATACACCACCAGCTTAACATGAGCCAACGGTGAATCAAAATGCTATTCTAGGCTGCATCAAGAGAGGTGTAATCTAGGAAGTAATAGTACTTCTCTATTCTGCCTTGGTCAGACCACACCTGGAGTCCTGCGTCCAGTTCTGGGCACCAAAATTTAAGGATATTGGCATGGTGGAACAGGTGCAGAGGAGGGCAACCAAGATGATCAAGGGTTTGGAAACCAAGCCTTACGATGAATGATTGAGGGAGCTGGGTATGTTTAGCCTGCAAAAGAGGAGACTGAGAGGATATATGATAGCCACATGAAATCTTGTTTTCTCCTGCTCCAGAGGGTAGGATCCGAACCATGGCTTTAAGTTACAAGGAAGGAGATTCTGTTTGTAGGCTTCCCCCAGACATCTGGTTGGCCACTGTGAGAAAAGGAGGCTGGACTTGATTGGCCACTGGCCTGATCCAACAGGCTTCTTATGTTCATTTAGGGCCAGTCTAATATCTCCTCGCTGGTGTAGTTGCCTGAGTAGCAGTTAGTCAATGGATGAACCCATCGTGTCTTTCTCCCTTGCTTCTGCAATCTCAGGGCAACATGTCTGAAACCACAACTCTCCCATCCAAGAATTCCCATACAATTAAGTCCTACCTTTGTCTGGAAGAGAAAAAAGAAAACTGACAATTTACATGATAAATAACCAGAAAGCATTACACAGTACCTAATATGTTTATATATAATTTATTTTAAGAGACTGCTTCAACAAAGACAAGGTTAGTGCAACTTGAAATTCACATCTCACAACTAAGTGTATTACCACATTTCAAAAAACAAAAACAAAATGTCATTACACAGTGAAAGATCTTGTTTGCTTCATTTGCTACACAGAGATATAAACAACGGTTAATTATTCAAATTGCTTTTTAGCTGCATGTTACGCATTTCCTGGACAGAAAGCACTTCTGCGCGGGAAGAAGTGTGAAAAGTATATGCAGTTTACACACGTGGCCATCATTCACACAAGTATTTGACATGTCCTGGGAAGACAAGGAAACCACATTTCTGTGTTCCCCATGTAGGTAAAACGCAAGAAAGCAACTCTAAATACTAAGCAAAATGCAGCTGCGGCTAAGCACCTTTTGCTTGCTGTTCAGACTAAGTGAAAACCGGGGCTTTAACCTTCATTTCAGCTGGGTTTTGGGTTGATGTAGAGCTCAAGTCCTGTAGCTCTTCTCGGAAACACCAGACTCTGTGAAGAACCTTGGAGAGGATGAAGAGTTCCTTTCCCAAGCTATCCTTCATACCTGTGGTGCTTCCGAGGCTCCTTAATCCCCAGCTCTCTCATTTGGAGGTACGTGAGCTACTTAAGTCGGTTTCAGAAACAATTATTCAAATTGCTTTTTAGCTGCATGTTACGCATTTCCTGGACAGAAAGCACTTCTGCGCGGGAAGAAGTGTGAAAAGTATATGCAGTTTACACACGTGGCCATCATTCACACAAGTATTTGACATGTCCTGGGAAGACAAGGAAACCACATTTCTGTGTTCCCCATGTAGGTAAAACGCAAGAAAGCAACTCTAAATACTAAGCAAAATGCAGCTGCGGCTAAGCACCTTTTGCTTGCTGTTCAGAATAGGTGAAAACCGGGGCTTTAACCTTCATTTCAGCTGGGTTTTGGGTTGATGTAGAGCTCAAGTCCTGTAGCTCTTCTCGGAAACACCAGACTCTGTGAAGAACCTTGGAGAGGATGAAGAGTTCCTTTCCCAAGCTATCCTTCATACCTGTGGTGCTTCCAAGGCTCCTTAATCCCCAGCTCTCTCATTTGGAGGTACGTGAGCTATTTAAGTCGGTTTCAGAGTCCCAGGAGGAAGGCAGCAAGGGCTTCTTAATGTCCCTTTCCCAGCTGTTCTACAGCACTGCTTCCAGTTGTCACCCACTCCTCACTACAGCTTCTCTGCCTTCAAGCTGTAGTCCAGGAAAAAAACTGAGCAGGTGAGGTTTCTGGCCCTGCAGGTTTGTGCCATGGGAAACTGTACCTGAAGAATGTCAACTTGCCTTTTACAGGCACAAGATCTGTGCCATACCAAGGTGGCAGCAAAGAAACCATTAGGCTCGAGTGCAACAGTGTGATGCCTCGGCCACCTTCACTGTGATCACTGGGCTGGGAGTTGTTTCCCATCCCTCAAGCAGCCACAGATTTCACAGTACAAAGCTGTTAGGGGTTTACAGAGGGAGGCTGCTCTTCAAATTTGAGGCCTCAAGATGCAAAAAGTGCAAAAAGTCAAAATTCACTGACTGCCTTTATCAATGGCCAACTGATACCACAATCCTAAACACATTTACTTGGACTTTGGTAGAATTTCCTTTGAAGTAAACTTCCTCAAGATCAAATCAGGCTGTGAGTTGCCCTAACTCTGCGTAACTGATCCAGTCAGCTGCACTCTGAACTATTCATAAATGCTTGGCATGAAAAAAATACTCAACGTTACAACGGACAACAACAGCCTAAAATACAACTTCAGCTTTAACAGGAATGTACAAAGACGTCACAAAACTAAAGTGAAAAAAATGACCAGAAGCACGCTAAAATAATATTGAGAAGCGATGCTCAATGAAACACAGGAAGTGCATTTTTACTTGAGGTGCCATAATCTCAATGAAGTTGAAGCCATAGGGGAGGAGCAGCAGCAGACTTTTGCTTCCAGATGCATCGGCCCTCCTTTGGTTTTTGATTATCAAAGATCTCCTCTGTTTTTGCTGGAGTGCAACACCAAACCGTACTGCTGCCCTTCAAGCCAAGGATAAGACACAAGGTAGTTGCTGTCCTAAGATTAAGCAGTGATATGGATTGAGGGCAAAGCTCCACCCATCTCAGTGACAAACTACGTCAACCTGTCCCAGACTGCAATTGTGAAGAAACCTATTATTTCTAATCTATTTTATTCACACATTGCTTGCATGTAGGACATTTCCATGTTGAAGCAGGAGTGTGGCAACATTTTAGCCCCCCCCCCCCCCCTTCCTTCAACATTCCCATGCCGAATCTGGTTGTCTGCAGAGGCTTCTTGGACGTTAGCATTCCTTAGCAAACTCAACAGACGACTGTCAAAAGGAAGGAGGCAATGCATTTTGGGCAGAGGCGAAAGTATGGCCCCGATCCTGCTACAGCATAGAAATGTTCCGCATGTGGACAGACAGACCTTGTCATTCCATCTCCAAAGTGAGTATATTAAAATGGCTGTGCGACGCTAATGCCAATTTTTCTTACATGCTGTGTTCCATCTACTTTTAACGCAAGCTACTGTTGTCACAAACTGTCCCAAATGTAACTTGCTTTATAAAGATGCAGCATTGGTCCTGGGACAGTATTTCAGAGATCAAAAATCAAAGATGCTTCCTGACATCACCCTATAAACCACAAAAATCCAGCTGTTGGTAGGCTAATAATTTTTGTGCACTTGATGCTACTGTCATGTTTTATTGGGAGGCATTTAAGAATAACCCACTTATTTTCCTTTGCGCATACTTGTTTCACATACAAACCGTGTGTGTGTGTGTGTGTGTGTGTGTGTTCATTTTATTTAAACAGAGCTTTTCATACATAGCAAAAAAGACAACAAGATATAATTAGAGCACACATCTGAACGCATGCTCTCAGCTCTCTCTAGCTGCTAAGAGAAGTCAATTTACAAGGAATGCAACCTTCCACCAGAGTCTTCACAGGTCAGAGTGAGCAGACCCTCCTATTCTGCTTGCATGTTCAGCTAGGCCTTAGAGGCAGCAGAGATCAATGCAGCCTTGCTTCGCTCTGGGGAAAGTGGCAAAAGCAAACTGCAAGTGGACTCTGAATACCTCTTGGAGATGGTTAAGAGGAAAAGGACACAAATAAGGAGGCAAGTAAGTAGTAGGAGTGAGGTATAACCTTTTTTTTTGCCCTAGTTTAGCTGAAACCCTTATTAAACACAATACACAAAAGCTTATCCTTCTCACTGCTGCTGCTGCAGGCTTAACACAGCCTAGCCAGAAGTGCGCACACACCGGCTGAATGGAGGGGCTTATGACGAAGATAAAAGGATGGGATAGAAAGCATACAGAGCATCACAAAGCACCCGACAGGACAGCTATGCTTACTTTCAACCCAAAGCTGATCACAATACAAATAGTACATTAAAGTATATGATACACGTTTCCTTCTTCCCAAAGGAGGCACGAAGAAATCAGCGCATCTTCTCATACGGCATTCAAACATGTTCCTGAAGCCACCCAAAAAACGTTTTGCTGCCTAGGGCTCTCTCCCCATCAGCAACCTTCTCCATTATTTCACAGTACTTCAGCACTGCTTGAAAGAGGTCTCCCACTTTCCAGCCTCTCTCTTGCAGCTTCTTTGAAAGCTGGGAAGAGAAAGCAAAAAACAGGTTACATTCAAAAGTAAAGATGAAAAGATAAATTACAATACTACCCACGATCACCTTCCTTCCCTGCGCTTCCCTTTGGCTTAAAACATACTCTGTTGGGCTTCCTTATCTGGTCCCGGGTTCCGTCCTTGACCTGCCCCTCCACTCAAACTGGGACCCTAAAAAATGGCCCTGATGCTGCAATTAGGCTTGAAAGCAACCCTCCTCTCCTCAGCTGCAATTCCCGTGAAGATCTCGCCCAACACCAACACCCCCGCTTTGCCAAAAAATGTTAAATGCTTCCCCCACCCCCCACCCCTGAAGCCGAATGAGGGGCTGGGGGAGGCGGAGAGCCTGCATGGACCATATTTGAGTCATGGATATGAGAGCGTGCCATTTGTATATATTAATGTGAGTATGTTTGCAAGAGAGTGCAGGGTGGCCTTTCCCACAGCTAGTATGCAACCCCTGCAGGGCTGCTTGAGAAGGAATGTGGCCTTCAGGACCAAAACTGTCCCGCATCCCTGACATACAGGACAACTTGCTTCCACTTCATTCTCTGCTTCAATCCCAGCAACAAAGGAAGTATTTCTAACCAATGCATTAGCCATTTGTTTTCTTTAACTTATACTTTGCAAGTCAAGTAATTTTAAGCTTCTTTCCTTCAAAAAATATATATCCAGACTAACAACCACAGTATTAAAATTACAAGCCAGAAACGTTTGATATTTTACAGCTGTAAAAACAAGGCACTCTCAATGTCCAGAATTTCCTTTGATTTTCTTAAAGATGCCATTCTTAAGGGTGACACTCCCAAAAACTCTGTGCTACATGGTAATGTGGGTAGCAGATAGCGGCCCCCCAAAAACCAACGCTGAACAAATATTCATACATCTATCATCATCCCCAATAAATAAGCATTTCACAGTTGCACAAATTAACACCAAAATATGCATGTCCAAAAAGTGTGGTTTCACTGGTATTATTTACTCTATTATTAAAGGAAACCACTGACTCCAAGTTATATATTTAAGAAGAAGTTCCACAAAGCAGAAAATTAAATTTCCAACTACAAGCCCAGCCACAAAGTTCTGTCATTTTATTTATGTTATTTCTGTCATTTTATTTATTAAATTTAAATAAATTTATTAAATACCTTCACAATATAAAAACATAGTAACCATCAAAAACAACAACCCCTGCCACAGTTTAAAAAGCCATAGATTGTTTAATCAGCCAAAGGCCGGTAGAAGAGGAATGTTTTTGCCTGATGCCTAAAGATATGCAATTGTTTCAGCACTTCCACTGCCTCACCTGCAGATGTAAAGGAGAAGCAGAGCTGTTTGTCATCAGCATATTGCTGACAACTTACTCCAAACCTCTGGATGACCCCACTCAGCCATTTCATGTAGATGTTAAACAGCACAGGGGGATAAAATCGAACCTTGAGGAACCCTACATTTGAAGGCTCTATAGGCCAAAGAGCACTCCCCCGGCACCACCCTCCAGAAATGACTATCCAAGTTGGACTGGAACAGTGTTATCAACCCAATCTACCAACTTGTTAGTTGAAGTTAGCCACTGCTCAGGCTCTAATTCAGGCATAGGCAAACTCGGCCCTCCAGATGTTTTGGAACTACAATTCCCATCATCCCTGACCACTGGTTGTTAGCTAGGGATCATGGGAGTTGTAGTCCCAAAACATTTGTAGGGCTGAGTTTGCCTATGCCTGCTCTAGTTCTACCCAGGTTGCTGTGGAAACAGTTCTAGATGCAGTGTTAATGGGGGTTACCTAATTATTTTATCCATGATTAGACCTGTGAAGGTATTTCAACTCTCACTTATTGCAGTATAAAACGTGATAAAGACAGCTGAAGGACGGCAACTGCAATTTGTACAAAGAACAAGAACAAACTCCTTTACTCACAAGAACAAACTCCTTTGGAGCACCGTCATGGAAATGCAGCTCAGCCACCTCTGCTTCTGAAGCTGTCAGCCACTGCAGGGCCATTCTCAGCTGGGAATCCACCAGGCATGGCCCTATGTCAACATTTATGATTACCAATGCCTTTCCTATGTTTCCCAACCCTATTGCAAGGAAGAAAGAGAATAAATATGAAAAGCCTAATACATCTGAGAATATTTTACTCAGTGAATTATGGTGGCCCACTCTTCAGATAACAGCAATACAGTACAGTAAAGCCTTGTTCACACATGATCCGAGGGCCAGGGCTGAACAGGGAGGTGGTCAAAATTGCAGATATAAAATTATTCAGGATAATCAAAACCAAATCCGACTGCAAAGAGTTCCAAAAATGGTCCTGAATGGGCAACAAAATGGCAAAAGCAGTTTAATGTATGAAAGTCCAATGTTGTGCATGCTGTGGTTAAGCAAATTAAATAAATCCTAATTTCGACTGTAGGTATCTAACCTGAGAAGATAGAACTTCACTGATTCATCTGGCTGGCCAATAAAAATGTCAGCATTCTAGGACTTTAGGGGGAAAACTTATTTCCAAAGACCCTAAGATGGAGCTGGGTCGTTCCCATATTCACATGTTGCTTAGAAAAAAATGAATTGGAATAGCTTCAGCACAAGCCTCCCAGAAGCTATTACAAAATGTAGAGGTCATTCTTTGAAACAGCCGAGGGCTGCTCTTCTGACACAAGTCTCATAAAAACTGACCCATAAATAGAGCGTTCTTACATCAACTGCAGAATAATTGATACATCCTGTTAAGGTTACCTTCAATTGTATCTTTAAGCTCTTCCTCTTTGTCTTCTGTTCCATCACTGTAGGGGAGGAAGGTAGAATTAATGCAAAGCAGGATAATGTTAAGGTCTGCCACTTCAATGAGACATTCAAGGAAAACATAGTATGAATTAACCAAAGTATCAAGGAATGATTGTGAAAATGGAAGCTTTGCTTCTCACGCCATTTTCTGTCACGTGGCTTGTAAATTTCCCAGATAAAACTTTAAAAGAAATTCTACCTTTCCCTTTCAAATATGGAGTTTTAAGAAGGAGATATGTTATTATTATAATACACTGAATTATATGCAATGGTTCTAATTACTAGGAGAAAATAAATGATTAAACAAAAGGGGAAACAGAAATATTGTAGGAAGCAAGCTCTTTTTTATGAAGAGATAATTGGAAGCATCTAGAATAGCAAGCAGAACATGCACAAAAGTGTTGCATTTTACATGTTTGTCAGGACAGTCATACTGTAGCACAGTAAAATGGACCCGTTCAGTATGAATTTGTTAAGGAAAATCATGATCAGGTGAAAAGCGTGTGGGTAATGAATCACATTTCATATATGCCAGTTTATTCGGTCTTGAAAAATTATGACTTCATGCATTAATATAGGAGGGACTAGCCTGTTTCAATGTCTTGGTTTGACCAACCTGTCTGATGTTGGAAAGGATAAATTCTCCTCATACATATCTCCTTCTAAACCAAGACTGCTCCAGCTACTGCTGTTACCATTACTGCCAGGGGAAGAAGAGAACAGAGCTGAACTAGAAAAAAGTTAGCCCAAACCAGAACCCAGAACCTTCATTTTCCTTTGATGTTCTCTGTCCAGATTCCTGAGCTGTGGCACCATTCTCTTAATAAGTATACAAAAACACTTTGGGGGGAAAGAGGTACAAAGAAACAAAATGCAAGGGCACCTATTAACACTGCGAATTAGAAAAATAAATGCGAATTCACACGGCACTTTTCTCCAACTGCCAAACGATTTCTGCAATCTTCATGTGCTGAGCTGGTCCAGGTCAGAACACAGCTTCAGCAATGCAGCAACTGTCAAAGGAATAATTTGGATTTCCTAATCGTTTACATGAATGTCAAAGTGCTGAACCAGTACTAGTTTCTTTCGCAAACAGCAAATTCTAAGGCTTGCATTCTATTAAGTTTTAACCAGAGTAAACTCAGAGTAAATGAATGAACATACCTAAGTGCATTAGATAGATAGATATTTTATTTCGGCTCTTTGCCCCTGTATAAAACAAAACCTAAGTGCATTGATTTCAGTGGTCTTCCCTGAGTAAAGATGCTTGAATGCCACGCTCTATAGTTTCTTTACAACGCTGTTTCAAAAATCGGTGTGTTGAGAGAGAAACGGTTTTGTGAAGGTATCTGAAGTCGCCTTATACCAAGTCACACAGACCATTAGTGCATCCAACCAGGTATTGTTGCCAAATGACAGTGGTGCTTCCAAGGTATTTGGCAGAAGTTCTTTGGCCCTCTTCTAACAGGACAGCCCATAAACATGAGACCCCCCAGGACTGAAAATATTTGTGCTGAGAATCTGTTGTGGCGGAGGTGGCTAGGATGAGTCAGGTGTCTCTTTTCGTCTGGCTCCGCTAAGCTCCGCCACTGGGGGGCAAGGGCTTTGCTGCCATGAAGTGCCCCCCGCCGGCCCAATATCACCAGCAATATTTCTGCTGTAAGTGTAAAGCCATCAAATCCACTGGGTCCTAAACCAAGCCCAGCTACTGGTAATGGGGCTGATCCAGGCTTCTCTGCTGTTCTTGGCAGGAGGTGGTACAGAGGAAAGCAGCCTTCCTACTGCCCTCCTATCATCTATCCTGATAAGCAGGAGCAGCAGAATCCGAAACGCAGGGGTGCCTCTGCCATTCTGCTCAGCCCCACTGCTCTTGCCTTGCTCAGAACATCAGAATTACAGGTGACTTTTACACTGCTAAAAAGGAAAGAAAGAGGAATTTTAAAGTACTAGTTAAAGGTAGGCAGCTGTGTTGGTTTGCCGTAGTCGAAACAAAGTAAGAAAAATCCTTCCAGTAGCACCTTGGAGACCAACTACCCGTATATACTTGAGTATAAGCCTAGTTTTTCAGCACACTTTTTGTGCTTTAAAAGCTGCCCTCGGCTTATACTCAAGTCAACCATTCCTTAAGAAGTGTACAAGAACGGTGGTTCTTTACTCTCCCCAGGCAGCTTGTTCCATTCCTGAACTGCTCACATAAATGCAAATTTTAGACCCCAGAAGGCAGAAAGCCTATCAGTTAAGGAAGTATTAAAACCCCACAGGTGCTCACTTTCCCTGGCTCCTGCTTAAACAGGACAGGATCCCAGCCTTCTCTGTATAACACAAGGGAACATTGCGCTGTGGGTTAAACCACAGAGCCCTAGGGCTTGCTGATCAGAAGAATGGCGGTTCGAAACCCTGCGACGGGGTGAGCTCCACAGCAGCAAAGGAGGAAGAGGAAGGAGCAGCCCAAAGGGCTGCTTTGGGCTGCTCGTTCCTCCTCTACCACAGTGGCAAAGGTGAACCGGCTTATACTTGAGTCAATAAGCTTTCCCACATTTTTGTAGGGAAATTAGGTGCCTCGGCTTATATTTGGGTCGACTTATACTCGAGTATATACGGTAAGTTTGTTCTTGGTATGAGCTTTCATGTGCATGCACACTTCTTCAGATACACTGAAACAGAAGTCACCAGACCCTTATATATAGTGAGGGAGTGGGGAGGGGTATTACTCAGAAGGGTGGTGGGAATGGGTGATTGGCTGATAGGTGTGGAAAACCTGTTGATGACTGCAATTGGTCTTACAGGAAAAAGCAAGGGGTGAGATGGCTAAAATCTCACCCCTTGCTTTTTCCTGTAAGACCAATTGCAGTCATTAACAGTCATCAACAGGTTTTCCCAGCCATCATCACCCATTCCCACCACCCTTCTGAGTAATACCCCTCCCCACCCTCTCACTATATATAAGGGTCTGGTGACTTCTGTTTCAGTGTATCTGAAGAAGTGTGCATGCACATGAAAGCTCATACCAAGAACAAACTTAGTTGGTCTCTAAGGTGCTACTGGAAGGAATTTTAAAGTACCTCTAAGGCCAAAGTTCCTTTGCTAGAGATCTTGCCCACACACTGAATAAATTCATAAGTAAGCCAAAATTTTAATGCAGATGAGGGGTCAAGTGAGAAAGAAAAGTTTGCATTTGAGTTGGGCACAGTACTAATCTGAGTAAGAAATTTAAGAAGGAAGCCTGCTGCTGTTCTGTTGCCTGTTAAAACACTTTTAATATATAAAAAAGTGTCATGACATGGGACTCCTCATCCTCAGGGGAAGAGGTCATGGATTCAGAGAACTTCTTGGACTAAGAACCAATCTTTGATATCTGCATGCTGAAGTTCTATAACGCAGGGAGCCTTAAATGCCAGAACTTCTCCAGTCTGAAGAAGCTGCATTACCATCTTCTGAATCTAAGGACTCCAGCTCAGAGGCCATACGCAACCAACTTCTCCAGTGCCACCAGAGTCCCTCGTTCTTTAAATGGGCTAGACTCCCCTCATCAGTGGTGGGGCTAGCTGTTCTAAGGATGCTGTCCATGGAAGCGCAGGTTAATTCTGTGTCCAGGGCGGCTGTCTACCAGCTCCATCTGGTACGCAGGCTGAGACCCTACCTGCCCGCAGACTGTCTCGCCAGAGTGGTGCATGCTCTGGTTATCTCCCGCTTGGACTACTGCAATGCGCTCTACGTGGGGCTACCTTTGAAGGTGACCCGGAAACTGCAATTAATCCAGAATGCGGCAGCTAGACTGGTGACTGGGAGTGGCCGCCGGGACCACATAACACCGGTCCTGAGAGATCTACATTGGCTCCCAGTACGTTTCCGAGCACAATTCAAAGTGTTGGTGCTGACCTTTAAAGCCCTAAACGGCCTCGGTCCTGTATACCTGAAGGAGCGTCTCCACCCCCATCATTCAGCCCGGACACTGAGATCCAGCGCCGAGGGCCTTCTGGCGGTTCCCTCACTGCGAGAAGCAAAGCTACAGGGAACCAGGCAGAGGGCCTTCTCGGTAGTGGCGCCCGCCCTGTGGAACGCCCTCCCATCAGGGGTCAGAGAGATAAACAACTACCTGTCATTTAGAAAATACCTGAAGGCAGCCCTGTTTAGGGAAGTTTTTAATTTTGGTATTTGTTGGAGACCCGGCCAGATGGGCGGGGTATAAATAAATCATCATTATTGGGGCTATTATTATTTATTATTATTATTATTATTATTATTATTTAAGGCCCAGTCTGAATTTGCTGGTTGCTGGAGCAACAGGCAAGCCTAACCTGCCTGCTTCTAGCCTAGGCTCTACTTGGTGCTATCTAAGGTTCAACCCACTTTGCTTCTTTGCCTTTAGGAATTTAATCCCTACTTGACCTATGCTTGACCCGACTCTGCTTCTTCAATTTGGAACGAATGCTAGTGTGTGACCTGGTGTCCCAGGAGACTATGCCCGTCACAAGTCCCATTTGGAAAGAACCTCATCCCCCAGCTGGGACCACTTCCTTTGGCAGAACAAAATGGTGTCAATTTAGCAAAATATTATAAACTAGAGTGATGTACTTCTAAAAATAGGTAGGTCTATTCTTATTCGGAAAGTCTAGCTCACATTTGCAACCAGCGGAGTTAAGTCTGCACCAAGTGGGTGTGCACAAAGCTGGGAGTTTTAATCCATCCATCCATCCATCCATCAATCAATACCCAACCTTTTCCCCTGACAAACACTCAATTAAAGACCCACACAAGTGGTTTAAATTTTTGATTATATATGTTGTGGTTTCATATTTTGATTTTGTTCTGTGAACTGCCCTGAGACCTCTGGGTATAGGGCGGTATATAAATTCAATAAATAAATAAATTTGTCTGAGGCAGCTTTTGACTTGTGTTTCTTGCAGGTGGAATGAAGGGTGTATGTCTCTTGTTCAAGGGCAACCAACCCAGAACACTGCTGGGCATGTCCGAGGCCACAGGTGTGTCCAGCAGAGCTCTTTGGATTCCAGCCAATGGCATTAAAGTTGACAGTGTCAATTTCCTGCATATAAAACAACAACCATTCCTAAAGAATCTTGAAAAATAATAATTTGCTAACTAAATTAAAAGCTGATTCTCAGATGAAAGGCATTGTCAAACAGCTAGTAAATCCTTATGGATAATTACAAATCTAAATGGCAGATGAAGATACACTCTCTACTTTATGCTGTACATAGGCAGGAACCTTATAACTGTAATCAGAAGTCAAGTGCTCATGTATTTCCCTTTCCTTCTTCCTCCCCTTACAGTTTAAATGGTTAACTTACTTGTTTGATCAAACCAGTTTGCCATTACCTTTAAAGCAGAAAACTGGTCTGAGTGAGTTGTCCAATCAGAGATTGCAAAACAAGATCCAACTGTGATCTGAAATCCTGTTTTGGGGGGCTCACGGAAACAATAGTTTGTTAGGTCAGACATAATGTCAAACTATAGCTGGATCAAATCAGAAAGTCATTAATCTAAGCATGGGAAGGAAGGCAGAGGAGCACAGAATCACAGGCTGAATGCCTTCCTGAGCCCAGTTATGAATCTAGTTCATCTCCTCAACAAGAGGCGTCCAACTTTCAGAGGCCATCAGTCCAGAAACCAATCAATCCAGACAGTCCAAACAACCTACAGACAGTGAGAAGGCGGCCAGAAATGTGTCTTGTGGCACAAGTGTTAAGTGCTCAGAAATTATTAGACTCCGTAGTAAAGTTGGTGCCATTTATGTAGTAACTAGAATTAAAGAACTCCAGGCTCCCCGGCAGTCTCCTATCTAGGAACTGATTAGACTCATATCTGCTGTATCAGATGCTGCATCATTTGTCATTGGACTAGAGACACATTTCATCATCCCATTCTCTACCGGAGCCTCCATCAGTCCATACTGCTTCAGCTTACATGGAAAAACTTCAGGAGCACTATATCAACATCAAGTTGTATGGCAGGTATTGACAATGTTTCTTTATAGAATCTAAATCAGTGTTTCTCAACCAGGGGGTATATGAAGATCTCAGGCAGGATGGGAGTGTTGTTGTTTTTAAAAATGTGGATAGTGTAAGGGAAAAAAATGAGTCACAAAATTTCAATCCAATTAAAAATTCAAATAAAATAATTACAGGAGCCAGGTTTGAAGGGGATGTGTGGGATGTGTAGGTTAGCTAACCGTTTAAAAAGCTTGAGAAACACTGATCTAAGTCATCCTCAGCACCAGCTCAGATCTGAATGGTCACGCTTGGTTATGAAAACTGTCACTCGCAGATAACTAACCCACAATAACCCTTTATCCTTTACTGGTCAGGTTTGTTTGTTCTTCCGAGTATATATTTAAGAAATGGTTTAATTTTATGTTTGTATACTCCAAAGATACCTTATTGTGAGTTGTTAATTTGCAGGCACTATTCTAGTTAATTGCTTTGTTAGAAATGAGCCTTCGGTGTTTTAAGCCAAGACGTGAAATCAGAGCTGTCCCTGATTTAGTCACACATGCACCAGGAAAGGACAGCAAATAGCTTCAAAATAACCCAGGAAGTCCCTTCCCCAGACAATGAAGAAAGGACTGTCTGATTCATTTTGAAGCTGCTCTTTCATCTTGCAACAGTGTTCTGGGAAAATAATTGAGAAATCCAGGACTTTAGTGTAGCTGTGACTGGCTAGCTGTGTACCAACCAAAAGGCAAAGAGTAGCAGCATAGACAGCAGGAGTTCATGGTCTAACTCAGGTTTATTTTCATGGGGGGGGGAATAAATTATCCTACAAATGCAAATAAAGTCCGTCATTACTATATGCATATTGCATAAAGAGGGGGGCATTGGGATTGAGCAACCTAGAGTAGCTATATTAAAGTGGGGGCGGAGGGGAGGGGCTGAGAAAAAATTGTATATGAAAACTCTGTGGTGCAGTCCAGTGTTGTCATCCAGCCTCTTGGCTTGTTAGGGAAATGACTGTAGCAGCAAAATGGGGGAAGAAGAAGAAGAAGAAGAGAAGAAGAAGAAGAGTTTGGATTTGATATCCCGCTTTATCACTACCCGAAGGAGTCTCAAAGCGGCTAACATTCTCCTTTCCCTTCCTCCCCCACAACAAACACTCTGTGAGGTGAGTGGGGCTGAGAGACTTCAGAGAAGTGTGACTAGCCCAAGGTCACCCAGCAGCTGCATGTGGAGGAGCGGGAGACGCGAACCCGGTTCACCAGATTACGAGTCTACTGCTCTTAACCACTACACCACACTGGCTTCTCTCCCCCCCCCCCATGGAGGAAAATAGGGGGGATTCCTGGGTTGTGTTGTCACTGCTGGTATAAACAAATTGGTATATTGGTATCAAAGGCTTAAATCCTTTTTTGCTCAAGAAGAGGGGGCATTATTGTTTGTTATGTGCTGATGATAATATTAAGAGTTGTTGCTATTCTGATTTATAACATTTCTTACCCACCCTTCACCGTAAGGTCTCAGGGCACATTACAGCAATGCAAAAATTCAACATTTTAGCCTCCTCGCTCCCTCCCTCAACTGCCATCCCTGAAGAACCAACACACTCCCTGAGAAAAAGAAACATCTTTGCTGAGCTGCCACCACCTCAGCGGGGCCCCTTCTGATACCAGGTGCCGCTGCACACACTTCTGAAAAACCATATTGCCCTGAGGGGAGCAGAGAAGCAGTTCCAGCTTTGGCTTAACATACGCCTGCATTTGAAATGTTTTGCAACGTTGAAAAGACCCACACTGCTTGTAACAATCTTTTGTAAACTGCTCTGCGTCCCGTCTGCCTGAAAAGTGACATAATAAATACCTTAAATAAATAAATGTTATCAAACACAAAAGATGCCCTTAGAACAGTGGTTCTCAGTTAGCTAAGTACTGCAGACCCCGTTTTTCAACAGCTAAGCCATGGAATGCCTACTTTTGAAAATGTTGTTCTCTCTGTGGTGGTTTTTGTTATGCGAATGGTGCCACAGAGCCTGCCCCCCTTAGGTGGGGTACACAGACCACCAGTTGAGAACCACCGCCTTAGAATATACTGCTTGCTTTAGCAGTTTGCAACGGAATTTATCCAGCAGGTGCATCTGAACCTGGGCTGCGCAAAATTTTAAATCACTCTTTGGCATCTTCATTCCATCTGAAGTACCTACCACAAGCGTTCTTCCACCAAATACGGCCGGAGATTTGTGGCCCTGCAGATCTTCCTGGGCTACAACTCCCATCACCACAGATCCCTGGTCCTGCTGGCTGGGGCTGAAGGAACCCCAGCAGCACCAGGAGGGCTACCTGTTCCCCATCCCTAGAACACGATACTGACAGCCTAAGATCCATAGAGGAAAGACTTTCTGTAAGGTAACTGCTTTACAGCAGATGAAACCTGAGTTTTTCCATGGTTTAAGAGTTGCATTGTGGGGGGTGGTAGACCCCTTGTGTCTTTAATAGTAGTGTGGCAGGCAGAAATGCAGGTTAAGCCTTTGATTATATGGAAATACAATTGTGGAGAAAGCTTCATCTGTTTACATTCTGTCTTTCAGACACCTTATTTCTAAAACTGTGGTTTAATAAATTGCTGGAAGCCACCCAGAGTAGCTAGAGCAACCTAGACAGATGGGTGGCATATAAATAAATTAATAGTATTATTATTATTATTATTATTATTAGTAGTAGTAGTAGTAGTAGTATTGTGTTTTGTCCAATTTATTTTTGGGGCCTCCACCCCAGCCACAAAGAGGATGCAAACTTGCATATGCAAATTTTATCTAACTTTGTCATTGACTGCAAAGGAAATGGGGGCCCCAATCCACATATGGCATGCTGGGCCCAGAAAATATTGTAAGGGCACCCCTGCCTAGAAATGCCAAGCCAACAGGAGTTACAAGTGGGAGAAATGCAGCTGGACCTTCCACTAAAGATGTGTTCTCTTTTAAAAAGTTGCTTGTAAAATTAGTACTCTTTAAAATGCCTACAGAATGATTCATCTGATATTTGGGAAGTCGGATGTTGTGGATGGGCACTAAATGTCAGGATGGAAAATGCCAAAGTTACAGGCTGCAGAAAACTGGCTGTTTTCTCCACTGATCAGACAGAGAAATGACGGAGAAATAGATGAAGAAATGGAATTAAAACAATGGTGTCATGGAGATCTCTTCTTATCACAGTAGTTCTACCACGCCAGTCAACAAGAAGTCTCCATTGCCTCGTTTGACCTGCGTTGAGATTCTTGCAGTGAGCTTATGTTTTGCTCCTGCACAGGCACATCTTAATTAAGCCATACATTACATTATTTACAATGTTTAACTCTGACCGAGTCACATCCCATACAAATAATATTTTGAGGAATTTTCAGAAGTCACACTTGTATACCATGATTTAATAAACCATGTGTGAAATTTTAATGTAAGGTTAATTTCCCCTTATAACACCAAGATTACCGTGGTAGCTCCCAAGGGCAAGAATTGCTTGATTTAAGATTTCTTTTTACATAATGGTGTTTAAAGTTTCATTTGCTTATGACTTGTGTTTTAACTTTTTGACTATTGAAAATAGAATTTTCCCAAAGCTGAATTCAAGTAAAAACTGAAACTTTAAAAAAAAAAAAATATGGAGGGCTGAAGGATAAACCGTATCATTAAGGCTGTGAGCATGTACAAAAGGTATTTTAGTTACCTATCACTGAGGTGGAGAAAGCTGCTATTCTCATCAGGATGCTCATCTTCAAAACTCAGGTTGGACCAGCTGCCAGTGCTGTCATCACCAGTGCTGAGACTCATCTGCTGGCTGACTATGGATTCAGCAGAATTAAACCCTTCTTTTCCCACAGAGCTAGATAAAGATTAAAATGATAGGATCACTCTTGTGTTGCATATAGTTCCATGGCACTCCCAGTTTGGCCTCTTGCCACCCCCTACTGTTGCCCACTGGGGGAATGTGGATATGCTGATTAATATTTGAAACAGAAATGTGATGCTGGGGCCTCACAAATAAAGCTGCAGGAGACCTTTCTTCCTCTGAGCAAGGAAGCTCCTTGACAAACTTTCCCCCGCCAACTGCTTAAAAAAATGCACCAAGACCTAAATCAACTACCTTCGGTTTGCAGAAAATGTAGGAAAGGTAGGCATTAAAAAGGGAAGGGGGAATCTGCTCCATTCCAATTACAAATGCAGCTTGAGCTGCCATCCATTCTAAAATCTGGACTATAAACTTTGACTCTTCATCGCATTATTCTTCCTCGTCTGCAATCCTATGCATATTTACACAGAGCAAGCTCCATTAAATTCAGCGAGACTTACTTCTCAATTAGAATGCAAAGGATCAGGCTGTAACACTGAATAGTTGCCTAACAACGCATCTTCTGCCAGCTAGAGTTTCAAAATGCTCGTTTGGTTCTTCTAGTTTTAAGCTGCTACTGTGAGCGTGACACTTTCGCAGAAAAGAGGGAAAATAGCCAGCCCTGCCCTGCATTTGTCTTTTCCCCCTCTGCTCCCTCTATTGCCCCTGCAAGCTGGTTCAGTTAGAAATTTAGCCTGAGCAGACACTTTCAGCTCCCATATTGCTTCGGAGCGAGTTGCCCACAGTTCTGCAGCGCCATGTCTTTGGAATTTGCATTAATGATCCAAACAATCATAAGACATAACAGTGTGATGGCAGCAACAAAAAAAGATGATGCTATTCTAGGCTACATCCACAGAAGCAAAAATTCCTGCATTGCACGGGGTTGGACTAGATGATGCTCTTGGTCCCTTCCAACTCTACAATTCTATGATTCTAGGTCTAGTGTCCAGATCAAGAGAAGTAATCTCGCCGCTCTATTCCGCCTTGGTCAGCCCCCCACCTGGAGTCCTGTGTCCTGTTCTGGGCACCACAATTTAAGAAGAATATCGACAAGCCAGAATGTGTGTGCAGAGGAAGGCAACCAAGATGATCAAGGGTCTGGAAACCAAACCTTATGAGGAATGGTTGAGGGAGTGGGTTATGTTTAGCCTGGAGGAGATTGAGAGGAGATACAACAACCATCTTCCAATATCTAAAGGGCTGCCACACAGAAGATGGAGCAAGCTTGCTTTCTCCTGCTCCAGAGGGTTGGAGTCAAAACAATGGCTTCAAGTTACAAGAAAGGAGATTCTGACTACACATCAGGAAGAACTTTCTGATAGTAAGAGCTATTTGACAGTGGAAAAGACTCCCTTGTAAGGTTGTAGACTCTCCTTTCTTGGGGGTTTTAAAGATTAGGTGGCCATCTGTCAGGGATGATTTAATTGAGATTCCTGCATTACAGGGGATTAGACTAGATGACCCTCAGGATCCCTTCCAACTCTACAATTCTATGATTCATAGAATCAGACGGTGTCCCGCATCTTATATTTGCACAGCTGGTTCTTCCTGTCTGAATGCAGAACCTGACATGTGTTCCTATTGAGATTTATTTTGTTAGTTTGAGCCCAGTTCGTCCAATCAGTTAAGGTCAACTTGTATCCCAATTCCGTCTTCTGCGGCATTAGCTACCCCTCCCAGTTTGGCGTCATCTGCAAATTTGATAAGCATCTCATCAACTGCTTTGTTGAAGTCATTTATAAAGACAATGAACAACAATGGGCCCAGGCAGAACCTTGCAGCACCCCACTAGTAATATTTTTCCAGGAGGACGAGGAACCATTAGTGAGTATTCTTTGGGTTCAGTCAATCAACCAGCTACAAATCTACCTAACAGTTGCCTTGTCCAGCCCACATTTTACCAGCTTCCTTGTTAGAATATCATGGGTTGACTTTGTTGAAAGTCTTGCTTAAATCAAGTTACACTATGTCCACAGCATATGGATCCCCTGATCCACCAAGTTTGTAACTCAATAAACAAAGAAAAAGAAATGAGATTTGTTTGGTATGACTTGTTTTTGAGAAACTCATGCTGGGTATTAGTAATCACAGCATCCTTTTCTAAGTGCTCACAGACTGTTGAATTATCTATTCTATTATCTTTCCTGGTAACGATGTCAAGCTCACTGGTCGGGATTTACCTGGGTCTTCTTTTTTTCTCCTTTTTGAAGATAAGGACAACATTTGCCTATCTCCAGTCTGCAAGGAACTCACCTGTTCTCCAAGAATTCTCAAAAATTATAGACAGGGCTCTGAGATTACACCTGCAAACTCCTTTAGTACTTTTGGGTGCAGCTCATCAGGCCCTAAATATTTGAATTTGTTTAAAGAAGCTAGGTGTTCTCTTACCACCTCTATTCCTATCTTGGGCTGCAGGTCCCTCCTTGCCTTGTTTATTCTTATCACTAGGCTGAGCACTGCTTTCCTTTTGAGTGAAGACAAGAGGCAAAGTAGGTGTTGAGTAGTTCTGCCTTCCCTCTGTCACCTAGTAGCATTTCTCAATCTTCTACACAGAGGACCTACCACATGCCTGTTCCTCCTCTAGATTTGAACATAGCCAAAGAAACCTTTTAAAATTATTTTTAACCTCTCTTGCAAAACTAAGCTCATTCTGAGCTTTAGCCCGTCTGACATTCACCTCTGCAACTGTTGGCTATTCACTTATTCTCCTCCTTCATGATTTCCCATCTCTTCCATTTCCTATACATGCCCTTCTTAAATCTCAGCTTATCTGTAAGATCCTTATGTAGCCATACTGGTTTCTGTAGATGCCTTCCACTTTTCTTTCTTATTGAAATTGTCTGCACTGGAGTCTTTATTTCACCTTTAAGAAACTCCCATCCATCTTGGACTCCCTTCTCGCTGATTCAATGATTTTAGAACTCCACTTTCTACATCCCTCCATACGGAGAACTGCCCATTCATTCCTACTCTCTGGTTCCTGTTTCTGAACTCACTCCTCCCCTTCTGTATCTTGATACAGAGCAGTGAGTCTGCAGGAGAAATGACAGGAACAAAGGTATCATGTTGAGGAATACGAGTGCAAGAGTGCTATGGGCTTCCCAGAGGCATCTGGTAGCTCACTGTGGGAACAAGATGCTGGACTAGATGGGCCTTTGGTCTGATGAGTCCAGGTCAGGGAGCACAAATGACATCAGCTCCAATGAACCAAGAGAACTGTAGTGGCAGCTCTCTCCATGCCCGCCCGCCTGCCCCCCACCTTCCCTAGGGGATGCTGAAGACCTCCATGTCCTGACACAATGGTGCCCAGTTCAGGAACCACACATACCATCAACTAACTGTTGGCATGAGAGGACTGTCCGTCTTTGGATTATATATTGTTATTGCTTTAGTGTTTAAATTTGCAAACTGTCTTGGGTGCCTTGGCAGAGGAGTGGTATATAAACCCAAAAATAAATAAATAAAATAATAACAATAACTAATGAGTTCCTGATCCACAAGAAGACCTCTCCTCTTATTCTGTGACTGCTTAGATGGCATACATAACGTCAGTCATCTCTATCTGTATGCTCTGTTGACACTCTCAAAGCACATTTCTTCTATATGCTTAGTATTTTTATCTTTGGCGATGCTTTCCACTACTTTTCCTGGAACAGATGTTAAGCTAACTGGCCTGTACTTTCCAGGATATCCTCTGAATCCCCCCTTTAAAAATAAAAGTAAAATGTGTTACTTCCCAGTCTTCAGGTACTGGTCTTAGGAAGAAGTTACATATTTTTCTTAGACAATCAGCAATTTTCCATTTGAGTTATTGAAGAACTCTTGGTTGGATGCTACCTGGACTCATCAATTTGTCATTTTTATTTTGTCTATAAAGTCTATAACTTTTTTTGTCAGCACTCTTTGCATCAGTTCTTCAGACTCACCACCTATGGAAGTTAGTTCAGGCACAGGGATCTACATCATATCTTCCACTGTGAAGACAGATGCAAACAATTCATTTGTCTTCTCTGCAAACTTCTTATCCTCTCTTAGCACAACCAAGGTACTCTTGTCATCCTAAGGTCCATTCGCCTACCCAGCTGGTCTTCTGCTAGTAATGTATTTAAATAACCTTTTACTGTTGACCTTTATTTTTCTGCAACATGCTCCTCAAATTGTTTTTAAACATCTCTTCTTGCCTACTTGCATTTCTTTTGCCAGAATTGAAGGGTGTGTGTGGAGGCTTTTTCTTTAAACCAGGATGAAGCTTGGACAGCAGGAAATGGGACTGGAATATAGGGAACTGAGTAAGAATGAATGAGACATAACAAGCAAATAAGCACGAACTACTACACTATAAAAATGTGCCAGAACTCATAATGGGAGAAAACCATCATATTGGACTGGAAAAGGGCTATTTTGGACACTTAATGACAATTATAATTGAAGAGTTACTTTTGGACTTTTTGAGTGAAAAAGGTGGACCTGAGATGCCTGGGAGTGAAGACTGAGAAAACAACATCTAGCAGACTGAGAGAAAGCTTGACACTAGACACTAAAACAGCTAGAGATTACCTGAAAAGCATACTCTGAATACCTTGAATAATTGTCATATACGTAGTTGGCAGACAGAGAATCGAAAGATCCTCTTTTTCCGCTTCTTTATTTCTCTTTTTATCTTCCTTTTCTATGATCTTTGATTTTTGTTTTCTCTCTATCAATTTTATCTATATTTGTTTATTGAAGTTTCCTATTGTGGATTAATGAAGATACACGCTAAGGTGACAGACGGAAGGTGAAAGGCCGTGCATGAGAAGCAGGGTAAAGAGGATCTCCGAGGGTGGGAGCCTGGGGGAAGAAGGGGAAGCTCCCAGGTGAGAGTGGGGAGGGTTGACTTTTCTGTGTGTGGAATAAAGATTAAGATAAAATTCTGATAGAAGGTCCGGTATTTATTCTCTCTTCTTTCTCTTCCTTTATTCTCTTCTTTTGGACTACTGCAATGCGCTCAATGTGGGGCTACCTTTGAAACTGCAATTAATCCAGAATGCGGCAGCTAGACTGGTGACTGGGAGTGGCCGCCGGGACCACATAACACCGGTCCTGAGAGATCTACATTGGCTCCCAGTACGTTTCCGAGCACAATTCAAAGTGTTGGTGCTGACCTTTAAAGCCCTAAACGGCCTTGGTCCTGTATACCTGAAGGAGCGTCTCCACCCCCATCATTCAGCCCGGACACTGAGATCCAGCGCCGAGGGCCTTCTGGCGGTTCCCTCACTGCGAGAAGCAAAGCTACAGGGAACCAGGCAGAGGGCCTTCTCGGTAGTGGCGCCCGCCCTGTGGAACGCCCTCCCATCACAGGTCAAGGAGATAAATAACTACCTGACATTCAGAAAATACCTGAAGGCAGCCCTTTTCAGGGAAGTTTTTAATGTGTAATATTTTTGTATCTGATTTTTGTTGGAAGCCGCCCAGAGTGGCTGGGGAAATCCAGCCAGATGGGCGGGGTACAAATAATAATAATAATAATAATAATAATAATAATAATAATTATTATTATTATTATTATTATTATTATTATTATTATTTTGCATATTCTTGCTTCTTTCCTATTTTATCTTCTTTAGATTAGTTTGGCTTTTATTGTATTTTATGTTGAAAATTCTTAATAAAAATGATTTTAAAAAATGAAACTGAACTGCGCAGGCAAATAAACGTTGTTCCTTTGCAGACTACCTTGAATTGAAGCTGGTCTGCAAAAGGATGTATTTCACCTGATGTCATGGAAATGAGACAGGTAGGCAACCCTACTCACCTATCTACAGGGTCAGAAGGAGGTTGGGATCCAGTTCCCCACCACGGCCTCAGAGGTACCTTGTTATAGGATTTGGCACCAGATGAATTCATATATTTTTACCCAAGCTTTTTGGGGGTGTGGATTGGGCTTTGGCCACCTGCAACTAAGAAATTCCTGCCTGTGGTATGCCAATTTTATTTTATTTTAATCTGGTTTAAATTTCTTATACTGTGCTTTTAGAGACTTAATGTATAAGTAGCTATGTTTATAAACCACCCTGGGATCACATGTGATAAAACAGTGGTGCACAAATCAACTAAAGAATACATACAGAAACACACACACAAACTATTTCAACAATATCAAAGATGCCTGCATTTGAAACAGAAAATCAAACATATTGCTAAACCTCCAGAATCATTTCTACCAAGTGAATCACCTAAATTTATCGAGACTGTATAGTTTTCAAAAAGAATGAGACTGGTTTCACATCACAGTCGGTCATTTAAAAAATAATAATGAGGTACTAAACTGTATAATAAGGAACTATGCCTAGAATAGGGATTCCAGCTAATTTACTAGTAAGTTCAGTCACATTTTAATGTCATCCTTCATACTGTTATTTCTTTAAATACTTCTATCTTCATTAGGTATTTAACATAGTTTCTGTGGTGCTACTGACCTTGCTGGTATTGTCCTAGCAAGTGACCAAGTGGTCAGAGACAGAATTTGCTGTATTTACTCAAATCTAATCCTCACCTTTTTTGGCCAAATTACGTTGTGAAAATTAAGGTGCACATTAGATTCGATGGCACATTTACATTCGCCATGAAATACATATTTTAGTTACAAGGTTCTGAAAATTTAGGTGTGCGTTAGATTCGATGGCACATTAGACTCGAGTAAATATGGTAATTAAATTTCTATACTGTCCTTTATCCAAGGATCACAGGGCAGTTTAGACACTCTTCTTTCTATAGATACCATAACATAGTAACAAACAAAAATAATTACCCCCCATATTTTAATTAGCCAAAGACCTGGGAGAAGAGGAATGTTTTTGCCTGGTGTAAAACAAGATGCTTTTTCTTTAATCAGTAGATTGCAACTATAAAGCAACACATGCGCATGCAGAGCACTGGACACATTGACTTTTCTTCTAAGAAAGTATTTCTCCTACCATGGGAATCGCAGGACCCATACAACAACTAAGGGACAAAAGTGGATTCTACTCAAGTTCCTAAGCTGTACTATTAATGGACCAAACCAACAACATATACCCAACTGTGCTTTCTATTTTAATGATAAATTTGGAAGCAAGATAAGGGAAACAGCTTCAACAGTATTCACATAACCAGGGAAGGATCATTTCAGCCTTCATAGCCAACACTAACAGAAGTTTCAAAATCAGCTTCTGTTTACCTCAGGATTTTCTTTGATCAAATTTATAAGGATTTATGAGTAGCTCAGCAATACTACTTTCTACATAACTACATGTTCTGTGCTTCAATTTGATGCTTCATGTATCTCTCCTCCGCCACCTAAAAGATTATGCAAACCTGGATCTGACTTAGTAGAAATCAGTGATGTTTTATCTTCTACCATTTATGCTTCACAATGGCTTCTACATTTATGTTAGAGCAAAAAACGAGAAACAAAAAGTTTGCCAAACCTGAAAGACGACACATACTCTTAAGCTTATACTCTGCATTTTAAATTTACTTAAATCCTAGCAACCTTTGTGAACACAGTAAACAATTACTTTCCATGGCAATACTATTAAATGCCCTTGTTCTTAAGCTTTATCACAAAACAAAAAGCTATGTTCTTATGACTTTCTTGCATAAATTAATATTGTACTAATACTGAAAAATGCATACAGTTTTCAGCACCTTATATAAATTAAAAGCAATATTATTATTATATAAAATAATTTAACTTTACCTTATGTTGGCAGGTGGACTAATGTTTGTCATACAGGAAGTCATTATTTCTGTAGTAAGGCTTTCAGCAAAGCTGACTCCATCCTGGCCGATTCCACTATCCGCTGTCAAACTTGTGTTGCTAAGCTGCCTTTCTGCTTTGTCAAAAACGGTAGCAACCACATTTTCAGCAAATACTACCTTCTCATCCATATTAATGTGAATTTTTGGAATATCCAGGTGAAGAGTGCGAGATTTAGGGCAGATTCCACTTATTCTGGGAATCTGATGAACTTGAGAGTGGAGTTCTTGCCGAGTCAGCTGCAAAGATGAACTTCCAGTACTGTGTTGATGCTCCTTCATACTACAGTATCTGCAGGCTGTTGCAGAAAATGGAGACAACTTTTCTGCATATGTTGTTCTATCTCCATTTGTCCAGTTTTCAGTAGTTTGCAGCGTAGCAGATTCCAAGCTAGCTTCTAAAGTGTCATCTACTACCTTCCTAGCATACTGTTCAATGGCATGAATAATACCATTTCTGTAGGTAGGTTCAGCTAAACTGCCTGTACTATGATAAAGCTTTTGTTTGCAACAGAAAGGAGAAAGTGCTTTAGAAAATGTTGCTTTAAGATCAGTGACTTGATCATTCTTAGATTTTTTATACAAACAGGAATCAGTTAAAGATTTTGACAGACAAGCTCCTGTCATTATTTTCCTTCTGACACCAGATGTTATGCTACAAGCAAGGGATTCTGAAAAATCCAGTAACTTTGTACATTCAGTTCTCTGTGTGCTACATTTGTTTCCACAGGCTTGCTGCCCCAAATGACAAATGTTACCTTTTTTCTGTTTCTTTCCATCCACACCTGGATCGGCCTTACTGTTTACCTTTGAGCCCTCGGAGGGAGCTATTTTACTTTTATACTTCATCCTGAGTTTCCCAGCAGCTTCCTGCATTCCAGATTTTATAGATCTATAAGCAAGTCTACTGGCAAACTGATCCATTATCAGTTCACTGTGGCCACCTTCTCTTTTCAGAATACGAATGATGTGATCTGCATATTCATCAGTTACACTCTCACAACTTGGGTATTTGGAAGTCAGACCTGGAGCTTCTGGGTGCTGGGGTAGAGAGAGTATGGAAGAGTCTGTCTCTCGAGACCCCTGGTCTGCCCAGGGACACCTCATGTCTTTGGACCAGCATTTATGAGTGTTTCTTTTAGGACGAACGCCATCTGCCCGGCAGTTCACTTGCTTCAGCCTTAGAAGCGTGCAATGTTTGGATTCAACTATCTTCTTAGCTTCACTAATGACCTTTCCAGCCATATTACCAGCATAAACCAACAACGAATGTAGGTTGGCTTCTGAAACATTCACAAATCCACTATGCCCACATCTTTCATTTCCCGCACTTATTTGAAAGCATTTCTTATTCTCCACTTGAACCGCTTTATAATCTAAATGTGAAGCAGCCATTTCGGTTGCCACAGCAATTATGTGAGCGGCTAGATGATCGGCATATTCTGTTGTCCTTCCTGATGTTTTCGTTCTCTCGTCCAATGCTACAGGCCAATGCTCTTCCTCGTCGCTGCTTTCCACTTCCTCAGAGAGAGACCGCATCAGTTTCAACATGAACTCTTCTTTTTCTAAGTTATGACGTTCATTTTCATATATTCCACCGGTTTCTGATCGGTAAGGGGTAGAAGGGGGCGTCGCGGGTGCAAACTCCTTTGCTAGTTCACCTTTCAGTTTCTTTGATAGCTTTCTTAAATTCCACTCTGAACTCGTCTGGGTTGCTATTAAAGGTGTTGGTGGAGGTGTGTCTGGTAGGACACAAGGAGTTTCATCTCTGATACTCAATTTGTCTTCCATCTGAAATGCATCTTCACAGTTAGTTGCCACAGAAGGGAAAGTATTAATGCTAGGGAAAGTTCTTTCAGGACCAAATGTAGCGCAAAGTGCAGAGTGCCCTGCTGATTTGTATGTGTTGTGTTTTCCCAGTGGATTGCTTAAGGATTTTGCTGAACAGCTTTCTGCATCTGGAAACGCTTCAGGTTTCACAGAAGTCATTGCAGAACAAGGAGAGGACGTGGATGTGGAAGTCCTGCAACCCACATGTCTCTTTTTCCCCTGAATGCCATCTTTAGACCCTGAAAGCAGACACCTATTAGAGTAAATTGGCAATACGTGAAATTTAGATGAGCTGTTCAAGGGCATCTGCTGCTGCCCGACAATTACTGGAATACTTTTGTTTGTTTCTGATTGTTTTATTGCACTATGCAATTCTTTCCTATTGCTTTTTTTACTGGTTCCCAATCCCACACAGTATGCTAATTTCTCACCGGTAACAGAACATGCAGATTTAGTTTCATCTACAGACTGTTTCACTATTCGCTTGGCTAAATAATTTGCAAACATATTCTCACAGGCATCTTCACCAATGCATGGCAAATATGACATTTTATCCAATTTTAGTATTTCTGTGTATTGCTCTGCATTTTTTGATGTCTTGGAAGAGGTTACTGCTTCATATGCCTCAGTTACAATCATATCTACCATTGTTCCAGAAAAATTACTAACGTTTGGCATCCTAGTTGTCGAGTCTGAAAATTTACTGACTTCAGGGCTATTTGCTTGCTTAAAGTCACTTTGTGTACATACAATATGTGCATTATATTCACTGTTCTGACTGCTATCTGTCATCAAGTAAACATTTCTAACTGATGTCACTTCATCTTGTCTTTTTTGTGTTGCACAACACCGCTCTGCTGATTTTTTATAAAATTTCAGACTGCCTGTTGACGCTGAATGTTTCCTTACCTGTATGTCATTAAATAAAATCTGATTTTGACAAAGTATGCTTCCAGCTAAGGGCACCGGGATTGAACTTGCAATGCCAGAAGTACAGAACAAAGCTTTGTGGACAGTATATTCCTCCCTGAATTCCTGTATTGAATTCAAGGCTACTGGTTCTTGATCCTGAAACTCAGAGGAAGCATTGGAGGCCTGTGTTGACTCCAAACTACTTTCTGCACCTATGTACTTTATATTGTCCGTGGAAATACTAATTGCTGCTTGTGTTGTAAATGCCACCTCAACCTGTGATAATTCAATAAAAGCTTCCTGAATAACTGACTCAGACAAGTCTTTGGAATATGACTGTATAACTTTATCATCATAATGGAAGGACCAGTTCTGAAAAGTTGTAGGAGTTGATGGGTGTGAAAACTGGCACACTTCCATGAGCCCCTCAAAAATTAGTTCCTCAGCCAAGTTTGCTGCAAATTTTGCAACTGTGTTGGTAAATATTTGTTGCTTTACAGACTGTAGCTCTTTTAAAGCACCTGTTAACGCTTCACTCACCAAAAAGCCTGCTAGTCCATTAATAGCTTTCTTCTTCAGTGAAAAAGCTTGCTGCCTCCCAATCTCATAAAAAGCCATTTGAAAGATTGAAGAAGTCAGTTTTGCAGCCAAGTGACAGAGCGCATTAGTACATGAAGAAACACCTTTCTGAAGATCTTTAAAAGCACTGCCAAAACTCTTCTCAACGAGGTCTGATGCAAATTTCTGGATGTGGTCTTTGATCATTAGTGATTTGCATTTAGATTTTTGTTTGTTATCTAATTCTTTTCCAGAAGTTTTCCCTTGGGTTTTTGCTGACTGGACTGTTTCTTCTTTTGAGACAATCCCATTACTGTTAGAAAATTCCTGTGTGCATCTACATGATGGTGGAGATCTGGAATTAAAGACCGAACCTAAGATTTCAAAGGAAATATTATTTGCAAAATCTGAGTATGTGTGACAAACTAGATTGTGCTTTTGGTTAATGGCATCTCTACTGACACCCAACTGACAAGGACACTCTGTTGAAAGACAGCTGCCTAATGGACTGAAAGCTGAAGATCTGATAGGGCTGAACAAGCCTCCACTGTCATCCCCTGATGTTTTCAATGGCCGGGGGGAATCAGGAACATCCAGGAGGTTGCTATATGGAGATTCTGGTTTGCGAGGAGTTGGCTTCCTCACATTGGCTGGAAGAGTGGGATGATCAAGCTTGAACCGTTGAGGATTCATTGCAGTGGTTGCAGAGCGTGGCCTTTTACGCGAAATCATTTTCATATGAGATGGATGTTGAAGGACAGGACCCCTAGCATGTTTACAACCACTCTCCAGTGTTTGTTCCTGTTCATCAAATTGGTCAAAGCTATCAAAAAATTCACTTACTTCAGAGTCTGAATCCTCTATGCCATCTTTCATTACTGGGATTTTTGGTAGCTGAAGTTTTGCCTTCAGGCTTCTCTGATACCCTTCTTCATCTAAGAAAATAATAGGGCTTGGGCTAGAGCAATCTGACTCTGATGACTCAGCAGGAGAGGAAGAAAACAGTGTTTTACACAAAGCGTTGACATTCTGATCAGAATAATTCTGTGGCCTGAAGAAACTCCTCTGCAGCCAAGGATCCGAAACAGAAGTTGTGACAGAATTTCTTACAGAAGACGACAATTCTTTTAATTCCAGGATGTTAACTAGAGAAGTTGATGACTTGACAGATGGCTTCCGATGTAGAAAATTAAACTTTGGATCAATAGATTCCAAATGTTGAACAGAGATGGTCTGCAAAGCAGCATCTTGAAGTTTCTCAGGTGTAACTTGGCCTGTGCCAACAGGGAGGGAAAGGAACAGTTAACATACAGTACATCTGAAAGTAAAACATTGCAGCTGTAGCAGAAACAGGTTAATAGCATAAAATGTACTTGAATTTTGGTCTGATCAAAGATTGGCCAGCACAATCCTATTCATGTTTACTCAAAAGTAAGACTTATTTCATTAACAGGGTTTATTCCCAAGTAAATATGAACAGGATAAGAAGTGAAATTCTCCCAAGTTGGGCTCAAAGAAGAACTCTGAAGGCTTGGAAAAGCCCACCTCGAGTATGAAGTGAGCAGAAATCAAGGCCACATAAGAATTCCTGTTTTTATTCTTCACCAGCATTCCCCATGTCCAAAATGACCCAACCCCCTGACCCCCGCTTCCCTTTATTTACCTGGCCAATGGCGGCAGTACCAGAGACAGCTGTGTTGCACAGGGAGGTCTGCCCTGCCCCCATTTCCTCTGTCTGCCTGGTGAACAGTTTACACAGTGGCCCAGTTCACACGTTATGCTAAGCCAAACCATGGCTTAACATGAATGAGTGCTGGGCATTGGAAGAGGAGCTCATAGCCACACTGCTTCTCCCTGGTTGTTTTGCTACTTCATTATGCTGAGCTAAGCCATGATTTGGCGTAGCGTGTCATCCAGACCTGGGCTTGTGGTTTAGCTCTCCCAGACAAACAATGAGCCACAAACCATAGGAAAACCTTGTTTACAGCTCATTGTTAGTCTGGAGAGAGATAAACCACGAGCCCAGGTTCAGATGTCATACCTAGCCAAACTATGGCTTCATTCAGCATGGTGCAGCAGAAAGACCACAGTGGAGGAAAGTGGCTACAGACTCCTCTCTTATAGTCTGCATGTTCATGTCAAGCCATGGTTTGGCTCAGCAGGATGTCTCAGAACAACTGGGCGAGAGGGACGACACAGACTTCTCTCCTCCCTTCTGCTGGCCAAATAAGAGAAAGGCAAAATGATATTTGGAGGAGAGGAGCACTGAAGAGGAGCTGTTTTGGGGACAGTCCTCTGACTGTCTCAGAAAATGTAGAGTTCTTCTATTTTTGTTGAAAAAGAGCTTGGATCAACTCTGTGGTGAGATGGAAAGAACCTGCCCATCTTTACTTAAGAAGCTACTAAAATCTTAAAGTATCAACAACTTATATATCTCCTTTAGGAGAAAAGGGTAAGACAGATAATTTAGATTGACAGCTTGGATTCTACTTCAAGAACATCTTATATTTATGCAATCACAAACTGTTGCTTCAAGAAAAAGGCCAGAGATTACACAAGATTTACCAAATTTGAGCAAGCATAGTCAATTATTGTTTATTAGATGGGTCATTCCCAAAAAATCAAGAGTTCATCTATTGCTTGATAGGTTTTTTAAATATATAAAAAGATAACTACTGTATATACAAGTATTTCACTTTTAAAAAGCTAATCATGGTATTCAATCCCTTTAAATCCCAACTTATTTACGCTATCAGAATATTGCAGGAACACTAACCAGCGTTTATCATTTTTGTGGGCTCATCTTCATCTAAATGTTCTAACGCAGTAACAAAATCATCCTCAATTGATGACACTGACTGATTAGTATCATCATCCTCAGCATGGGGTATGACGGACAGGTGCTTCTGCAATGAGCGTATTTCCACAGTACATCTTATACCAGCAGCATATTTACTCAGTAAAGTAAATAAAGAATCCACTTCGTGTCTTGCAAATGATGGAGACAATTTCATCACACACAGAATCCGTGAGGGGTTATTCTTGAGAAACAGAAAGAGAAAGAGAAAGAGAGAGAGGAAATGTAATTTTACCCATCTTATAATTTGACAATTTGTAGAAATGAGTTTTGACAATTTGTAGAACCTTTGACAATTTGTAGAACTGAGTAATGCACACACACATTTCATATTTTATATTCAGAATGTTGTGTCACATTAATACAATTAATCTGAAAGGCAAATTAAATGAAGTATGCCACCAATCATACATTTATGTATTTTAAATCTCTCTTACCTTCTGCTTAAGAACACTAGTCTCCAATGGTTTATGAATATCCTTTAGAAAAATGACATCATTTTCATGTAAAGTGCACAAATGGAGGGATTTCAGAAGATCTGGGAGCTCAACAGACATGGCTGCCAATTCCTGTATCAAACACAGAGAATAATATACTCATGCTAGGAAAACTTTCCTTTAATTTCAGAGGACTAATGGCAAACTCAGCGTAGCATTCTTTCACCCGGACATAGCTCCACAGTGCTGGAATCCTGTTTTATTTACAAGCAATAGCAATTATTTGATTATAAAATGTATACTCTGCCTTTTTCCATAATGCACTCACAAGGCAGCTGACAATAAAACAACAATGAAAGGAATTTAAAATAGAAAAGCACAGACAACTGAATCAATGCAAAGCAGACAGAAACAATAAAACAACGACTCCTTAAAGGTCATAACTAAACAATGCCAACTGAAACAAAACCAACTAAAGTACCTGCTTAAAAATGGGAAACACTTCTTAATCTGGGTGCCACAACTGAAAAGGCTCTTGTTCCCTCCAACCCAAACACTGCCTGTAGTGGGACTGCAAGAGGAGCTACAGAAGCCAAGTGAAATTTCCAAACCATTTCATATAGGAGAAGTCAGTTCAAGACATGCTCCGCTGCCAGACCTTTCAGGGCTTTAAAGGCAAAGGTCATTTGTACTTTTACAATTACTTACACTTCTGGCATGCTGAGGCATGTCTGTGTGCTCCTACAGCACAAAAGTAAGGTAAAGGTAAAGGGACCCCTGACAATTATGCCCAGTCACGAACGACTCTGGGGTTGCGGTGCTCATCTTGTTTACGGGCCAAGGGAACCGGCATTTGTCCGCTTCCGTAGACAGTTTTTCCGGGTCATGTCGCTAGCATGACTAAGCTGCTTCTGGCGAAATCAGAGCAGCGCATGGAAACGCCATTTACCTTCCCACCGGAGCAGTATCTATTTTTCTACTTGCACTGCGTGCTTTCGAACTGCTAGGTTGGCAGGAGCTGGGACTGAGGAACGGGAGCTCACCCCGTCGCGGGGATTCGAACCACCAACCTTTTGATCGGCAAGCCCAAGCAGCACAGTGGTTTAACCCACAGCGCTAACACCACTTACTGCTACTAATTATTTTGTCTTTTATACAGCAGTAGAGGGGAGTGATCGACTGGGACAAACAGTGCGCTACTCCACCAACCCGAGTCTGCTCTCAGACAGCCCCCACCTGCTGCCATTCACGGGGGCTTCCCTGCCCCCAGAGACAGTGCCAGGAAGTGCAAGAGGTGGTGGTGAAAGAGCAAACTGCCAGCTGTCCATGCTACATGTCTCCTCCACTGCTTCACCCGATGAGACTGTTTGCAGGAAGTACCATTTGAGCTTTGTAACGCCTTCCATGCTTGCAACAAACCTTCCTTCAGCGTCTTTTTGTGTGTGGCCATGTTTCATTCATACTCATGAAGAGTGGGTGGCATCTGGTAGAATTTAGGGTGCTTGTGGGGGCTTCAATTGTGTCTCACCGGGGGGATGCTGACATGTTTGTTTACAGTGTGCGCCTGAGATTGGCCATCAGTAGGGTGTGCATGTCAAGCATGCCTTGTGGGTGGTGTTTGCTGTTTGGGTGATGTCAATGGTGCTGCATGGATGCCTGCTTGTTACCTCTGCTAGGCTTAGCCTCCTTTAGAGGGCCTTAGCCCCACCCAATCACCTCCAAACAAGGTTTGGATGCAGAGGTTATTATGCTGGAGTATCACCAGCGGGCATACATCATGGTGCTTTCCCAGTTTGCTCTGCCAGTCAACAAAGATCTCTTATGCAGACACCATACCTTAGGAGCAACAGCTGTCTCATCAGCAAAGCACAGAAATGTGACCTGTAATAGAAATACATATATATTATGTAAGCAAATAGAATTATATTAAAACTTCCAATTCTACACTATATAGATGTAGAACTATACAGATATAGAATAGAATATGGATTTCCCCTACCACACATTTCACCAGGAGGAGATGGGTGGGTGTACTTTATTACTTATCCATATACCCAGAGTGCATACTATTTCCGTTATTAATATGCAATGATGCACTGGACAGAAGTGGGCTGCCCAGTACCTTTCTGCGAGGTGTACATGGGTCACATAATGACCAAATGTGGTGCATCTGAGATTCTGAAGGGTTATGCATACCCCCGACACACACCCTTGTATGTCACCTGCAAAAAATGGCAAGGAAAACAGTAGGCAAAGAAGCTCAAAGAGATACTGTTGTGCTACAGCCAGGAATCTTACCCTTACCTAGGCAATTCAGCAGGGTAAACCCAGACCAGGAGACTGAGCAATTTTTTGATTACGCTCAATTGTTGAGTAATTATTTTAGAAAATCTGAAAATTGTTCTGTACTCCAATTTATTATTTGGTTTTATTTTTAAAACAAGTTTTTGAAGATTCACTATGCATAACTTTTCCCACAACATTATAATGGATGGTTATTTGTCTGCTCACAATGCATTTGGATTCCTCTTAAGGTATCATAACCTGGTTATCAAGGAGCAGGTTTTCATCTATGTTCCACACTATTCCTGCCACTTCCCAGAGGAAGAAACCAGTGCTGGTGGAAGGTGACTCCCTACTGAGGGGGACAGAGGCAGCAGTGTGTAGAGGTAACAGGGTATCCCTGGAGGTGTGCTGTCTTCCAGGTACAAAGATTCAAGATATGACAGACAAGTTGCCAAGTCTTATAAAGCCTGCTGGCTTTTACCCTTTCCTTCCTATTCATGACAGACACAGCCTTCAACATGTAGCAAGGGACTATGAGGCACTGGGTAGGAAACTGAAGGGCCTAGGAGCACAGGTGGTTTTTTTCATCACTCTTTCCTGTTGAAGGTCGTAGCCCAGAAAGAGAGAGGAAAATACTAGGAAGAAAAAACTGGCTGTGCTGGTGTTGTCATTGGGAAAGGTATGGCTTCTCAAACCATGGTTTCTGCTATTGCACCTCACAGTGCATTATTATTATTATTATTAAGACAGTGACTGGCAAGAATGTGTTTTCTAAGAATCTTGTGAACCTGATCTTGAGAGCTTTCAACTAAATCCTGAGGGGGAGGGAGACAATTATTAGACAACAGGGAAACCTAGTACTGGGGACTTCACAGGAATGGTGCTACAGGAACCTACTAATGGGTAGGAAAAAAACAAGAAGGAAGCTGCTGGATGGAATGAGTCATGGTTTAAGTTTTCTCTATACTGATGCATACAGCATGGGAAACAAGCAAGACGAATTTGAGCTCTTACTACAGGATAGCAAATATTACCTAATAGGCATTACTGAAGGTGGGATAAGACTCATGACTGGAATGTAGAAACCTGCTCAAAAAGAATAGACCAAGCAGGAAGGGAGAAGGAAAAGGAATAGCATTATATAAGAATGATGTGTACACCTGTGAAGATATCTATGACCTGGAGTATGGAAGGCAGATTGAGAATATTTGGGTAAAAATTGCAAGGGAGGGAAACAACAGTGACCTTACTTTGGGTGTCTGCTACACTCCTCAAAGCTAGACTGAAGACTTGGATGCTCCCTTACTACAGCAGATTACCAAACACTCAAAATGATATCTGTTGAATATCTGTTAGATGCTATGCTAAGCTGCATCAACAGAAGTATAGTGTCCTGATAAAGGGAATTAATGGTACCACTCTATTCTGCCTTGGTCAGACCACACCTGGAGTCCTGTGTCCAGTTCTGGGCACCACAATTTAAGAAGGGTATTGACAAGCTGGAACAAGTGCAGAGGAGGCCGACCAAGATGATCAAGGGTCTGGAAACCAAGCATTATAAGGAGTATTTGAGGTGGTTGGGTATGTTTAGCCTGGAAAAGAGGAGAGTGAGTGGAGATATGATAGGCATCTTCAAATAGCAACGAGTTATTACATGGAAGATGGAGCAATCTTCTTTTCTCCTGCTCCGGAGATTAGGATACAAACCAAGGGATTCAAGTTACAAGAAAGAAGATTCTGTACAAGTAGTAGGAAGAACTTTCTGATAGTAAGAGCCATCTGACAGTGGAATGGATTATCTCAGAAGGTGATAGACTCTCCTTCATTTGAGATTTTTAAACAGAGGTTGGTTGCAAATCTCTACAATTCTATATGGATACCATTTTGAATCAAGATAGCAGGCCACACCTTTCAAAACTACACCGATTTTTTTGCTTCTTAGAATTCCCAAGCAACATCAGTTACAAGGCTGCTAGTGAATTATATAAAACATAGCACAAGCCTCCATTGCTAGTAGTATAAAGCAGCACTCATTTATGACGTCTTTATAATGACCATAGAATCAATATTTGCTAGCATGGATATAAGTGAAAAGCATTTTTTCAAATTTATTTTTTTTTAAACCTAATGTGTCAAAACAAAGCCAAACCTCATTGAAATTGTCTTTCTCCGCCTTCAACTCTTCTGCTGATACTGTGCACAATTCTTTTTCACTTTGCAACAATGCCTTCATGGGAGGCATTGAACATTCACCAAAGCTCTGGAAAAAGGAAATAGGAAATGAAAACACACCATATACTTTTCTAGCCTTTTAAGATTCAGGTTTTACGCCAGGTAACTAGATGTGTACATACACTCAATTCAGTCTACTCTGTCTCAATTCAGACCATGCCCCCCAATGATCAAGAATGAATATCAGGCTTCAACGTTGCTTCTGCTCACTGCATCCAATGCATTTCTGATTCTATTTCTGTTTGCAGCTTGGTAGTAGCCATACTTTGCTGCAACTTCCAAACCAGCACACTTTGGATAGTGCCATCCTCCAAAGTAGAATGGGAAAAGCAGTTCAAACCAGGATTTCCAATTCTGGTTTAGAGGAGAAACGTGAACAACAGTTTGCCAACTAGGGTGCCATCACAAAGGATGGCTGCTGCTAAACTGGAAGCAATGAGGAGAGTGCAGGCAAGCCTTGTCCTTGACCATTAGAGGGATCTTCTGAACTGCTGTTTATCTGAAGCAAGCTTGCAAATCCAGAATGAAAATGTCTTATAAGAGGCCATAGACTATGTTGAACTAGACAAAGGAAGGAAAATATTGTTGTACTTTACTCCCTGCTGCTCCAGGATGAACTGTTATGGTGACTAGTTACTAAATCTTTTAATAATTCAAACATTCTGGCTTCTTAAAATTCTGGTAAGATGTACCAAAGGCCACAAATAAGGATTAAGATATAACTGTGATAAAGGGTCTGGTATTTATTCTCTCTTTTTTTCTCTTCTCTTTCTTTCTTCTCTTCTTTTGCATATTCTTACTTCCTATTTATCTTTTTTAGATTAGTTCGGCTTTTATTGTATTTTATGTTGAAAATTCTTAATAAAAATGATTTTATTTAAAAAATGAAATTGAACTGCACAGGCAAATAAATGTAATTTACCCTGCACAGAGGGACTGAAAAATAAAATGCAAAGCAGAAAGACAAATAACTGGGGCTGCCTGGTTAGTGCTGGCCCTTGACAGAGTCTTTTCAATGGTAGTTCTCCAACTGTGGAATGGCCTCGCTTGTGAGTTGCACCTGCCTCCTGCCTCTTTATTGACTTTCAGGAGGAATTTGATCTTGGTTGAGAGAATGTTTAAACTGTTTATAGAATGCTTTAGAAAAGAAGATGCTTTATTATTGGTGTGCTTGCTGCCCTGGGCTCCTTCAGAAGGAAGGGCAGCAGATAAATTGACTAAATAATAATACTGAATAAATAACAGAAGTTGAGAAAAAGAACAAATAAAAAAAATGCAACAAAATTAAGTCATCTTATAAAGCACACTAGAGGGACGCGGATGGCGCTGTGGTTAAACCACAGAGCCTAGGGCTTGCTGATCAGAAGGTTGGTGGTTCGAATCCCGACAGGGTGAGCTCCCGTTGCTCGGTCCCAGCTCCTGCCCACCTAGCAGTTCGAAAGCACGTCAAAGTGCAAGTAGATAAATAGGTACCGCTCCAGCGTACTCTGTGCGCTGCTCTGGTTCGCCAGAAGCGGCTTTGTCATGCTGGCCACATGACCCGTAAGCTGTACGCTGGCTCCCTCGGCCAGTAAAGTGAGATGAGCGCCGCAACCCCCAAGTTGTCCACAACTGGACCTAATGGTCAGGGGTCCCTTTACCTTTATACAGCACACTAGCGTAGAGAAAAAGTTCCTAACAGGCATCAGGTGTGGTGGTCAAAAGTAAGCTGAGCACCAAAGGTGGAAGCCACCCCCTTAATGAGAATGCCTGGTGGGTGAGGCACTTGTCAAAACCCTATCAGACCTAGAGATGTTTCCTGAATGAAGCCTGTGCAGACACAGAACCCACACGCATGACCACCAAGAATGGATATTTGAAAAGCCAAGAATATAAAATAATCTAAAATATTATTATCAAACCTATGTCATGGCTACAAGACAGTACAAGTTCAATTTATTCAACAACAGGATAGCCAAAAGAACAAGAGTTCACCTTTCTCAATGGTACCCTTGACATCCTATGACTGCTTCGGATCCTGATATGGCCATCCATTGCTTACTTTTTGTTTCTAATTATGAATCCAACAATTTCTAAAGAAAAACAAAAGGAGATAGCAATAGGATAACTTTACGAAATCAACTGTTGTTTACATTTTTTAATAACCAGTTTGCTAAAAACAATGAAGGGTGTGAATAACAGAAAATTAAATGAATATAAACAACATACTATCCAGACAGCTTTACCATTAGCAAGAAATCAGACTTATTTGACTAGGGATATGATCCTCACTATGGGAGAGACTCACTCCAGGAGAGAGGTTCTGGTGTTGCAGATAACACTGGAACAGTGGAACACATCTCTCGGGTCATATACACTTTTTGTACCAGATGCAGAGAATCCCTTGTTTTATTTTGCAATAGCTCAAAGCTGTTTTTAGAAGACTCAGGGGACAGAGTCCATATTACTCAAAGAAACTCACAAGAGAATATGCTTAGAGAAACTAATGGCTTAGCAAGAAAATACTTAAAAGGGTACAATTTGTTAGCAGCAACAACTCAAATCCTCATTTTTGTCTAGGAGAGCAAAGCTACCCATTTCAAATGCAATAAGAAAAAAAGTGTAAAACTGAAAAATCTGGGTTTCTAAGGTAACCAAAACACCTTACTCTTGCAACTGGAGATTTTACCAGGTTTTATTCCTCCCAATGCATTGGCTATGAGTAATAAAATTGCACTAATTCAGTGTCAAACAAAATAATATCTGACCAGTCTAGCACTGCCATTCCCCAGCTGGTTGTTTACTTCCTGACTGAATATGAGTAACATGAATGGTATAACTGCAAGCCAAAAAAATGTGTTCCCCTGCCAGAAACTTGAACCAAATCAAAATTTGGGTGGGATTCAGAGTTGGCTTCTGGAGGACAAAACAAATAAGCTTTTTTGTATAGTTAATGCCTTCTATAAACACATTTATTCATAATGCAACTGTAATTATTAAACTATAAAAGGCGCTAGATAGCATTTAAATTTTAGATGTATGAACAGAGCTTTGATGCACTAACTAATCTGATTATAATACTTTGATGAAGAAGTAAATAAACAACTGGTATAGTGTGGTAGCTGAGAATCACAAAGCTCCTAGTTTGAATATTGCTACTGCTATGAAATTCCTAGTCTGTATGGTCAGGCTGAAACACAAATGACATTTGCCAGTGGCCAGCAGGGGGGGGGGGCTAAGGAGCAGGTGAGCAATGCCAGCAATCTCAACTTTCACTACTTTAACATGCAGAAATTTGGAGCCTATACAAATGGAAGATGTTCTCATGTATGTGCAGAGAACAATATTAAGACAATTCAAACCTGAATCTTGGCAGGGAAGAACTGCCAAGCCATTTGGATTTCTGATTTGAGGCAGAGCCTCATCAGCCCATGTGTATATAAACTCAGTTAACTCTGAATGACATTTCAGAGAACCAATCCACAAAATTTTTGAAATGGAGCACTTGAGGGCGACACTTCATTCTCTCATCTTACCTATTTTTCCTATTTTTTTCAAGGCTCCCTGGCCAAGATCCTATTTGTGAATATTCCCCCCTCCCTCCTTAGCGTGTGGATTAGGGCTAGTTAACTAAATAGGGTGATTCCTTCACTAAACTCTATTCCCTTTTCATAGAATCATAGAGTTGGAAGAGACCACAAGGGCCATCCAGTCCAACCCCCCGTTTTCCGGACTTCTTCTTCACAAGGAACCTTTGGACCTTCATTTTTAGGCTGGTTATTTGTCCTTATATTCATTTGCAATGGAAGATCACAGGTTGTGTTCTGATCATCTGCTATCCTTTCATTCACTTTAGCAAAGATTCCTGTATGGTGTTACTCAGGCCTGATCCACTTGGCACACAAGCACTATCCAGTTCCATCACCAGACTGAGTGGTGACAATATACCTGACTGAAAATGTGGGCAACAGCTATTTAGCAAAATACCTGACTGAGGAGAAGAGATACCAGGAATAAATGGGTAGTTTGCAACTGCTGTGCACTTGTCAGGTAAATTATCATCTTTTGTAAGGCCTATTTTTTAAATTAAGAGTTTTCTGATTACACAGAAGTCTGCAAGGAATGCTGAATTTTCAAAACATGTTAGATGGCTCTGGTCTGGTTAGAAACTGCACTCTGTCACCTTGAAATCTCTTCCCCATCCCCTGCATTTCAAATGTGTGTGGGAGGCTGTTGTTACCTGGCAATGAGAAAAACGCACTGTCCAGTTCCTTTTAGCCCTTTTATTACTTTTAGTCTTTTTATTACTTCATGTCTATTGGGACAGAGGTCTTGTACTAAGAGTTTCCAAGGGTGCAACCAGGCCGAACCTGCAGTTAAATATAACTTGAATTGCATATACAGTCATACCTCGGGTTACGTCTTTTCAGGTTACGTACTCCGGTAACCCAGAAGTGTTTTGCCGTGTGTGCGGTCCGCACATGCGCATAAGTGTTCTGCGTGGTCTGCGCAGAAGCGTTCTGCACAAAGCGCGAAATCGCGCTTTTGCGCATGCGCATTATTGCCGTTTGGGTTATATACTTTTCAGGTTACAAACGGCACCCCGGAACCAATTAAGTACGTAACCCAAAGTACCACTGTATACTTACATATTCACTAGCAACAGCTGGCTCAATAAGTTATAACCTTACTAATATTTTCATGGTGTTTCACACTGCAATTCTATACTTAGAAGTAAGTCCTATACTACTGAGATATTACATCTATCAGGGTGGCCACCAGAAAACTAAGTGAAGTAGTCCATCCCCCCCCCTTGTTATTTGCTCCAAAGATGTCATGGAGCACCTTCAGGGACAAACTGCAACTTTGGAGGAGACGAGAGGGTTATTTTTTGTTTTTGCTAAAAAGGGATGTGGGGAAACAAATTAAGGTCCTCCTCTTGCTCTGTGGTCTCAGTCCAGATGAGATGACTTTATGCAGGTGGTGGGGAGAAGGGGCACGTTTATGTTTTCTGCCACCAACTTACTAGGTGGCTTCAGACAAGCTATTATCTCCCACTCTTTTAATATATGGATGGCTATGGCTACCTAAGGTGCACATGGACTTCTAATGGGTGGCAAAGAGACACGGGTGGCACTGTGGTCTAAACTACTCAGCTTCTTGGGCTTGCCAATTGGAAGGTTGGCGATTCAAATCCATACGATGGGGTGAGCTCCTGTTGCTTTGTCCCAGCTCCTGCCAACCTAGAAGTTTGAAAGCACACTAGTGCAAGTAGATAAATAGGTATGGCTGCAGTGGGAATGCAAACAACATTTCCATACGCTCTGGCACTTGTCACGGTGTCCCGTTGCACCAGAAGCGGTTTAGTCATGCTGGACACGACCTGGAAAGCTGTCTGTGAAAAAAACGCTGGCTTCCTCAGCCTGAAAAGCCAGATGAGTGCCGCACCCCAGTCACCTTTACTGGACTTAACCATCCAGAGGTCCTTTACCTTTTACGTTTACCTACCGGGTGGCAAAGTACATGGGCGGCGCTGTGTGTTAAACCACAGAGCCTAGGGCTTGCTGATCAGAAAGTTGGCGGTTCAAATCCCTCCAACGGGGTGAGCTCCCGTTGCTCGGTCCCTGCTCCTGCCAACCTAGCAGTTCGACAGCACGGGAAGGTAAACGGCTTTTCCGTGCGCTGCTCTGGTTCGCCAGAAGCGGCTTAGTCATGCTGGCCACATGACACAGAAGTTGTACGCCGGCTCCCTCAGCCAATAAAGCGAGATGAGTGCTGCAACCACCCGAGTCATCCACGACTGGACCTAATGGTTAGGGGTCCCTTTACCTTACTGGGTGGCAAGCAGAGCCCCTTAAAGGGATGTGCATGGCTTTCCTTTTATTAACGTTTATGGAATTTATATACTGCCCTAAACCCAGGGGTCTCAGGGTTGTTCGCAGAACAACATTATTAGCCACTGAGTTTGTTCCGAGGCCTTGTTACTTGCACAGGAGGCACTGAATGACTCTGGAGCAGGTTACCTAAAAGGCTGGCTTCCAATGCAATGCCCAGTAAGGGCACCAACGGACCCCTGTAAGCTGCGTCCTGGCCTGAGGATGACCGGCTTGCGCAGCAGAGGCAGGCAGGGGTGGCGAGATGCCCTTTCTGCGCTGGAACAGGAGAAGCTCCATCTTTACTGCCTTCCTGCCGGGTCTGACAAAGGCCTCGACTTGACCTCTTGGCCGCTCTCTCCAGTTCGAACGGCTGCACTATCCCAAAGTGGATCGTTTTGCTGCACACGTTCCAGGTGTGTTTTAATTGTGGTGTATCTTAAATTACTCTGTATTTTAATAATGTTATGTGATTTGGTGTGTGTGTGTGTAATTATTTATAATAATATGTAACATTTATTATAAATAATAATGATTGTCCCAAGTGGGTAATACATATTTATTATGATTATTTATTAAATAAATATATATATAATTACATATACATCCACACACACACACACATCATTTATATAAAAAAGTAACTGTTTTGTAAAGTGCTCCGAAGCCACCTGAGCACCGAGCTAATTCATTGCTCCTACTAATAAGAAAAGCAGCGGAAACGAGCGGGCAAAGCAGCGGCGGGGGCGCGCTCGGAAGGGCCTTGCGACCCGACTTTCCGGCCCCCCCCCCGTGACCTAGAGACACCCCTCCCCCCCCCCCGGGGCAACTGCGAGGATCCCGCGGAGCATCATCATCATCATCATCGGTGTCGCGGCCGCTGTGCCTCCTCCTGCCCCCCCCCCCCGGCCGGAATGAGGGAAAGGGGGGAGGGGTCCGGAGTGGCGTCACGAGAGGCAGGAAGGAGCGGGGGGGGCAGGAAGGCCGGGCGGAGGGAGGGGGCGCAGGACCGTTGCTCGGGGGGAGGGGGGCGCGCGCAGCCCTCCCCCCCCCCCGCTCACCGGAGTCACCTGTCCCTTTCAAGGGGGTCTCGACACCCCCTCGCCTGGCTCAATTCCTACCGCCCCGCCCTCCTCACCTGAGGCGTTTCCTTCCTTCCTTCCTTCCTCCTTCCTTCCTTCCCCCCCACAACTCGCGGACCATCGCCTTCGCCGCCGCCTCCTCCTCCTCCTCCGCCTCCTCCTTCTCGCGAGACTCGGCGCCGCCTCCTGCCCCTGCGGGCGACCCCGTCCGCACAGGGACGCGTTCTCCGCGGCCGCTAAAGTTCGCCCCCACCGCTGCCACAAACCCCGCATGCGCAGTAGCCGCGAACGAAGCCGCGGCGTGAAGCTCGTGTTTCCCCCCTTCTGCCCGCCCCGGCCTGCTCTTACGTAAGCCGCCTGAAGTCCCCTGTCAGGGGAAAAGGCGGGCTATAAATAAATGTAAAATTACCACTGCTGCACTTCAGTCCAGCCCTCCCACTGGTCGTTGGACTGGTGCTTGTGGTGTCCCCCCCCCCTTAATATACAATATACTACAATATACTAGACTATACAAACTGGCTCCTGAATAGTAGAAGAAGAAGAAGGGTTTGGATTTGATATCCCGCTTTTCACTACCCGAAGGAGTCTCAAAGCGGCTAACATTCTCCTTTCCCTTCCTCCCCCACAACAAACACTCTGTGAGGTGAGTGGGGCTGAGAGACTTCAGAGAAGTGTGACTAGCCCAAGGTCACCCAGCAGCTGCATGTGGAGGAGAGGAGACACGAACCCAGTTCCCCAGATTACGAGTCTGCCGCTCTTAACCACTACACCACACTGACTATCAGCATGGGGTTGGACTAGATGACCCATGGGGGAGCCATTCCCGCTCCACAGCAAACTGGTTGTGAGCCAGGCCCTGCATCAGCTGATGACTGAGGAGGTCAAAAAAAGAATTATAGTCCTCCAATATATCCAAAGTCTTTGTAACATTGCAAGAGTTATTCAAAGCCTGCCCAAGAGTTCAAGTGTTTACAGTGTTCTTTTAAATACAATCCATATTTGTCCCATTTTCTATTGAAGTTTTGATCCTCCTAATTTCTGATTTTCCCAGTCAATCTAGCCATCTCTGAACTGCACTGAAAGGTTTGCAATACACCCAACTCTCTCTGGCCAGCAACCTGCATAAAAAGTAATGGATTCTATTTTAGTGTTGTTTTTATTCTCTCCAGTTTCAACCCAATGTGCAGTTAGGGTCTAATATTACTGAACAACACGGCAGGGTCGTTGTAAGCCAATCCAAAGTCTGACCTGTAGAATTTAGTATGAATTGCCTGCATTCACTACCTGGAATATGAATCTTGGAATCTGCCTTCTGCAACACTTATGTGGTACTTTTGGGTGGCTGAGGGATTGGGCAATTTCTAAAACCTTTTAAAGTTTTTATACACCTTTGTTCTGGGTCCTCATCCAGTGGGTGGGGGACTTTTGCAACAGAAAAATAAACATTTCCTTGTGTTCCTTCTATTGGTTCCTGCCTCCATTCATTTCTCTCTGACCAATAATGGGCTTAAGGGACACTGAATCCCTTCATGGAGAGTTGGGCTGTGAAAGCCAACCCTAAATTTTTCAACAACAGTATGGGGGTCTTGGGTTGAAGAAACAGTCTGCTGTCATACTGGGCTGGACTTCCACCTCTGCTTTTTTGCACTAGATCTTCCCATGGTCTTCACCATGTTGTGGGTTACTGAGAATTCCCCTAACATGACATTTCAGCATGAAACTGTTCTTTGTGAGCACACCTGAAGAAAGGGAAGAGGCTGGATGTGCTGCTAACTCCTGTTGGTGCTTTAGTCAGATTCTTCTCTTCTCCCCACCCAAGATATTTGGAATAGTTATAGTTTGAGACGCAGCTCGTGTTATGTCTTCTATGGTATGTGTTGCAGATGAGTTGAAATTAACTGTATAAATGTGTAAGATCAAACTAACCTCGCATGCAATAAACTTGTATTAGTGTTATGTCCCAGACATGCTTGCTGTTGTGTTTAGTGCAAATCAGAAATTAAAGCAAAGGGCGGGAATGAGGAACTGCGATGCCTCCAATGTGCAGTGAGAACGTAGTCGAACCAGTATCTTCTCTCTTCTCTTCTGCAGAAAGATAGTCAGAAGGTGTCAAGCTGATTGAACGGTGTTGTTTTAAAAACAGAAAAATGGGAAATTTGTTTGGGTGAAACAGACCCAGTTGGAATGATCATCAGCTCCCAACAAAGGCGCCCTCAAATGAACAGCATGAGAAGCAGACCGGGTAACAACTACATGATGTTTGTGTGTTCACAGAAGCTCCGAAAACTTAAATATAAATTTAGGGAGATACTGTGTATCGCCACCCAACAGAGCTGTGTCCTGCAGCAAATTCAAGAGCAGTTGCTACTGCAAATGTGTTCTTGGGTGAGAAGAGGCAGCCTGCAGTCTCTGGAGTGGTAAAGATGGAAGAACTTGGATGCATTCACCACCACAAGGTGGAGGGAGCATTTCATTTTAGAGAAATTGCCCACTGGAGCCCACGGGTGCTATGCATCTATGCATCTTTATCTCCTACGAGGAACATCATGGGAAGGGTGTTTTGAGCTACCTCGGCCCCTGCACTTGGAAGCCTTCTATGAAGCTGCTGACGGAGAGGAACTGTAAGCCACATCATGGGAGGGACGTTTCTATGACCAAGCTCCCTTGTTATTTTTGTTATTGGGTGCTGGGTGTTGTTTATATAATCTTGCTATATTTATAGTTCTGAAATGGGTTTTTTTGTTATTATATTTGCTATTGTGTTGTTTTGCTATGTTATTAGGAAATTCTTTTTCATTGTTTTTGAAATGTATTGTTTTCTTTGTCGTAAGCCCCTTTGAGCATGTTTGTGTGTGTGTGTGTGTGTGTGTGTGGAAAAGTGGCACACAAATAAAATGAATGAGGAGCCAGGCATCCATCCAATGTTCGGAGACAACCACCCTCCATCCTTTGTTGTGCAATGGACAAAGGAGTCCTAAAGCAATAGACACAATATGCAGAGCGTTAGATGTTCTTGTCCAGGGCAATCCCAGTCTTGTCTACTCAGAAGCCAGTCTGCCCATTAAACCCATTTCTCTCTAAAAAATTCAAATTCATTATTGAGATTGTATGTATTGGTTTATTTCAGAAGGAAGATCCATCGAGTGCCCTTTAAGGGAGGCATATCTCATAAATGTACAATAAAATCAACCATTGCTTCCAGCAGCATACAAAAATACACATCTCCATGACTTCCATACAATAATAAATAGGCAATCATGCACCCAATAATAAAAAGGCACAAAAAACTGGTCACTTAGAAGTCATAAAATTACTATTAACAGAACCACCCAAATATTCTGAATACAGAAATGTAACAATATATCCCAAAGGTGCAAAACACATAAAACATCTTTCAAATAGCATATGCAATAAATATCTCAACTGTTGTATATATTAAAAATAAACCTGTGTCATTGTAAACAGTATGTAAACAAACAAAAACTCACTGTTTCTTAAAAACAAATACAAGTAAATAAAGCCCAAACTTACAACATTCTCTGCTCAACAGATTTCATGGGCAAGTTTGTTGACACACTGAAAAATCGGGAGTCTTTTTACAGCATATGAAGACAACAGCTAGGCTTACCTACAGAGTATCTCAGTGCCCATGGCCTGGCCCAGGGCTCGGGGAATGTCTTAACTCTCAGTGGGCAAGGCACACAACCCATGCACTAAGGTAGGCGCTCTCAATGGGAGGAGGCTATCCCTGTTGCAAGAAGGCTGCACCACCCCATAGGTAAAGATCTGAACTATGAAAGAGTCATCAATATCAATAACCCTTTAAGCAGAGGTTGGGTGACCCATCAGTCATGGATGCTTTAGCTGAGATTCCTGCATTGCAGGGGGGCTGGACTTGATGACCCCCGGGATCCCTTCCAACGCTACAATTCTATGATTCTGTGAAATAAAGCTCGGATTTGTGGTAACTGCTGTTTAACGTAAGAAAACCATTAATCACTTGCATAGCACTTGTCATTTAGATATCTTCAGACTATGTTTTGCAAATAAGCTGCTAGGCAGGATTCCCATTCTTCAAATGGGAAAATGTAGGCACAGAAAGGTTAAATTGTTCACAATTGCACATTAGGGAAAGAAGCTGTCCCTTGAATGGATGCAGTGCCCAGGTTGTAGAATGGCCTCCCCAGGAGAAAATGTCAGCACTAGACCAGGGCTGGCTCCCCTGGTCCTCTCCGCATCAGATGGCAACTCCCATCATTCCCGACCACTGGCCAGGCTGATGGGCAGATGAACATTGGAGTCCATCCGCTGGAGATTAACTACCCCTGCACTAGACAAAAACATTTTTCCCGCACCCAGGAATTTAAACATTTAAATCTGAGCAAATCTCAATCTGTTTCACATCTCTCCTGTTGCTTTTACGATTGTTTTGTGTTTGTTTGTATTGATTTTGTGTTATATGCCATCCTGATCTAACAAGATGAATGCACAAGTTTTAATAAGCGGAAATAAATGTTCTTCCAGTTCGACACGAGTTGGCTTCACATAACTACTTTCTGATCTCACATACGCTGGCATTTGGAAAAGTAACAGAGTTATCAAACGCCTCGGACAAGAAACCGAAAGAAGGAAAATCCAGACCCCCTGAAAGATGAAAGGTAAGAAATATGCACCTGCTTCATAGTTCTAGTTACCGGTAACTCAATATTCCTTGCTTGGCTACAATGCAGAGCAGCAAGAATGGGGGAAATGACATGCAAGGCCCTGTACAGCTTCCAATTAAAGCCAGTGGGAAATTTTCAGACAACTGTCAATACAAAAAAATATGTAAATTAGACACTTTGGCAATAGTGCTGCTATCTGATCATTATGGATAGCTTCATATGGTTTTGAAAAACACAAAATTCTAAGATCTGGCCAACTTGCTAAAACTCTGGATTGGTTGGCTGGTTTTAATGAAAGAATTACATGTTGCTGAAGGAATGTTTTTTTTAGCGTGCAATACTTTGCAAAATTGCCATTAACCAGCAGGACTGGCTTGTTGGTACTTTTCAACATTTGGTCACATAAGGAATATATGCACATTTAACTGAGAACAAAGTCACCTGGCTTACAGGCTCTAAATGTCTGACCTTGTCAGTGATTGGCACACCCTGAAATACACAGACTTTGGCAGAAGCAACGTCATTTAAGATACAAAACCAGTGCTTTTTTCTGGGGGGACGCAGGAGAGAACACAGCAAGAAATGGTTTGTTTTACTTGCAGGTACTATACTTTCTTAGTATTTCTTGGGTTTAAAATTTATTGAGTTACATTGGACAAAACACTTGTGCTGTGAAGAAAATATACCCTAAAGAAGGGCTGGGAACCTCGTTTCATTCGAGGGTTCGATTAAAAAGCGACTAACCTCCCAATTCCAACCAAAACAAATAAAAAATAAGGTTGAGAAAGAGAGAAGCCTGGAAGTATATTTTGAAGAAATGCAAGATTTGGAAACTGAACTCATAGAGGTAGTTCAGATCTTCTAATTGTTTTGGTTTTAAACCACAAAACTGAAATAAGCTTCCAGAAGGTTAAGTGTAATGGTTTGCCTTATTTCTCCTCCTTACTCCTGCCTCGCCGCAAAAGTAGGCAGAGCATCTCCTCTTCTTCCAGCCGAGTCTTAGCCATGAAACACACACACACTCAACCTTCTACTGTAGAAATACCTCTGCTTTTGGTGGGAATCAGATTCCTTGGGGAGCTCCAAAATGAATGGGATCCCTGCGGAAAACAGCTTTAGAAAACCTCAACAGCACACAATTCAAACAGCACAGAATTCAACTGGGGTCAAGCTGCAACCACAAAGGAACAACTAAGAAGCCTTGGAGTTAATAATTATAACAACGATGGATAATTCATTGATAACAACAACAATAATAAACAAGCTGCTGGCTGTTCTTTCGCAGCCACAGCTTTAACTTCCCCAGCATCGCCTGGCCTGCAGGCCAGAGTCTCCCCGCTATTTTATAGTGAAATGATAGTTGCACACTGGGAAAAGCAGAAGTCTTTTAAATAGAATCGAAGCCTGTAGGAATCCCTCATGGAAATAGTCAAAAGCATTCTCCCCTTGAGCTATGTTAAGTTGTAAGTATTCAAAATATTAACAGCTTGATCCTAAGCTGTGACCAACTCCACTGAAAATAAAGGATTTAGGCTGCGAACCCATGCAGGATTGGGCCCACCTAAGATTTTGTAAACCCTGTCCACCCATTTCCTACCATTTACCTTGACACAAAAGCAACTATGATCAAAGCTATCCAACTTGTACGTTTATATCTCTTACTCTCTGGATTAATTTTTCCCACATATCACACACACAAGGACATATGGCTATGGTTACTTATTTACGTTTACTTATTTATGCACAGGAATGAGTAAACTTTTTCAGACTGGTTGAGGGTTGTGTCATCCCAGTGGAAAGCTGTGGGGGGCCCATTCCGTGGTAGAGAGGGCCCCTCCCACCATTCTACAACCTTCACACACATGCGCAGAGAGCTATTTCACTTGGAAACAGAGGCATGTACATACTTAATCCTTAGTAACGCCACTCAAGTTTCACCATTTTCTCCAAGGATGTTTTGTATCAAAATGGGTTTAAAAAAAGCACAAAACTGTCCAATACCCTTTTATCTCTCCCTGTGCTAAAAAGCAAAAGGACTTCCAACCCCAAATAATGTAGACCTGAAGGAGCGTCTCCACCCCCATCGCTCAGCCCAGACACTTCAAATGGCAAGTGCATACTTGGAAATGCAAAATTCATGCACACTGTTAGCATATTTGTCAGGAACTAAAATCTATCTACTGAGACATCTGAACTTCTTGTAGAAGAAGAAGCCGGCCAAGGTACATTTTGCACGCCATCAAAGCCCTTTCCCCTTTCAGTTATTCTCTTATAAATAGCTTGTGGCTGGGAGGAGAGGGTAAAACCAGCTGGGGTTCCTCACACCTATTTTAAAGTTGCAGCTTTCATTTTCTATCAGTACTGTATCTGTCTTAAGGAGTGAATGCTGCTTCTGTTTTTTAATAGTTAGACTCATGTTTAAAGCTAACCAGGTGCACGATGTATTTGCAGGACTGGAGTAACCGCATAGCGATATGTTTAACAATGAAAAAAACTATAGAGTTTTATTTCAGCAGACTTTCAGAATATTGTTTCCAATAAGGATCTGACTTCCTTTACTGTCTTTTTACTCTTATAATGTTGTTGTTGTTGTTGTTGTTTTGTAGTAGTTGTTATGATTCTACTATTATAAACTAGGGTGGTATTTAATGCAGAGTGGAGCTTCTGGAATTAACAGACCAAACTTAATCATGTTCATTCCTTTCATTAGATTTACTCTGTGTAAAACATAGTTGAGTACCCATCCAAATTATATAATAAATCAGCATACTACATTGCACACATGCAACATAAGCTTAAACTGATACAGTCAAACCTCGGTTCCCGAACGCCTCCGTTATTGTACATTTCGGCTCCCGAACGCTGAAAACCCGGAAGTAAGTGTTCCAGTTTGTCAACGTTTTTCGTAAGCCGAACATCCAACGTGGCTTCTGATTGAATGCAATAAGTTCTTGCAGCTTATCGGAAGCCGTGATTTGGTTGTCGAACATTTCAGAAGCCAAACGGGCTTCCGGAACGGATTACATTCAACAACCGAGGTTGGACTGTTTTCCCCACCTGTGGGAATACACTTCGTGGGTGCGCTTGCACCTACGGTTATTTATGTTTATTTCTTATTATTTATGTACTATTTGATGTATACTTCCACGTTAATACCGAAAGTGAAAGGAGGATCCAGTGGGCGACTTGCCGCTGGGATCGCTCCGCCGGGACTTTTTTGGCTCCAAGTTTAAACTATGGTTAGTGGTCAGTTAATCTGCTTCCCGCCCTTTTCAAGGGCAGCAACAGTGTTCTGATTGGTAAAAGTGTTAATCATGACGTTGTCTGTTCTTGTCAATAAAAGGCTGCGGCTCCCCGTGTTGGGCAGATAGATAGGTGGAAAGTTAGAACTGAGATAGAACTTGGGGTGATTTAGGGGGACTTTGGGTAGCATTGCAGAAGATCTTCGGTGGGATAATTGGGGTTTATTGGGGTAGTATCGCGGAAGAATTGCGGTGGGATTATTTGGGATTGTTTGGGATAATTGGGTAGAACCACTGCAGAACTAAGAAGAGTACAGGTGGTACGGACAAGCTCAGATAGAAGGTTGCGTGGCAAGGTATAGAGAGAAGAAACCGCCCGCACGAGTCAGCCAAAGCCGCATTAAGAAAAACCATGGTCGTCTGTCTTTATTTCATTTTAGCTTAATTTTCGTCGTTTATTAGCTTATCATTTGGCCGCCGTTTTGGCCACCTTTACTTTAAACTCCTTGCTTTTGGGAACAACTTAAGAGGTCGCAAGTGCTTACAGATTCTTTTACGAGGCACTCATTCATCCGAACAACTCACTCATCCTTCAGATTTAGCCTGGCGGACACTCCTCTTCACGGCGCGGTGTGAGCTGGGCTCCGGAATTACCGGCCGTCCCGTCCGCAGGCTTGGCCAGTGCTCCGTGCAAGGGCGCACGTGAGGCGCTGGCCACAGATCCCCCAGCAACTGGTATCCCACGTGCAGCTGACCTTGTCCTGCGCGTGGGAAGCTCCAGCCAAAGAATCCC